>BSBN01000652.1:0-1200000 GCA_027924645.1 Cunninghamia lanceolata | reverse complement strand
CCCATTGGTAGGGAAAGTTTCACATATTTTGTTGTAGACCAAAGTTCTGCCCGAACAAAACTTACTCCAATTTTATTAGAACTTCCCCAAATTTGAACTGTAGACACCTATTTGTCTTCTCTTCAAGGTGAAGTCATCACTTGGCCTTGAACCAATTGGAATTATCAAAAAATTTATCACCAACTACTACAACAAAAATAAGAAAGAAAAAACAAGGAAATATTTTTGGTTGATGAGGATTTTTCATGGTCTCAGATGCTCCTGCATCAAGTGTACACATTACTCTCTAGTGCTACTTTGTATATCTCATTCATCCTTTTTAGGAGTAGTTATTTTGTAGTGTAATACCAATGGAGATATGTAATATACTCCTTAACCATACACACATGCATATTCACAAGTGTATGTATAACACAAATTCTCACATCATAGTTGTATTAGTGGACAATAAGAGATACTCAATTATTGGAGTGATTCCATGCTCAACACATGTGTCAAAATTGTAAAGAATATTGTGACATAAAAAGATGTATACTTATATTTCCATACTTCACCTCCAACTAATTGATCACCTATAGTGGCAAAGACAAATTATGAAATTATGGAAATTGTGCTTACCTAAAACTAGTCTATCCCTATGTACAGAGTAGTTAGAGTGGGTTAGCTCCCACAACAAGCCAAGTGGTTTGCCAAGAAATAGCTAGAATTCAAGGCTCTATATCTAGTTCCTAGACTTCACACAATCATGATTATTATTTCACAAAGAGGGATAATTGCTCTAAGAGCATCTACCAACACTAGTTCTTATGGTAATACCAAGACCATTCACATGGCTTAAGTTACTTGTAAAAACACTCCTATGGCCTATGATACACTATACCACCTCACTAGTGCTCATGATAACATAAGGATCATTAATTTGTCTTGAGTAGATGTTACAATACATTAACAGTGGTGTAGCAAGCTCTGCATGAGATTGGGTTTTGTGGTAACCATACATTTGCCAAACCTTTGGCAACTTCCACCATAGTTTTGATAGGTTCTAACACACCTTTAGGCCAAACTGCAAAGGTTAATTCACACTACCCAAGATCACGTTGTTCCATGAATCACACTTTAGACATCAAATTGTGAATTTGTAATGGTAATTGCTAGGTCATCTACCCATGCATCACTTAACTACCAAACACACTGTGACAATCAAGAAATAATTAGTCATACATATAAATAGTTCCATTTCTATAGAAATAATTCTAGTTTCATAGGAATGGGTCAACTTTCATTATGACTATAATCCTTCATCAAATGTAATCTATACATACATATCCATAACATAGATTAGTAGATAGGAAGACAAATAGGTAGATAGCAAAGAATAGCAGTCATAAATTTTTCTCATGACTATGCAATGTACAACATGAATAGATAAATAAAATATATTTACTAGAGAGTTTCCCATTGGGATTTGATTTGAACCCCAAATTGGTAGTATTTGAATGATTCATCTTCATCTTTCATGAACTATAAAATATGACTAGAGAGTTTAAGTCTTAGCACCAAACCTCAAGAACAATTAAATTGTCTACAAATTCATTTCAAAATGGACAAACTAATGTAAGAGGAGATACACACGATCATCAAGAGAAGAACCAAAGGAGTCATGAAGCAGTAAAAGTTTCTTTTCAACTAGTTTGAAAAAGTCCTCAATGCATGGTTCCATCAACCTCATTATTAACTAAAGGTTTTGGTGGTTGAGTCCCTAAGAAATTTCAAGTAAAACTATACAAACTTGTATTTTAGGGTAAGCTTAATTTAGATGTAGTGGATAACTGGTTAGTTTAGCTAGTCATATTTTTCCATCAAAGACTTTTTTTGACAAGAGAAGATCAAACTTGAACTCTTAAAAATTGATGTAGGAGCATCCCGGGTACATGAGAAATCGACATCACCCAAAAAGATTAATAGTTATTTCTTTCAATTTTGGATTGCTTGGGTCTATTTTGCATCTCTTAGCCTTAGCATGGAGGTAAAATAATTAGATTTGATAAATTGAGTTTTTGTCATACTTTGATTTCAACACTTCGCAAGCAGTTTTGTGAAGTTCAATCCCAAAGACCCATAAGAGCTAGAGTAGAATCCTTTTTTAGAGGCATTCTAGGAGGTACCATCTCAAAAGTACAGAAAGAATTGAATTCATATCTCTCATGGTTTGAGAGAAATTAATGTTAGAAATTGGTGTTGTTAATGTCAAAAGTGTGTCATCAGTTTATGGAACATTTAATATCTCCTAATTATGGAAGTTTCGATCAAAAACCTTTCGCAAGTGACCTTGGGACATCATTCTGAGCCTACTCACCAATTTTCATTTAATTTTGAGAATTTTGAATTTTTCACCTACGGCACCCGATTTCACACATTGTCACAGTCACATCAATTGATTTTTCTTCTAAGTTGTTATGGTAGATTTGAGAGGTATAATTCATGGTGTTCTAATCATTTTATATTGATCATTTGAATGTCAATTCTAGAAAGTGAGATGCCTGTCTTTGGAGGCAAATTTTAAATGTATAAAATTACAATGTCTAAAGGAAGGGAAGGTAGATTTTAATATATTAAGTGAACAAAAATAAAAAATGAATTTTATGGAGACATAAATCAATGCCAAAGGGAAGGTGAAAGGTCTCTTTTGGAGACTTTAACAAAAGATATGCAGATGGAAGAAAATAGAGGTGCTTTTCGGCAGTTTGGGGAGAAAAGAAATTTTAAAAAATAGAGAGAGGGCTACATAGGAGAGTAAAGTGCAACACTCAAGCTGCCAAAAAGAAAAGAATGTTTCCAATTTTAAAAATAAAAATTAGATGATAACCAGAGAGGAGGGCAGACGTAGAAAAAGAGAAACTTGCTAAAGTGGAAGTTTTGGAGTGAGAAAAAGCTGTGTGGTTGAAGAGGGAAAGGATGCCTCAGATGGAAGGTATAAAAAATTGGTTTCAGTTGTTTTCTTTGTAGATAAACAAAAAATAAAACAAAACAAATGAGACTGATTAATTCAGATCAAAAGATGATAGAATAGAGGTCATCAAATAAAGAAAGTGCAGATTTGAGAAAGAGTGAGTGAAGATCTAGATTGAAGGTTGTTGTATGCAGGTGTGTGGGAGATGAGAAAGGTCAATTGATGACCTAGTTTGTAATTTTGATTATTGAATTATAGTGTGTTGATGGAATTAATAAAATTTAAACTCTTTTTGTTGCAATTTGGTCATAGTTATGTATTGAATTGGGGTAGAATATAGCCCATGTGTGTGTGTCTTTGATATTGTGAATTTGGGTGAAAGAGTTGTGTGTTTGGCAGAGGGTATGAAAATTCTCTTGTATTAAGTGGTAACAGAGATTGAAGGTCTTGAGAGTGTAGAGGATACACCAGGACAACTGGGTAGAGGTAGCGAAAGTGAAGAGCTCGTGTGGGTTGTTGCAAGTATGAGAAAGAAGTTATAAGCAACGAGAGCTAGTAACCGTGGAAGAGGTATCCTTGTAGGTTGCAGGGTAAGTGAATGTGGATAGTAGAATATTGTAGTAGTGAGTAGGATGAAGATACATGTGCGGAAGCCAGTCATATGGGATGGATGGAGAAGGTACAAAAGGAAGGTATTCCTTCAAGAAATGACCAAAAGGATTGAGAGAATTGACAAATTATTGTAGAGGTGTGAAAAATTGGAAGCTATGTAGCGTGACAAAGCCAAGAGGGATGAGATTGCAGTGAAGACATGTCATGAAGATGACATCAATGAGAAGGATGGAAAGGAGAAAGAAGAAGTGGCAGTGAATATGGAGAATGAAGAAGAGCAAATCCTTGTGCAAAAGGATCGAGAGGGAAGAGAGGAAAATGCAACCAAGGTTACAAAGGAGAAAAAGAAGAGTTGCAGCCCTTTGGTAGAAGGGGCATGGGAAGAAGAACATATGGGAGCAGCCCATACATTCCAAAAGGAAAGCAAACTTGAAAAGAGAAGAGGTCTACAAGGAGAGAAAAGTGTGGAAGAAGAAAGAGCATTCATTTGTAGCATATTATTTTGATAAAAAGAAGAGGTAAAACATGAAAGTGCAAGAGAGAAGGACCCATGAAAGGGCATAAAATATGTGGGACAACAATGTGGTGAAGAGACAATTCATGAAGAAATAAAAAAAAGTAGAAGCATTAGAGATTGCAGCAGAGGTATGTCTTATGAAAGACATAGAAGAAGAAGATAAAATTGATGTAACATCAGCAACAATATATCCTTTGGAGGATATGAAGATAGAAGTGGAAGGACACAAACTTGTAGTTGAGGAGTGGAAAGTTGCAGGAGATGTAGAGACAGAAATAACAAAGCTTGACAGTCCCATGTTTGATAAACAAGTGGATGAAGAAGAGAATGATCTCCTATGGAAAGAGGGGATGAAGAAAATAAATCAAATGCTTCAAGGAGATTGGATAGGAGACCATGAAGAGATAAACAAAGCAACATAAAATGAAGGTAAAGAAATTAGGATAGTGAAAAGAAATAAGGTACAATATGATAATTTTGATTTTAATTTGTTTCAAATCATGAATCTAGTAGAGGATAAATGACAAGAAGGAAAGAGTAGATGCATGGAAGATTTCCATTTTCATGAGGATGTTGCATATTTGATTATGGAAGAGGAGCATAATTTGTTTGAAGAATGAAGTGAAGAGATGGAAAAATTGTTTATTTTGAGTGAGCACTGGATGAAGATGAATGGGGCAGCTAAGAGTGATGTCATTATAGCAAGAATTGGAGACATAACTTCTAATTTTTTGAATTGTATGAAGAAGAAATTGATGCGGATTTGTTTATTATTGAGATGGACAAGCAATTGCAAAATGATGGGATGAAAACAAATAAAGATGCAGATTTGTATGCAGCATGTATATATTAAGAAGTTGTTGAAGATACTACAGTTATAAGACTTGGTACAATAGTTGAATATATAAAAATGATGATGAGAGTAGATGGGATAGATGAAAACCTCATAGAAAAATATGAGTGGATGAAGGTTGCATCTAAAGATGATGAATGAAATACTACAGTGGTGAAGAAAGAGGTAAATTTGTTTGCATTTTGTGATGATATTGTTTTGCATTCATTTGTAATGTTGAGGGTTGAGGAGTATGGAGAAGAGCAGATGGGAATTATTGATTTCCATGAATATGTATGGGCAGATTTATATGTAAATTCTATAGATTGTGATGAGTACGATGAGGGAATTTGGTGGAGGTGGTTGGATTTTGGTGGGTCAAAACCCATCAAAGAGGAGAATAGTAGTGAGTTTGTTTGGTGGACGTGGCCAGTTGATGATGGTGGGTTGGATCCCATGAAGGAGGATAGGAATGGAGAGAATCATTAGAGGAGGAGGAGGGTGCATGGAGGATGCAAATCCACGAGAGTGAGGAGGAATTGAGTGTAAATTTGTTGGAGCATGAAGCTTGTTCTGACGAGATGTTGGAAAAAGACGAAAAAAAAGAAATCTTTTTTGTGCACATATTTCAACGATGGAGTTCACTGCAAATTGCTTGCAATCTAAAAGAATGGTCCTACCATTCAACTCCATGTTTGTGACTATATTCTCACAAACTTCCTACTCAACATGTCTGATGTAGGAGCATCTCGACAAATGAGCAATCAACATCACCCGAAAATATTTCTAGTTGTTTCTTTTAGTTGTTGTTTGCTTGGGTCTATTTTGGCATCTCTCAACCTTGCGGTGTAGGTAAAATAATCAAATTTGATCAAATTGAGTTTTCGTCATACTTTGATTTCGACACTCCCTAGGCAATTTGTGAAATTTATTCTTAGATATCCCTAAGAGCTAGAGTAGAATCCTTTTGCGGGGGCATTTGGGAGGTACCATGTCAAAAGTACAAATAGAATTGAAGTCATATCTCTCACGGTTTGAGAGAAATTAATGTTAGAAATTGATGTCATTAATGTCGAAAGTGTGTCGTTAGTTTATGGAAAGTTTAATATCTCCTAATTCTAGAAGTTTAGATCAAAATCCTTTTGTAGGGGACCTTGGGACATCATTTCAAGCCTACTAGCCAATTTTCATTCAATTCTGAGAAGTTTGAATTTTTCACATGCAGCACCGGATTTCACGCATTGTCGTTGTCACATCAATTGATTTCTCTCCTAAGTTGTTACTGTAGATTTGAGAGGTATAATTCATAGTGTTTTAATCATTTTTTATTGGTCATTTTAATGTCAATTCCAGCAAGTGAGATGCCTATCTTTGGAGGCAAAATTTAAATGTATATAAAATTACAATGTCTAAAGGAAAGGAAGGTAGATTTTAATGTATTAAATGAACAGAAATAAACTATGAATTTAATGCAGACACAAATTAGTGCCAAAGGGAAGGTGAAAGGTCTCTTTTGGAGACTTTAACAAAAGATATGTAGATGGAAGAAAATAGAGGCACTTTTGGGCAGTTTGGGGAGAAAAGAAATTTTAAAAAAAAATAAAGAGAGGGTTGTGTAGAAGAGTAAACTGTAACACTCAAGCTACCAGAAAGAAAATAATGCTGCCAATATTAAAAATAAAAATTAGATGATAACCAGAGAGGAGGGGGATCGTAGAAAAAGAAAAACTTGTTTGAGTGGAAGTTTTGGAGTGGGAAAAAGTTGCATGGCTGAAGAGGGAAAGGATGCCTCAGATGGAAGGTATAAGAAATTCATTTCAGTTGTTTTCTTTGTAGATAAATAGAAAATAAAACAAAATAGAGGAGAATGATTGATGTAGAACAAAAGAGGATGAAATAGAGATCATCAAACAAAGGAAGAACATATTTGAGAAAGAGGGAGTGGAGATCCAGATTGAAGGTTGTTGTATGCAGGCATGTGGGAGCTGAGAAAGGTCAATTAAGGACCTAGTTTGTAATTTTGATTATTGAAGTATAGTGTGTTGATGGAATTAATAAAATTCAAATTCTTTTTATTATAGTTTGGTCATAGTTACGTATTGAATTGGGGCAAAATATAGCCCATGTCTGTGAGTCTTTGATATTGTGAATTTGCGTGAAAGTGTTGTGTGTTTGGCAGAGGGTATGAAAACCCTCTTGCATTAAAAATCTCTTTTAGAGGAAAACCAAGTAGGAGGAAAACCTAATCCAACCTGGGATTAATTCCTAGAAGCCTCCAAGGATAATTACTATGTCAAAGATGTCTATGATGATTGCTACATGCAAAGGTCACAACAGAGGTAATGACATTGTTAGTCAGTCCAAGACTGCACAAATGCTTTCCATGACCTCTATGCAAGGTTAGGATCATTTGAATTGGAAAAATTTCAAGTCCTCAAGTACTACAATAATGCATGACCATCCATTCAGTCTAGACTGAAGCTAGGTCAAGTCTAGATGATTGGAGAAGCATATCAGTATGTGGTAACCATTAAGAAGTTGAAGTAGAGGGCCAATTAGGAGATATCCTCTACACCAATAAACTACCTCTGGAAAAGAGAAAATCATTTAAGACGGGTAAATAGTGTGACAAGTTCATAAAATTAGTAGTAACTCCAATGTAGTGCCATTGTCAAAAGGCTTTTCTTATGTAGGCGAAAATAGAGAATGATGATGTCAAGATCATAGATGGAATCATTAACATAGATCCCAACATCCTCTAGTCAACATAACACAAGCCATAATACCAAAAGATAAAGTAGATTGACTATTCCATTCACATATGTGGTCACAATGGTAGGCACATAACTTCATGTGATTGATGGTGTTAGCATGAAGAACAACATTTCTTCATAAACTCTTAAGTGATTGAGTTTTTCAACCATGCCTCATCTTAAAACATACACATTTGGATCATTTAGTGCCTAGAACACCTAAGGTATACAAATTACTCTCCAATGCTACTTTTCATATCTTACTCATCCTTTTTAGGAGTAGTTAGTTTGTGATGTAATACCAATGCGCATAACTTCACCTAGATCCTCATTTAGAGAGTTGTCAACCAAGATTTAACTAAGGCCTCAAATCACTAGGACATCTACAAATTCTAAGGCACATAAATATCACTATCTTCAATAATGACAATTATTCTTGGATTATACACCTAAACAATATCTCTCTTTATTTATTAATATTTATAACATAATTATACTTTATATTATATGATTGAATCCACACCACTCTTAATAACTTACAAAATTAATTTAAATTAATTACTGCTTAATTATTTAATTTCATTAATTAACCTAGATTATAGATAGAGTGTATTTTTAACAAAATTAATTTAAATTAATTACTGCTTAATTATTTAATTTCATTAATTAACCTAGATTATAGATAGAGTGTATTTTTAACAAAATTAATTTAAATTAATTACTGCTTAATTATTTAATTTCTTTAATTAACCTAGATTATATATAGAGTGTATTTTTAACTTTTGTGATGCCGCTGTGTGGCTATAACGTATTTCATTCACCCTATGTCAAGTCCACAGATTTGTATCGAGATAAAGAATTTAAAATATTTTTGATATTTCACAAATTTATATGCAGAACATGTGGTCAAAGATATGGGAACTGTTTCTTGGTGAGGAATGACGTTGGCACTTTATTTTTCCTTATTCTTCTGAACTCATATTATTCTAAAATCATCTGTGCAACGTAAGCTTTATGGAATATCAATTTATACTGTTTGTCGACAGTTCAATTTACAATTGAATATATAGACGAGATTACGATAGATTGACCGCACAAGAATGAACAATCGTTAGAATTCTTCCACAACTCGCAATGCTTATCATTTAGCAAGAATGAAATCTCTTTTCCCAAGGAGGCCCCTCATGTTTTCCAATGCGCAGACAGGAATGGTGTACCTGTAAATAGTGGATAACATGTGATTTCTGGAGAATATTGAAAGAGTTATGTATTCTTTTTATCTTCTTTCTTCAAAATCTCTATAAATTGGTCCAAACATTTATATGCGCATCATAAATTCTTCTTCATATGTGCATTTTTACTGGCTAGATGGATTTCTTTCGCAGTTATACTTTGTAGGATCCCAAGAAATGCATTACGTCATAAAGAGAGGATTATAAGATTATTACCAATTGTAAATTTAAGAAGTCAGGGCACACCGCACTTTGTTGGCTTTCTTGGGTTGTAGCAAACATTCATAGATGCATTGCAAACTGCTCAGTAGGTTTTGACTTTAATCTATATATTTCGGCACAAAAATAAGAAAATAAGAGAAATAAAATATGTTATGGTCTTTTTTCAAGGGATTAGCTAAATAATAAAAATATAGAAAATATTTGTTGTAGATAGAAATACAAGAATAATATTGTATTGAAATGACATGTTTACATTACAATAGTCTCTTTGAGGGGGGCAACCTCCTAGAGCAATGCTAAATACAATATAATTCATGGATGATCCATTCTACTATCAAAACTCTTGATTTATACTAATTGTACCCAAAGGGACTACTACTTTCCAAGCGTGTGGGATAAAAAAATTTAGAAAAAAGGGACAACATACAAAGCATACATGTTCGATGCTTTTATAAATAAAACTTGATACAAAAGTGATTAATTAGGAAGAAATAGTTAGGGTAATAGGTCCTAACATGCTAGGTCTCCTTTAAGAACTTTGTCCCCAAAACTTGAGATGAGGATATTATTACTATAGGTGGGAGAGGAGTTCCCATGTTGCATATTTTGGTTGCAACCCATGCCATTGGATGGGGACCTCAATGATATTTTAGTTGTGGAGGTGGTGCAATCTTCTACTAAGGATAGACTCAAGTGTTAGGATAATAGATCCTTCAGTATGTAGCTTAGATAATATACTTTGTGCATGAATATGTTGGTCTAGAGCCTACCTCAAACATGAGACATGCAAAACTAGATGGAGCTTGGATGAGAGAGGAAACTCCAACTTGTAAGCAATGGAAATAATTTTCTACAAAATTTTATAGGGTTCATAAAACTTGGGGGTTGGTTTCTAATGAGTCTTTAGCTTCAAAGGTAATTTCTTGTATGACTATAGTTGAACAAAGACCATGTCACCAATGCTGAAAGTGTACTCTAAATGGTGTTGATTAGCTTTCTACTTCATGCAGTTTTGTGCTAGGTGCAAGTTGTCCTTGATGGTTGAAACAATGGTGTCACATGTGCAAAGGGTTGAATCCACTACATGTACATTTGAGCTACTTGGTATGTATGTCTATAGAGATGGTTACAATTGACCATACATGGATTCATATGGAATCATCTTGGTTGATATGTGATAAGTGGTACTATACCACCATGTACCCAATAGTAACCATTTGGTCCAATGATGTTGATCTAAAGAAAAAGCAGTATAAGTAGGTCTCCAAGAATTTATTGATAATTTTAGTTGGGTCATTGATTTTTGGTTGATATGTAAAGCTCGTTTTAAGTTGGGTACCATGGCTTCAAAAAAGTTCTTGCCAGAACTAACTAGTGAAAATTAGGTCATGATCGCTAGCAATTAAAATAGGTATGCCATGGAGGCAAAAGATCTGGTTAATGAAAGTCTAGGTACTATTGGAGGTAGAATAGGGATTAGCTAAGGCACAAAAATGGGCATTTTTAGAGAGATGATTTATTATCACCAGAATGATTGATTTCCTATTATACTTTAGAAGACCTTTAATGAAATCTAGGGAAATATCTGTCCAAGGTCTGATAGAAATAGGTAATGGTTGTAGCTAGCCAAGGGTGGCAATAACATTGCCTTTGTTGCATTCATAAATCTTGCATTCCACAAACTACATGATGTAATTTTTCTTACCTTCCCAAAAAATATGGTAGACTATTCCATATGTTTTCATGAATCGAAGGTGACCAGTAGATGGGGTGGGATAGAATTTGGATGAATTTTTATGTCATGATGTTAGTAGGGAGGCTACTACTAGAAGACCTTTATATCACAAATAACATCCATCCTGTAGACACTTAAAAATGTCTCGAGTTTGCGAGTAACATTTTCACACTAATTTCCATCTCCTCTTACATAATTAAATAATTTTTAATTATTTAATTATTTTCTAATGTCATATTCTTCTATTAATTAAATAATTTTGAATTATTTAATTAATTCACATTTTCTATTTTTTAATCTCTAATTAAATAAATTCTTATTTACTTAATTATTCATCTCCATTTTTCCTCTTTTCCTCTACAATTAAATAATTATTTCTAATTATTTAGTTAGTCATTATCTATTTTCCTACATTATTAAATAATGGTTTCCAATTATTTAATAATTTTCCATTTCCTCCATCATCCAATTTAAATAAATAAAATATTTATTTATTTAAATTAACCCTCAGCTTTATTCGCATGATAACACGTCACACTATTGTCACACTACCACTTTCATTTCAAAAAGTTGTTACACCACTACCTTTTATTAAATGAAGGGCTTTAAATTCTTAAATGATCCCTTAATCTTAGTCATCCACATCACACAATTGACCTTTAAATCCTCACCCTTCATTCAAATCCAAGTCCTCTATAAAATCAAGCCTTCATTTCCATTTCAAGGTTGAACCACAATCTTCAAGATTTTGCTATGATACATCCATATTGAGCTTATCATATATCTTGCATGCTACAAATATGAGAGCAAACAAAGCAAAATTGAGAAGAGCAATGAAGGAGAATCAACTTTGGCATAGGAATTTAGATATTATGGTTTTTATCATTTGATTTCTATTGTCATTGTGTGCCTCATTGTTAGATTAGGGGCTTTATGGCTTGAATTTTTATAGTTTTTTGGCTGCTATTGATGATTCATGGATTTCCCTTAATTTTCCTTGATCTACACATCTCATTAATAATTGGGCTTTGAAGAGGGATGAGTGAACACCTAATGAATGAGGTGCTGAATGGATCTATCATGCTAACATTCTTGATGCAAGTCACTCAACCAAGTAGGTGTGGGTAATTACAAAGCACTTTGAGAAAGATATCTTCAAATTGACATGATAAGGCATCTACCACACCATCGTCTTGGCCTATTTTGTAGGTGTTGATGGGTTTTTTGACACACTTCTCAACTTAGGTGAAATTTCCAAGATGAACTAAACCTCTCTTGAAAGGAAATCAACTTTGAAAAGGTAGCTAACTATTACTAGGGTCTTCATAACTAGATCTTATCCATTTGTATGATAACTCAGTGACCTTTGTATTTTTTATTCCAATCAAGGACCTACAATACTTGGCAAGCTTTCAAATATGCAAGGGTTAATTTGCACATATATGATCCATAATTTAGATTTAGCAATGCATTAGCAAACTGATCTAAACATTAAAATATAACATTTTAGCTCATAACCAACAATAAATTAACTTCCAAACATGAAATATTAACCTTACAACAATAATATGCAAGTTTAGAATCCTAAAACTAATCCTAAACTACTCAGATCTATAAAACAAAAAGGCAAAAGATAGGGAGGATAAGAGAGGTTCTAGAGAGAAAATAAACTAAAAAATCTAAATTTTCTTCCACATTTCAACCTGAACAATGAATAGATAAGTCTACTAACATAACCTTTGTTGATTTAATCATGAAAATTAGCAATTAGGACTCAATAAGGTGTAATCTTCAAATAGTACCATCCTAATAAGATGTTAGAACAAACACCTAATTCTTGGCATAGATTGAGAGAGCTCACACAAATAGTTTCAAAGGGTTCAGGTTGACCACACAGAGTTATTTACAATAAAAAAACAACTAGTGATATGAAACACTTCACAAGCTCATCAATATTCATCAAATTGTTACTAGAAATGTGAGAATTTTTACTTAAAGTTCAGAGAAAACTATGAGAAAATCAAGTTCAAGCCCCAACCCCCACAAATAATTTTAGTTGTACATTTATATAAATTAGATTTACTATACTAAACTTTTGATTTTACATCAATGGCGAAGATCAATTTGATCTAATGGTTCAAATTCAATGCTCTGGTTTGAAGTCAATTTTGGTGGTGGGTACAATTTCTAATGAATTATCTTCATCTGCTTGTAACTTATTCAACAAGATTCCCTTAGTAAGAAAAATTAACTTTTTCATCCTCATCCTTGCATTTGATATTTGTAAGAAATTTTTCAAATTTTAGAAAGAGGTATCTTTTCACAAGTTTACATGGCATTAATGAGTGGTGGCAACATGATTCTCAAGGAAAATTCACTTTTCATAAACACAACTTCAAGTGCAATTCCCCTACTCCAACACCTAGATTGTGATGGCATAGGTTTCAAGGCAACTAAATTTGTTTGTAAATGCATATGTGTTACATCCCCAATTTTTGGCTTGCTAATACTTTTTACTTTTACTTGGACATAAGTAAATCTATTTTGATGTTTAGATTAATATCAAGGAAAAACATAGATTCTATTGAATGTCATTTATGGAATTATGGAAAATACAAATGTTTTATCGATTTAATAATTGTATTATGAGAATTTGGTTTATTGTTTGGATAATGATGCACTGATCATAATTTGTTGATTTCAAGTTTTATATAGGATTACAGGTTTTGGATGACTCTCAGAGAACACAGAGAGAGAATATCTTTCAAGGAGAGAAATATAGACCTTGGGTTACGAGTGATTATTTGCCAAAATGAGTATAATTGTTTAACAAAAATGTGAACCGGTATCGATAGAGGTAAGTCATGTTTTGTCAGTATGCTTTTGGATCTAATTGACAAGTAGTCGATATCTTTTGATTCTTTTCTGGGCAAGTCATTTGTGTGTCGATATTGTCATTTGTAAAAGAAATTGATGTCTTCAGAATAGAGCGATGTCCATTTACGATTAACATAAATCTTATGTCGACATTGTCTTGAAATTGTTATGTTAGTATCCTTGAGTCATATAAGGTTTTATTGTTGACATTAAACGTCATATGATGATCTCATCAAGTCAAGTTGATGTGATTTAATGAAATACTGTGAAGGGGAGACATGCTCGACCCTTTCACATTATTCGTAAGCCTTTCAACTTATTATTATTATCATATATTGATCAAAGCATAAATGATCAAGTAGGGCTGATGTCATGTTAAAGCATATTTAATTATACAAACATATATATGTATGCATCTATTTGAGTTTAACACCTCATAATTATTAAATGTTTGATTATGGAGCAGCCATAGGCTTGTAAATAGGAATGCATTCCTTCATCTCTAGTGATGGATCAAACCACTCTAAGTGATCATTAAATGATCGAGCTGTGTAATTAATGATATGTTGGCCTTTATTGAGTGTAGATTGTGGTGTCACAAACCACATTTGATATACCTCCCTGCAAAGGACATCTTCCATTGATAATTGTAAAGCCTTGCATCTTTTGTGGAATTCGGTTGTAACCGCAGTTTACTTGGACTGTCCTTGTATTCATTTGTGTCTCTAACTGTAGTAGTGGAAGAGAAATGATAGGATGACTCATTAGGAGTCATGTTTAAGTCTTTAAAGGAATGATTCAGTAGAATTTGTTGGGGGATCCATTTTTATGTTTTGGGGATGATTGTAGTAGGCAGCAAGGAATAGATAGCAGTCCTGAGAGGAAGTAAATGTTAGTTTTTAGGCGTCCATTGGAGTATTCAATCTACAACTCTTCTTAACTTTGAAGCTGTCACTACCAGGTATCTTTTCTACCTTGTATGCAGTGTAAACAATGTTGAATCGAATGTTCTGTGTTATCCACTGTAGTGTCTGGATATAAACATTCAAACATGCCAGTGAGGCTAAACCATTCAATTCCTTGTGTACTTGTGTAAATCCAATGGTGTCGATTGTATTAAACTACTGATAGAGTTGATTTTTAAACTGTTTAGTTACCTTCAGGAATTTTGATAGCATCAAATAAGCCTAGTAGGTTGATACATGATCATATCGTTGATATCTAAACATTAGTACCCTGAGCTGAAAACATACTTATTGTTTGAGAACTGATAAACATGTCATACTACCATATGGTGAGTGTATGAACATTACAAATCACATACCTAAAGGAGGTTGTTTCTATAGTTATGTGCCTTGTATGATCGAACCAGTCACCTTGATGATTGAGATTCATCATGTAGCAAGTCAATTATGTTGTTATAAGTTTAATCATGCAAAAGATTCTCGGTGATATTAGTGTAAATTGAAACTATGATATAGTTTAATCATTAAGCTAGGTTATTATCATTTTTAACCATTCTTGATTTAGTTTATATTTATATCCAAAAATGATTTCTATTTAAAAGAACTTAGATTCTTAGTAATCTTTGGAAACTATTGTATATCCAATTGAGTGATAGAAAACTAGCAATGTTTTGATAGAAGAAATAAGGTCTATAGGACAATCCTTATTATCAATTTTATTACTCTTGTTGAAGATATTCTTTGTAAACCATTATGATGGAATAGACTAGTCTAAACTAGAAAATGACCTAGTATGGAAACATATATAAGTATATATTTTGATTGTCAATGATATCACGTTAAGGAAAGTAGAAAGTACTCATACTCCTTTTTGTAGGAGATATCTATTCCAGAACCATATTATTCTTAATCTTGATTGAGTTAACCCAAGGGTCATTTTTAAACCTTAGTCTTATAGTTACGAGATATGGTTATTTTTGAAATATCAGTTTATTAGAGGTTGTAATGAAAACCCTAGTATCGAATATGGAAACAAATGATTAGTTATATTCATATGAACTTGTCTAAGTCAAGTAATCTATTACCATGAAAAATGCTAAACTATTTACATAAACATATTTGGTGAGGATAAACTGCAAGAATATAATAGTATCCAAGTCGAGTTGGGGTGGGTGAACATTTTGACTACGTTCATAATGAACGTTATTGATATTAAAACTTTGGCCAAAGTAATGCATTTGTTTTCTGCATGCATTGTCTGTTCACTGTATCTAGATTGCATAACCTATCGGGAAATCTTACTTAACTAGAGGGTATCTAGGGTTGTATGGTTGATAGAGTTGTGTAGGTTACAACACTATGTACTCATAAGGCAAATTACCACTAGTCATCTTTGGTCTATATTCCTCATGAAGGGTAGGGCCACTTCCTATGTGGAAAAAGTGTGGGAGACCGCCAGTCTATGGATGGAGGTAAAACACTGAGAAGATACTCTCTCTCTCTCTCTCCAGTAGAAAACATGCCAAGGCTTGTGATAAAGATGTTAGATATTCAGAAGCAGTAATTATTCCAAATATGTTTATGTTATTGAATTACTTATATAGATACTTGTAATTGAGAAAGACAATATGTCATATTTGTTGTCTGTAAGAGAATCTTGCAATTTATTGTTACTTGATTATATGATAAATAAAAGAAAAATTTTCTCTCATTTTTACCTTGTTGAATTTATTCAATGGTAAGTTCTCTATTTATGTTTTTAGAACGTGGATGTTACAGTATGGAGCTCTAGAAACTTCCTCACACCTCGTATGATATAGCCAATTCTCTTATCTCAAGCATAAATAGTAATATGTAGTTGTAGAATGACTAATTGCTTCATCAAGACCTACATGTACAATCATCATATTCTCTATTTTCTATTATCTCTTTCAATACTTGGTCTTCTTCTAATCATTTCAAAGGTTTTTTCTTTCTAGATGAGTAAATCAATACTCGTAGAATGTTGTAATAGTAGTGTCCATGCCTCCAAAATTAGGTATATGATTAGCATTTTGATCTTGATTTAACTTTAGCACTTTATTTCTGTCCTTGTTTATAAACTCTAATTGATTGTTTGTAGGTATAATAGTAAGGTATAGCCAAAGGACTCCAAAATCATGGTTTCTTGCTAGTGTATCATTAATATATTAAGAGTTTGATTAGCATTTGTCTCCATTCCATCAACTAGTATCATGTTCCAACCATCCTTTCTACAATAAAAAACAATCAAAGCATCAAATTCTTCATTTTCAATCATAAATCACCAATACCATAGTTATCCATATTCAAATCATTCATATATTGATGCAAGAGCATCCAGTGGTGTAAGGGTAATCTTGCATCACCCAAAAATATTTGAAGTTTTTTTCTTTGTTTTTGTAGGTTTCCTTAGTTGTGTTGGAGTCCATGTTGACACTTCGGTGGTTTAGGGCTATCTAAATTTAAAAACAACTAAAAATAGTAACCTCCTATTTTGGTAAGTTGGCCTATTTGGGTATGTATGGACTTGAGAATCTACCCCAAGAAGTAAAATTGTAAAAATAAGAAAATGGTTAAGAAATAATCTTAATTGTATCATTTATAGTTTAAGAGATATTAAATTTTTTGTCTTGAAAAATTGCTCTTGATGAACTTTAGATTTGAATTTGAGACCTTTAGAAGCCTCGTTGGGGTTCGAAAAGTGGACAAAATGATCTTTAGATGATTTTGCATGTCGTAGAGCTCTTCATGAGCTTTCCAACACTTGGTTATGGTTGTCAATCGGATGCCCAATTCAAAAGTTATGGCCTTCAAAAGTTGTGTTACAAAATTTCAAAAACATTAAAAATTTCAAACTTCCAATTTCTTGGGTGGGAAAATGGACAACTAGACTTGGCACCAAAAAAGAGGAGTTATGCTTTCTAGAAAATTTAGGAAGGTAGTGGAGAAGTGGCATGGAATTCATTGGTTCCAAATAAAAAGGGGAAATGGAAGGGTTTAGAGGACAATTCGATATGTGTAGTTGTGGCTCCGTATTGTATAAATCTTTGATAGAGTAGGATTTTCTCTGTTGTTAAACAACCTATGTTGTTGTAGCATGTAATACTAGATTTTGTACTCCATTTTACTAAAGAAATTGTTGGGATTAAGGTGTCATCAACCTTATAAATCCTATTGCATAGTTTCCACTGTTCTTGGAAAGTTCCAAGGTTCTTGGAGAGTTCTAACATCCTTGGAGATAGGGTGTTAATTTATAAATTTATTCATAAGGGATAAAGGTTTCACCATCAGCAGTAAATTACTTTTACTGGTATGGTAAATCATTATTTACTAGCCTCATTAATTACTTACTAATAGGTTGTTACAGAGCTACTTTTACTACTCAAGGAATCTTGATTAATAGTAAATGAGGTGAGGTGGAGAATCTTGGTGCCTATCTTAGGGAAATGTATTTTTGTGTTGTTATGACATATGTCATAAGTTTGTAAGAGCATCTATGATAACTTACAATTGTCATAAGGTGTAAGAGATTCTATGACAACAATTATTATCTTGTAAGTTCCTATTCTTCATTCTAGGTGCCTATATTGGGAAGATCCCTATGACAGGTGTAAGGGAATCTGTAAGAAGATGATTTTAGTGTATCCCAAGATAGAAATATTGGATTTTGTCCATCTCTCATGAATTCATTTGGTGGGTACTCATTTTGTATAAATATGAGACTTGAGAGTGAAGTTTGGTGGAGTAACAGGAAGAGGAAAATTTGTTTACAGGTAACAGGTTGCATGAGAGAGTTTTTCTGTACACATGTGCTAATGAATTGAATTGAGGAGGAGATTGGAAGTAGATGTATTGTAATCTTGTTTTGAAGATAATACAACTTGAGCCTCTCTTCTTGATGGAGTTATTTCCCACAAGGGTTTCTCCGCGTAAACACTATGTTATGTGTTTATTCTTCTATTCCATTGCTACCTTGTGTTGTGAGATCTTGCATTCTTATGTTGTTGATTTGTGCCTCTTTGTTGCTGCTATCTTATGGCGATGTTATTGTTTTATAAGTTCATCTAAGGTGGTTTTATTAAGCATGTTAGAGTGGCTGATTTTAGCATCATAAAGAAGTTGAATCTCTTCATGGTATTTGAAGGATTAAGCAAAGTTATTTTTCATATTTGCATACAATTTTCAGATTTCTATTTTGTAGTAGTCAAAGCCTTGTATCTCACCAATTGGTATCATATCTTGGTGATTTGATGATTAACAATTGGATTAGAGATTGTTCGTTTATTCCAACAATTGGTATAAGTGCTTAAGGTTGTTCCATGGCTTGCATGTGCTTGTATGTGCTTGCATGTTCGTGCATGTGAGTTGCATGTACTTGCATGTTGCTTGCATGTGCATGCATATGAGTTATGTGTACTTGCATGGACTTGTATGTTGCTTGCATGTGTCTACATGTGATGGATTCATGGTAATTTGGTTCTCAGTATTCCTCCATTTTTTGAATTTGGCTTGTAAATGTTGTGAATTTGTTGGAAGGAATTGTAGAATGTTGGAGGTTCTTGGGCTATAGTGGATGTTCTATATGTTGGCATTATTTTACAGATCTGTGAGATTGGAAGCCATGGTATATAACTCTTGGATGGATATTGTCAATGAGATCTACGGTGAGCTCTTGAGGCTTAGGGTTATGGATCTTCATGGAGTTGGTCATGTGTTTATTCCTTACAAGGTGGTGATCTGGAGCTCTAGTTTGGCAATATTTGAGTATCCTCATGTTTGGTGGTTTTATTCCTTTACTTTGTGGTCATGTTAAGTGAATGGGTGTTCATGTTGAATGGTTTCTTTTCGTGCCCTGATCACATGGAAGAACATTTATTTTTTGGACTACAGTATGGAGTGCTTATGTTGGATTCATGGTTTTAGCCTTAGTTACATGAAAGCACTAGATGATTTTCCACCGATTGCATGTGGGTTGTGAAGTTGGTATTTTAGTGATATAGAAACTCTTGAACAACACTCCTTTTCATATTCATGTTATTTTGGATATGTAGGTTTTACAGTTTTCTTGTTTCAAAAAGTTGTGGATTCGTAGATCTGTGATATTTCATTATTTCAGATGACATATATGGTGTGAATATATGGATGTTTAAGTGATTTCAGATTTACAGAGAGATAGTTTTGTAGGTTTTACATGTTAACTAAAATCCGTGGTTTGTAGATCTGTGGAAAGATTGTATTCAGACTCTTAGAGTATTTTGGATTGAAACAATTATAGATTTGTAGGACTACATGTTAGGTTCTTATGATCTATGGTTACTTTTATGTGGATTTGTTTGGAAAATCAAGTCTAGCATTGATCTTGGTGTTTGATTCTTGGAAATCTACATGTTATTCCTGGTTATCTTTGTTCTGCATGTAACTGATGTGGTGCTGAATCTATTTTTCAATTATTTGAGATTGGAGCACTGACCATGTTTTTCTCTTTTGAGATGTTGCATGAGTGCATATCTTGTAAATTGTCTGATGAGGATTATGTTTGGTTGGCCTCATCTTGGTCACCTTAATTGCATTGGTGTGTTTATTGCAGTGAGGTAAAAGGATGGTTTTGGAGTAACTAATATGGTTGTTCATTAGAATCTATAGTAGTAAGTTATGGTGCATGAAAAGATTTGTTCACTTTTAGTAGAATTTTGGTAATGATGTTGGTCATAATACCATGTATACAATTCAGTATCACTTTCAGTGGGAGTTTTGTGTAGTTACATAGTGTGTTCTCTATCTTCTTGGTTTGGAGATTATGGTTTACTTGACCTTATGGAAGTTGTTGTCGTTACAGTGGGATTCTTTGATTATGTTGATGCCATGAATGATCTTCATTTAGGAGATGGTTCTCATGATGTCATGGATAGCTTGGTTACATGTTTTAGTGGGATCTTTTGATAGTGATGTTTTGTTGTTTATCTTGTTGTCATGTATATCTTGGTATCACAATTCAGTGGGAGCTTTCACAGGATATGGTTATCTTCATATGATTTAAAGAGGTTTTAACATCTTGTTTCATGGATGACCCTTAGAGTCTTTGGAAAAGGTGTTATTGTTCTTCATTTGGGGAGGATGTAGTTCTCTTTGGTTTTGAGTATTAATCATTTCCTTGGAGCTTCATGATTTTGTAGGTTGCATTTGAAGTTGGCATGGATTGATTGGTGGGTGCTCACATGGATACTAGAGAGACTTGTTTTAGGATGGAAATCTCTTGTACTTAAGAGATATATGTCGAAATGGTTACTTGTTATGAAAATTTTTCAACAGTGAAGACCAAGGAGCCTAAACCTAGAAATGGATGTGAGTCCATCATAGACTTGATGAGAAGGTTGTCTTTATTGAAAGCTTATATTGCTTGTTGTTATATGCATGGGACAATCTTGTATCCCACTCTTGGTCTACTCAGCGAGTGAATGATCTAAGAGCTATTGCCCACCTGATTATTAGATGCATTCTTTATATGTATCGTGTCTTCTATTGTGAATTAGTCATGAATGATGAGTTTTGATGGCTTGTTGAGAAGTAGGTACATGATTTTATGTATTTCTAGTGTTCTCTTTGTAATCTTGAACTTGGGTTAGCTCTGAGGATTTGGTAGGAGAGGTACAATAGATGGTTAGTGGCTTTGGGCATATTCCCTTATGTTGTTGGAATGTTTGGCTAGTTTGATCTACTTCCTGTGAGAGGTTTACATCTAATTCTGTCATGTTTTCATTTGAGTTGAATGGTTAGATGTTGACATCCTTTTAGTTTGGGAGTGTTGAAAGAGATCTTACTTTACATAGTTTGGCATAGGTTAGTGTGGTATAAGGACATGGTTTGATTTGCAGGTTCTCTCTTTAAGGGTATATTGTCTTCTTCCTGAAGGCTCTTATGTTTATGGAGTTGAGGTTTTGAATGGAGTCATATGTTGTTGTTTGTACTTCATTGTTTGTTGGCAATAGTTTGGTAGCTCCTTGATCTCTTTCTTCATTGGTTTGGAGGACTTGGGAGAGTTATCTGGATTGGCAATGACAGATATATTTTGCATATCATTGTATGCTTCTTTGACACTATGATAGAGGAGTTAGCCGCATCCTCTATGTGAAGTGCTATAGGAGGACTTGTTAATGCTATGATCTTGTTTTCAGATTTGACATTACCTGAGCAGTGGGAGTTCTAGAAGGTATATGTGTTCTATATAGGAGAGGCACCTCTCGTGGACTAGTTACACTTTACTACAGTGAGTTACTTCAGAGGTTTTTTATCACATGTCTATGTGTGTTATTACCTTGGAGTCTTCTTTTGCAGGATGGTGGATATACAGGGACTTGGTTGCAAATTTGGGTTGTTATGTTGATAGCATGAAGTTCTACCTATGATAGTTTGTTTAACCTATCTTGAGGTATGGATAGTTTGGATGAGATAGCAACTTGATGTGGTTGCTATTCTAGTTTGGTATGAGTGTGGTAGTCACTTAGAGTAATTTCTTATCATTTGAATTTGATGCTTGTGTTCATGTATAGATTGGTGCAGGTTTTAGTGATAGTTGATATGTTTCACCTTGGCATGTTCCTTGTCCTATCATGGGTGATATGATGTGAGGATTTCTTGTTTGAGATGGTAGCTATCATGGTTGCTTTTGCAGGTATCTTGTTGGAGCACAAAAGCTTGTTGAAGAATCAATGGTACATGGTTGGCTAAGGGATGTTTTTCCCTTATTGATTTTTCCTATGGATATGTATTTACAATGTATGATGTAGAGTGGGCGAATCTTGGGATTAAGGTGTCATCAACCTTGTAAATGCTATTGCATAGTTTCCACTATTCTTCAAAAGTTCCAAGGTTCTTGGAGAGTTCCACCATCCTTGGAGATGGGGTGTTAATTTGTAAATTTATTCACAAGGGATGAAGGTTTCACCATCAGTGGTAAATTATTTTTACCGATAAGGTAAATAATTATTTATTGGCCTCAGTAATTAATTAGTTACTGATAGGTTGTTTCAAATTTACTTTTACTACTCAAGGAATCTTGATAAATAGTAAACGAGGTGAGGTGGAGTATCTTTATGGGCCAATTTATTAGGGAAATGTATTCTTCAGCTATTATGATGCATGCATAAGTTTTTAAGAGCATCTATGACAAATTACAATTTTCATAAGGTGCAAGAGATTCTATGACAACATATGACAGCAATTATTGTCTTGTAAGTTCCTATTCCTGGTTCTAGGTGCCTATATTGGGAAGATGCCTATGATAGGTGTAAGGGAATTTGTAAGAAGATGATTTTGGTGTATCCCAAGATAGAAATATTGGATTTTGTCCATCTCCCATGAATTCATTAGGTGGGTACTCATTTTGTATAAATATGAGACTTGAGAGTAAAGTTTAGTGGAGTAACAGGAAGAGGAAAACTTGTTTGAAGGTAATAGGCTGCATGAGAGTTTTTTTTCTATACATAGGTCTTGATTGACTGAACTAAAGAGGAGATTGGAAGTAGATGTATTGTAATCTTGTTTTTAAGATAATACAACTTGAGCCTCTCTTCTTGGTGGATTTTTTTCCCACAAGAGTTTCTCCACATAAACACTATGTTATGTGTTTATTCTTCTAATCCATTGCTACCTTCTATTGTCAGATCTTGCATTCTTATGTTTTTGATTTGTGTCTCTTTGTTGCTTCTATCTTATGGTGATGTTATTGTTGTTATAAGTTCATCTAAGGTGGTTTTATCAATTATGTTACAGTGACTGATTTTAGCATCATAAAGAAGTTGAATCTCTTCATGGTATTTCAAGGATTAAGCTAAGTTATTTTTCAGATTTGCATACAATTTTCAAATTTCTATTTTGTAGTAGTCAAAACCTTGTATCTCACCAATTGGTATCATATCTTGGTAATTTGATGATTAAAAATTAGATTAGAGATTGTTCATTTATTCCAACTGAAATAAAAGTTTCTTAATTTCATTCATCACATTTTTGGTGAGAATATCTATTGTTTCATGTGTGAGTGTTGGGCAGAGTAGCACTTCATCATATATCTATTAAGATGTATCTACAACCTTGTCTTTTTGGGTTAGATTTCCCATGAAATTTTATCTCTTGTCGAAAATAGTGTTTCCATAGACAACCTTTCTTGAATTTGACTCCTTACCACCTAACCACTCATCCATGAATTATGACACATGAAATCACATTTCTTCTAGGTGTATATTAGTCTTCTTGATCCTCAAATTGATTAGACTAGACTATTCTTAACAAGGTTTGTGTTTAAAGTGTGAATTTTTTCTTTAGGCAATAAGTCTATCTAAACCTTTCAATACTACCTTTTATATTTGTAGTCATCCCTACAACCTTCTACATGATTTTCTTTTCCTACCATGATCCAATGGCGAGTTTTGAGTGGTATGATATCCTATTGCAAGAGTTGCAACTATCTTTGTAGGGTGACAATTCTTTGTTATTACATGACATCTTTCATGACTCCTAGAAGGTTAATGATTTAGTAGCAATATGTTCAACTTTATGGCCATGCCTTATGTGTCACTACCTTGAGTACTCAAGAAAATCCATTTATAGTAATGACAAATGATGCACTTTATATTCATGATAGTCCTAAGATGTGAATAGATGTTCATTCTTTTCTTTGTGAGGTGCTATGATAGTCTTCACCTTTCTTGTATAGAGTCTTAATAAAATTTGTAGTACTATATGATTGTCCTTACCCTTGATAATATCCCTTAATTGAGATATGACATCCATATACTATTAATAACATGAAGGCAATGTATTCTTTCATGACAAGGTTTCAATGATATGACATTATTTTCTCATATCCTATGGTGGCAACAAAGTTGCACGAAATAGTTTACGACATAGCATTTTGGCTTGATAGTTCTTATGTCCAATCCTTAGGATGGCTAGGTCTAAATCCCACCTTGATGGTTATCACAATGGCATTCTATAGCATAAAGGACTAACTTATGATGATAACAAGGCTCTTTCTAATTTTGGGATTCATAGCCCTATATCAAATGATGGTCATCCTTTTTATTTAGATAACAACTCAAAATGATAGCATAGTCCTAGATTTGGTTGTGTCATTCTATATAACCCTCTTGACTCCCCTCCCTATATTATGACAATCACGTGTCTTTGTAACTATCTACAGTGGTAAGGTTATGGGTATTGTCTCAACAAATATTTCAATCTTTCATTGCGACAATCACCTTGAATTAAATGAATATTTATTAACTACCTTAACCTTACATTTAACAACCCTTATAACTACTATTATAGTGTATCATCTAATATCCATGAATGATTTTGATGGTCTTTTAGTACTGATGACATATTTAAATGATTATAATATCCTGTAACAACTTGAATAACCTTGTCAATGTAAAATGACAACAACCAGCCTTGTTTGAGACCATGGAAGCTATGGATGATGAAATTGATTCTATTAGAAAAGTCAAACATGGGAATTGATAGATATTCTAAGAGGAAGAAATCAATGATTTGAAATGGGTGTCTAAGACAAATTTAATGTGAATGATGGCATTGAAGGATCTAGAGGAAGATAAGTTGTAAAAGGATATTCACGAAAGCCTAATGTTGATTATAGTGAAATTTATTCACCTGTAGCAAGGTTTGATACAATGAGAGTGGTTCTAGCATTGGCAACTCAAATAGAATGGAAATTATATCACATGCCATGGGAAAGTTTGCATTTCTAAATGGAGTTTAAACTAAGAAGAGGATTATATTGACCAACCACTAGGTTGTGAATTAAAGGACAAAAAAGAAAAGTGAATAAATTGAAGAAATTGTTATATGGACTCAAGCAACTACTTTGGGCTTGGTATAAGAATATTGATTTTCATTTTTTAAGAATGCATTTTCCAAGCACTTAAGTGAGCTTACTTTTTATATCGAAGTATGTAAATAGAAAGAAATATTGATCATTTTTTTGTATATTGATTTGATTTATATTAGGAAAAATGATAATTTAATTGTTGAAATTGACTACAACAATGGAAGGAGAATTTGAGATGACTAACTTTGGCTTACTAAAATATTTTCTAGAAATTGAATTTTGTCAAATGAATGATGGAATTTGTTCTTCGCAAAGTAAATATGCCCTAGACATTTTAGAGATTTTTAATGGGGAATAACAAACTAGCTTGCACACATGTTTCCATAGGTTAGAAATTTTCAAAGAATGATATCATTAAAAATGTTGACTCAACATAGTACAAAAGATTTGTTGGATGCTTGATGTACCTAATGACACTAGAATAGACATAATCTAGAGTTAGTTTTGTGTCATGATTTATGGAGAGAAAAAGAGACACTCACTTGGAAGTAGGAAAAAATATTAGGAGATGTGTAAATGAAACTAAAGATAATGGGGTTTTTTATGCAACAACAAAAAATCTTCCACTTACTGAACTATAAATACTAATAGTAATTGGGCTGAAAATATCAATGATAGAAAGAGTACTTCTAGATATATATTTCATCTTGGATTAGGTGTAGTCTCTTTGCATTCTACAAAATTATTTATTATTTCACTTTCAACTATTGAAGTAAAATATGTTGTAGCCATATTAGTTTCTTGTCAAGCAATATAGTTTAATTGTTTTTACGTGAATTTAATCAAGTATATGAATTTGCAAAAAAAAAAAAATTATGCAAATAGTGTAGCCATAGCATTATCAAAGAATCTGATTTTCATAGAAGAAGTAAACACATTGATATCATATTTTATTTCATATAAGAGATTATTTGTGATAGATAATTTATATTGAAAATTTTTAGGTCAAAGGAACAAGTCCCAAAACATATTTACAAAAGTTTTGACAAAAGAGGATTTTGAGTGACAGAGAAGAAATCTTACAGTAATCAATTTTTTATCAAATGCATAGCAATGTTCAAATAAAGATTAAAGGATGGTGTTAGAAATGTTATCTTTCTCCTCACATCTTTTTTTAGATAGTTACATTAGTGAATATACACCTAATCTACAAGAGCATTTTACAATATAGAAAGTCTAAAATATATTTATCTAATTGTAGAAGCTACCAGGGTATTACTTAGAATTATCTAAATATTGCATTTTGAAATGGATTTTAAACTAAGAAGAGGATTATATTGATCAACCACCATGTTATTGTAGAAACCAGGAACATTGAGTAAATGCAAGTGTCGATTGGTGCCACTCGAGACAAGTAGGAGCACACTCAACCTACAAAAAAACAAGTATTGTAAACAATAGACAATTGGAATGAAAAATATGGGATTATGAATTATATTACAAGATGTAGTACATATAGGGCATAATCAACTAAGAAAAGTCAAGCCAAAAATAGTAAAAGATCACTAAGAATAGTGGTGCTCCAAGAATAGGAAAAGAAACCACTTAACTTAGACAAAGCTAATCTAGGCATGTCAAGTATAGCTCAAGGCTAAACATAGACTCCTAAATATGCACTCCTAAGCAAGCTTAATATACACCAATACTGTTGCAAGTATGAGGTTAACCAATGTTGTTATTGATGTCAACATACTCATATTGCATTGATAAGAAGGATTGGATGAGCTGTGTGCTGAGGATATTGAGAAAATTAGTCTGAATAAGGAATAGTGAAGAATAGTGATTAGAAGAAGGCAAAATTACTCAATAGGTTGAGGATCAGAGGATACAGATTAAAGGGTTTGTAGATATTAGTATTGAGATGTTCCAATTAAGATTTCAAAGGTCCGCATAAAGATATGAAGAAGTTATGGCTGTTTGAGTAGAACCAGTTCCGGTAGGTAAAAAGGCAGAGACAGAGTGTCACAAATTGGTTTGGTGAGTTCCAGAATTACATTCTCTCATTCTGTGGATTGGAAGGAGTGTTGAAGATGTTAGTATGAAGTGATAAATTGATTTGTACATTGTTTGGAGGTCCGGAAGAACCTTTGCATTATGACAGTGGCGACAGACTGTGTTCTTGAAGTTCCGGATGAAGAAGAGAAGAATTCCAGTAAGCTGATAAAGTGCGGATATTCTTGAGGACTCAAGAAAGGTTTCAGTGATTGTTGGATCATGTACAATTCTTATTGGTGGTCTGCATTGAAGTTAGAGTTTGGATTTGATGTAAAGACCACCGGTTGTTGGTGTTCTTCCTGAGACAGGCCGACTGGATGTAATACATGTCTTGCGAATGATCTTGTAGATGTTTGCTGACTTAGATGATTGTTCCTAAGTTGATACCTTGTATAAATAAGGGTTTGTGAATTCATTTTGGAGTGGGTCTTATGGTGATGAGAGTGATATAGTGAAGAAAAGTGCGAAAGGCAGAGCAGAAGTTTTTGGGCTTAAATGGAATTGATCCAGACATGGTAAAGATGTCAATCTCCAGTTCAAGTTTGTAATACTTGTTATCTTTGTAGACAATGTGTCTCTTGTAGGTAGTGTGCCTCTTTGTGAGTAGTGTGCTCAGGTAGTGAGCCCTAATTGGAATGTGCCATCCATTTTTCTTATTCTTCTAATAGAGAATAATCCTTGGGTTAATCACCTCGTGGTTTTTCCCTTAACCAGGTTTCCACGTCAAAATCTTGGTGTTTCATGTGTTGATGTGTATCTGCTCTGGTGTTTATATCTTATGCTTCCATGAATGGTTAATTGCTATGCTATTGATTAACAAAGTGGATTTAAGTGTTTGAATTGAAAGCGAATTAAGGATAACTGATTCACCCCCCTCTCAGTTATCAACAATTGGTATAAGAGCCAAGTTCCTCTAAAAGGAGCTTAACCGCTTGAGATCTAGGATGTCGTCATATAAGGACAATCTGAAGTTTGATGGAACCAACTTCACTCTTTGGAAAGGCCGCATGAAATGTCACTTGGAGTGTATGGGAAAAGCATACTTGTCCATGGTCACAAAACCATATGTACCTCCACAGGGTGGTCCGACAACTCTAAATGAAATCACAGATGCTGAAAACAATCTGCGGACCAAAGAAGCTCTTCTAAGCACATTAACTAACTCAGAGCTCTCAAATTTTATTGACCTACCAATTGCCTATGAGATCTGGATTAAACTGGAACTTCTGCATGAAGGAGATGAGTTTGTTAAGAGTGCAAGGTTGCAGAGTCTCAAAGGGAAATTTGAAAGATTGAAGATGAGAGATGATGAAAATATTACTACCTTTATGCCAAGAGTAAATGAGCTGGTGTGTGGAATTAGGAATGCTGGTGGAGTTTTTGATGAAAATGAGATTGTTTACAAAATTCTCAGATCCCTTCCTGCTGCCTACAAAATCAAGGTTGCTGCCATTGATGAATTCAGAGCCCATACAACTATCACAAGAGAGCAATTGGCTAGCAAACTGGCTGCATTTGAAATGACTAAGTTTGGAGATGATCCCCCCAAGATTGAATCTGCATTCAAAGCCAGTGACTATGTGAAAGGCAAACAAAGATTTGATCTGGGAGAAAACTCTTCAAGGAAGCTATCATGGTATGATCAAGCAAGGAAAGACATGGAAGAGGAAGAAGCAGAAATAGCTCAACTTGAAGCCCTCATTGCAAAAAGACTGCCAAGAGGATCCGGTAAGTATGAAGGAAAATTACCTTTTAAATGCTTCAACTGCAATAAGATTGGTCACTTTGCCTCAAGATGTTGGGAAAGATCAACAAGGTCAAATTCTAACAGACAAAGGTTCCAAAGAATTGTTATTATGTTCATGAAGAAGCTGATAATGAAGGAGTAACAGATGATGAATCAGAGATAGGAGACAAATCCAGAAATGAATGGGTGTTTATTGCCATCAAGGAAGAATATCCAATATCTATCAATCATAAGGTTGTAGAAAGAGCTTTGGCTGCCCAAGTTGAAGAAAAGGATGATTGGGTTATTAACAGTGGATGCCCTTACCATATGACAGGTGACAAGAATAAGTTCTTAGATTTGGAAAGGTATGAAGGAGGAATGGTAAAGTTTGGTGACAATTCTGCTGGTAGAATTAGAGGTAGGGGAACTATCTCTTTTGGTGGGAAGAACAAAACTGGTAATGTATTGTATGTTGAAGGATTGAAGCACAATCTTCTCAGTGTTGGTTAGTTGGTAGACAAAGGCTATGATCTCCAGTTCAAGAACGGAAGATGCAGGATCTTTGAAAGCTCCAGAACTGAGATTGCATCTGATACTCAAACAAAAGGTAATATCTTCCATCTAGTTGGTAATAATAAAAGTTGTCTATTTGTTCAAGTTGATCAGAGTTGGTTATGGCATAGAAGAATGTGTCATGTAAACTTTGATAATATCATCAAGATAAGCAATACTCAGGCTATAAGAGATCTTCCAAAGTTGGTAAAACCTACAAATAGTATGTGTAAAGAATGTCAGCTAGGTAAACAGAGTAGAGTTTCTTTCAAGAACAAGGATCAGTCCTCTATCGAATTATTGGAGTTAGTTCATACTAATCTATGTGATCCGACAAGAATCAAGAGTATAAAAGGTGATAGATATTTCATGTTACTAATTGATAATCATTCTTGAATGATGTGGGTTACCTTTCTGAAAGAGAAATCAGAAACTTTTGAGAAGTTCAAGATCTTCAAGGCTATGGTAGAGAATCAAACTAGATTGAAACTGAAATGTCTAAGGTCTGATAGAGGATGTGAATTCACATCCGGTGAATTCATAGACTTTTGTGAGAAGCATGGTATAAAGAGACAGTTGTCTGCTCCTAGGACTCCACAGTAGAATGGAGTAGTTGAAAGAAAGAACTAGACCATCTAGGAAGCATCCAGGACAATGATGATGGAAGCAAATGTTCCCCAGATGTTTTGGAAAGAAGCTGTCAGCACTGCAGTCTACACTCTCAATCGAGTTCAAATCAAAAATAGTACCGGTAAGACTCCTTATGAACTTTGGTTTGGCATCACTCCTACTGTGAGATATTTTAGAGTATTTGGTAGCAAGTGTTACATTAAAAGAGATAAAGATCTAGGAATGTTTGATGCTAGAAGTGATGAAGGAATCTTCTTGGGTTACTCCACTCAAAGCAAGGCATACTGGTGTTACAATAAGAGACTGAGAAAGATGATAGAAAGTACAAATGTGAAGGTTGATGAAGGTATTGAGAATCCCTCAAGATCTTATGAGTATGATGAGGATGATCAAAATGATGTTCTAGTTCAAGGTACTCCATCCTCTCCTGTAAGACAGATTCAGACTGATCTGGTAAATCAGGAAGAAGAGACGGGTTTGAATGAGCATGATCAAGAAGTAGAAGTACAAGAAACTCCCAAAGTTCCAAGGTTTGTAAGACTGAACCACTCTGAAGATTAGATCATAGGTGACAAAAACAAAGGTGTGCAAACTAGAAGGAATGTTGCTCAAAATTTAGATGAATGCTATTTGATTTCAAAGATTGAACCTAAGACAATAAATGAAGCATGCAATAATGAAAATTGGACAAAAGCAATGGAAGAAGAATTAATGCAAATTGAGAAAAATCACACTTGGGATCTTGTTTCCAGACCTAGAAACAAGAATGTGATTGGAACCAAATGGGTCTTCCAGAACAAACTAAATGAAGTTGGTGAGGTAATCAGAAATAAGGCCAGATTAGTCTGCAAAGTCTACTCTCAAATAGAAGGCATTGATTTTGAGGAAACCTTTGCTCCGGTGGCAAGAATAGAAGTAGTCAGACTATTCCTTGCATTTGCTGCCTTCAAAGATTTCAAAGTGTATCAGATGGATGTCAAATCTACTTTCCTAAATGGTGACCTAGAAGAAGAGGTGTACATTGAACAACCGGATGGATTTTAGTTATCTGAGCATGGTGATATGGTCTACAAATTAAAGAAGGAACTGTATGGTCTAAAGCAAGCCCCAAGAGCATGGTATGAGAGGCTAGACAAACATCTTTTGAAGATTGGTTTCAACAAAGGTACTGCTTATAGTAACCTATATTTCCAAATTGATCATGAAAACATCTTGATTGTTGAAGTATTTGTTGATGATATCATCTTTGGAGGAAGAGACAGTATGTGTAAAACCTTTGCAAACCAAATGAAAAGTGAGTTTGAAATGTCAATGCTTGGTGAAATGAATTTCTTCTTGGGTCTACAACTTATTCAGACAGAGAAAGGAATCTTTATCTCTCAGACCAAATATGTGAAAGAACTATTGAAGAAATTTGGAATGGAAGATTCAAAGCCAATGAACACTCCCATGGCTACTGGATGTAAGTTGAGCAAAGATAATGACTCTCCTAAGACAGATCAGACAAAGTATAGATCAATGATTGGTGGATTACTGTATCTCACTCAGACTAGACCAGATATAATGCAGGCTGTTGGTCTTGTGGCAAGATTCCAGGCTAATCCCAGAGAATCTCATGTCATGGAAATCAAAAGAATTTTTAGGTACTTGAAAGGAACAGTTGAGTATGGCCTATGGTATCCCAGAGATAATGACTTTTCTCTTCATGCATATTGGGCAGGAGATGTGGATGATAGGAAGAGTACAAGTGGAGGAGCATTCTTTTTGGGAAAAAGGTTGGTTTCTTGGCTAAGCAAGAAACAAGAAGAAATATCCATGTCTACAACAAAAGCAGAATATATTGCAGCAGTAGGTAGTTGCACTCAACTTTTTTGGATGAAGCAAATGCTAAGAGATATTTAAGTAGAATATGAGGAGCCTATCACAATTTACTATGATAATTCAAGTGCAATAAATATTTCTAAGAATTCGGTATTGCATTCTAAGACCAAGCATATATCCATCAAATTTCACTTTTTGAGAGAATAAGTGAACAAGGGTGAAGTCAGATTGGAGTATGTACCCTCCAAGGATCAGATTGTAGATATTTTTACTAAACCTCTTCCCAAGGACTCTTTTGAGTATCTCAGGGAGAAATTAGGGGTCATGGCCCCTCTGGTGATGAACTAAGATGCACTGATGTGCATCAGTCTAGTGGATATCATAGTCATATCTTGTGATCCAGATTGATGATGGGGAGTTGCTACTGAGGGGGAGCAGCTGGTATGATTCTGATGTGTTAGAATTGCAAGTATGAGCCCTTTGCCATTGATGTCAAAGGGGGAGAGAAGACATGTGAAAAACAAGTGGTTGATGATCAAAGGGGGAGCAGTAAAGGAAGAAAAGACATGTGAAGAGTTGTTACTGATAGGGGGAGCTGTGACAGAGAGGAGAAGTTCTTGTCTTGATGGTTTTTCACATCATATGTTGCCATCAATGACAAAGGGGGAGATTGTTGCAAGTATGAGGTTAACCAGTGTGTCATTGATGTCAACATACTCATATTGCATTGATAAGAAGGATTAGATGAGCTGTGTGGTGAGGATATTGAGAAGATTAGTCTCAATCAGGAACAGTGAAGAACAGTGATAAGAATAAGGTAAAAGTACTCAATAGGTTGAGGATCAAAGGACGTGGATTAAAGGGTTTGTAGATATTAGTCTTGAGATGTTCCAATTAAGATTTTAGAGGTCCGCATAAAGATATGAAGAAGTTATGGCTGCTTGAGTAGAACCAATTCCAACAGGTGTTCCAGCAGAGACAGAGTGTCATAGATTGGTCCGGTGAGTTCTGGAATTACATTCTCTCATTTTGCGGATTAGAAGGAGTGTTGAAGATGTTAGTATGAAGTGACAAATTGATTTGTGCATTGTTTGGAGGTCCGGAAGAACCTTTTGCATTATGACAGTGGCGACAGACTATGTTCTTGAAGTTCCAGATGAAGAAGAGAAGAATTCTAGTAAGCTGATAAAGTGTCGATGTTCTTGAGGACTCATGAAAGGTTTTAGTGATTCTTGGATCATGTACAATTCTTATTGGCGGTCCGCATTGAAGTTAGAGTTTGGATTTGATGTAAATACCACCGGTTGTTGGTGTCCTTCCTGAGACAGGCCAACTGGATGTAATACACGTCTTGCGAATGATCTTGTAGATGTTTGCCAACTTAGATGATTGTTCCTAAGTTGATGCCTTGTATAAATAAGAGTTTATGAATTCATTTTGGAGTGGGTCTTGCAGTGATGAGAGTGATATAGTGAAGAAAAGTGTGAAAGGTAGAGCAAGAGTTTTTGGGCTTAAATGGAACTGATCCAGACATGGTAAAGATGTCAATCTTTAGTTTAAGTTTATAATACTTGTTGTCTTTGTAGACAGTGTGTCTCTTGTAGGCAGTGTGCCTCTTTGTGAGTAGTGTGCTCAGGCAGTGAGCCCTAATTGGCATGTGCCATCCATTTTTCTTATTCTTCTAACAGAGAATAATCCTTGGGTTAATCACCCCGTGGTTTTTCCCTTAACCGGGTTTTCCACGTCAAAATCTTGGTGTTTCATGTGTTGATGTGTATTTGCTCTGGTGTTTATATCTTATGCTTCCATGAATGGTTAATTGCTATGCTATTGATTAACAAAGTGGATTTAAGTGTTTGAATTGAAACCAAATTAAGGATAACTGATTCACCCCCCCTCTCAGTTATCAACAAATACCCCCCTTAAGCATATATTAGGTGGGATAAATGAAGATGAGTCCCAGCAACTAGGCCTAATCAGGTACCCATGTTCAATGTAATCTCTCATAAAAATGGAGAAACAAAGAAAACCACGTGGGAAAAAACTCCCCTCCAAAAAGAGAAAAAGATAAAACAAGAGGACTAGGAAGCCTCCTTGAAGATGATAATATACACCAAGCCTAAAACCATGTCACTTTGACTGTGATGATGCAAATAGCTCCCCCGTATAGGAGAGAGACAGAGACTATGTAGCCCTCCCACAATGAAGTCACCCCTATGCCAAAAGAGAATGCTCATGTATGAATGCTAAAAATGATCCATTTGTGGTAAATGACATTTCTCCCCTTAGGAAGAAACAAATCTAATGGTGAATGCTCAAAGAATCAAGGTGAAGTGGTAAGTCTCATGATGTACCTTATCTCATAATACTACTCAAATATCGTCATGCTGATGTCAAAATTAGTCACAATCAAATCAGGAGGCTCCAACCTAACTAAAACAAATAACCTAGATCAAAATCATGTGAAGACTAATGAAGATCAAGATCCAAAGAATTGATGTATGGATGTGGAATGCCAATACATACCATGTGGTTACAAAGAAAATCCCACAATATGTCCTGTGAAGAATCATTGGAAGCCCTCAATGAAGTATCTCGAAGCTCTATAGTAGTCATAGGTGTATGTATACTATCATCAAACAATAAGATCAGATCCTCTAAGGTTTCATCAAGATTTGATATGTGAGACTCTACAAACAACAAAGAGATGTCTGGTAGATATATGTCCCAATAAGGTGAATCAAGAAGACGAATGTGAGCCTGCTGCAAAGAATCACTGGAATCTCTCAAAGAAGCAACTCTAGAATCTTATGAAGCAACAGGGGATGAAGGAGTGTCCTCAACTATAGATGGGGTATCAATGTATTCCAACCAAATAGGATGATCATCCCATGAGGATGCACGTCCACACACAAAGGGGAAATAAAAGTCTCAATATCATCTAAAAGAGCCTAGTTATCCACAAAAACATCACTTTCAAGTTCTCCATACAACTCTTGGATGATGGTCCATAGAGTGAAAGGGCACATAGTGTGCTTTATATAATGTAAAATATTTACAGAAACAGTAAGACCTATTAGTCCGTAGACCATGTCATTTTGGTTAAACCATTTATTCTTCTATTTATAGTCACTTGTCTTAGGAACAAGTCCAAGGATATAGGGTAATTGATCCTGTTCAAGATAGTGATTCTTTATCCCTTGTTTCTAGGACAAATAGTTCTATGAGGTTAGTTTGACAATAGAAGGATGGAAATAAATACCATAATCTATTATGAACCCCCCGAATTCAAAACTTTATCTTAGTTCATTGATTACAAAATATTGTGTAATTCCCCAAACTGAAAATATGGAAGAAAGTGTGGAAGTGTACAAGACACAACACAAAGGCTACCCCCCTTGATTCAAAATTGGATTCCCCTTGAATTTGGCACTTTATCATGTAGTGCATTAGGTCTAAGAAGGTTGATTAATGTATACACCTAAAATTGGCTCATGTCAAATTAAGTAAATATTTTAATATTTATCTTAATTCTCATTCCTCTATCAATTAAATAAATATCCTAATTTATTTAAATGATTCACATCCCTCCAATAATTAAATAAAATCAATTTATTTAATTAAATCCCCTAATTCTGCTAATATCTCACATAATTAAATAATCTTAAATTATTTAATTAATCCCAATTTCCTCTATTCCAAAGTCCTAATTCCACAAATCCACCTCATTCGTCTATGTCACCTTATCCACGTCACCTTTTCACCTCACCATGTTGCACATGTAATTAAATATTTTAATATTTAATTAGCTAATATTCCCTTACCCACATATGCTATTTCTCCTCCAGTCAAAATCCGGTAACAGATCAATCAAGAAAGTTGACTCATCAATCAAATTAGTTATCTAATCAATCAAATCTGTTAACTAATTAGTCAATTGAGTTCACTGGTCAATCTATTTTGTTGTCTCCCCAATTAGCCCACTTATATCTCCAATCAACCCAATTAACTGATCAATCATCTCAGTTAACTCCTCAATCTATTCTGTTAACTCCCCTAATGCATGAAAGAGCAAGACACTTGTCCTCTCCCTATTCGCGGACATCCTCTCAAATTTCCTCAACCATTGATCTTATTCATTATACACCGTTGATCTTATTTCTCACAAATCTATAAATGCAACCCCTATTCCTCCATTTGGATCCATCCAAGCTTTTTATAAACTTACTCTATAGGAATCACAGCACGCCTTTGGCACAAATCACTCCATAGCTTGAGATCAATTGTCATACCATTATCACCATTACCATTGTATTGTGAAGATCCTCTTCATTTGTAAGACCTATCAACAGCCATTCTCCATTGTCATTTTGGAAAAAAGCAAGGAAGTGCACCTTCTGAGGGCTCTATTCATACACGAGATCAATTCCAGATAGGTGACCAATGGAAGTCACAGAATAGAAAAGTTTGGAAGGTATTGTCCTCTTTGTGTTTGATCTTATTTGTTTCAATTTCATTGAGATTATTGGATTGTATTGATATACTGATATTGACCACATTTTTTAATAACATTTCTGGCACCCACCTTGGAGCCCTTGACCCAATTTAACTTCAAAATTGAATTTTTGTGTTAGAATCCGTACATACGATGTTTCTACCCATCCACTCATTATTACCGCGCATTTACTCACTGTTACTACACATCTATCAAATCTGTGCATCCACTCATTGTTATGGCCCATACACTCACTAATACTACGCATCTATTAGATCAATGCATCCACTCACTATTCTAGCACATATATTCTCTATTACTGCACATCTATATTTGTGCATTCATTCTCTGTATCTGCACATTTATTCTCTATAACGGCACATCTATTTTTGTGCATTCATTCATTGTATTTGTGGATTTATTCTTCTAGGGTTTTTTAGCTATTTCTCAGAAAAGTTCTAATGCTAACACAATTTGCAAGAATATTCCCAGAGCCATGTTGCAGGTTAAGAGCTGGTCAGGCATATAGTTGCATGGTTAACTCTCATTTAGATCTAAATAGAAAAAGAAGTAATTGAGCTTGTTCATGCAAATTTCACTTATATCTAAATAGGAGGGAAGTAATTTGTGCTTGTTGCATCACAACTTGAACATAGTCCCAACTAGGAGGATTAAAATTGAACAATTGCTCTAAAGAGATTTTTCAAATTTAACAAATCTTGTGTGCCTGATAGAGTAACTCATTTAGTTTTTTCTCTTTTTAACTAGGAGGAAAGAACCAGTGTTTGCCATGATTTTGGAATGATGATAGGACTATGCTCTCCCCTTAAATGGGTGATCAAAATGCTAGAATCATCATTTCACATGTGTAACCTTTAGAGAGGCCTGCCCTTGGATTTTCTTCCTTCCAAGTGGGATGACCTTAAGTGATAACGACTAAAGCCAAATACCTCCAAGTCACTATAAATAAATTACGTTTGTGACAAAAGTTACAAGCGACGGGTGCTGTTGTATTACACTGACCAATGTTTCCCCCAAACCATGTGGAGCGTAACCTCTGCAGGTACGGAAACCTTATTATTGAAGCGAATGGCCGCATGTGTAATCACCCGAATGGATGCCTTGACTAAAATACTTTTGTTATAGTAAGCCAAAATCCCCTATTCAGTGACACAAGATGAAAACATTCTCCAGAGCCATCCAATGTCATACACTCATTTAGTGTAGAGACAGAAAGTTCAACTCTTTGGAGGAACTATAACTTGGTATGTGTGAGAAGTGAGTGCCGTGGAGGGGAGTCGGTGCTACCAAGTTATTATTTGTCTGCATTTATGCAAGTAGCTGGTGTAAAAACCAAGTTGGAACTCATCAAATACTATCCTTACCAACCTTAGGATTATGCATACATTGTGGTAAAAAAATCAAACAATCATGAAAATATTCTTTGTGTGTGATGTGTCTTTCTTTCCATAATTGAAGTAACAAATAAAAAAAGCAACATTCAAGCAAAGAACCCAAAAACATTGAAAAACATGTCTTGACCCAGTCAAAATCAAGGAAAATCAAGCAAAACTGACATATCTAATCATCAGCTTCATCCTGCTGTGCATTTGCTTCACCCTATTGTGCATCTATTTTCTACTATGCATTTACTCAGTTCTGCTACACTTTTACATATTTCTGTTGCACATCTTCTTTTTCACTAGACTTGCACATACACTCCCTGAAGCTACGCATTTATACTCTGTTCTGGCGCATCTACTTTTCCACCAGATCTGCACTTTTGTTTCCTATTACTGCGCATATACACTTTGTTCCTATACATCTATTCCTGCACATCTCTCACAGTGAGTACTTCTGTACAGTTTGTCAAAAAGATACCTACCTTTTAAACACCCATTTTAGTCTTGTATTAGTTTATGAGGTCAAATTAACTGTGTAGTCACTTCTCCCATTCATTTCCATAGCATACCCTCTTTTCCATCATTCACCTTATCAAAATTTCACAAAACTTCCCAAGAACAAATCAAACTATCAAAACCAAGTTACTACAAGCCATTTTTTGATCATATTCGACTCAAGCATCACTAGTAAGTCTCCACTAATAGGATCTATTATCCTTCTATCTCGGAACTTCACTAGTTTGTTTAGGTGCAAAACTAGTCTCTATCAAGTAATCGAATTTCAACCATCTTTACTTTTGGCTACCATTTTGTATCGACTGACTTGTTTGACACCATTGATCAAAGAAAACCCTTATTCAAATCTTATCACCACTAGTATCCCCTTCACTACAGCCTCCAAACACATCTTGACAAAGCATCCAATTTCACCCCACTCCATTCCAAATCACATTGCATGGTACTAACTAGATCACAAAAATAAAAACAAATTGAAATGGCTGAAACGTTTGACAAAATTGTCCCATCCCCTCATGATAGTGATGAAGAAATATCTCATGAGGACTTACAAGAAGCTCTCCAAGACAGAAAATTTCAACAAATGATGGACAAAGTACTCCACCAAGACCCTACAAGGTTCTTTCTCCCCCTAGCAACCCAAGGAATTAAGTTCCCCGCTAACTTTGATGTCACAACATTGAAAGAAACTGAAGAGGAAAGAACTCATCAAGACAGCACATGTGAGGAAAGAACCCTTGGCATAGACAAAGGTAAGAAAACCACAAACTCAACCACACCTTTAGACATGTTGACAAAACAAGTTCAAACCCTACAACAATTAGTGGACCTCCAAATAGGGACATCCACTAAACACTATTCGTTATAGGATATCTCGTCGTATCCCTTCAATAAGAGCTTGAACATGATCCCCTTTCCCCTTAGATTTGAAGTTCTAAAATTTGAGAAGTATAGAGGAAAGGGTGACCCTAGAGACCATATCAAAGAATTTAGCGTTACATGTCTAGAGGTTGCTCACAATGAAACTTTTCTCATGAGATTCTTCCCTAGATCTCTAGGAGGGCAAGCCATGGAGTGGTTCTCTTGACTCCCCCTGGGTATCCATACCTTTGATGAGTTAGTGAACAAATTTGTCATGTATTTCTCGTATAATATCGAACATGAGGTATCCATGCTTGACCTTTGCAGCACAAAACAAAAGAGTGGTGAATCCTTCGCTGCTTTCTTACAAAGGTGGAGGCAACTTGCCAGCAAGTGTCCTTATCATACTCCAGAAAAACAAATGCTTGAAATGTCTGTCCATAATCTCAATCTTGATCTAAGCTATCAAATTCAAATCCAATGCCCTACCTCATTCACAAAAGTCATTGAGATGGGGTTATTCATCAAAAAAGCTATGATCATGAAAGGACAAATAAAAGTATTCAAAGACACTCCTAACTCAAACTATACCATAGATAAGTCAAAATTCTAGACCAAAAATATGAACATCGTCAATGATGGAGTGGTTGATGCTAAAGTAGCGGTTCCTAAGAAACCAATTTTAAATCTCAAAGGAGCATCGAACAATGCAACATCAAGAAAACCTTTGTCAAATGAACTGAGACAACCATACAGTTTTCCTCCTAGACAAAAATTTATACCACTGGGGGAGTCATATGAGTCCTCTTTGAGAAAGTTAGTGGCAAACAATGAGATCAACCTTCCCACCGCAAGAGACTATGAACCTCAAGTCAAACCTTTTTGGTGGAAGGATACCAATTTCTGTGAGTACCATAGAGGTAAAGGCCATAAAAATTGTGACTATATCTGCTTGAAAAACATCATACAAGACTTACTAGATCAAAATCATGTAGGCACAAAAGATCATCCCTCTAACAAATCACATGTGTCATTCAAGGATCCGCTCCTTAACCATGATAGGCAAAACACTCATAACAACAACAATAACAACTGGCCAAATCACAATAATGGGAACAATGATGCTAACTACACAAATGTGCCATTCAAGTACATTGTTAATTGCATATCAGAGCATATCCCGCAAATCAATGTTCTCACGTTTAACAAACAATTAGATTCCAACACCAAATCTAATTGCGATGTCACCACCTACAGTGGGAAAGTCACCTTACACACACTCCCTCCAAGGTCACCATCCTCACCATCTACCCACTACAAATACAATATCATTAAGCAACTACAAAAGACTCTGACCCATATATCCATATTAGAGTTGTTGCATCTATCACCATCCCATAGAGAGATTCTTGATAAAGCCCTAGTGGAAACCATTGTGCCCACCAACTTGGCCCAAGAGAAATTTCAAGCCATGGTAGGTCATCTTACCTCACCTAGCATCCTCTCATTCACCGAACATGATGATCTATCTATATCCCAACCCCATAATGCATCATTACATATTGAGGTCTTCATTAATAAACATCGCATCAAAAGGGTTCTCATTGATGGAGGAGTAGGTTTGAACATTTGCATGCTAAAATTAATCCTTGCATTGGGGTTCTTAGAAACTATAGTAGATCCAAGAAAGAAGATCACAATAAAAGCCTATGATGAAGAAGAATGAACAACCAAAGGAACTGTGGTTTTACCATTAATAATTGGACCAATGGAGAAATAAGTTGTTTGCCAAGTCCTTGATAAGGAGCTTGCATATAACATTCTCCTAGGTAGACCTTGGATACATGCCATGAAAGCTACGCCTTCCACATACCATCAATGTATCAAGTTCCCTCACAATGGCTGAGAGATCACCATCCAAGATGACCCTGATCCTTTTCAACAATGTAACAATACCCAATCAAAGCTAGATTTCTACATCCCTAATAATAGAGCTTCCACATATTCTGCCTCCCAACATGATCCTGGCTCCCAAGCTTCCACATCAAAGGCCACAAAGTAGAAGGTCAAGATTAAAGAAACAAGGGTGGGAGAGTATTCCATCGAGAATACCCTTTGCTTAGCCAAAATGTATTTATCTCTAAAGTCCTTTGGGTGACTTACACCCTTCCCAAAACCATCTGCTCCTACTGAACCTCCCAAATCTCCCTTTGTCAAATGGGACACCTTATAAAATGAGAGAAAAGAAAGAGACATTCTGTAATGGCTCTACATAGATGAACATGACACACCGCAAGACAAACAACCAAAGCTCCCAACAGAAATCTATGGCTGTTGTCAATCTATCTTACACAGAATGGGCTATAAAGGATAGGGTCCCATTAGCCTAAGAAAAGAAGGAACAACTGAACCCATTCAACCCTCTTCATCCTCATCATCTCCAGACACAAGAGGGCTAGGATACAAAGACAACAACAAAGGCAAAGCTAAGGCTACTACTTGTTTTGTGGAACATTTCCATAACCTCAGAGAGAAGAGTGATACAGATTCTAATGAATATGAATGGGATGACCTTTCAGGACATTCCTATGAGGATAAAGGAATCAATACCATTTGTACCTATAGCCCCTACCATAAGGGACAAACTCTAAGGCATAGACTAGTAGAGTGTGATTTGCCCATTCTAAAGAATATAACTTACGAGGAAGGCCAACATTCTAACAAGATAGATAATCTTGAAGAGAGTACCATCACAGATCTTGTTCCTCTCACTCACAATCCTGATCATATATCCATCCTTACCATCACATCCATTGAATCAGATCTACCTATTGATCTCCTCCCCCTAGTACATCCCGAGCTTATCGATTGGGATCTACAAGGAACCCCCCAACTAGACATGTTCCAGAATGATGATGCCTACATTGATTACATGGAACTAAGAGACCATGTACCTATGGGAGATCATAAAGATAGCTTCACTATAGAACTCAATATCATGGCTTATTTTGGAGAGGGTGCCAAGCCTTCTGTTCAAAAAAATATAAAACTCAAACACGGATTTGTTGGTGAAAACCTCTTTGAGGCACTAGATGATGGAAGGCTTGACACTCTCCCCAACATGTATCAGGAGAAGTCACAAATTGTGGTAGAACCTACAAAACCTATTGACATCAGCACAGAAGGCAACCCAAAGATCATACACTTTGCCAAATCTCTATCTCTGGCACAAAATATGAAATTTGTACCCTTCTTCAAAAAGAAACAAGTCAACTTTGCTTGGTCCTATGTAGATATGCCTAGGTTAGATCTAGACTTGATCTTGCATCATCTACCACTAGATCCTGGAGTTAAACCTGTTAAACAAAAACTCAAGGAAATGCATCTAGATATCGCATTGCTAGTCAAAGAGGAACTAAAGAAGCTACTAGATTCAAGGTTCATCAGAGCAATTGATTATCCGGAGTGGGTATCAAACATTGTAACAGTATCAAAACCTGATGGAAGAGTCAGATTGTGTAATGACTTCCGAGATCTCAACAAGGCCTATCACAAAGATGATTTCCCATTGCACCACATTGACATCATCGTAGACTTGACAGCTGGACACACTATGCTCTCTCTTATGGATAGTTTCTCCAAATACAACCAAATCAGAATAGCGCTAGAGGATCAGCATAAGATGGCATTCACATGTCCATGGGGTACCTTCTGTTGGAACGTCATGCCATTTGGGTTGAAAAATACAGGAGCAACATACCAATAGGTAATGATTACTATCTTCCATGACATGATGCATGTCACCATGGAAGACTATGTGGATGAGATCCTTGCCAAGTCACTTACAAGGAAATCTCACTTAGATGTCCTAGAGAAAATCATTCAGTGGCTAGAATACTTCAAGGTCTGATTGAATCCAAAAAAGTGTGTGTTTGGAGTCACTCTGACAAACTCTTGGGTTTCATAGTATCAGCCAATGGGATTGAGGTAGATTGTATGAAGGTAAAAGCTATCATGGAGATGCCACCACCAAGGAACATCACCCACTGCAGTCTTTACAAGGAAAATTACAGGCAATCCGTCAGTTTATCTCACAACTGACAGACAAATGTCAAGATTTCACTCATCTCTTGCATAAGAACATCCCATTTAGATGGGATGAGAAGTGTGAAGATAGATTTCACAAATTGAAAGAGTATCTCATGAATCCACCTATCTTGATGCTACCTATCCAAGGCAAGCCACTATATCTTTACATATCTACAACACCAATAGCTCTTGGAGCCCTTTTAACACAATAAGACTATGAAGGCAAGGAATGAGCAATCTACTACATCAGTCACACATTGGTGGGGTATGAATTGCAATATTCTCAAATCAAAAGATCTTGTCTTGTTGTGGTTTTTGCTTCCCAAAAACTATGCCATTACATGCTTACACATTCCATCAAGCTAATTACAAAGATCGATCCATTAAAATACTTGTTAAGTAAAGAAGCTCTAATAGGCCGCCTAGCTAAATGGGTAATGCTACTAAGTGAGTATGACATAGAATATGTGGAAAGGAAAGCTATCAAGGGTCAGGTCATTGCAGATTAGTTGGTAGAGGCACCATTGCAAGATACTACTCCAATGACATTCGAGTTTCCCTGTGAATTAATTTTTAGTATCACAACATATTCATGGAAGCTCTACTTTGATGGTTCTTATACAAACCATGGATCAGGGGTAGGAATCTTATTAGTCACTCCTCAAGGTGACACAAGACCTAAGTCCTATTGTCTACTTTTTCCTTGCACAAACAACATAGTAGAGTATAAGGCCTTAGTCATTGGTCTTAAGATGGCGACAGAGTGGAAAGTGAAAGAGCTACATGTCTATGGAGATTTGCAACTCGTCATTAATCCAGTAAATGATGACTATCAGATGAAAGATGACAAGCTAATACCATACAAGCATATGGTAGATGACTTTAAAGGATACTTTGTGATAATCTCCCTTGAGTAGATTCCTTGCATAGAGAACAAAGTAACAAATGCCATGGCAACCATCACCTTGCTTCTTGATATACCAGAAAATAAGTCATGTTTTGAGTTCTTGGTGGAGTCAGTCTCACAACCAGCTTATGATATCCCTGAAACACAATCCATTTGCCTCCTAGTATGATCTAATTCACCCTTGTATGGTAAAATTTACACTTACCTCAAGGATAACACCTTACCAGCAGACTTATCCAATAACCAACACTGAACCTTTATCCACCAAACATCCCGTTATACCATTATCGCTGACACCCTCTACCGCTAAGGTCTAGATGGTACTCTACTCAGATGTCTTGAACATGACTAATCTCAAACCACCTTACGAGAAGTACATGAAGGAATTTGTGGAACACACTCTAGTGGTCCTACCTTAGCTAAGAAACTCATGCGTTTGGGATACTATTAGCTAAACATGGAGACAAACTCATATCATTTTGTCAAGAAATGCAAATAGTGTCAGATCCATGGTAACCTCGTCCATGCACTAGCTCAGGAACTATGGCCTTTATCGACTCGACACCTTGGCCCTTTTGTCTATGGGGACTCGACCTTGTGGGAAAAATCCACCCTCCATCATCCAATGGCAACAAGTTCATTATCACTGCCACTGAGTATTTTACAAAGTGGATTAAAGTCATCCCACTCACCAATGTCACAGGGAAACAAATTGCCTCCTTCATCCTTAATTACCTCATCTGTTGATACAGAATTCCCTCATCCATAGTCATAGACAATGGAAGACCCTTCAAAAACCAGGATGTCCAAGAGCTCTGTGACAAATTCCAAATCCAACATTACTTCTCCACCCCATACTACCCACAAGGCAACGGTCAAGTAGAGGCATCCAACAAAATGATCTTGAAAATCCTCAAGAAAACTATCAACGATGTCATCCGTGATTGGGACATGCAACTAAATCCCACTCTGTGGGCCTATCGAACTAGCATCCGCACTCCCACAGGTGCCACTCCATATGCCCTTGTCTATGGTTCTGAAGTTATTTTTCCCATTGAGGTCGAGTTACCATCTTTGAGAGTGTCATTAAAAGGTCTTATAACTAATGAGGACTACAGAGTTTGTAGACTACAAGAGTTAGAACTGTTGGAGGAGAAATGATAGAATGCTTTCAACCATCTCAAAGCCTACCAACAAATAATGTCTCGAAGCTATAATCACAGAGTCCATCCAAGGGTCTTTAATGTTGGTGATGTAGTGCTCAAAGAAAATCCCCATAATTAGCAAGATTGAGAGAAGAAAGGAAAGTTTGAACCCATCTGGCTTGGTCCTTATGTAATCATTGTTGCCTATGGATCAGGAACGTACCAGTTAGCTACATCAGAAGATGAGATGTTCGATGACCCGATCAATAGTATGCATCTTCACTAGTTCTATACCTAGTGAATCCCAATGTAAGGGGGGAAAAAAAAAAAAAAATTCAAATATAGAAAGAAAAAAATCAAAAAATGAGAAAAGACAAAAATGTTGCAATAAAAGTGAAGTAGTGAAAACTTGGCAAACAGGTGCTCTTTGCAATGCAAACCGATTCCTCCATCTTTGGGAAACCCTCAGCTTACGTCCATTCTTCCTACCATTATGCATCATCTGATCATATTTGTTTCACAAAACCACCTAACGATAACCTATCATGGCTTGATACTCTATCAACACTGTCACATTACAACCTAAGGTTTATCCACTACCCTTTCCATAGTGTTAGCCTATCATAGCATCCATTGTCAGTATCTTGTCATCCCAAACTACGTCACCTTTGCATCTTCACATAGGCAAAGCCATCTTGTATCGATGGGCCCTTGAGGCATCCTTATCCACCTTCTTCATCCTATCACTGGTTTCTCATCTGTTCGTCTAGAGTCAACCTTCAATCCTGAACTACGTTGCCTCTACATCATCATGTAGGCAAGGCCATCATTAATGGGCTCTCGAGGCTACCCATCCATTTCATACCTTATCACCCATCCTCTGGCCCATCCACATTCACACCATTTCCCATCGCTTAGGTCCTAGGTCCACAAGAGTCCACACCCCAAAGTACATTGTCTCTGTGTTGTCACGTAGGCAAGGCCATCATCAATGAGCCCCCGAGACACTAGGTCAGTCCTTTAGGGCCTATTTCTTCATGTCTGTTGTCCATTCTTCCATAATAAATCAATCCTTTACCTGACTGGGGGCAAGTCCTCGACCTGGTTACAGAGTTGGATTCTATAATGCTACATGTCCTAAGAGGGTACCAAGAAGGATTGTGATAACTTTCACTAGACACACACGCGTAACAAAGCACACTTCCAAATAGAAACTTTGATGCAAGACATCAATCTATCCAAAGCAAAATAGACAAGTTCCTAAACACTCAAAATGATTTTATCTAAATTATGGCAAGAAGACACATCTAATGCAAGAAAGTTTTGTTTTGATTGGTTGTGCCTAAAATCTTAACTTTTGTTATCATGTTTCCTATGCTACTCAAGGATGCCTAAAAAATAGAGATGCTATGATGGGGGCATGATTATTTTATTTGTTTGCTACTTGTGGGTCTATCTTTAGTAATGTGAAGCCTCATCTAAATACATGATCAACATAATGATCATCGAGGACATCAGAGGTCTAAAAATGAAACGGGTGTAATCCTTGTCTGTTGATACACAAGAAATACTCAGGTCATCTTGGTTTAATTATTCTTAGATGCTTGTATTAACTTGCTAAATCAAAATCCTTGTAAACAATACTCAAGTCATCGTGGTTTAATTATACCTCAATGCTTGTATTTTCTTAAAACATTTTAAAGAGAAAAGAAACAAAAAAATGCCCAATGATGAATCAAGCACTTCAAAATACTTCCAATATCAAGGTGACAAATATCCGCATCCATACACATCCAATTGCATCTCATATACCATCCATAAATAAAAATTTTGTTCACAGTGCCAGTGTTTACAAATAAATAAAGCTTGTGATTCCTTCATTCGCATTTCTTCTATCAATCAAATTTCTATCTATCATTGTATCTTTCATAAAGTCTCTTCTACATTGATTGAGTACACTTGGACATAACAAAAACATATCATCATTTTGCATTTCATATTAGGTGAGATAGTCATTAACTTGATTAGATCATTTGCATACATATAGGTGCATTAAATCATACATATCATCATTTTGCATTTCATATTAGGTGGGATAGTCATTAAATTGATTAAATCATTTTGCATACATATAGGTGCATTCAATTATCCATATACATTTCTATCAGTATAACATAGTATCTCATCAGAAAACCATCAAAAACATAGCTATCACTGATCATCTCATACCATTATTTGCATAACAGGTGTTGCACATTAGATATCATAATATTTGCATAACATATAAACATAACAAATATAGTGCATCTATGATCATCGCATAAAGATAAAAATGCATGTAGGCTATCATAACTGCATCATCATATATAAACATAAAATGTAAAAGTGTCCATAACAAATCAAGTGCATCCATGATCATCACATAGAGATAAAAATCCATGTAAGCCATCATAACTGCATCATCATATATAATCATAAAACATAAAAATGTCTAAGTGTACAATATCAATCTGTCATCCATGACTCGAATCACAAAGGGTGTATACATACATCAAATTAATAATGATACATGTCTAAGTAGCTGTACAATAAAAGTGATATATACATAGACTGGCTATCCATGAGCCATCAAAAAAATATGTATGTACAAAGGTAAAAATCTATACAGAATCACAGCTAACCCTGCTACCGCAGGATACTGCTCCTGGCACTGTCCCCTCTCCCTCCTCCACCTTGGCCTATCCCAGACTACTGTGGGCCCATGACCGAATCCACCGACTATGAACCACCTGCGCTCAATGAGAAAACAACCACTGACTTGTTTCTGTAACTCGGTGCCCTATAATCTGCTAGCACCGCCCCATGGTATATTGCTTTGTAATACTGTGTTTGTGCTCAAGTTGTAGCCAACTCTCCTAGCACCTGTGTCACCTGGGCCTAGGCCTATGTCAACTATCACAAGCAGTACTATGGCTACATCCCCTCTCCCTTGTTAAAGCCTATACCCTGGCCAATGTGGCATCCCACTCTACGGTGATGCCAGCAATAATCCCCACATCTCCCTCTATCCGAGCATCGATGGCCCTCAACTATCGCATCTAGCCTCGTAGCAAGGCTACTGCATCCCCTTGCACCTGCTGCTATGGGTCAGGATGATTAGGTGTCTACGGTACCTATGGAGCAACTGTCGATACTGCCTTCTATGCCACCTACTGTGGTGGGGCCTGCCCCATTCTCTACCACTGTCCCAACTGACTGTCCCCTCCACCATATCCTCCATCTCCTTCACCATCTCTTCCTCTCCTCCTCCTCTGCCTCCTCCTCCATCTACCTCCATCATCCTCCTCCTCTGACTCCACCTCCTCTAGACCAGGAGCTAACTCTCTCGGACCCAAGTACCCAGGGAATGGGTGTGCGCAAACCAATCCTCATAATCCTGCATCATCCCTGCATCGACCACTCCTGATCTCATTGGCCACACCTGATAGGGAATATGTAATAAATCAACCCAAGCCTCCTCATAAGAAGCCACATGACCCCATCATCATCGCTCTATCCATGTCCTCACAAACAGTGGTTGCTGTTGTGGCATACCCTGTATGTGCCCAAATTGTCAGAAGACACAGTTAACTATCTGCCTCTCTAGAATATGATGGGTCTGCCCAATCAACTGCCACATCTGAAACACATACCGTAGCTCATCATCCTCATCATCCAATACCTTGCACTCCAGGTATGGTCACCACACAACTACATCCACATTATCCAACTAATGGTGCCAGTACTCTAACTTACCCACCCTGTGCTGAGTAAGTAGACCGACGTGTCCATAAGAGTATGGCTCATCTAGCTACTGATGAAGTGTGACAATAGGCTATGTCACTGTAATATGCTCCCAAGCCTAGAACTGTAACAAAGAAACACCTGCAAATAGACTCGAAGCTCCATGGTACACAACCTGATGCATATCATGGTAGAGGTGAGCCAATACACAGAAACCCCAAGCAAAATGGGTTCCCTCGTTCAACATCCTCTCTAGGGTCTGATGCCAGCCAACTGTAAATCAATGTGATCTCTGATCGGGGCATACAACACCTCTGATCAAGCTAGCTACAATCCCAGGGAAGTAGTCATAGTAGTCGTACATATCATGCCAGCTAATCACTGATCCCTCTATGTCAGGATCATCAAATATCCTCTTTCACTCAACTAGCCCAGCGTCACACTGAGAGTTATACTCTACCAGCTCCCCTACTATAGGAAGTCTCAAGATCCTGTAAACATCCTCCAGGGTCATGGTGATCTCACCGGTTGGGAGGTGGAATGTCCCGTCCTCACTGTGAAAGCACTCTACCAAAGCAGTCAGTAGACCAAGGTTTGCACGAACCTCGGGCATGAAGCAAACATAGTACAATCTAATTGCTCCAAGCATGAGGTGATCCACCTCTATGAGCATGCATCGTCACCGCATAGTAACTGGGAATTGCTCCCGCAACATGAGACAATTAGAAATATCCTCTTACCATCCACAAAGCAAGGCATCAACCATAATTGTATCAATGAAAACCTACTCAACTATCAAATCTATCCAAATCACTTGCTTAACATATCAAAATGATCAAACAAAGCATATCATTTCTTGTCTAGATTCTATCAATCTTAGAGATCGCTTATCAGTTGATGCATTGATTAAGATGCCAATTGAGTCAATTTCACTAAGTAACTGAGTATCCTAAGCAAATGTGCCATTCTAGGTAGCATTTGCGCAGTATCAGAGCAAAATCACTGCTTCGCAATGCACGCACCTCACAAAGGAGTATATGCACATCACCTAAACATATGCACAGTTTCTAAACACACGCACAGCAACCTAAAGTAAATGTGTCGACCAGTACAAATGCGTAGTAAAAAGAAGCACATGCGCATTAACCTATAGAAAATGTGCAACAAAATGATCTATATGCACTGAAATGTATTAAATGCATAGTTTCAGGGCATAGATGCGCCGAAACCCAAAGTTGCACATATACTCTATTACCTTTGACATTTATTGCACTAATAAATGCACCTAGCCTAAAAATTTTGACATACATACCAGGGATCCTGCATCTGCTGCTCGCCCGAATCACCAAACCCGCTCAAAATGATGCTCCTTGACTAGAATATCCATCTCTCCATTGACTGCTCTATCTCCTGCACTATGCAATGCTCCTAATATCTCTCACCAAGTGACAAGTGTGCAAATGACTAGGATTATGGACCCATCTTCTATATATAGACATGCAACCCTAACTAGTTGTGTGGTGACCTTGCCTACTCTCCGTGCCCTTTGTCCTCCATTTTTTCAAGCCGTCACCTATTTTCTCCACCCTAACCTATCATTCTTCCACCTTCTTCATCGTGAGATTGTCCGTCTCACACCCTCAAAATTTTTTTCCCGTCCAATCTCCCAAGGGGGCATCCTACCGTCGTTAAACCTATACCAAGGGCAAACTAGGCCATGTATCAATCATAAATTTTTATTCTTTGAAACAACGTGATAAAACACATTGCATCAAAGAGGGGCAAAATGTATACACCTAAAATTGGCTCATGTCGAATTAAGTAAATATTTTAATATTTATCTTCATTCTTATTCCTCTATCAATTAAATAAATATCCTAATTTATTTAAATGTTTCACATCCCTCCAATAATTAAATAAAATCAATTTATTTAATTAAATCCCCTAATTCTTCTAATTTCTCATATAATTAAATAATCTTAAATTATTTAATTAATCCCAAATTCCTCTATTCCAAAGTCTTAATTCCATAAATCCACCTCATTCTTCCACCTCATTCTTCCACATCACCTTATCCACCTCACCTTTCCACCTCACCATGTTGCACATGTAATTAAATATTTTAATATTTAATTAGCTAATATTCCCTCACCCACATGTCGTATTTCTCCTCCAGTCAAAATTGGTTAATAGATCAATCAAAAAAGTTGACTCATCAATCAATTTAGTTGACTTATCAATCAAATCAGTTATCTAATCAATCAAATCTATTAACTAATTAGTTAATTGTGTTCATTGGTCAATCTATTCTATTGACTCCCCAATCAACCCACTTATCTCTCCAATCATCCCAGTTAACTGATCAATCATCTTAGTTAACTCTTCAATCTATTCTATTAACTCCCTTGATGTATGAAAGAGCAGGACACTTGTCCTCTCCCTATTTGCACACATCCTCTTAGATTTCCTCAACTATTGATCTTCTTTCTCACAAATCTATAAATACAACCGCTATTCCTCCATTTGGATCCATCCAAACTTTTTATAAACTTACTCTGCAGGAATCACAGCCTGACTTTCGCACAAATCACTCCATAGCTTGAGATCAATTATCACACCATTATCACCATTATCATTGTATTGTGAAGATCCTCTTCATTTGCAAGACCTATCAACAACCATTCTCCATTGTCATCTTGGAAAAAAGCAAGGAACTGCACCTTCTGAGGGCTCTATTCATACAACAGATCAATTGGAGATAGGCGACCAATGGAAGTCACGGAATAGAAAGGTTTGCAAGGTATTGTGCTCTTTGTGTTTGATCTTATTTGTTTCAATTTCATTGAGATTATTGAATTATATTGATATACTGATATTGACCACATTTTCTGATAACAATTAAAATCATACCCTAATATTTAGCCCTTTTACAAACTCACTTCAATTTTGGCACTGTGAAGTTGTCTTTTACAAGAATTTTCTTAAATTTGGCACTAACAATTTCTAAAACGTACCTCCAAATTTAGAGGGTTGAGGCTAAAATTAGCTTAATCCAAAAAAACACCTCCACAAGAAAGAAAAGCTCCTACAAGATTTAGAAAAAAAGTGTTTTAATTTAGAGAGGAAAAAAACTTCTAATTTTGAAAAAGTTCCTCCAAATTTTAAAACAAAACACTTATAAAAAAAGCACCTTTTAGAAAAAAACTTTGACGAGGTAAACTGAGCCCTTTGCACACATATTCTATGTGAGATTACACCTCAAGTGGGATTAATGACCAAGTACTGAACACCATCAATCACTACGAGGAGCAATAGAAAAGGGATCCCACAACCTCCTTGAATTTCATCTTTTAGCAACACAATCAAGATCTCATAGAATTCAAACAAACATCCACACAATCCCATTCTGATACCATGTAGAAACCAACAACATTGAGTGAATGCGAGTATTGATTGGAGCCAGTCGAGACAAATAGAAGCACACTCAACCTCAAAGTAAAATAGTATTGGAAACAATGGACAAATGGAATGCAAAATATGGGATTATGAATTAGCTCACAAGATGTAGTATATATAGGGCATAATCAACTAAGAATAGTTGAGCCAAACATAGGAAAATCTCACTAAGAATAGTGGTGCTCCAAGAATAGGAAAAGCAACCACTTAACTTAGACAAAGCTAATCTAGGCATGTCAAGTATAGCTCAAGGCTAAACATAGACTCCTAAATATGCACTCCTAAGCAAGCTTGATATACACCAACAATTATGAATTGAAAGGACAATAAGGAAAAGTGTATAAATTGAAGAAAATTTTATATGTACTCAAGAAAATGCCCAAGGCTTGGTAGAAAAATATTGATTTTTATTTTTTAAGAATTGATTTTCCAAGCGCTCAAGTGAGCTTACTCTTTATATACAATTATGTAAATAGGGAGAAATATTGATCATTTTTTTGTATATTGATTTAATTTACACTAGGAACAATGATATTTTAATTAATGAAATCCACTACAACAATGTAAGGAGAATTTGAGATGACTAAATTTGGCCTAATAAAATATTTTCCAAAAACTAAAGTTTGTCAAATGAATGATGGAATTTTTATTTCAAAAAGTAAGTATGCCATAGAAATTTTAGAGACTTAGAATAAGGAACAACAAACTAGCCTGCACACATGTTTCCATAGGTTAGAAATTATAAAAGAATGATAACATTAAAAATGTTGATTCAACTTAGTACAAAATAATTTTTGGATGCTTGATGTACCCAATGGCCACTAGGCTAGACACAATCTATAGTTAGTTTGATGTGATTATTTATGGAGAGATAAAAACAAACTCACTTGGAAGTAGAAAAAAATATTACGAGATGTGTAAATGGAACTAAAGGTCATGGGGGTTTTTATGCAACAAATAATCTTCCACTTGTTGTAAATATTAATAGTAATTGGTATGAAAATATCAATTATAGAAAGAGTACTTCTAGATATATATTTCATTTTGGATTAGGTGTAGTTTCTTGGAATTCTACAAAATTCTTTATTATTTCACTTTCAACTATTGAAGTAGAATATGTTGTAGCCACATTAGCCACTTTTCAAGCAATATAGTTTAAATTCTGTTGGGTGAATTTAATCAAGTACATGAAGTTGCAAAAAAAAAAATTATGTAAATAGTGCAGCCATAGCATTATTAAAGAATCCAATTTTTGTGGAAGAGATAAACACATTGATATTAGATTTTACTTCATATAAGATCTTATTATTCATAGACAAGTTATATTATAATTTTGTAGGTCAAAGGAACATGTCCCAAACATATTTACAAAAGTTTTGACAAAAGAGGATTTTGAGTGACAAGGAAGAAGTCTTAGAGTAATCAATTTTACATAAAATGCATGTAGAAATGTTCAAATCAAGACTAAAGGAGGGTGTTAGAAATATTATCTTGCTCCTTGCATCTTATTTTAGATAGTTGCATTAGTGAATATATACCCAATCTACAAGAGCATTTTACAATATAGAATGTCTAAAATATATTTATGTAGTTCTAGAAGCTACTAGGGTATTACTTAGAATTGTCTAAATATAAGAAAAGTTCTAAAGGTTGTTGGAAATGTATGCATTTTCTATAATATTGTAATTAATAGTAGATGTAATAGATTGGTTGAAGGAAAAATAAAAAGTAGTAGCAACATTCTATAAAGACACTGTTTTGGTAATATAAAATAAAAATAATAAAAATCCATGTATATATCATTTTATGTTTTTGCCTTCTTAATAATACTCCATTTTCAATATTTTTTAAACATAAAAGAGGAGATTAGTCCAAAACACAATATTAGTCTAAACAAAGCACACAAGTCTGACATTACTTTCATTAGATGGTCTACTTGTATTATGTAGTCAAATAATAGTCAATTCTAGTTTAAAACTTCATTAAAAGAATACAATGACAAAAAATTCTTAAGAAATTGCATGATACATATTACTAAAAGACACTAAGATGAATCTTTAAAAGATTTAAAAAGAATATTAAATTAAAATAAAATTCTATGATAGTGCTTTTCATCTTTACCTTTAGTGAACATAAGAGAATGCATGTTTCATCTAGGATTAGGTGTAGTCTCTTGATCTTCAAGAAAGAATTTATTGTTTCCCTTTCAATTGCTGAAGCAAAATATGTTGTAAAAAAAGTATTTTGTAATAATAATGCAACCATACCATTATCAAATAATCTAGTTTATCATAGAAGCAGTAAACATATTGATTTTAGATTGCATTGCATTTCAGAGCTTATTGGTAATGAAGAAATTAAATTAGAATTCTGCAAGGCAAATGCACAAGTTGCAAACATATTTACAAAAGTTTTGGTAAAAGAATATTTTGACCAATTAAGAAGAAATCTTGGAAAACTCAATTTGAGATCAAATGTGTAGTAGTATATGAATGAACAATAAGGGAATGTGTTCAAAATATTTTCTGGCCCCTCACATCTTGTTTTGTACAGTTGCATTAGTGAATATATACCTAATCTACAAGAACATATCATAATTTAAAGCAGTCTAGAATATATATATGTTGTTATAGAAACAATCAAAATATTATTTAAAACTGTCTAAATATAAGAAAAGTCCCCAAAATTAACCAAATATATGTATTTTATATAAAATTATAATTAACAACAGATATAAGAAAAATAAAAAAACAGCAGTATTATTCTATAAAAGCGTTAATTTGCTAATATAAAATTAAATTTTCCATGTATACCTTATTTTATGTTTTAACAATCTAAACAGCAACCTATTTTCAATATTGTTTTAATAAAACAGAAGATTGGTCCAAAGCAGAGCATTAGTCTAAACCAGAGTACACCGAATTTCAACATTACTTTCATTAGATGGTCTAACTATTCTGTAGAGTCAAAATAACAGTCAATTGCAACATTACTTTCATTAGATGGTCTAAATATTCTGTAGAGTCAAAATAACAGTCAATTCCAATTTAAAAGTTTATAAAAATACAAACAAAATGTCAGAAAAATCTTAAGAAGTTGGGTGTACGGTATTATTAAAAAACCCTGAGATGAATCTTTCTTTACGAGATCAGAAGAGTACTGAAAAACAAATACCATGATATTGTTTTAGATCTTTACCCTTTTATAACAGAAGAGAAAACCATCGATGAAGTGAAGATATATCAGAGAAAGCAGTTTTCTGTTCCACCTCTCGGGTCCCGAGATTTAGGAAGCCTTTGAGGGGAGTAGAAAACAACTCCCTTTGAACGTTTGACACGGCAAAGCATGTAGAGAGTTGAACCAAAATATGTGGAAACTTAAAAGATATATATAATCTCCTATGAAATAAATGAATACGTTTGAATAGTGTATTTTGGAGATTGTTCGGACTAATTTATAGAGATTTTCAAGAAAGAAGATAAAAGAATCCAGAAATGTTCAAAATATTCTCAAGAAATCAAATGCTATCCACAATTCACAGGTACATCATTCCTATCTTCACATTGGAAAACATGAGTGGCCTCTTTGGAAAAAGAGAGATTTTATTCTTGCTAATGGATAAGCATTGCAAGATTGTTCATTCTTGTGTGGTCAATCTATGTTTAACTCATCTAAAATTGAAGTGTCGACAAACAAGAAATAGAATCCAACGTGAAATATGGAAGGCAACATGAATATTAAACACCACTTTACTTAAATATCATCCATTTCAATGGTCAAACAATCAATAGCAATTTTACACTTCACTTACAACAAAAAATGGTAAATATTTGTCCTATTTTTATTGGCCAAAATTGACCTTTGACTGTTGAAGTGGACACGAGCACAAGCATAAAACAAGAAATGCATACTCAGCAAAGCTATGTCAAGTCCACAGATTTGTATCGAGAATAAAAATTTAAAATATTTTTGTTATTTCACAAATTTATATGCAGAACATGTGGTCAAAGATATGGGAACTGTTTCTCGGTGAGGAATGACGTTGGCACTTTACTTTTCCTTATTCATCTGAGAGTATATCATTCTAAAATCATCTGTGCAACGTAAACCTTATGGAATGTCAATTTGTACAGTTTATCGACGGTTCAATTCACAATTAAATATATAGATTGACCCGACAATAACGAACAATCGTTAGAATTCTCCCACAACTCGCAATACTTATCATTTAGCAAGAATAAAATCTCTTTTACCAAAGAGGCCCCTCATGTTTTCCAATGCGAAGACAGGAATGGTGTACCTGTAAATCGTGGATAACATGTTATCTCTTGAGAATATTTGAACAGTTCTGGAATTTTTTATCTTCTTTCTTCAAAATCTCTATAAATTGGCCCAAACAATCCTCAAGATAGACAATACAAACGTATTCCTCTATTTTAAAGGATATTATATGTATCTTTTAAGTTTTTACATGTTTTGGTTCGATTCTCTACATGGTTTGCCATGTCAGACGTTCAAAGGGAGTTGTTTTCTACTCCCCTCTAAGGCTTCCTAAATCTCAGAAGAGCAGTGAAATCTTTGCTTTTCTCATGGTTTTGGAAGACCCAAGAGGTGGAACAGAAAGCTGCTTTCTGTGATATATCTTCACTTCACCAATGATATTCTCTTCTCTTTTGAAAGGGTAAAGATCTAAAACAATCTCATGGCACTTGTTTCTCATTATTCTCTTCTGATCTTTTAAAGAATGATTCGTCTTAGTGTATTTTCCTATTATCCAACTTCTTAGGAAAGCGTATGCATGGATTAAACTGCTATACTATATTCTTTTGGCATTCGATTTCTATTTCTGTAAAGTTTATAAGCGGAATTTACTATTATTTGACTTTACAGAATAGTTGCACCATCTAACGAAAGTAAATAGCAAGACACATTACTTTTGACGTGGGGCTTTCTATCTAAGCTATTCTTGAGACGGGTGTTGCTGTTCTTGTAGCGACGGGAGATATGAAGAGATACCATATGAAGAGTCCCCGATGCATATGAAGAATCACATTGATTTGTATATACAGAAGACAATGTTCATTCATTTGTGTATCAGTTTTTTTTTATGCATCAAATTAGTCTTGTAATTCAGTCAAGCTGTAAGCAGATTTCTGTTCTTTTTATTCAATATATAAGAGATATATTTGTCTAGGTTTTTCTCCCTCAAGAAGGAGGGTTTTCCCAGGGTACCTCTGTGTTAAAGTGTTATCATTTCTGTTTTTCTGTTTATTTCAATTCTGATCATAAAACTAACATGGTATCAGAGCAGGTCTAAGAAAAGATCAGATCAGATTTGTTTAAGCAGCGAAGTCTTCTTCTCATCTTAGAGCGTCTATTCAAGCATTGAAAATGGTGAACGGACTCAAGGTTGAAGATAGACTTGATGGTGCATCTAACTTCACCTCTTGGAAGTTCAGAGTTCTTATTACATTGGAAGAGAATGATATTCTCGAGTTTGTAGAGAGCGAAGTACCTGAACCTTCCAATGAGTCTGAGAAAATTCAATGGAGGAAGAATGGCACGAAGGCCAAGAAGATCTTGATTGATTCCGTGAAGGATCATCTTGTGCCTATCATCTCCAAGTTGAAGACGGCTAGAGATATGTTCAAGACTTTGAAGGGATTATATGAAATCAATAACACCAGCAGAGCTCTTGCCTTGAGGCAACAGCTACATCACATCAAGATGGCTAAAGGAGATTCAATCATCTCTTTCTTCATGAAGATTACTGAATTAAAGGATCAACTATATGCCATTGGAGATAAAGTTGAAGATAGAGACTTAGTCATGTTGGCACTCAACGGTCTTCCTCAATCTTGGGAGCCTTTCATCCAAGGTATCAGTGGAAGATCTAAGTTACCAAAGTTTGATCGTCTTAGAGCTGATTGCATTCAAGAAGAATCAAGATTGGCAGTAAGAGGTAATGATTGAAGCTCTCTCAATGAAGACAATCAAGTTCTTGCTGCTCAAACTTCCATAAGGAAAGGAAAAGAATGGAGAAGAGGAAACTTCAAGAGAAATAGAGACAGAAATTCAGATGCTGCCCCTGAATCAAAGAAGAAGAAGGATCTCTCCCATATTCAGTGCTTCAGATGTGACAAGTATGGTCACTATGCTAGTGATTGTCCAAGAAGACCAAAACCACATGCCTCTACTGCAGATGTGTATGATGTCTATCCTCAGAAGGAATCAAGAGATAACTCAAGTGGATTCCTATTCATCTCTACCCTATCAAGCAATGTTCCAACCGATAGTAGCACATGGTTGATTGATAGTGGCGCCTCTCGTCACATTACGGGTTATAGAAAACATCTTTCAGACTTAATAGAAAGAGAAAACCACCTTCAAGTTATAATCAGAGATGATGCATGCTATTCAGTAAAGGGTGCTGGAGCCATCTCTCTTCATTTAGATTTCGGCATCTCTCTCCATTTGAGCGATGTCTTGTTTGTACCAGGTATCAAGAGGAACCTTGTATCAATTTCAGCATTGGAAGACAAAGGATATCAAGTTGCATTTTCTGATGGAAAAGTTCTTGCTTGGCCAAAGAACTCCAGCATCAATTCAGCCCAAGTAATTGGTGTTCGTCAAGAGAGTCTATACAGACTTTCCACTCGTTCAATTCAAGCATTGATGCATGACTCCACCAGTTCAAGTGAGTTATGGCATAGGAGACTTGCTCATCTTCACTTCAAAGCTCTTCCATTTATGGAGAAGATGGTTATTGGCCTTCCGAAACTTAGTCAAAAGCATGATGGTACTTGTAGAGGATGTGCAATGGGTAAGAATACTAAGGGTCTTTTTCATAATAGTGAAAGTAGATCAAAATGCATTCTAGATCTTATTCATTCTGATTTGTGTGGTCCAATGTCTATAGCATCTTTGAGTGGTTTTTTGTATTATATAATTTTCATTGATGACTACTCCAGAAAGACTTGGGTCTATTTTTTGAAGTCTAAGGAATCTGAAGAAGTGCTTGAGAAATTCAAAGAATTTAAGGCTCAAGTAGAAAATTTGTCTGGGAAAAGGATCAAAGTTCTGAGATCTGATAACGGAGGAGAATACACTTCTAGAGGCTTCCGCAACTTTTGTATTGAGGCAGGAATTAAGAGGGAGTTTTGTGTTCCTTATAATCCTCAGCAAAATGGAGTTGCAGGAAGGAAGAATAGATCCATAGTTGAGGCAGCCAAAGCTATGATCCATGACCAAGGCTTACAAACCTTTCTTTGGGCAGAAGCATCCAGAACTGCAGTGTATGTTCAGAATCAGAGCCCTCATCGAATATTAGAAAATATGACTCCTGAAGAAGCATTTACAGGTATGAAACCTGAAGTTAGTCATTTGAGAATCTTTGGTTGTCCAGTTTATATTCATGTGCCTAAAGATAAAAGATCTAAGTTAGAACCATCAGGCAAGAAAGGAATGTTTGTGGGATACAGTGAGACTTCCAAGGCCTACAGGATCTACATTCCAGGGCAGAAACAGATTGAGATCAGCAGGGATGTCACTTTTGAAGAAGAAGTTGCATTTAAAAGATCTAAAGGGTTGTACATGAAGATAGACAATGAAGAACAAGAGACACCTCAGAATATGGACATTTCTCCTGATTTGACTTCTGAGATTCATAGGGAGTCTACTAAATTAGAAGAGGCTAGTGATCTAGTTGATTCTATAGAACCAATTGATGGACCTAGAGATATTGCAGTAGTACAGAAAAGGCCTCGACAAACCATGCAAGAGGAGGAAAAATATGTAGCTCCTCGAAGATCTTTTAGAGAAAGCAAGAGACCTCAGAAGTTCTCAGATTATGTGTTATTGATGAGTCACATCATTGATTCTGAACCTTCCAATTTTGAGGAAGCATCCAATCAGCGGGTATGGAAAGATGCAATGACAGAAGAATTTTAGTCTATCATCAAGAATGATGTTTGGGATATTGTACCTAGACCTGAAGGAAAATCAGTTGTATCTTCCAAGTGGATTTTCAAGATCAAGCATGCAGCTGATGGGAGCATTGAGAAATACAAAGCAAGATTTGTGGCTAGAGGATTCTCTCAGAAAGAGGGAATAGATTATGAGGAGACATTTGCTCCAGTTACTCGTTATACATCCATCAGGACTATTATTGCTATTGCAGCAGCTAAGGGATGGAAACTACATCAGATGGACGTGAAGACATCATTTCTTAATGGTATAATTGAAGAAGAAGTATACATTGAGCAACCTGATGGATTTGTGATTCATGGGAAGGAATCTCATGTTTGTAGACTAAAGAAGGCTTTGTATGGCCTTAAGCAGGCTCCTCGTGCTTGGTATGAGAGGATTGATCGATACTTGGTGAGCCTAGGCTTCTTCAAAAATGATGCAGATTCAAATCTTTACTTCAAGGTAATCGATGGTGAGGCTCTAATTTTAGTTCTTTATGTTGATGACTTATTCCTTACTGGTGAAGAACATCTCATTGTCAAATGCAAGAAAGAGTTAACTTCTGAATTTGAAATGAAGGATTTAGGTCTTATGCATTACTTTCTAGGGTTGGAAGTATGGCAAAGACCCAATGAGATTATTCTAAGTCAAGGGAAATACACCATAGATATCTTGAAGAGATTTGGGATGATGGATTGCAAATCTATGTCTACACCGATGGAAACAAATTTGAAGAAATTGAGTGAGTCTGCAGCTAGTTCAGATTTGGTAGATCCCACCATGTTTAGGGAGTTGATTGGATCATTGATGTATCTAGTCAATACTAGACCAGATATTTGCTATGCAGTGAGTGCCCTTAGTTAGTTCATGTGTGAACCAAGGCAAATTCACCTAGTTGCAGCCAAGCATATCTTGAGATACTTGCGTGGTACAGTTGGATATGGCTTGAGATATACTTCTAGTGTAGATCTAAAACTACAAGGGTACTTTGACTCTGATTGGGCCGGGAGTGTAGCTGATAGAAAGAGCACATCTGGATGTTGCTTTAGCTTGGGGTCTGCAATGATTTCTTGGTGTAGCAGGAAGCAGTCTTCAGTGGCACTAAGCACTGCAGAGGCTGAATATATTGCAACATGTGTAGTAGCTCGAGAAGCAGTGTGGCTTCGAAAGCTCCTTGCAAATTTGTTTGCAAAATCATTGGAGCCTACTGTTATTCATTGTGACAATCAAAGTTGTGTGAAGCTATCTGTCAATCCAGTGTTCCATGACAGAACAAAACATGTGGAAATCAAATATCATTACATTAGAGATATGGTATTAAGGAAAGCTATTCAGCTGAGATACATTTGCACTAAAGATCAGACAGCTGATATTCTCACCAAGCCTCTCTCCAAAATGAAGTTTGTACAGTTTCGAGACAAGCTTGGAGTTGTGAAGAATGAAGCCCTTGCTGAGAGGGAGTCTCAGCATCAGTGATTTGTGTTATCTAATATAATGCATTCCATCTCTGAGATAGGAGATGTGGTTCTTTCCACCCTCTTGGAGTAGCCATGGTGGACGTCATGTTGAGTGACTCCATGACGATGTTTCTTTTTCACTAATGGGAGTAGCCATTGTGAACATCACGTTGAGAGACTCCGTGATGATTCTCTTGTACTCATGTTTATCCACCCTCTGGGAGTAGCCATGGTGGACGTCATGTTGAGTGACTCCATGACGACATCACGTTGAGTGACTCCGTGATGGGCACTTGTACACTAGTTTTATTTCACTCATGGGAGTAGCCATGGTGGACATCATGTTGAATGACTCCATGATGATATCACGTTGAGAGACTCCATGATAAATTCTTCTCACTAATGGATGTAGCCATTATGGGTGTCATGTTGACATGTCTAGAAAGATATCTCCCTAGCTAAGAGGGAGTGTTGCTGTTCTTGTAGCGACAGGAGATATGAAGAGACACCATATGAAGAGTCACCACATGAAGAGACATCATATAAAGAGACACCATATGAAGAATCACATTGATTTGTATATACAGAAGACAATGTTCATTCATTTGTGTATCAGTTTTTTTTTATGCATCAAATTAGTCTTGTAATTCAGTCAAGTTGTGAGCAGATTTCTATTCTTTTTATTCAATATATAAGAGATATATTTGTCTAGGTTTTTCTCCCTCAAGAAGGAGGGTTTTCCCAGGGTACCTCTGTGTTAAAGTGTTATCATTTCTATTTTTCTGTTTATTTCAATTCTGATCATAAAACTAACAACGGGCATAATAAATTCTTCTTCATATGTGCATTTTTATTGGCTAGATGGATTTTTTTTCCGTAGCTATACTCTGTAGGAGCCCAGGAAATACATTTCGTCATAAAGAGAAGATTATAAGTTTATCACCAATTGTAAATTTAAGAAGTGAGGGCACACCGGACTTTGTTGGCCTTCTTGGTTTGTAGTAAACATTGATAGATGCATTGCAAACTGCTCAGTAGGTTTTGACCTTAATTTATAGATTTCAGTAGAAAAGACAAGAAAATAAGAGAAATAAAATATGTTATGGTCCTTTCAAAAAAATTAGCTAAATAACAAATATTTTGCAGATAGAAACACAAGAATAATATTGTATAGAAATGATATATTCATAGTACAATATATCACTAGCCTCTTTGAGGGGGCAATCTTCTAGAGAAATGCTCAATACTATATAATTCATGGATGATACATTATGGTACCAAAACTCTTTATTTATACTAATTGTACCCAAAGGAATCGCTACTTCCCAAGCATGCAGGATAAACAAATTTAGCAAAAGGGACAACATAAAAAAAACATACATGTTTGATGCTTTTATTAATAAAGATTGATACAAAAGTAATTAATTAGGAATAAATAGTTAGGGTCATAGGTCCTAACATGCCCTCTCCCTTAAGAACTTCATCCCCAAAACTTGAGATGAGGATATTATTTCTATAGGTGGGAAAGGGGTTCCCATGTTGCCTCTTTTGGTTGCAACCTATGCCATTAGATGGAGACGTCAATGATATTTTAGTTGTAGAGGTGGTGCAATCTTCTACTAAGGATAGACTCAAGTGTTAGGATAATAGATCCTTTAGTATCTAGCTCAGATAATCCAAACTATGCATGAATCTATTGGCCAAGAGCTTGCTTCAAACATGAGACATGGAAAACTAGATGGAGCTTCGATGAAAGAGGAAACTCCAACTTGTAAGCAATGGAACCAATTTTCTACAAATTTTTATAGGGTTCATAAAACTTGGGGGTGAGTTTCCAATGAGTCTTTAGCTTCAAAGGTAATTGCTTGTATGACTATAGTTTAACAAGACCATGTCACCAATGCTGAAAGTGTACACTAAATGGTGTTGATTAACTTTCTACTTCATGCAATTTTCTGTTAGGTGCAAGTTGTTCTTGAGGGTTCAAAGAATGGTGTCACATGTGCAAAGGGTAGAATCCACTACATGTACCTTTGAGCTACTTGGTATGTATGTCTAGAGAGATGGTTACAATTGAGCATACATGGATTCATATGCAATCATCTTGGTTGCTATTTGATAAGTGGTATTATACCACCATTTACCCTATAGTAACCATTTGGTCCAATGATGTTGATCAAAAGAAAAAGCAATGCAAGTAGGTCTCCAAGAATTTATTGATAATTTTAGATTGGTCATTGATTTGTGGGTGATATGTAAAGGTCATTTTAAGTTGGGTACCATGGCATCAAAAAAGTTCTTGCTAGAACTAACTAGTGAAAATTAGGTCATGATCACTACCAATTGAAGTAGGTATGCTATGGATGCAAAAGATCTAGTCAATGAAAGTCTAGGTAATAATGGAGGTAGATTATGATTAGCTAAGGCACAAAAATGGGCATATTTAGAGAGATGATCTATCATCACTAGGAGGATTGATTTCATATTAGACTTTAGAAGACCTTTGATGAAATCTATGGAAACATTTATCCAAGGTCTGATAGAAATAGGTAATGGTTATAGCTAGCCAAGGGTGGCAATAACTTTGCCTTTGTTGCATTAATAGTTCTTGCATTCCACAAACTACATGATGTAATTTTTCATACCTTCCCAAAAAATATGGTACACTATTCCATATGTTTTCAGGAATCCAAGGTGACCAGTAGATGGGGTGGGATAGAATTTGGACAAAAACATATTGTCACAAAGCTAGTAGGGAGGACAATACTAGATGATCTCTATATCACAAATAACATCCATCCCATGAATAATTGGGCTTTAAAGAGGGATGAGTGGACACCGAATGGATAAGGTGTTGAATGGGACCATTGTGCTAACATTCTTGATGTAAGTCACTCGACGAAGTAGGTGTGGGTAATTACAAAGCACTCTGAGCAAGATATCTTCAAATTGACATGATAAGGCATCTACCACACCATCGTCTTGGCCTATTTTATACGTGTTGATGGGTATTTTGACACACTTGTCAACTTAGGTGAAATTTCCAAGATGAAGTCAACCTCTCTTGAAAGGGAATCAACTTCCAAAAGGTAGCTGACTATGACTAGGGTCTTCATAACTAGATCTTATCCATTTGCATGATAACTCAAATACCTTTGTATTTGTTGTTCCAATCAAGGACCCACAATACTTGGAAAGCTTTCAAATATGCAAGGGTTAATTTGCACATATATGATCCATATTTTAGATTTAGCAATGCATTAGCAAACTGATCTAAACATTAAAATATAACATTTTAGCTCATAAACAACAATAAATCAACTTGCAAGCATGCAATATTAACATTACAACAATAATATACAAGTTTAGAATTGTAAAACTAATCCTAAACTACTCAAATCTGCAAAACAAAAAAAGGCAAAAGATAGGGAGGAAAAAAGAGGTTCTAGAGAGAAAATAAACTAAAAAATCTAAGTTTTCTTCCACATTTCAACATCAACAATGAATAGATAGGTCTGTAAATATAACCTTTGTTGATTTGATCATGAAAATTAGCAATTAGGACTCAATAAGTTACAACCTCCAAAGAGTACCATCCTCATAAGATGCTGCAACAAACACCCAGTTCTCAACATAGATTGAGAGAGCTCACACAACTAGTTTGAGAGTATTTCGGTTGGACACACAAAGTTTTTTACAATCAACAAACAACCAGTGATATGAAACACATCACAAACTCATCAATATTCATCAAATTTTTACTAGAAATGTGAGAAAATCACTCAAAGTTCAGAGAAACCTAGGAGAAAATCAAGTTCAAGTGTACAAAGTGTTTCCAAAAATCTTTCCCCTAACCCCCACAAATAATTTTAGTTGTACATTTATACAAATCAACTTTACGATACTAAGCTTTTGCTTTTACATTAATGGCCAAGGTCAATTTGACTACAACGAAAGCACAACAGGAAAACAAAAATCACTTACCATTTAAATACTCTAATGATAAAATATTAGACTAATGTATCTTAACATTTAACCTTGAAAAATTATGAATTGCCTAGGTAAATCTAGATTGAGGACCTTCTGAAGGTCAATTTTCCATAGTATTGATAGTATTGCCTTTCCCTACAACTACATGTAAAATATTTTCAAAAATTAGCAAATTTAAAAATTAAATCTTTGAGATGTCCACATGTAAAATACTGACATGTGTCCAAAATTAATTGTATTGTATCCATATCGTCTTAACTTCCAAAATTAGTTAAATGGTGAAAAGTATTGCAAAAATATTGACATATGTCTAGAATCAACTATGCTATACAAGGATCATCTTTATTTCTACATGGAGTTGATTCCATGCATACATATCAAAATTCAACAATTACTAAGAATGACACAAGCTTAAGTGGGAAGTAAATGTCACTTTCTTTGCATTAACTAGGTTCAAATCCCCAAATAATATGTTTGTACATGTCAAACTAAATAATATACCACATCCAATTATAGGTGAAACATACCTCAATAGATGAGACTACTTTCATGTTATGGGTGAATGCTTTTTCTTATCAAACTATTTTTCAAACTTAACACTAAATGCCAATCTCAAACTCCATTTTCTCACAAAAATTTGAGATGTATTTCACATAACAAGTACTATATTAGTCTAAGATTAGGAAAAATAGATTCAAGGATCTATGAATATCATCAACACAATATAAGCTTGTTTAACAAAATCTCCTTGCCAAGATGTTCATCTCTAGTATTTTTTGGCAATTCATTTTTTAGATAATTTTACTAGGAGATTATGCAGGGGGAAAATTATTATAGTTTAGTAATGTTGTTTCTTACATTTATAGATTTTCATTGAGACAAAAAGGAAGTAAAATCCAAATCCAATCAAATCATATTTGACAAAAAATTAAACTATTTTCTAATGTTTATATCTATACATATTAAAATTTGTTGGTATGTTGAAGTACTTGCCTAAGTTGTCTACGACTCAAGAAATTCACATTTGGTGACAGTGTAGTCCATACCTATGTCAAAATGGGAGCTTTGGAATAGGTTATTGACATATATAAATGCCTAGATGATAGAAGGATTTTGTCAGATGTTGTCGTCGACACTACTATTGTGTAGATTTATTTGATAGACTTATGTTTTTGTCTATTTATAGTGGTTTCTTGGCATTCTAATGTTTTTTTTTTTTTTTTTTTTTTTTTTTGGGGGGGGGGGCTTTCCATGATGTGGCTTTGGTGAAACTATTAAAAGTTTACATTTAGTGGAAAAATGCTTGACATTTTATTAAATGCACTGAATTTTCAAAAGAGAATGCAAGATATTTTATTGTTGATGGTCTTTCCTTTCTACTAGGGATGCATTTTATTTTGGCCTCTATAATAAGTAAAATAATATCCACAATTTCAATATCTCGTAGTGTAGTAAAATTATACAAGACATTTTACGACATGTTGGGCTATGCAAGAGTTACAATTTCATGAAAATTGCACTCATGGAACAACACATGAGTTGTATTCTTAAAAAATAAAATAAATCATTGATCCGTAATAAAAAGCACTAATTTGGAACCTACATATGCAACAAATGAAATGTTGATACATAATTGTGCTAGATAATGAATCCACTATCTTAGCTTTATCTCTTGGCAAACATTTGCAATGTTTGAGATACAACTAGGCTCTTTTGAATGAATATGCATGATACATATCTAGAAAATGAAGTTCCCAAAAGTACAATACCTAAAGACTTTGGAAGGATATTTTTGTTAAACAAACTTATATTGTGTTGATGATATTCATTGGTCATTGTATTTGTCCTTCCTTAACTTGGATTAAGCTAGTAAGCTACAAAAAAACACATGCTTTGCACTATGTTGTCATGTTATATGACCTATGGTTTTTACGAGAAGCTATTCAAAAGAAATCTTTCATGTCAGCACATGATGTAGTTTCTATACATTTGCAATTTCCTTTGTATGCACATGTGCAAAGATTTTATCTCTAAGCTTTTCCAAAAGCCTCATAACCTATACAAAAGAGGTGGTATTTGAGCAAGGAATGGACATTAATCAAAGCATAACAAAAGAATGATCACAATTTCTATCTTCAATGTTTTTATTCTTGTAAAAATGGTTTCATAGTGTGCAAACTTAGGTAGTTATATTAGCTATAGTTCACTTGGTGACAACACAATAGTGTGTCCCATTTTTTAGCCAAAGTGGGACATTCAAAATCAATATTTTCAATTTGTGTCAATTATAGGGAACAAATGCTCAAGAATGTAAGGATGATGTAAACTATTGAGTTGTGAAATTCTCTATGTATATTCAAGCTATAATTTTTTAATATTTTTAAAAGAAATATTTCTATCATTTTTTTTTTAATTTTTTAATCAATTTTTATTTTTCCTATTATCTTTTATTGAGTGACATTATTCAATAATGCATAACTTTCACTACAAATAATTTTTTTTCATGATTTATTAGCATTAGACCATTAACTCCACTATCTAGTGCATGAATATTTTTTTGTAATTTTTTTTAATCAAATATGTTATTTATCATTAGTTTTGGATATCATACTAACAAAAATTTAAAACCTATTTTATTATGTAATCCATTTCTCTTAGCATATATATCAAAATTAATTTTTATTTCTTCATTGAAATAAGGACAACTATGTGTAATGCAGTGTATTTTTTTAAGTTTTTTCTAACAATATTTGTTATTTATTAGCATATATATACTTACAAAATAAATTTTCCAAATGACTTCATTTGATCCCCCAAAAGTCAAAAAAATTGGTTTTTTGTCAACATTTTCATAGGTGCAGAGGGGAATTCATTGAGGGTTTAATTTAAGCCTAGGGAGGTTCTATCCAAGGGGATTTGATCTAATGGGTTTGATCTAACCCCCTTCAATCCAACCCCTTTAGATTGGACACATTTAGGAAAAAACCAGGATGTCCCACAAATGGGACACACTATTGTTGGATCATGCCATTTCTAGTTTGAAGTTTGGAAAGAGGAATCTTATTAAGTTTCCTAGCATTGTAATGCTCATTTTGTTGTGCTTAGTAGAAATTGGAGTTGTGCTTGGTTTGAAGCATAAGCTTGCATCTTGCCACAATATGGTTTGGATACAATTGCTAAATATTTACATTTGGCAATATAATTTTAAACATTTGAAGCTTTCATGTGTATTATTTATGTGATATATATCTCAAATTATGAGAAATTAGAGTTCGAGGTTTACATTTAGAATTGAGTTTGGAGGGAAAACATTAACTATTATAGTTTGATAAACAAAAGTTTAATTGGTTTAACATGATTATTTTGGTTAGTTTTTAGTTTCTAAGTTGTTCTTTTCTAAGACTTTAAAACAAGTCCTATTTTATTTATTGCATCATGCATTTTCTAACCTACATTATATTTATATTTTACATACTAGCATTAATTTGATATTGCAAGCTTGAAGAATGTGAAAGGTCTAATGTCAAGTTCTAAATACCTACAGTGTGCTTGCAACCATAATAGAAAGATTGTGGGTTCTTTTGCACCTTCCACAATTCAAGGTTTGCAACTTGTCTAAATAGGCAAGCTTTGAAATAGTGTATATGGACATCCATCAAAGCATAACAGAAGGGGGAATTTTGGTAGATGATATAGTTACAAGTGACCTAGTAGACATGTATGTAAAATGTAAAAGCATACACAATGCATATGAACTATTTGGAAAAATGCCTCAAAGAAATTGTAGAGTCTATTAGTTAACTATTCCTTGCCACTCAATTGCTAATAAGAGATTAATATAAATTTTAGGGAAATTCATACATTCAGATGGGAAGATTTACTATATAAAATATTTTAGGGAAATGAATTCATAGTTTCTAATAAGAGATCTAGTAGCAAGATAAATTTGTAAAGTATTTTGTAACCTGATTTGGTTTCAGACTAAGATCTCATTAAAATAGACTATAAAATTGGCCCTAATTGTCCACTCATACAAAAATGAGCAAGCAAGTGTAGAGTGAGCTTTTAATCTTGTTGGGGAAGCCTATGATTTTCTATAAAAGGAACATATCTTACTAGAATTCCCTGCTAGTAAAAATGCAATGTAGATCATATTTCATCCATCAAAAGCACATTTTTCTAAAAGGGTCCATTTGTAAAACATGTAATTTGTAGTACATTTTTCATATATCAATAGCACATATTGTATTTGAGTGTTGCTTTGGTGATACATGCAATTCAATTATCAATAAATGGTAGAAAGTGATCAATCTTATCTTGTTGATCTAAAGAAACAAAGCAACCTAGTCCTTCATTGAAATGCATAGAAGGAGTTAAACCTCTTTCAAAAACTAATTGCAAATTCTATCAAATATTATATATTGAAACTTTTATAGGTGAATAGAGAACATGGGTAAATAGAAACTTTTAAGTGTCATATTTGGACTATAAAAGAAGTGTCCCATATATAGAAATAGTTCCACTTCTATAGAAACAATTCCATTTTTATAGGAATGGTTCAACTTTCATAATGACTATTAGCCTTCACAAAACATAATCTATATATACATATCCATAACATAGCTTAGTAGATGGGAAGACATATAGGTCAATAGTAGAAAATAGTAGTCATGCATCTTTGTCAAGAGTATGCCATGTATAGGAGGAACAGATAAATAAAATATATTTATTGTTTCACTTCTATATCTCTCTCAATCTTATAATACTCTATCTTATACAAGCTTCTACACATGCACATAATATCACCTAGATCCTCAAATCACTAGGACATCTACAGATTTTAGACACATAAATATCACTATCTTCAATAATGACAATCATTCTTTGACTATATAGTTAAACAATATCTCTCTTTATTTATTAATATTCATAATATAATTATTAATCTACACCACTCTAACAACTTACAAAATTAATTTAAATTAATTACTACTTAATTATTTAATTTTATTAATTAACCTATAAATAGAGTGTATTTTTAACTTTTGTCATAGTCGTTGTGTGGCTGTAAGGTATTTCATTCACCCTATGTCAATTCCATAGATTTGTATCGAGAAAAAGAATTTAAAATATTTTTTATATTTCACAAATTTATATGCAGAACATGTGGTCAAAGATATAGGAACTGTTCATTGGTGAGGAATAACGTTGGCACTTTAATTCTTCTTTATTCATCTGAGAGTATAATATTCTAAAATCATCTGTGCAACGTAAGATTTATGGAATGTCAATTTGTACTGTTGTCAACAGTTCAATTTACAATTAAATATATCAATGAGATTATGATAGATTGACCGCACAAGAATGTATAATCATTAGAATTCTCCCACAATTCGCAATGCTCATCATTTAGCAAGAATGAAATCTCTTTTCCTAAAGAGGCCCCTCATGTTTTCCAATGTGCAGACAGGAATGGTGTACCTGTAAATTGTGGATAACGTGTGATCTCTTGAGAATATATGAACAGTTATAGATTCTTTTATCTTCTTTCTACAAAATCTCTATAAATTGGCCCAAACAATCCTCAAGATAGACAATACAAATTTATCCCTCTATTTTAAAGGATATTATATATATCTTTAAGGTTCTACAGGTTTTGGTTCAACTCTGTACATGGTTTTCTATGTCAGACGTTCCAAGGGACTTGTTTTCTACTCCCCTCAAAGGCTACCTCAATCTTAGAAAAGCATTGAAATCTTTGCTTTTCTCATGGTTTCAGAATAGAAAGTTGCTTTCTCTGATATATCTTAACTTGATCAATGATATTCTCTTCTCTTTTAAAAGGGTAAAGATCTACAACAATCTCGTGGCACTTGTTTCTCATTATTCTCTTCTAATCTTCTAAAGAAAGATTCATCTTAGTGTATTTTAGTAATACCTATTATCCAACTTCTTAGGAAAGTGTATGCATGGATTAAACTACTATACAATATTCTTTCAACATTTTATTTTTGTTTTTGCAAAGTTTATAGTCAGAATTGACTACTATTTGACTTTACAGAATAGTTGGGCCATCTAACAAAAGTAAATAGAAAAACATTATTTTTGACGTCGGCTTTCTCTCTAAGCTATTCTTGAGATGGGCATCACAAATTCGTCTTCATATGTGCATTTTTATTGGCTAGATGGATGTTTTTTCCCACTTATACTTTGTAGGATCCCAAGAATGCATTACATCGTAAAGAGAAGATTATAAGATTATCGACAATTGTAAATTTAAGAAGTCAAGGCACACCGTACTTTGTTGCCCTTCTTGGGTTGTAGTAAACATTCATAGATGCATTGCAAACTTCTCAATAGGTTTTGACTTTAATCTATAGATTTGCACACAAATGACAAGAAAATAAGAGAAATAAAAGATGTTATTAAGAGATTAGCTAAATAACAAAAAAATATATAGAAAATATTTGTTGTAGATAGAAGCACAAGAATAATATTGTATTGAAATGACATATTCAGAGTACAATATATCGCTAGCCTCTTCAAGAGGGCAATCTTCTAGAGCAATGTTCAATACTATATAATTCACGGATGATCCATTTTGCTATCAAATCTCTTTATTTATACTAATTGTACCGAAAGGAATCGCTACTTACCAAGCATGTGGGATAAACAAATTTAGCAAGAGGGACAACATACAAAACATATGTTAGCATGATACAGGGCATAGAGCAAAGACGATGGAGGGTGGAGCCAATGTATGGTACTAGAAGACACATCCCTAGATGCAATAGAGACAATATATATAGATATAGGATATGATAGGTGATAGATGATTATATGAGAATGACATAGAAGTCATGCATGTAGATGGATGAGATAGAGACTTAGACCTACCGGAGGATGGATGTATGATGTTTGATTATTGTTTATATATATCTATATGGAGACCTGTCGGTACCAAAAAATCTATGTTGTCTTATTGTTATGATCTGTTTATGCTACTATGCATATGTTATTCTTTGTTCTTTGCTATCAATTTCTAACTACATGACCGGGGTATAAACTGACTACAAAGACTTGGCTAAGGATCGGATAACTAGACTGATATCCCTCTCCATTTCTTGCCAACATTTGGTTCCATTGCCAGGACCCTGGAAGAGGGTAGTTAAAGATTGAAGGGGCAAAACATTTAAAGAAGTAGCACAGAGTACTGGATAGAAGAGAAGGCTAGGTTGGGATAGAAATTTAGGTCTATTTAAGTTCCTACCTCTACAAGAGAGGGCAGGAACTTAAGGGATGGCAAGTGGAAAGGGGGTAGGATCTGCAAGGATCTTTCAAATGATGTGACTCTTCAAACAAGGCTACCATGGGATATAAAAGGACTAATGGAACACCAAATCAAGAAAACCCATGGTGAAAGGGGAGAAGTAAAAGAAAAGAGAGATTGGTGAAGATATCGAAACCAGAATGGAGATAAGAAGGGAAGAAATAATGAAGCAAACTCAGGAATGATAGAAATGTTACCATAGAAGGATGGAAAGGGCACAAGAGAGTGGAAAAGAGATGGAAACATAAGTTACAGAAGGAAAGGAGGAACAATTCATTAAGTGCACCATGGAGGGTGTTGCTGAAAGGGAAGAAGAAGACAAGCGCATCATGGATGATGATGCTGATCACGCCATTGTGGGTGCTGCAAGAGAAAGGATATTAGAAGGAGAGGAAAGAGTGCATCATGGAGGATGCTGTTGAGCACACCACTATGGGTGCTGTCGGAGAGGAAAACAAAAGGGAAAAGGAAGAAAGGAGCAAATTAGGGTTTATGCCACAGATTGTTGGAAAACCTGAATTTACAAAAACAATTTTGAGGATGGATAAGGAATATATAGAGGATCTAATTTTCTAAAGCATAAAGGAGATAAGAGGAGCAGAAGATGTGGTAAACATTGAGAGGAGTTCTCAAGATTTTAGAAGGTTATTTCAATCATCAATGGATGTCGACATGATGTCATTCACAAATAGAAGAGTATCCCCTAATTTGAAGAGACACCATGAAGAGACACAATGCCTAGACCATGAGTCACCCTGAGTGCCATATAAAGTAAAGATAATTTTAGTTGCTCAAAAGGAAATATTCAAGAAAACAAGGAAGCAAACGTAATAGAAGAGATCTAGAGTAATTTCACAGAAGTTTTAGGAGAGGAGTACTTTGATATCTGACTACATAGAGACAAGGGAAGAGAAAGAAATTGAGTTGATAGAAGATAGTCTAACTTCTTTAGCAGTGTCCTTCTCAAAGACTAGTAACTTGATCCTAGGAAGAATGCCACCGAGGGGAGTTGCTACTATTGGAACAATGGCTAGTAGAATAGATGAGATGATGGACACAATGAAAACAATGTGAATTCGGTTGGATGCTATTGAAGAAGATAGGCGAAGAGGATTGACACCAAGACCTAATGTTGAAAGCGATGATGAAGAAGAATTTCAATTTGTTGAACAAACTGGCGAAACCCTAGAAGGTGATGAAGAAGAAGAATCAGACCAAGTAAAGATGTTGTGAGCTATTTCAATGATTGTAAAGAGACCTAGAGTTGATGTGCCGAACTATACTAGTAATTTGAACCCTGAAGAATTGATTGACTAAATAAATGATATGGAAGAATATTTTGAATATGAAGAAATTAAAGATCCGGAGAAGGTGAAATTTGTGAAGACAAAGTTGAAAGGAAATGCTGCCATATCATGAAAAGAAGTTCAGTTAGAAAGAAATGGGAGAGGGAAAGAAAATATTACAAACTGGATAGGATGGTGACAAAGTTGAAGAATCAATTTATACCTACTGACTATGAGTTGGAGCTATTGAAAAGATTGCAAAACTTGAGAGAAAAGGAGAAATCTATGAAGAAGTACACTGAAGAATTTCATAAAATGATCATAAAGATAGGACATAGTGAAGGAAGCAAGGAGAAAGTGGCTAGATACATCAATGGGCTGAGATTGAACATTCAAAAGGAACTAAGTCTGGTGAGGATGACATCTTTGGAAGAAGCATATCAGTTTGCCCTGAAGGTTGAAGAGAAGATGAATAAGAAACATGATTAGAGACAAAGAGGTAGAGGAGATAAATTTTAGAGAGGTAGGACTTATTCTGGAGGAGGAAAATCATATCTAGAGTAGAACAAGTTTGACTACCCATTTAAGAAGGATGACAGAGATCATAGTTCTTACTGGAGAGATGACAAAAAATTTTACCGGAGAAGAAACCCTAGTGTATACCAGAATGAAGGATACATAAGAGAAGGAAGAAGATTGGATAAGAGGACATTTAGAGGTACTTGTTTCAAGTGTGGAGGTGAAGGACATAGATCATTTTAATGTAATCAGGGTAGTACAAGTAAGAGGATAACAAATAGTGGAAGAACATCCTATGTTGAAGAAGAACCTGTTGAATCACCCTGTTCTGTTGGTAAACCAGAGAAAGGAGAATCATTGGTAATGAGGAGAGTACCATTTCAAGTAGAGACAAATGAGGAACTACCGTAGAGGAAAAGTTTGTTCAAAACTAGATGCAAATCAGGAGGTAAGTGTTTTAAAGTTGTAATTGATAGTGGTAGTTCAGATAACCTAGTTTCAGAGGAGATGGTGACTAAATTGAAATTGGAAAGATTGAAACACCCTAAGCCCTATTAGATAGCATGGATTTAGGATGATCATAAGGTACTGGTGAGTAAACAATGTTTGGTGAAATTTCATATTGGATCTTATCATGATGAAGTCTTATGTGATATTATGCCTATGGATGTATGTCATATCTTGTTGGGTAGACCTTGGTAGTATGATAGAAAAGTTAAACATGATGGGAGAAAGAATACATATACCAGAACAACAAATGGAAAGAGAATTACTTTGATTCCTTTGGAAGATGATCCTAAACATGTGTTATGTGGAAATGCTAGAATCTGTTTGGTAGATGGAAGAAAATTTCTAGATGGTTTGAGACATGAGAATATGTGTTATGCCTTGATTCCTATGAAGCCTGAAACATTGAAGAAGGAGACTAAAGAATCACAATTGGAAGACATAAGAGAATTACTAACAGAGTATGAAGACATCATATCAGATAATGTGCCTGATGGATTGCCACCTATAAGGAGTATCAGTTATCACATGGACCTTATACCAGGAGAAAGTTTTCCTAATAAAGTAGTACACCAGATGACACTGACAGAGAATGCAGAATTGAATAGACATATACAAGAGCTGTTAAGGAAAGGCTTGATCAGAAAAAGTTTGAGTCCTTGTGCAGTGGCTGCAGTGTTAGCACCGAAGAAGGATGGAGAATAGAGAATGTGTACTGACTCTAGAGCAATAAACAAGATTGCAGTTAAGTATATATTTCCTTTACCTAGAATGGATGATATCATGGATTGTTTGAGTGGAGAAAAATATTTCACAAAGATAGACTTGAAGAGTGGATACCATCATATTAGAATTAGAGAAGGTGATGAATAGAAGACTACTTTTAAGATGAATGAAGGATTGTATGAGTGGTTAGTGATGCCTTTTGGACTAACAAATGCACTAAGTACTTTCATGAGGTTGATGAATGAAGTCTTGAAGAAATTCTTGGGTAAGTTTGTGATTGTATATTTGAATGATATTCTGATTTTTAGTAAGACAAAAGAGGAAGATTTGTAGCATATTAGACAAGTTTTGCAGAGGTTGAGGGAAGAGAAATTGCTGATAAACATCAAGAAGTGTAGTTTCATGAAGGAAGAACTAGTATATTTGGGATTTGTGATTTCTACAGAAGGATCAAAGATGGACCCTGAGAAAGTGAGAGTAATTGATGAATGACCTACACTGGAGAGCATTAGAGAGGTTAGATCATTTCATGGATTGGCTAGTTTTTACCGGAAGTTCATCAAAAATTTCAATTCAGTTTGCAACCCTATGACAGAGATAATGAGAGGTGACAGAAAGGATTTTAAGTGGACATCTGGAGCAGATAAAAGCTTTGAATTGTTGAAGAAGAAAGTGACAGAGCAACCTATTTTTGTATTACCAGATTTCAATAAGGTATTTCAAGTTGATTGTTATGCTAGTGGAAATGTAATTGGAGTAGTGTTAAGTCAAGAAGGTAGACCAATAGCATATTTCAGTGAGAAGTTGAATGATGCAATTAGAAGATATTCAATTTATGATCAAGATTTCTATGTCATAATTCAAGCCTTGAAGAAGTGGAGACATTATTTGTTGCCTAAGGAGTTTGTGTTGTATATAGATCATCAAGCTTTGCAATATTTGAATAGTCAAGGTCAGTTGAATCAGAGACATATGAGGTAGGTAGAGTTCATGCAGAGTTATACCTTTGTGTTGAAGTATAGGAGTGGTAAATCAAACAAAGTTGCTGATGCATTGAGTAGAAGAAGAAACTTGTTGACTAAAATGAGAATTGAGGTGTTGGGTTTTGATGAATTGAAGAACATGTTTGAGGGAGACACTGATTTTCTAGAACCTTGGAAACCATGTAAGGAACTTGTTGTGATAGATAGGGGTAAGTGGTTGGACTATTTCATTCAAGAAGATATGTTGTTCAAAGGAAGTCAGTTGTGCATACCTAGAAGTTCAATGACATATAATTTGATCAAGGAGAAGCATAGTAGTGGATTGGCAAGACATTTTGGCATTGATAAGACAGTGTTTTGGTAAGTGAACACTACTTTTGGCCTTAGATACATAAGGATGTTCAGAGATTTGTGCAGAGTTGTAGAGTTTGCCAAGTTGTAAAAGGGAGTAGTGAGAACACTGGATTGTATAAACCTTTGTTAGTACCGGAGAGACCTTGGGAAGACATAAGCATGGATTTTTTGATGGGATTACCTAAGACACATAGAGGACATGATTTAATATTTGTAGTGATTGATAGATTTTCAAAGATGGCTCATTTCATACCTTGTAAGAAGATAGATGATGCAGTGCATGTAGTTGACCTATTTTTCAAGGAGATTGTGAGATTGCATGGATTACCTAAGAGTATAGTTTCAGATAGAGACACAAAGTTTGTTGGATACTTTTGGAGGAGACTTTGGAAGAAGATGAAGATAGATTTGAAGTTCAGTTTAGCTTTTCATCCATAGACAGATGGACAGACAGAGGTAGTTATGTTTGGTTAGAGAGAAATCCTGAAGTTGGGATTTGATTCTCTCACAAGTAGAGTTTGGATACAATAATTCAGTAAACAGGAGTACCAAAAGAACACCTTTTGAGATTGTTACCAGAGTGAATCCTAGAGGCGTGGCAGAACTAAGTGACATCAAGATAGAAGAAAAGAGGAGTGTAGAAGTAGAAGAATTTGTAGATCACATGAAGACAATGAATAATCAGGTGAAGAAGCATTTGGAAGATATGAACAATAAGTACAAAGAGAAGGTTGATAAGAAGCGAAGACATAAGGAATTTGAATTTGGAGAGGAAGTGATGGTGTACTTGAGAAAAGAAAGATTTCCAGTTGGGACATATAATAAGTTGAAGATGAAGAAGTTTGGATCTTGTAGGATACTCAGGAAATTTGATTTAGGAAATGCATATGAAGTGGAGCTTCCAAAGACATTGGGTATATCACCTATTTTTAACATTACAGACCTTTATCAGTATCATGAAGCAGAGTTTAGTGACAACATGGAAGATGACTTGAAGAAGTAGTTACCACAACAAACACCAGAGAAGATTGAAGACATCTTGGACAACAGAGTTGGACACAGCACTAGAGGAAGACAATACAAAGAATATCTTGTGAAGTGGAAAGGTAGATCAGAAGAAGATTCATCATGGATTTCTCAGGCTTAGGTGGACCGTCTTGGTTCTCCCCTAGCCCCAGCAAAGTGAGGGACTCACTTTTTCAATAACTCTAGATGTCTGATGTAGGAACATCCCTAGTTCAAGAACAATCTTGCATCAACCAAAAATATTTACATTTCAATTTGTTTGCAGTTTAGTTTGTTTCTTTTCCAGTTTAGTTCAGGCAGTTCAGTTAGAAGCAGATTCTATATTTTGGCCCAGTAGCATTTTTAGATCTTGTGGAGCTGGAATTAGCATCTACATTCATTCATCTACATCATATCCATAATTCAGAGATCCACACTTCAATACCAGAAAGATATTACTATAAGAAGTTTGACTATTTCTCAGCATAGAGCATCCAGATAATCACTGACAATTAGCTAAAGGAGAAACTTGTAGAAGCATTTCCTAATCTTTGGAGCCTAATGACTGACCTTCTGAGGGTATCTGCACATCATTCCATTCATTTTTCAGAGGTGTTCTATGCATTTAGGTCTGACCTATCTGTGTTCACACATTACATCTCTTCTTTGGAATTTGTGATCTTCCTTGGCTGATGCGAAGGAATCTATTGATTTGGACTTGATATATATTGATATAATAGATCCTTAGGAAAGTAGTTATCAAGTTGTAAGCATACATAGTTCACATTTTGTTTGAAGGAGATTCAAAGCTTTATCTTGCGCATGTATGTAATTAGGCCTGTGAGCCCTAATTGTAAGCACGCATGTTGCCAGCTGATCTCTATTTGAATTCTATGATATACTGAATGACTGAATCTGTATTTGTTCTATTTATTTGAGTTGTTTTCATTATGTTTACTCTTGTTGTATGGTCTGGATAGTTCATTCTGTGAACCCTCCTACCGTGACTGCACCAAGCATACATAGAAGAGGTTAGTCAGACCGAAGATAGTGATAAGGATTAAAAGAATATCTACATAATTTCAAGGTTAGATGTAGAAGAAACAATAGAAAAGACTAACTCTGAGGGAGAATTGGAGATAGAGGATAATCACTATAGCATGAATAGTGAGGAAGTTCTAGAAGCCTAGTTGAGAGAAAAAGTAGAACTAAAGACATGAAAATTGGTTGGTTATCAGAGGATATTCATGGTCAGGATTGGAGAGGAAGACACCACAATGGACTTTGTATTTCATCAAAACTCACCGGAGATTATTTATGACACATCTAGGTAGAACAAGGAGGCTATATCTTAGAAATTTCATCAAATGAAGCAAACAAAGCAAAGAAATTGATACACCAAGATGAATGAGTTACCAAAGACACAAACATGATAGTAACAAGCAAAGAGGAATAAGAAAATGGAAAATATACAAGGAAAACAATGTGGATAGGTTATTTCATATGCCAAAACCACTGGATAATCAATCTCCAGAAGAAAGAAACTGATTGCGGAGAGATTCCACCATTGCACCATAGTGTATTATGGACTAACCACTAACAAGGGGCATAACTTGAAACACAAAAGACAAGGAAATAAGATAACAAAGGAAAAGAATAAAGGGAAAGAGGGAAAAATTATGGCGAAAAAGGAGGGGTATTTAACCCTAATTAGACATTACAACCTCACTTTACATTCACACTTTGGTTAATTTGGAGCTCTAAAAGAAAAAAAATGATGAACAAAGTACTGAAGAGTACAAGAACACAAATAAATAGAATATATACAATGGTTACCCCTGAGATGATTGGCATCACACACAAGCTGAGACCAAAGTTCAAGAAATATCCATGGAAAGCCCTAGAAGTGGATAAAGATGGCACATTCTCGAATCTGCCAATAGATGTGGTCTACACAAAGGATTTAAGGAAGTACATTCACAATACCTTGGCAGAGATTGATCACATGAAATTTGAGGAGTTAAGGGACAAATTGTTGGGAGACATCGGGTATCTTCTTGAATATGCAAACATTCCGATGAAGAAATTGGATGTGTGGAAGGATAACCTTGACTTGAAAGATGAACACGAATGAGTAAGAATCATTCTGAGCTGAATTCATGATGAATTTATATACTTGGAAAAACCATACAAAATCACGAAGGAGGCCATTAGGGTAGTCACAGGGTTAAGTTTCGTAGGATCCCTACCAGAGATGAAGACCATCATAACTGATTAGGTGAGGGAATTGACCAGAGCAATGACAGATGGAAGAAATATGCATGTCAAGGACATAATAGATTCAGGAGTTAGATATGCCACCATGGGCATTACATACAAAGCCAACTGAGAGGGTTCAACCACAACCAATTCTATTCATACTGCCTATCAAATGGTGAAGAAGAGCAAGGATTTTGATCTTTGTGAGGTGATGCAACAACAGTGGTGGTAGAATTTTTAGAAGATCAAGGACTCCAATTAAAACTTCTAGTATGGTACTTTGATTCTTGCCTTGCACTCTATTTTTTTGAAAGAATTATCAAGGTTTAAGGGGAAACACTAGCATCAAAACATACCAGTAGGGTTAGAGGTAAAAAGAAATATAGCTCAGTTTAAGGACACAAAATCATACAGTGCCACATATTGGGGTTTCTTCAAAACCCTATAAGAAGAGATGATGGCAAGAGAAAGAATTCCTTATGGAGTTGGGAGGAAATATATCAACCAAGTTACCTTTTTGGTGGACAAGGATTTCACTTAAATGGAAGCAGTTGAGCCAAGAATAGCATGGGTACCCCAACTACCCTATGAGGTAACTACAACAGAGGCTAATGCTTATGCACAAAACCTACTAACTAAACCTAATTATACAAGTGTAGAGAGATTTAGTACTTACTAAAAATTGATGGACAAACAACATAAAAAGCATGTGAAGGAAAAGTTGTAAAAACATAGAGATAAGTCACATAAACAATGGGGAGTTCTAGAAAAGGGAACTACCTTAGCTTGGAAACCTTCCACATCAACTCCCCTACCTACCAAGGAGGCTTTGACATTTAGAAGATCAGAAAGAACCACATCTCAAGCTCCAGCACCAGCAACAATATCATCCAGAGGGAGAGTAACATCAAAAGTATTGTCAGGGATGAAGAAGAGTACAAAAAAGAAGTCTCCTTGATAGAAACAACAAGCAAAAAGAAAGAAAACCTAGAAAATTCTAGAGGTGATTGAATTTGAGGAAGAAGGAGAAGAACACTATCAAAGTTGAAGAGAAAGAAACAAGGACAAAATACACTAAAAGTAGAACCAATAGAACAACAAGCAGAGGACCTGGCATAGGAGCTTTACAAACTAGATGCACTACTTAATGCCATGGAGAATGTAGGTATGCTAAAATAAATTTCTGAGTTATATAATGATTCATCAGAGGAAAATAAATCAATGATAGTCCAAGCAATGATCCAATACATGAGGAATAAAGAGAAGACATTAAATGAGATAATGGAAGGATTTCCAGAGATCTTGATAGAAGCACTAAGGCAAAGGAGGAATAAAGCTCTCCAATTGGAGGAATAAATAAAGTAAAATGCCATTGATAAGCTCAGTGACACATTGTGACTGGAAAGGAAGAATAAATTGATACAACTGCAAGCCATGGAGTTGAGGAGAAAACATAGAGTAGATACACTCATGAGTGGAAACAAGAAGAAAAATGAGAAGATACAAAAAGGGACTGAAGAAATAACAACAAACATATATCAGTTTATCAAGGAGAAAGAACAACAACATGCACCATCACCTCTGCACAACACTGAAATACCGGCAGGAGGATAGGATAGAACAAAGGAAAGTCAAGAGAAAAGTCAGATGGAAGCTTCTACACAAGGGGTACCTCCTTTGGAGAACACAAGGATTGAGGAGCGGAACACACAGCAACAAGAAATGAGTCCACAAACACGCAATGTGAAGGATAAGGAAGAGGGAACACAAGAGAATACAAAAGAGCAAAGAGAATCATAGCAAGTTGATAATCCAGATCAAGCCTCTTCTTCCTTAATAGATTCCATTAAGGGATTTTTGTAGTAGCAAAAGGAGATAACACCTATTGTAACTCCACAATTGCTATAGTTTCTAGTGGTAGAAGGTCAAGTGAATCTAGCTGAAATATCTCCTTTACAAAAGTTGCAGTTATGAGATATCTTCCACTTCGCAGCAAGAGCAGAAACTTTGAACAACATTTAGAGGGAAGTGAACTACTTCAATATGTAGTGAATACATTGGCAAAGGATATTCTAGAGACACCTAGGGATACCACTTTGTCCTCACTAGAGAAAACAAAACAATTAACATAGGGATTCAAGGAGTATTCTAGCCAGTTGGAGAAGAAAATAACAGAACAACTCAACAAGAAAAGGTTGGCAGAAATGACAAATAAGTGTGCCAAGGCACACACTCAGTTGGAGACACAAATAAAGAGTATTCAACAAAGCATTGCGGAGGTGAATATTCTTTACCAATTTTGTTTAAAATGGCCATAGTCCACCAAAGCAATAAAAGACCAGATGGATGCTCTTGAACTACAAATAAACATGGTAGACCAATATGATCCCCTAACTGATAAGGATGGAGTAATAATAGCATAGGTGGAGACACTTCATAACCAGCATCAACAGCTCTAGGACCAAAGAGATCAAATAAGCAGCCAAATAAAACAATTAAGGGAGGTGGTCAAGTTGAGACTAGCTAACATGACCAACAGTTTTGCAGAAGCTAAGCAAACTACGCAAACAATATAGATACTGGCTAGTATAGCAGAAGTAGAAGACACATATATGAAGATAGAAGGATATATAAATATGTTGTCTAAGGCCAAGAAACAATGGGATAACAATCTGGCGTAGCTGAAGCAGATCTACAAGACTATCTTATCTAGCAGCTAATTCTGGATGTCTTGAGGACCAGACATAATTTTGAAGGGGGGATGATGTTAGCAAGATATAGGGCATAGAGCAGAGCTGATCAGAATTTGGCGCATACATTCTGCAAAAGTTGGAGCCGACCTATGATGCTAGAAGACACATCCCTAGATGTAATAGATACAGTATATATAGATATAGGATATGATGATATAGGATATGATAAGTGATAGATGATGATATGATAATGACATAGAAGTCATGTATGTAGATGGATGAGACAGAGACATAGACTTGTCAAAGGATGGATGTATGATGTTTGATTACTGTTTATATATAACTATATGGAGATCTTCTGGTACCAGATAATTCTGTGTTTTCTTATTGTTATGATCTATTTATGATACTCTGCATATGTGATTCTTTGTGCTTTGCTATCAATCTCTAACTACTTGAGTAGGGTATAAACTAACTACAAAGACTTCGCTAAGGACTAGATCTCCAAACTGGTATCCCTCTCCATTCCTTTCCAACAACATACATGTTTGATGCTTTTATTAATAAATACTGGTACAAAAGTAATTAATTAGAAAGAAATAGTTAGGGTCATAGTTCCTAACATGCCCTCTCCCTTAATAACTTTGTCCCCAAAACTTGAGATCAAGATATTAGTGCTATAGGTGGGAGAGGGGTTATAATGTTGCATCTTTTTGTTGCAATCCATGCCATTAGATGGGGACCTCAGTGATATTTTAGTTACGGAGGTGGTGCAATCTTCTACTGAGGATAGACTTAAGTGTTAGGATAATAGATCCTTTAGTATCTAGCTCAGATAATCCAAACTATGTATGAATCTATCAACCAAGAGCCTACTTCAAAGATGAGAAATAGAAAACTAGATGGATCTTGGATGAGAGAGGAAGATCCAACTTGTAATCAATGGAACCAATTATCTACAAAATTTTATAGGGTACATAAGACTTAGGGGTGAATTTCTAATAAGTCTTTAGCTTCAATGGTAATTACTTGTATGATTGTAGTTGAACAAAGACCATGTAGCCAATGGCAAAAGTGTACTCCAAATGGTGTTGATTATCTTGTTGCTTCATGTAGTTTTGTGTCAGGTGCAAGTTGTCCTTGAGGGTTCAAAGAATGGCGTCACATGTGCAAAGGGTGGAATCCACTACATGTACCTTTGATCTACTTGGTATGTATGCCTAAAGAGATGGTTGCAATTGACCATACATGGATTCATATGGAATCATCTTGGTTGCTATGTGACAAGTGGTACTATACCACCATTCAACCAATAGTAACCATTTGGTCCAATGATGTTGATCGAAAGAAAAACAATGTAAATATAGGTCTCCAAGAATTTATTGACAATTTTAGTTTGGTCATTGATTTGTGAGTGATATGTAAACCTCATTTTAACTTGAGTACCATGACATAAAAAAAGTTCTTTCCAGAGCTAACTAGTGTAAATTAGGTCATGATCACTAAGAATCAAAGTAGGTATGCCATGGTGGTGAAAGATCTAGTGAATGAAAGTGCAAGTAATAATGGAGGCAAAATAGGGATGAGATAAGGCACAAAATATAAGAGTTCACTATGAAGGTAGCCACCCAAGATCTAGGATCTTCATGAAAGCACAAGAGAGACCAAATGAGAGAATAATCCTATTCTATCAATGAATGCAAAAAATGATACATAATATACATTATATGCCTTGCTTATAAAGGCAAGGATGAGATGTAGGATGAAGTAGTCATATGACAAATGTTGTAATCATATGACATAAGACAACTAGAGGATGAGATGACAACTAGTTGATATGATCACATGTGTAGGATAAGACCACATGACAACCTAGAAACATCTAGACTCATCCTAAGTAAACCTAACATGTGAACATGTGTTAATAGGTCTAACTAATGACTAGTTAGATAATGTGCCTAGTTCACACTACAAGGGGGAAATTGGTTAGGTAATATCATTGTTCACACCAATACCCCACCTTAAGTACAACTTAGGGAGAAGTGGGTTAGTGCAAGAAGTTGGGTCCACTTTTTGGCTAAAAAGTGGAACTGTTTTCCCTGAAAATTAAAATTTCTCCCAGTCGGAGTCAAAATTTGAAGCACTTACACATAAAATATTAAGAAAGTCTACTGATATGAAAGGTATTATTTTGAATCTAGTTTTCAAATATGTAATTTATTCTAATACCCAAATGATACAAATTAATTTTTCATAGCATTGAACAAAAACCACTTTTTAAAAGTCACTTTTGTAGGACCATACCATGCACATTTACGACCAACATAATTTGACCAAAATAAAAGTATTTTTCTAAATACTTTTGGGGAAAGATGTGTAGTATAGTGAAGTTTGACAAGGATATTTTTTTTAATTTTTTTCCAAATATTTTTTTTAATTAATTTTTTATTAGCCCTAATTGTTGTTTTTGAAAACTCCTCATGTATGAACAACATAATTTGAGCAAAAATAAACATAAAATATTTATTTTTTTATTGTGTAAACAATGATGTGTAGATTGATGACATATAATTTTAAAAAATAAATTTAAAAATTTGAAGTTATTAAAAAATGCAAACACCTGTCATTTCAAGTTTTTTGACTAGTTTGCTCATAAATTCATTAATAAATAGAAAAACAAGTTGAATAAAAAATTTTACATATTTGAAAACAACACATCATCATATGTAATGGTTTTAATTTCATAAAAAAATTTAGAAAAAAAAATTGTCAGCCATATTGGTAAAGTTGGTCTTTTCTGTTGCTCTAAACATGGACTTGTACTTGCAGGTCCAAGGCAAGGGGTCGGCTTACCATGCCTTTCTCAAGCCTGAGCTATTAGGAACAAGTATCAGTTCCTTTTCTGTGGGAAAAAAAAGCACGTAGAGCTTTTTCTAAAAATTTAAATACTTATTTAGAAATAGGTACCCATTCCTAAACGGGTTCCTGTTTAGGCTAGGAAACTTGTTCCTAAATGGGTACCTATTTAGGCTTGAGCATTCCTTCCTAAATAAGTACTCATTCCTAAATGGGTACCTATTTAGGCTCAGATGCCCATTCCTAAATGAGTACCCGTTTCTTTTAAAATGGGTACATGTTTCTGTCAAGATTTTTCTTTTCCCGTGACTTCCCCTATATGTGGATCCAACTTCTTGCAAGAACCCAAGTAGACAAATGTAAGATGCAAAGATGGGTGTTGAATACTAGGACATGTTGTGTACCCATGTACAAATAATCTTTCACAAATGGAGTAAAGAAGAAAATCACTTAGGAAAAAACCCCTCTCCAAAAGAGAGAAAAGAACAAACAAATATGTAAAAATGATGGAATGGAAGGAGGACTCAAAATCAATACCCCCCAAGTACTACATCCATCATGGATATACAATCAAAAGTGTCCCATAAGAGGGAAATAGTGAGACTAGATATCCCCCCATAATGAAGTACCTCCTTGGCCAATGGTGAATGTTCGAAGATAAAAGAGTATCCAATGCCTACAAACAACATTTCTTCTGTTGGGAAGAAACCAAGCCACTGGTGTATGTAGAAGAAACTTTAACTCCAAAACAAGAGAAGAGGGAAGAAGTCTCATGAAGTAGGATGCATTTGAAAACTGCTCAAGTGTCCACATGTTGAATCTGAAAGATACCACAACCGAATCAAGAGCCCTAGGTCTACTTGAAGAATGTGACAATCTAGGAAAATAGGAAAACTCAAGATCATCAATCTCCAAAGACTAATATGGGGTGATAATAATAGTGCTATGACTTTCATCAAAGAGGATTGTTAACTCCTCAATTGTGTCTTCCAAATCTACAATGTGAGTCTCCACAAACAAGAGTGGTATGTCTGCAAGATAAGAGTCCCAATGAGGTGGATCTAGAAAACAATAAGAATCCTGCTGATCAGGATCAAGGAAGTAGAAATCAATAAATATGAAGGCTCAACAAGTGTCTTTGTAGTAGGATAAAGAGTGGAAACCTCATCATCCTCATCATCATAATTTGCAAGGCATTCCAAAGAAACAAACTCTTCTTTTGTATCATAGTCATATGGTATATTATGTGAATCTTCAAGAGGTACAAGACAATCTAAAATATGATCATCTAGGAATGGTAGAATATCAGGATCATCATACATCTCCCAAAGTTTGGTCCACATAACACGAGGACATTCAATGTGCAAAAGGGTACTCCAAGTATTATCATCAACATGGTAACCAATCACTCCTATAACATGATCTCTTTTGGAATTTCAAACAAACTTTTTCCAATAAGTACCTAGTTGAGGAATAAGATGTGGAAAAAGATGAATCCAATGCAAGTGTTTCAAAATGCCATCCCTCCATTGTTTATAGTTCCCCTTTTTCAAGATGATTAGAGAAGGATGAAATGTAAAACCCATTATTATTAAGATAGATCTCCAATTTTACTAAGACATGAAACCCTCAACTGAAATTATGAACTCTCCAATGTATCAATACTGAAATTGAAACTCCCCCAACAAAATATGATTATGGAAATTTAAAATTAGTGCAATTACAATTGCCACAAGCTAAAATAGCAAAGTGGTCTTTTGATCTTAGTGCATGTAAATGCCAAAATTAGGCTATAACTAAAAGTATAATTTTTGAGCAAAAATGAATCAAAATTATTGCAGATCTAGAAAGTACTTGAAAAATTATGCACTTTCAAAAAAATTCAACAAAACATGTTACCATATGAACTCTAATGTAGCCCTGGAAATTCTAAACGAGAGAATTGCTCAGCAACAGTGGTAAAAATCTACACTTTCTAGAGTATCTAGACACCAAAATCAAAATACATCTGCACCACAATGAAGCCTACAAAATTCTACCCCAAAATAAATACTCAAAAAAAGGAGCAAAATTAAACAAGATATGAGCCTTTGAAGTTGGATTGTCAAAACCAAAATTGTATTAGAGGGGGGTTAAATTGGGGCCAAAGGCTGATGATGTCATTCTGGCATCAACAACAAAACATAATATACCCTCGCTTTCCAGAAAATGACCCTAGATGATGAAACCACCAATGGTTTTTTGGAAAATCACCTTGGATAGGGAAAAATTGTTGGTTGAAGGTGAAAAGTACCCTATGCTCAGTACAAAACTGCTTATTACTGGATGAGTAGTTTATGGTATCTTAAATCTATTTTATAGGCTAGTTTTTTTGGGGAATATTCCCTAGATCTTTGAGATTCACCAGAGTTTTATGTGTCCTAGGTAGTAAGGAGACCGCTGAGGGTATTGAATGCCTTGCTGAGTGGTATTAAGCTGGCCCAAGCAGGAGCGCACTGACTAGTAAATGAAACCAACTCAGTGTCAATGATGAGTAACTGCTGGGGTGGTTTTATTATTTCCAGCCAGTGGGGTTTCCCCTGCCATTAGTTTGTGGTCAACATGGCCCATGCCAATTAAGGCACCCCCGTTAGCATGGTTTGGGGGTAGGTCTATAGGCTTGTACCTTGTACTGTAATCTATATATATTTAAAAAATTGTTGTATAATGATATATTACTACAAAAAATAAAATAAAAGAATTGGATTATTGTTTTAACTAGAGGATAATTTGTTTACTTGATAAACAACACTAATGCATGTACTATGCAACCAAAGATTCTGTCCAAGAATATTCTATGAAATATTTTGCCTATAATCTATATAGCCGAGGAGTGGAAAAGTTTTGAGGGCCCTGGGAAAAGTGCTATAACTTTGGCATTTAGATGGTCAATCTATAGGTTTCCAGGCTTCCTAGAGGTGATGGCAGGTCTGTTTTGACCTAAAATACTCCAAAAATGTAGCTACCTCCTAGATCAGGCAACCACCTCCCAAATTGAAAACCTTGTAGATATGGCCTCCAATGTCTGAGTTAGACAAATCAAAAGGATAAAATGACTATCTCTAACACCTTGATTATAATGGTGAGCTCATATTTGGACCAACATGCTCCAAAATAGACTTGCAATATAAAGCCACAAGAAGAAAAACCTCCAAATCTATTTTTTCTATCAAGTCTTTTTTATTCTCCAGGTCATCATTTGATACAAGAGAAGAGCATACTCAACTATTCAAGATCCACCATGATTTGCATTCAATATCTCTCAAAATATTTGACTAACACAAAGAAATCCTCCTAGCTATGATATCATGCAAGAGTTAGCTATGAAGGTAGCCACCCAAGATCTAGGATCTTCATGAAAGCACAATAGAGACCAAATGAGAGAATAATCCTATTTTATCAATGAATGAAAAAAGTATTACATAATGTACATGATTTACCTTTCTTATAAAGACAAGGATGAGATGTAGGATGAAGTAGTCATATGACAAGTGTCTTGATCCTATGACATGAGACAACTAGAGGATAAGATGTCAACTAGTTGATAAGATCACATGTGTAGGCTATGATCACATGACAACTTAGAAACATCTAGACTTATCCTAAGTAAACTTAACATGTGAACATATGTGAATAGGTCTAACTAATGACTAGTTAGATAATGTGCCTAGTTCACACTACAAAGGGGAAACCAATTAGGTAATATCCATGTTTACATCAACACAAAAATAAGCATATTTGGGGAGATGATCTACCATCACCAAAATGATTGATTTCCTAGTATTCTTTAAAAGAATCTTAATCATATCCATGTAAATATTTGTCTAGGGTCAAACAGAAGTAGGTGATGGTTGTAGCTATCCAGGGGTGGAACTAACTTTACCTTTGTTTCATTGACAGATCTTGCATTCCTCAACAAACTACATGATGTCATTTTTATACCATCCCCAAAAATATGGTAAAATATTTCGTATGTTTTGAGGAATCTGAGGTGACTAGTAGCTATGGTGGGATAGAATCTGGATATATTTTTTTTGTCATAAAGCTAGTAGTAAGACCAATACCAGATGACCTTTGTATAAAAATAACATCCATCCCATGAATAATTAGGCTTTGAAGAGGGATGAGTGGACACCTACTAGATGAGGTTTTGAATGTTACTATCATCCTAACATTCTTGATGTAAGTCACTTAGTCAAGTAGGTGTGGCTAATTAAAAAGAACTTTTAGCATGATATCTTCAAATTGACATGATAAGGCATCTACAACAACATCATCTTGGCCTAATTTGTAGGTTTTGATGGATATTTTGGTACACTTCTGAACTTAGGTGAAATCCAAGATGAACTCTACCTCTTAAAAAGAAATCAACTTCCAAAAGGTAGTTGACTAATTTTATGGTCTTTGTAACTAGATCTTAGCCATTTGCATCATAACTTGATGGCCTATGTATTTGTTGTTCCAATCAAGGACCTACAGTACTTGACAAGCTTTTAGAGATTCAATAGTTAATTTACACATATATTAGATGTATTTCAGATTTAGTAATGCATTAAAAAACTGAAATAAACAGATCTATTTCCATAAAATGTAACATTTCAGATCATAACCAACAATTAATCAACTTGTAAACATGGAATATTAACCTTAAAACAATAATATGTAAGATTAAAATCCTAAAACTAATCCTAAACTACTCAAATCCATAAAAAAGGCAAAAGATAGGGAGGAAAAGAGAGGGTCTCTAGAGAGAGAAAATAAATTAAAAATATGAAGCTAAAACTAATCCTATATTATAAGTTTTCTTCCAAATTTCAGCATCAACAATGATAAGATAGGTCTACAAACATAACCTTTCTTGATTTGATCACTAATATTAGCAATCAGGGCACAAGAAGGTGCAATCTGTAAAGAGTACCATCCTCGTAAGTTACTACAACAAACACTTGGTTGTTAGCATAGATTGAGAGAGCTCACAAATCTAGTTTGAGACTATTTAGGTTGACCACATAGAGTTAGTTACAATAAAAAATAATCAGTGATGTGAAACACATCACAAACTCATCAATATTGATCAACTTGTTACTAGAAATGTGAGAAAATCAGTTAGAGTTCAGAGAAAACTATCAAAAAATAGAGAAAATTTAGAAAAATATGCTATATTTTCTTTCAAGTTCAAGTTTACAAAGTGTTTCCAATATGTTTCCAAAGATTTTCCCCCAACTCCCACAAATAACTTTAGTTGTACATTTATATAAATCATATTTACAATACTAAGATTTTTCTTTTACATCAATGGCGAAGATCAATTTGATCTAATGGTTCAAATTCAATGCTTTAACTTGAAGTTAATTTTGGTGGCAGGTACAATTTCCAAAGCATTTGTCATCATCTCCTTGTAACTTCTTCAACAAGATTACCTTAGTAATAAAATATATAACTTTATCATCCTCATCCTTGCATTTAATATTTGTAGGAAGTTTTTATAATTTTAGAAAAAAGGAATCTTTTCACAAGTTTACATGGCATTAATGAGTGATGGCAACATGAGTCTCAAGAAAAATTCACTTTTCAAAAACACAACTTCAAGTACAAGTACCCTGCTCCAATGCGTGGATTGTGATGGCATATGTTTCAAGGAAACTAATTTTTTTTGGAAATTCATATGCACTTATAGAAACTTCCCCACACCCCATATGTCCTGCTTGTCCACACTGGAAACATGTTTGACTAAATTCTCCTCATCTTCCAGAATTTCCTCTACCTCATGAGTAATCATCCTTTCCTCTACCTCCTTGGGTACTAGTTTGAGAAGAACTTGCTTCTCCTAGCTTATCCTGAAACCATGGCCATGATTTGATTTCCCTTTCCCTCTTGAGGGTTTATCTATTTTATTTTCTAGAGATCTTTTCCTCTTCCTTCAATGCAAATTGATAGGCTTCTTCTACATTGGTAATTTTGATCATGCTAATTTCATCTTGGATAAAATAATCCAAACCATTTACATACCTGGAGACCTTCACAGCATCATCTTCAATGTGACCAACCTTGATGTTCAATCTATAAAACTCTTATGTCTAGTCATGCACACTTTTCTCCCACTGCTTGAGGTTCTGCAATATCCTGAACATGGGGATCTACTGATTTGTTGGTAAAAAAAGTTCCTTCAACTTAGTTATCATCCTCTCCCAGGTTTGAATCTTTTCCTTTCATTTTCTTTGTCTCTGAACCTGCACATGATCCCACCATAGAGATGCATGTCCCTTCAACATTGTAGCTGCAAGATTTACCCTCTTAGGATACTTAATGGATTCTAGCTCAAAATACTTATGTACATGTGAGATCTAGTCTATTAACTCCTCTGGATTTAGACTACCACTGTAACTAGGTAGTTCTACATGAGGTTTAATAGCAATCTTTATCATTCCACTCAGAAACCTTCTTTCATGTTCATCTTCTCCTTCTTCTGCTTCTTCTTCACTTACATCTTCCTAATTATCACTCACATTCTCTACATGTACTCCTCTATGTTGTATTGTTTCCATTGCATCTAGCGTAGATGTGATGCCTCTCAGTATCTCTACCAATGTTTCATCTCTAGCTCTTGGAGTACTCCTCTTCTACCTCTAGCTCAATGTGAACATGTTTACAGACCCTCTAGAATTCCAAGTTTTCCTCTTTACTCTACCTACAACGATCTCCTCAAGGTCCCTTGCATAGAAATCCCATAGTCTCAATGGATTCACAACTTGGCTCTGATACCACTTGATGCAAATCAAGGTCCAGGAGCTTTGACAAGTTACTGAACTAGGTAGTAGTATAACAAAACATAGGCAATAAAAAAGAAACTTCCTTTAATGATTTGCAATCAAAACATTACAACATCTAAGTCCAATGGTCTTCATACATGCTCTGGCCTAAGCCTTAAAATCATTTCAATAGATAGATCATACTATCCTATCCTTCCCTATGAAAACCCAAAACAAACATCTATAGATTCTAAAACTTGTAAAAAAAGATACAACCGAAGCCAAAAACTCACTATGGAGAAGATTGCCCCCAAAATCTTGAAATTTCACTTTTAAATGCAAAAGAGGTGGCTACCACACATACTCATGTGAAGAGACACATTTCATCCTCTTACTAGCTCTCTAGATTAGCCATAAAAGTGGTTAAAACTATTTTTGTTATATTTTGGGTGCTTTCATGAGGTGCAGTGGAAAAATGTGACCTATTGGGATATTGAGAGATTTAGGGGGTCATCGGCATATTATGGGATTTAAGGGATCATTGACATATTGCGAGATTTTAGGGGTCATTTGCATATGTAGGATTTCATGGGGTCATCTACATATTGTGGGATTTCATGGGTCATTGGCATATATCCCATTGGTAGGGAAAGTTTCACATATTATGTTGTAGACCAATGTTCTACCCAAGCATAACTTATTCCAATTTTATCAAAACTTCCCCAAATTTGAACTGTAGACACCCATTTGGCTTCTCCTCAAGGTGAAGTCATCACTTGGCCTTGAAGCAATTGGAATTATCAAAAATTTGATCACCACCTCCTACAAAAAAAATAAGAAAGAAAAAACAACAAGGAAATATTTTTGGTTGATGAGGATTTCTCATGGACTTAGATGCTCCTACATCAAGTGTACACATTACTCTCCAGTACTACTATGTATATCTCATTCATCATTTTTAGGAGTAGTTAGTTTGTAGTGTAATACCAATGGAGATATGTAATATACTCCTTAACTATACATGCATCCATATTCACAAGTGTATGTATAACACAAATTCTCACATCATAGTTGTATTAGTGTATAATAAGAGATACTCAATTGTTGGAGTGATTCCATGCTCAACACATATGTCAAAATTGTAAAGAAGATTGTGACTTAAAAAGATGTATACTTGTCTTTCAATACTTCACCTCCAACTAATTGATGACCTATAGTGGCAAAGACAAATCAAATTATGGAAATTGTGCTTACATAAAACTTGTCTATCCCTATGTATAGACTAGTTAGAGTGGGTTAGCTCCCACAACAAGCCAAATGGTTCACCAAGAAATAGCTAGAATTCAAGGCTCTATATCTAGTTCCTAGACTTGACACAATCATGATTATTATTTCACAAAGAGGGACAATTGCTCGAAGAGCATCTACCAACACTAGTTCTTATGGTAATACCAAGACCATTCACATGGCTTATGTTACTTGTAAAAACACTCCTATGGCCTATGATACACTATAGCACCTCTCTAGTGCTCATGATAACATACTTGGATCATTAATTTGTCTCGAGTAGATGTTACAATACATTAACAGTGGTGTAGCAGACTCTATATGAGATTGGGTTTTGTGGTAACCATACATTTGCCAAACCTTTGGTAACTTCCACCATAGTTTTGATAGGGTCTAACACACCTTTGGGAAAAACTACAAAGGCTAATTCACACTACTCAAGATCATGTTGTTCCAAGAATCACACTTCATACATCAAATAGTGAATTTGTAATGGTAATTGCCAGGTCATCTACCCATGCATCACTTAACTACCAAACACACTGTGACAATCAAGAAATAATTTGTCATACATAGAAATAGTTCCATTTCTATAGAAATAATTCCAGTTTCATAGGAATCGTTCAACTTTCATTATGACTATTATCCTTCATAAAATGTAATCTATACTTACATATCCATAACATAGCTTAGTACATAGGAAGTCAAATAGGTAGATAGCAAAGAATAGTAGTCATAAATCTTTCTCAAGACTATGCAATGTACAACATGAATAGATAAATAAAATATATTTACTAGAGAGTTTCCCATTGGGATTTGATTTGAACCCCAAATCGGTAGTATTTGAATGGTTCATCTTCAACTTTCATTAACAATAAAATATGATTGGAGCATTTAAGTGTTAGCACCAAACCTCAAGAACAATTAAATTATCTACAAAGTCATTTCAAAATGGACAAACTAATGTAAGAGGAGATACACATGATCATCAAGAGAAGAATCAAAGGAGTCATGAAGTAGTAAAAATTTCTTTTCAATTAGTTTGAAAAAGTCCTCAATGGGTGGTTCCATCAACCTCATTATCAAGTAAAGCTTTTGGTGGTTGAGTCCTGTTGGTAAACAGATTTTTCACCACGAAATAACCTTTGAAAATGACTCGTTTCCCTTAGAGTGGTGACTAAATTGTCCCAACAGTTAGAGAAGCTATTATTGAATTACTAGCTTTGCTCTTTGTTTGAGAGGGGCAACTCCCTCATATAATGGGATTTTTATGGTTTTTGTGTACTTTTATCCTGAAAGTACAAAAAGGAAGAAAAATAAAATAAAAGGAGAATTGCACATGCAAAAACCCTCATGGTAGATGTACGAAAACCAACAGGAGTTTCACAATCTTATTGACAAGTATAAGGGGGTTTCACCACAAAACTAGAAACCACTTTCCTAAACTTCATGATGAATTTCATGATGTATGTTCAACAATGATGAAGAAAGATGGCAAATCTCAACATACGAAGAGATCATTTATCTTAACACTTTCAAATCAGGATACCGAGACATGACTGTGCTTCATCACCCCAATTGCATGCTTTAGTGGATAAAATTGATTTACACAAATACATAGAGAGATCACCAATTTGAAATATGAGAAACTAGTAATCATAACTCAGAAATACATCAAGAACATATGAATTGAAATGCATTCTTCATTATCTTTTCGAAATTATACAATTCCAAAATTAAACTATACAATGTGTAAGACCAAAAATATTCCAAGAAGTTTCTTCATAAGTTCCCCCTTTAAAAGTTCTCTCTAAAGAGTTCCCCCCTTTGATTGAATTACAAAGAAGTATATTTATAGGTGAGGCTAGTAACCACTTAAGGTAACTACCTTAACTACTTTTATAACTACTTAGAATAACTAACTCTTTAAGTGCACCAACTTGGAATTACTAACTTTATTTTCAGAATGATAGTTACTTAGAGAAACTACCCAATTTTGGCACTTAATAAATAACTAGAAACTAAGCTCATTTTCTAACTTTTAGTTACAACAAGTGACATAAGTCACTTTAACAAAAAGGTAATTAGAACTTGTGACTTTCAAGTTGTGCATTTCACTGAGTCCTTTTCATCTCCATCTACTTCATGTTGGCAACTCCTCTTGATCCTGGATCTTAGACTCCTTTGTTCTCGTATGCAAACATGGATTATGGAAATGGTATGTCTTTGACTGGAAACATCAACATGAGCATTGCATATTTTTCTGCAATGTTTTTAAGAAGACCATATCCATTCCTCCCGAGATCAAATACCTGAATCTTAGACTCCCATCTCAATTGCAATCATAAATATCAATCTCAAAGCATCCTGTAGAGAGGGCTAGTGGAAGGAGATACTACCTGTTTCACTTACTTCATATATCCTATCTCTATTTGATTACATGGATGTTGGTGATCCATTTCATGGTATGAGTCAATCACTAAACCATGTATTCTATGCTATAAAACCACCATATTTGCAATTTTGATAACTTGTTGAATTGATGAAAATGCTTCATGAAGATGTTTCTAACACTGAGAATAATCTAAAGTTTTCCTCATAATGATGCTATCTCTCAGAGCATCAATTATCATGCTATTAATAGGTATATCATCAACATTATGTGTACCCTCTTCATAAAGTCCAATTCGTAGAGTCTTTGATGTGTAACACATTACAATTTTGTATGACATCTCCATTCTCACAATACTCAATTGTAAAACCTCTATCCCAAACTATCATTGAACCATCTTATATTTTGAAATTTACTGGGTAAGAGAATACTATAGTGTTACCAAAAGAAAACAAACTTCTAAAGCATTTTCAAAACTTCAACGAAATTGCAACTATTATTATGGAGCATTCACTGGACAACTTTCTTGCTACTGCATGATGGACATTTGTAGGATTTTATACTTCATGATTTAGTAAATGTAGCCTTCACATATATCATAACAAATCCAAATCTCATCAAAAGAGCAGATCCCTTCACAAATTCCACATATTTTTTTATCACCGTACTTTTTATCTTCATCCTTGCTATATATATAATTTTTTTTGTTCTTCTGAAAGGAAATTTGGCACTTAGGACACATATATTCAGCCTCTGGATACAAGCTGTTGTTTGAATTGCATCTTGCATGTCACCAAACATTGCACAAGATAAGAAATGAAGCCACCTACCTCTATTTGTTTCATTACCTGAGCAACCCTTTTGTATATATCACAAAACTGTACAGGATTGATTCTTTGTAACCCATTTCATCACCAACTATATCATTTCTTGATGTTGTTGTTGTTGCAACTAGAAAGCACCCATCATTCTCATATTCTCTCAAGATGGCCTCCTCAATTGCCACATGAAACTTGGTGGGGCTTCTTTCATTTGGTGGCCTTATAAACTCATCCAAACATAATCTCTGTTTCTATCCTCTTTTAGAGAAAGCCCAAAAATCATCACACACACTCCCAAGAATGTACATGCGAGGAGGAAGTTGGCAAAGATGAAGTTCTCTTTTACACCTACCCGTCCCATTTTCTTGAAAGATTCTAAAGTATCTTAGACAAATCCATTTTTGAACAATCTTACAATCATTGCATTCCATAATACCATGTTTCTTTGAAGCATGCTCTCAAACGGGCCATGTGTATTTTATAATGCTGAACACAGTTTGCATACATGTCTTACAAAACATTTCAAATTGTAATATCTGATAAAAATTGTTATTTCGATATGCTTTGATGGATGTCTATGCTTGTTTGAAATCTCTCATTTCAGCATGCGCTGCAGGTATGTTGTCTAAAAGGTCATGGAGCTTGGCTTTACACCATTCAATTGCATTTGATTGAAAGTTTAGGAAACCTTTTCAACAACTCCACTTTTTGCATATCATATCAGGGTGATTGCTAAAAATAATGAACATCTGCCAATTTCATTTCATGAGATCATAATCTTTTCAAATTCTCTGTCAAACTATTCCATCGTATTGTATATACGTCTAGATTTTGCATGCATATCCACTAGAGCAGTTATGTTTTGATGGACGTCCATACAACTTGTTCTAGCTTTTTCTCCATCTTGGTAAATCAGTTTTAAATGGTACTTATCCTATAGTTATCCAACGGACATAAAGGCAGCTTCCAAGTGATGTGTAAGTTGAAGTTGACAATTTATTATACCTTGATATCTTCACTTTATTAGTTACCTCTCATCGGTGATTTTAGAGGATATTAAAACCTCATTGGTGGTTAAAAACACTTTTGACAGTATTCATATTCTCCGAAGAAGTGACTTTCTTGTGTCAGTAATTAAAATTGGTTTTAAAACTTCCTAAATTGGCTGATAATAGTTTTTATACCATCTTTGATATAATAAGTAACTATTGACAACAAAGCCTTGTTCGCTATTGAACAATAGTTTTGAAACCTTATAAAGAGCCAGTTGAAAGTTGTAAAACTAAATTTAACACCTGATAAAAAAAATGACCTTCTAAAAGTTTTCGCCAACATTTTAAGATGCTTTTGAAACATCATTGGAGGTAAGAAAGACTTTCAAAATTACTTACGTCTTTCGATAATAAAAGTAAGCTTCTTTTGTTGGTAGTTAAGTGCTTTTCGTAACTTCATAATTGGTAAGGTTAAAACTTGTGTTTCTTGATAAATATCATGGCCTTCAACATGAGTTTTATCCATATTTCAGGTACAACCCATAACTTCACAATTTACCAATATCAAATCTTGTAGTTTTGATTAACCATCATCAGCCTTTTAGATGTATTTCACAATCTGCATCGGTAATTTAGACTAGTTTGCAAACCTTTTAAAACATCCAACGACAAGTATGAAAACCTTATAAATTATCTACCACTTTTTTTACTATTTTCCTCACGTTTGGTAGAAAATGCTCTTTTATCAGCTTCTTTTGTCGATGATGTAGAAGACTTTTGAAAGCTTCATTGGAGGTAAGTGATAGTTGCCAAATTAATTGAATCCCCTGATAACAAAGGCATGAATTTATTTTATCAGCATTGTTGGCATTACTTACAACTACTAACCTTTAATAATACTAGCCTTGCTTCAAATATCCACTTCTATCCATTTATCTCGCCACATTTTCATAAAACTTGTCCATGAAACCTGCAAACATAATGAAAGAGAAAAATGGCATATCTTTTTACTGTGATAACATTTTCTCAGGAAATGTTGGCACATTGTCTAAAATATCAATATAAAACTCCTCATAGATGATTTTTCTCCAACATGCATAGAACTCCTGATTTAATCATTTCCGCAAACTGCCTGTCGTAAAATTGAAAGTTTAATATCTCCCAAATCATGAGACGTCATGGTCTAGAAACTTGCCAGATTAGGTGAGATGGAGTTGTCAACACCACCATAGAAAGAATTTTTCCCCATTTATCACAAATCTTGAGATTTAATTGTTTTCATAACTAGGTACAAACTGGGCAGGTACACCTTAGGACTTGAGCAAAACATTGATCGTTCTTCTTTCAATTTGACACCACAATACAAAAGGAAAATAACATGAAGTAGGATGTGACACCTTGGCGATGAGTAGGGATTGTGTGATATTGATGACTTGCAACTGAGAGGGCGACATGATTGGACTTATCAAAAAGTTTAAATTTTGAAGTATAGAAACATGGTTAACAGATGGCTCTAACTAGGGACAAAGACTGTAAAGGACGTAGGATGAACCTAGAATCTCTTGAAATGAATAGTGCTTTAAATCCATGGGGCTATAGAGTTAGGAGATAACATGATGTACAAGGAGAACAAGGAGGCTCACACGAGACGAAACAAGACAAACAGCAGAGATGAGACAAATGATGAAAACCAACAGAAAATGAAACAAGATAGACACAACAAAAACACCTAATTAACCTATATACATGGTAGGGGACTCCTACCTCAAACTACCTGAGAAAGATCAAATGAACCCATTGATAGGCTGAGAAAAATAGGCACTTGTATGAAAAAGAGATGTGCATGGATGGGGCTCCTGCGAACTCAATAGCCATTTCAGAATGATGAGAAAAATAAAATATGAGAAATATGAGGACACCTTGAATTGTACACCAAATAACCATTTCTCATCATAAATTTCTAAGTCTTTTTAAATCACATTGGTATTGCCCTATGTAGTACTGATCATATCTTCTGGTGTCATGTCAAGCATACCAATTTTCTCTATCTGAATATTCTTTTGATAGATTAAATCAAAGAAAATTAAACCATGAACTGGACATCCTTCATGTGAACCAATAAAAGATGAAAACTCAGTATTCCACGATTGATCTTTCTTATGAATAATGTGCTCCTTTATCATTGAATCATTTTCTGCAAAAGAAAATTCCTCCTCCTTTATTATTACTAACTCAGGATGTGCTTCATTGAAGGATTGCACATGATGAAGAGAAAGTGTTGAATCTACATTATGTGCTTTATCCTCCTAAAAATCCTCTTGTATAGTTGATGAAGAAATAATATTTTCCTCCCTTGGAAGTAGTGAAGGAGAAGGTAAAACATGCATCTCTTTGTCAATCTTTTGAATACTAGTAGTTTCATGTATATTCTCATGAACATTTTGACCTCCTTTATCACTACCATAAACATTAATCTCATTGCTCTCTTCAACATTATTATCAGTAGGTAAAGGACTGCGACATACAATGAAATCACTCAGACCAGGATATTAAGGAACCAACTCACTTCTAACCTCTTTTTGTGCAGATTCGCACTTAGTATCCTCATGATCTTGTTGCACATTTGGAGTGTGAGTACTCAATGTTTCGTCTTGAGTAGCATCTTTAGTTTCAATAATTGAGTACTCTTCTTCAATGGATGATAAAGGAGAAAGTAAGACATCTTCATCACAAATAAAATCATCACCAGGAGTGTTGAAATGCCAATCTGGGATGGAAACTTCTTGAGAGAGATCTTGTGGTACTATTTAATTAACATTCTTCTCTTGTTCAAATTGCATGCATGTCAAGAGAACACTTTGCAACTTGTCTTCGTGATCTTTGTTCACACTTTGGTCCAAAATTTCTTCTACACTCCCTTGAACATTAATCATGTTAGAGAAATCTTTCTCAGAGGTTGTAGTTGTGGAACTAAAGCAAGTTGTCACAAGAGGAGTGATATTATTCAAAGAACATGAGAACATGGACACATCGTCTGGACAGATTTCTTCTTCATAATTGCATGTTTCCATACAATCTTCTTCTTCTATCTCTATCACTTTTTCTTTTTCTTTTTTCTTCAGTGGAGATGACCTATTATGAGGAAATGTAATAACTTGTTCTTCTCTAGTACGTGCATGTTCCAATGAGCCTTTTTCAACCTTTTGATCAGAAGATGTTGCATTAAATACGGGTTCATTTGCAAGAAACACTTTTGCCTCTTCATTGTTGTCCTCATTGTGCAAATGATATATCTTAGCATAATCTATTTTACATTCTGGTGCATGAATCTCCTTTCATAGGGCCTTATGATCATGAGCAAGAAAAAGGTAATTAGAACTTGTGACTTTCAAGTTGTGCATTTCACTGAGTCCTTTTCATCTCCATCTGCTTCATGTTGGCAACTCCTCTTGATCCTAAATCTTAGACTCCTTTGTTCTCGTATACAAACATGGATTATGGAAATGGTATGTCTTTAATTGGCAACATCAACATGAGCATTGCCTATTTTTCTACAATCTTTTTAAGAAGACCATATACCTTCCTCCCGAGATCAAATACCTGAATCTTAGACTCCCATCTCAATTGCAATCATAAATATCAATCTCAGAGCATCCTGTAGAGAGGGCTAGTTGAAGGATATACTGCATGTTCTGCTTACTTCATATATCCTATCTCTATTTGATTACATGGATGTTGGTGACCCATTTCATGGTATGAGTGAATCACTAAACCATGTATTCTATGCTATAAAACCACCTTATTTGCAATTTTGATAACCTATTGAATTGATGAAAATTCTTCATGAAGATGTTTCTGACATTGAGAATAATCTAAATTTTTCCTCATAATGATTCTATCTCTCAGAGCATCAATTATCATGCTATTAATAGGTATATCATCAACATTATGTGTACCCTCTTCATAAAGTCCAATTCGTAGAGTCTTTGATGTGTAACACATTGCAGTTTTGTATGACATCTCCATTCTCAAAAAACTCAATTGTAATACCTCTATCCCAAACTATCATTGAACCATCTTATATTTTGAAATTTACTAGGTAAGAGAATACTGTAGTGTTACCAGAAGAAAACAAACTTCTAAAGCATTTTCAAAACTTCAACGAAATTGCAACTATTATTATGGAGCATTCACTACAGAGCTTTCTTGCTACTACATGATGGGCATTCATAGGATTTTATACTTCATGATTTAGTAAATTTAGCCTTCACATATCATAACCAATCCAAATCTTATCAAAAGAGTAGATCGCTTCACAAATTCCACATATTTTGTTATCACCATACTTTTTATCTTCATCCTTGCTCTATAATTTTTGTGTGTGTGTGTTCTTCTGAAAGTAAATTTGGCACTTAGGACACATATATTCGGCCTTTGTATACAAGCTATTGTTTGAATTTCATCGTGCATGGCAACAAACATTGTACAAGACAACAAATGAAGCCACCTACCTCTTTTTGCTTCATTGCCTGAGAAAACCTTTTGTATATATCACAAAACTATTTGTAATAGTACAGGATTGAGTCTCTCTAACCCGTTTCATCACCAGCTATATCATTTCTTTCTGTTATTGTTGTTGCGACTAGCAATCACCCGTCATTCTCATATTCTCTCATGATGGCTTCCTTAATTGCCACATGAAACTCGATGGGGCTTCTCTCATTTGGTGGCCTTATAAACTCATCCTTAAATTTCTTGAAGCAGGGTAAAAAAAGAAAGAGCATTTCCGTCCTTGCCCAAACATAATCTTTGTTTCCACCCTCTTTCAGAGAAAGCCCAAAAAGCATCACATGCAGGCTCCCAAGAATGCACATGTGAGGAGGAAGTTGGCAGAGATGAAGTTCTCTTTTACACCTACCTATCCCATTTTCTTTATGCTAAAGTATCTTAGACAAATCTATTTTTGAACAATCTTGCAATCATTGCATTCCATAATATCACATTTCTTTGAAACATGCTCTCAAACAGTTCATGTGTATTATATAATGTTGAACACAGTTTGCATACATGTCTGCCATAACATTTCAAACTGTAATATCTGATAAAAATTGTTATTTTGATATGCTTTGATGGATGTCTATACCTATTCAAAAGCTCTCATTTTAGCATGCGCTATAGGTATGTTGTCTAAAAGGTCATGGAGTTTGGCCTTACACCATTCAATTGCATTTGATTGAAAGTTTAGGAAGCCTTTTCAACGAATCCACTTTGTGCATATCATATCAGGGTGACTGCTAAAAATAATGAACATCTACCAATTTCATTTCATGACATCATAAGCTTTTGAAATTCTTTGTCAAATAGTTCCATTGTATTGTATATACCTCAAGATTTTGTATGCATATCCACTAGAGTAGTTATGTTTTGATGGACGTCCATACAACTTGTTCTAGATTTTTCTCCATCCTGGTAAATCGGTTTTAAATGGTAGTTATCCTATAGTTATCCAACGCACATAAAGGTGGCTTCTAAGCAATGTGTAAGTTGAAGTTGACAATTTATTATACCTTGATATCTTCACTTTATTAGTTACCTCACATCGGTGATTTTAGAGGATATTAAAACCTCATTGGTGGTTAAAAACACTTTTGACAGTGTTCATTTTCTCTGAAGAAGTGACTTTCTTGTGTCGGTAATTGAAATTGGTTTCAAAACTTCCTAAATTGGTTGATAATAGTTTTTATACCGTCTTTGATATAATAACTATCTATTGACAACAAAGCCTTGTTTTGCATTGAATAATAGTTTTGAAACCTTATAAAGAGCCAGTTGAAAGTTGTAAAATTGAATTTAACACCCGATAAAAAAAATGACCTTCTGAAAGTTTTCACCGACATTTTAAGATGCTTTTGAAGCATCATCAGAGGTAAGAAAGACTTTCAAAACCACTTATGTCTTTCGATAATAAAAGTAAGCTTCTTTTGTTGGTAGTTAAGTGCTTTTCGTAACTTCATAATTGGTAAGGTTAAAACTTGTGTTTCTTGATAAGTATCATGGCCTTCAACATGAGTTTTATCCATATTTCAAGTACAACCCATAACTTCACAATTTACCAAAATCAAAGCTTGCAGTTTTGATTAACCATCATTGGCCTTTTAGATGTATTTAACAAATTGTATCAGTAATTTAGACTAGTTTGCAAACCTTTTAAAACATCCGACGACAACTATGAAAACCTTATAAATTGTCTATAGCTTTTTTAACTATTTTCCTCACATTTGGTAGAAAATGCTCTTTCATCGTCTTCTTTTGTCAGTGATGTAGAAGACTTTTGAAAGCTTCATCGGAGGTAAGTGATAGTTGCCAAATTAATTGAATCCCCTGATAACAAAGGCATGAATTTCTTTTATCAGCATTGGAGGCATTACTTACAACTAATAACCTTTAATAATCTTGGCCCTGCTTCAAATATTCACTTCTTTCCATTTATCTCACCACATTTTCATAAAACTTGTCCGTGAAACCTGCAAATACGATGAAAGAGAAAAATCACATATCATTTTACTATGATAACTTTTTCTCACGAAATTTTGGTGCATTGTCTAAAATATCAATATAAAACCCCTGAACAGACGATTTTTCTCCAACACATATAGAACCCCTGATTTAATCATTTCTACAAACTGCCCACTGTAAAATTGAAAGTTTAATATCTCCCAAATCATGAGGCGTCATGGTCTAGAAACTTGCCAGATTAGGTGAGATGGAGTTGTGGGAACCACCATAGAAAGAATTTTTCCCCATTTATAACAAATCTTGAGATTTAATTATTTTCATAACTATGTGCAAACTGGGTAGGTACACCTTAGGACTTGAGCAAAAGATTGATCATTCTTCTTTCAATTTGACACCACAATACAAAAGGAAAATAAAATGAAGGAAGATGTGACACCTTGGCGATGAGTAGGGATTGTGTGATATTGATGACTCGCAACTGAGAGGGTGACATGATTGGACTTATCAAAAAGTTTAAATTTTGAAGTACAGAAACATGGTCAACAAGTCCCCAAGAAATTTCAAGTAAAACTATACAAACTTGTATTTTAGGGTAAGATTAATTTAGATGTAGTGGATAAATGGTTAGTTTAGCTAGTCATATTTTTCCATCAAAGACTTTTTTTGACAAGAGAAGATCAAAATTGCACTCTTAAAAATTAATGTAGGAGCATCCCGGGCGCATGAGCAATCGACATCACCTTAATGGATTAATAGTTATTTCTTTTAGTTTTTCTTTGCTTGGGACTATTTTGCATCTCTTAGGCTTGGCGCACAGGTAAAATAATCAGATTTAATCAAATTGAGTTTTTGTCACACTTCGATTTCGACACTCCGCAAGCATTTTTGTGAAGTTTAATCCCAAAGACTTGTAAGAGCTAGAGTAGAATCCATTTGCAAAGGAATTCTAGGAGGTACCATCTTGACAGTACAAAAAGAATTGAAGTTATATCTCTCATGTTTTTAGGGAAATTAATGTCAAAAATTGGTGTCGTTAATGTTGAAAGTGTGTCGTAGGTTTACAGAAAGTTTAATATCTCCTAATTATGGAAGTTTGGATCAAAATCCTTTCATAGGTGACCTTGGGACATCATTCTGAGCCTACTCACCAATTTTCATTCAATTCTGAGAAGTTTGAATTTTTTGCCTGCAGCACCTAATTTCGTACATTGTCGTAGTCACATCAATTAATTTTTCTTCTAATTTGTTATTGTAGATTTGAGAGGTATAATTCATGGTGTTCTAATCATTTTATATTGATCATTTGAATGTCAATTCTAGAAAATGAGATGTCTGTCTTTGGAGGCAAATTTTAAATGTATAAAATTACAATGTCTAAAGGAAGGGAAGGTAGATTTTAATATATTAAATGAACAGAAATAAAATATGATTTTTATGGAGACACAAATAAGTGCCAAAGGGAAGGTGAAAGGTCTCTTTTGGAGACTTTAACAAAAGATATACAAATGGAAGAAAATAGAGTCACTTTTCTGTAGTTTGGGGAGAAAAGAAATTTTAAAAAATAGAAAGAGGGCTACGTAGGAGAGTAAAGTGAAACACTCAAGCTACCAAGAAAAAAAGAATGCTACCAGTTTTAAAAAGAAAAATCAAATGATAACCAAACAGGAGGGGGAATATAGAAAAAGAGAAACTTTCTGAAGTGGAAGTTTTGGAGTGGGAAAAAATTGTGTGGCTGAAGAGGGAAAGGATGCCTCAGATGGAAGGTATAAAAAATTGGTTTTAGTTGTTTTCTTTGTAGATGATCAGAAAACAAAACAAAACAGACTAGAATGACTGATGCAGATCAAAAGAGGATGGAATAGAGGTCATCAAACAAAGGAAGTGCAGATTTGAGAAAGAGGGAGTGAAGATCTAGATTGAAGGATGTTGTATGCAGGTGTGTGGGAGCTGAGAAAGGTCAATTAAGGATCTAGTTTGTAATTTTGATTATTGAAGTATAGTGTGTTGATGGAATTAATAAAATTTAAACTCTTTTTTCTGTAATTTGGTCATAGTTATGTATTGAATTGGGGTAGAATATAGCCGATGTGTGTGTGTCTTTGATATTGTGAATTTGTGTGAAAGAGTTGTGTGTTTGGTAGAGGGTATGAAAAATCTCTTGCATTAAGTGGTATTAGAGCTTGAAGGTCCTTAGAGTGTAGAGGATAAACTAAGACATCTGGGTAGAGGTAACGGTAGTGAATAGCTCATGTGGGTTGTTGCAAGTATGAGAGAAAAGTATTGAGCAATGAGAGCTAGTAACCATGGAAGAGGTATCCTTGTAGGTTGCAGGGTTAGTGAATGTGGATTGTAGAAGATTGCAGCAATGACTAGGATAAAGATACATGTGTGGAAACTAGTCATATGTGATGGATGGAGAAGGTACAAAAGGACGGGATTCCTTAGATAAATGACCAAAAAGATTGAGAGGATTGACAAATTGTTAGAGAGGTGTGACAAATTGGAAGCTATGCAGCATGACAAATCCAAGAAGGATGAGATTGCAGTGAAGACCAGTCATTAATATGACATCAATCAGAAGGATGAAAAGGAGAAAGAAGAAGTGGCAGTGAATATGAAGAATGAAGAAGAGGAGATCCTTGTGCAAAAGGATCGAGAGGGAAGAGAGGAAATTGCAACCAAGGGTGCAAAGGAGAAGAAGAAGAGTTGCAGACCTTTGGTAGAAGGGGCATGGGAAGAAAAATATATGGGAGCAACCCATACATTCCAAAAGGAAAGAAAACTAGAAAAGAGAAGAGGTCTACAAGGAGAGAAAAGAGTGGAAGAAGAAAGAGCATTTAGCTACATAGCATGTTATTTGGATAAAAGAAGAGGTAAAACATGTAAGTGCAATAGAGAAGGACCCATGAAAGGGCATAAAATATGTGGGATAGCGATGTGGTGAACAGACAATTCATGAAGAAATAAAAAAAGTAGAAGCATTAGAGATTACAACAGAGGTATGTCTTATGAAAGACATAGAAGAAGAAGATAAAATTGATGTAACATTAGCAACAATAGATCATTTGGAGGATATGAAGATAGAAGTGGACGGACACAAACTTTTAGTTGAGGAGTGGAAAGTTGCAGGAGATGTAGAGACAAAAATAACAAAGCTTGACAGCCCCAGGTTTGATAAACAAGTGGATGAAGATGAGAATGATCTCTTATGGAAAGAAAGGATGAAGAAGATAAATCATATTCTTAAAGGAGATTGGATAGGAGACCATGAAGAGATAAATGAAGAAGCATAAAATGAAGGCAAAGAAATTGGGACAATGAAAAGAAATAAGGTACAATATGATAATTTTTATTTTGATTTGTTTCAAATGATGAATCTAGTAGAGGATAAATGACAAGAAGGAAAGAGTAGATGCATGGAAGCTTTCCATTTTCATGAGGATGTTGCATGTTTGATTATGGAAGAGGAGCATAATTTGTTTGAAGAAGGAAGTGAAAAGATGGACCAATTGTTTAGTTTGAGTGAGCACTTGATGAAGATGAATGGAGCAGCTGAGAGTGATGTCATGACAGCAAGAAGTGGAGAGGTAACTTCTAATTTTTTTGAATTGTATGAAGAAGAAATTGATGCGGATTTGTTTGTTATTGAGATGGACGAGGAGTTGCAAAATGATGGGATGAAAACAAATGAAGATGCAGATTTGTATGTAGCATGTTTATATTAAGAAGTTGTTGAAGATACTATAGTTGTGAGACTTGGTACAACAGTTGAAGATATAAAAATGATGATGAGAGTAGATGGAATAGATGAAAACCTCATAGAAAAAGATGAGTGGATGAAGGTTGCATCTCAAGTTGATGAAGAAAATACTGCAGCAGTGAAGAAAGAGGTAAATTTGTTTGCATTTTGTGATGATATTGTTTTGCATTCATTTGTAATGTTGAGGGTTGAGGAGTATGGAGAAGAGTAGATGGGAATTGTTGATTTCCATGAAGATGTAGGGACATATTTGTATGTAAATACTATAGATTGTGATGACTATGATGAGGGAATTTTGTGGAGGTAGTTTTTCTTTTGGTGGGTCAAAACCATCAAAGAGGAGAAGAGTAGTGAGTTTGTTTGGTGGAAGTGGCTAGTTGATGATGGTGGGTTGGATCCCATGAAGGAGGATATGAATGAAGAGAATCATTGGAGGAGAAGGATGGTGCATGGAGGATGCAAATCGATGAGAGTGAGGAGGAAGTGACTATAAATTTGTTGGAGAAGCGTGAAGCTTGTTCCGATCAGATGTTGGAAAAAGAGGGAAAAAAATCATTTTTGTGCACATATTTCAGCGATGGAGTTTGTTATTAGAAAATTGGAATGATTATCAATAATATCAAAATAATCCAATAAACTCAATGAAATAAGAAACAAAGAAGATTTAAAACAATGACAAATACCTCAACAAACCTCTTTAATTCATGGCTTCCATTGGTCGCCTATCTCAAATGATCTTGTGTATGAATATGGCCCTTAGAAGGTGCACTTCCTTGCTATTTCCAAGATGTCAAGTGGGAATGGCTATGATAATTTGGAAATGAAGATAAGCTTCAAAACAATGATAATGGTGATGGTAACAAGTTGATCACAAGCAATGGAGGAATTTGGGTGTCAAAGGTGCGCTGTAATTCCTATAGAGTAGGGGTACTAAAAGCTTGGATGATTGAAATGGAGGAATTGGGTTCAATTTATAGACTCATGAGAGAGAAGATCAACGATATAGAAAGAATGAGAAGATCAATGGTATAGAAACCTTGAGAGGATGTGCGCGAATAGAAAGAAGATAAGTGTCACACAACAAGCTGTTTTGTTTGAGTTAATTACTTTTCTTTTATAAAGATAATATTTGATTTCATAAATTAGAAATCTTTTTTCTAATTTAAGAGTTGTTGATAAAAACAAGATAGAATAAATCAGTTATAAATCAACTTGTGATTTGCTTTTTGTATAATTTGACAGAAATTAAATAATAAATTATTTAATTTTGTTTGCATGAAGAAGAAGATTTATTTTTAGAAGATTTGAAAGATATTTGGAGATAAGAAAGCAAATTAAATAAATAAATTTATTTAATTGTTTGTGCATGATTTGGAAGAATAAATAAAATATTTGATTATACTTTATTTTTAGAGATTGAGATAATTTAAATAAATTTGATTGATTTTTAAATTTGGAGGAATGATTTGATTTAATTAAATAATAAAAATTATTTAATCGCTTGGAAGAATAAAGTTCACTTCGATGAAATTAATTAAATAAATGTAATTTATTTAATTTATGGGAGGAATATGAACCAAATAAATAAATTGATTTATTTATTTATTGATAAAGGAATTTAGATGGAATAAATATTAAGAATATTTATTTAGACAAAGTCGTGTCATTTTTAGGTGTATATATTTTGCCCCTCTTTGGTGCAATATGTTTTATCACATTGTTTCAAAGAATAGATTTTTTTGATAATGATACATGTCTTAGTTTGCCCCTTGTACAGGTTACGAGGATAGGATGCCCCCTCGAAAGATTGGATGTGAAGAAGGAAAGAAGGACGTGAGATGAACAATCTCACAATGAAGAAGGTGAAAAATAGGTTAGGTTGAAGAAAAATAGGTCACGGTTCAGAGAAATGGAAGGAAATAGGCTTGGGAAGTAGTCACGGTCACCACATAGCAAGTTAGGGTTCATATGCTATATATAGGAGCTGGGTCCAGAATACTAGTCATTTGCACACTTGGCTTTTGTTGATAGGTCCCTCAGAGCTTAAGAGAGCACAAGAGCTAGAGCAGTCGGCATAGAGATGGATATTCCATGTGAGGAGCACCTCTTTGAGCATGTTTGATAGTTCGATCAACCAGCTGAGGCAAGACCACTGGCATGTAGTTTGACTAAACTCGCCTAGGGTCATTTATTAGGCTAATAAATGCTAGGAAAAAATTACTTGAATAGATGCACCGAATCACATTCCAGTGCATATATGCTCCGAAATTATGCATATAATGTGGTTCAGCGCATTTGAAACGTCTAACTGTGCATTTGATAAAGCTGTGCATATACGATATGAGTCGGCACATCTGTTATGAACTTGCACATTTGATATGGGAAGCTACACATATGTTACCTGTATTGGCACATTCATTCTAAAGTTGTGATTTTGATATGAAATTGCACATTTGCAAACTATTTCAGCGCATTTGCACTAGGGTAGTTAGTTTACTTAACGAAATTGACTCGATTGGCATCTTGCTCGATGCGTCAATCGATAAGCGATCTTTGAGATTGCAGGAATCTAGTTAAGAGATGTATATGTTGTTTTGATCAATTTGATATGTTAAATAAGTGATAGGATAGTGTTTTGATACTTTGAGCAGTGTTGCAGTTTTGGTTGGCACATTGCTTTGCTTGATTACAGGAGGACATTCGTGATATACTTATGTCATGGGAGCAGTTTCCCTTGTCGTTGTTGCAGTGGTACATGCTTACTGAGATGGATCGAGAGGCTCTCGGTGCTATGGGTTTGGACTATGTGTGCTTTATGCCTGAGGTTCGTGTGAACCTCGGTTTGCTGATTGCTACAGTGGAGCGTTTCCATAGCAAGGATGGGATGTTCCACTTGCCTACTGGTGAGATGGCCATTACCTTGCAGGACGTCTACAGGATCATGCACTTACCGATCCATTGTGAGCTTGTAGAGTATGAGGCCCAGCATGATACTGGACTAGCAAAGTGCAGGTGCGTGTTCGATTATGCTAAGCTTGAGGGTCAAGTGATCTCTTGGCAAGATATACATGACTATTATGACTACTTCCCAGGGATAGTGGTAGGGTTGATCGGGGGTGTTGTATGCCCCGATAGGATGTCACATGGGTTCCCCATTGGTTGGGGTAGGACTATGGAGAGGATGATCACAGATGGCACCCGCTTTGCATGGGGTGTGTGTGTTTTGGCTAAGTTGTACCACGATATGCATTAGGTGGTATATCACAGGGGTACCAGTTTGTCTACTAGCATCTCATTACTATAGTTTTGGTTATGGGAGCACATTGCTATTACTCTGGTGATATCCATCTTTTCTAGGCAGAGAGGTGAGCCCTATAGTTATGGATATGCAGGTGTTATTTCCCAGCATAAGCTAGGAAAGCTTGAGTACTGGACACATGCATTGGGATGATGGGGATGATGAGCTCCCCTACTGCTTTTAGACTTAGTGGCTCATTGGGAGGACACGGTTCATACTAGAGAGGCAGATTGTTAGCCAGGTACAGAGAAAGTTTGGGAGGATATAGGGTCGACCACAGGGGTAGGCACTGTTTGCTCAGACACACGCAGAGTGGTTGAGATGGGGCCCGGTTGCATCTTATGAGGAGGCTTTGGCAAACTTTCAGCAGATTCCCTACGTGGTATGGCCAATGAGGAGGCGGGTGGTAGATGTGGGGATGACTCTTGGCTATGAGGAGTGGTTTGTAGCTAACCCATTCCTGAGGTATTCAAGACTGGGAGAGTTAGCTCCTCACTTGGAGGAGGTAGATTCAGATGATGAGGATGGTGGGGAAAGGAGGAGGAGGAGATAGAGGAGGGTAAGAGGGGGACAAGGAGATGGAGATGATGGAGGGAATGGTGGAGATGGAGGTAGACAGAGATAGAGGAGGAGGGATGGGGAGGGATCCTCCCAACAATAGGCAGCGTAGCAGCAGGCTGCATAGTAGATATAGGTGCCAGCACTGCAGTAGGTGCCCCAGCAACAGGTACAAGGATAGGTACAGGCAAAGTAGATTCCACAGATTCCTACCTAGCCTAATCTATAGCAGTAGGCCATTACGATGTTACAGAGCTAGGTCAAATAGCTTAGGGAATAGCTCAGGATGGCAGAGTCCCAAAGGGAGGCAGACACAATGATCATATCTAGGCTCACGGTGGAGCGAGATACAACATTGGCGAGGGTACGGGCTCTTAGACTAGAGAGAGACTTGGCTTTAGCTGCCTTGAGTATCGATGGGGCCACCAGTTTCTTAGTCTCACAGGTGCAGCAGGCCCAGGTACAACTTGCGCAGATCCAGGGTGAGCTTGCTAGAGCGCAGGTCCAGGCTCAGGGTGTGCTTCCTAGAGCACAGGCTCAGACTCAGTACTATAGGGGTCTATACCATGGGGCTATACTGGTAGACCAGCGTGCACCCAACTATAGAAGTCAGTCAGTGGCAGGCACATCTCAGAGGGCAAGGGGTTCATGGTACGCAGTGTCTGCTATGGGTCCACAAAAGTCTGGGGTTAGTAGAGGTGGAGAGGGCAATGTTGGGAGCAGCGTCCCATGCCAGCAGGGCTAGCTGACACTTGTACTTGATACCTTGCGATGTATACACACATTTTTGATGGCTCATAGATAGCCTAATATGTATATATAACTTGTATTTAGCACTGAGACATGTATCATTATTTTTGTGATGTATACATTTTATATGATTTTGACTCAGAGATGACAGACACTTGATATATTGTACATTTGGACATGCTTTATGTTATATTTATATGATGATGTAGCTAGATGATCTCTATATACAGTTGTTTATGCTATATGTCATGGATGCATTCTCTCTTATGATGTTTCATATGCGATGCACACGTATATTATGTATATATGATGCTATGTGATGTCTTGATGGATGCACATTACATTTGATGTCTATATGATCTGATGTAGACTTAGATGATTTCATGTGTGCACCTAATATGCAAATAGGAATGTTATCTATATGATTATGCACTTTATGAGATGATCTATATGTACTTGTCTATGTTTTTGGTTTTTTTTTCTGTTGACACTATGTTATGATGCAAATGTATATGGGTGACCTAATGCACTTATTATGTATGCAAATGATTTAATCATGTTAATGACTATCTCATGTGATATGATATGCAACTTATGCTATGTTTTTGTTATTTCCAAATGTACACAATCAACGCAGAAGTGACACAATGATAGATAGAAGATTGACTGATAGAAGAAATGTGAATGAAAGGATCACAAGCTTTTGTTTTGCAAACATTGATACTCTGGATAGGATTTTTATTGCATGGGAGGTAATATGGAATGCAAATGAATATGATATGGATGCAGATAATTTTCATCTTGATGCTGCAAATAATTTGAAGTGCTTGTTTCATCATCGGGCAATTTTTTTGGTACTTTTTCTGAATGTTGTAAGAAAATACAAGTATCTAGGTGTAATTGAACCAAGATGACCTGAGTATCACATACATGGATTTTGATTTAGCAAGTTAATACAAGCATCTAGGTATAATTGAACTGAGATGACCTGAGTATTTCTTGCATATCAATAGACAAGGATTACCCCTTTTTCATGTTTAGACCTCCAGAGTCCTCGATGATCTTTTGCTGATCATGTCGTTAGACAAAATTTGTCATATTACTAAAGGTTAATCCACAAACAGCAGACAAAGAAAAAATAATCATGCCCCCATCGTAGCATCTCTAGCTTTTGGCATCCTTGAGTAGCATAGAAAACATGATAACAAAAAATGAAGACTTTAAGATGCAACTAATTGAAGAAAAACATTCTTGCATTAGATGTATCTTTCTTGCCATAATTTAGATAGAATCATTTGGATGACTTTGCTCTTGTTTTTTCTTTGCTTTGGATAGGTTGATGTCTTGTGTCAAAACTTCTATTTGAAAGTGGTTTTTGCTTGTGTTTGCATGCATGCCTAGTGAAATGGACCCTAAGGGACTGACCTAGTGCCTCGGGGACGCATTGCTAAATGGCCTTGCCTACGTGATGACGTAGAGGCAACGTAGTTCGGGGACTTGGACCACATGGATGGACTAGAGGATAGATGACAAGGTATGGGATGAATGGGAAGTGGAGCCTTGGGGGCACATTGATAATGGCCTTGCCTACGTGATGACGTAGAGGCAACATAGTTTAGGGTTGACCCTATGATACTAACAACAAACACTATGCTAGGCTAACACTATGGATAGAATACTGGATAAGACCTTAGTTGATAAGGCGACAAAAAGAGATAGAGTATCAAGCCATGACAGGTTATCGCTAGGTTTTTATTATGAGCTAGAGATGGATTGGATGAGGGACAATGGTAGGAGGAATGGACACAAGGTGATTGGTTTCCCAAAGATGGAGGAAGTGGTTTATCACAAGTAGCACTTGTTTACCGGGTTTTTAGCACTTGTTTTTATTTCCATGAAAGCTAAAAGTACACATGATGCCTATTTGCTAGGTTTTCACCATGGTACCTATACAAGGTGCCTATTTGCCAGGTTTTCACTAGAGCACAATTTTTTTTTTGTTTTCTACTTTTTTGATTTTTTTTTGCTTTTTTCTTATTTTTTTAATTTTTTTACTTTTTTTTCATTTTTACCCCCTTTACATTTGGGTTTTCTACGTATAGAATTGGCAAAGATGCATACTGTTGGTTGGGTCATAAAATAGCTCACCTTCTGAAGTAGCTAACTGATATGCTCCTGATCCATAAGCAACAATGATTACATAAGGACCAAGCCAATTGGGTTCAAACTTACCTTTCTTTTCCCGATCTTGCTGATTACAGAGATTTTCCTTAAGTACTAGATTACCAACATTGAAAACCCTGGGACGGACTCTGTAGTTGTAGATTCATGAAATCCTTTATTGGTATGCCTTGAGATGGTTGAAGGCATTCTGTCATTTTTCCTCCAATAGTTCTAACTCTTACAATCTAGAAACTCTATAGTCTTCATCAATGATAGGACCTTTTAATGACACCCTTAGAGATGGTAACTCGACCTCAATGGGCAAAATGGCTTCTAATCGATAGACAAGGGCATAAGTGGTAGCACCTATGGTAGTGTATATACTAGTTCGATAGGCCTACAGAGTAGGATTCAGTGGTATGTGCCAATCATGGCCAACATTGTTGACAGTTTCTTGAGGATTTTCAAGATTGTTTTGTTGGATGCCTCTGCTTGGTCGTTGCTTTGTGGATAGTAGGGGGTGGAGAAACGGTGTTGGATTTTGAATTTGTCACACAGCTCTTGGACATCCTGGTTCTTGAAAGGTCTTCCATTATCTGGGACTATGAATGAGGGAATTTTGTATCTACAAATGAGGTAATTGAGGATGAATGAGGTAATCTGTTTGCCTGTGACAATGGTGAGTGGAATGGCTTCAATCCACTTGGTAAAATATTCAATGGCAATTATTATGAACTTGTGACCTTGGATGATGGAGGGTGAATTTTGCCCACAAGGTCGAGTCCCCATTGACAAAAGGGCCAATGTGTCATCAAAGGTCGTAGCTCTTGAGTTGGTGCATGGATGAGGTTACCATGTATTTGGCATTGCTTGCACTTATTCACAAACTGATATGAATTAGTTTCCATGTTTGGCCAATAGTATCCCAAATGCATGAGTTTCTTAGCTAAAGAAGGACTGCTAGAGTGTGTTCCGTAAATTGCTTCGTGCATGTCTCGTAAGGTGGTTTGAGATTCTTCTCATTCTAAACATTAGAGTAAAGTACGATCTAGACCTCGTTAGTAGAGGGTATCAGCGATAATGGTGTAACGGGAGGTTTAGCGAATGAAGGTTCGGCATTGGTTGGTAGACAAGTCAGGTGGTAGGGTGTTATCCTTGAGGTAAGTGTAAATCTTAGCATACAAGGGTTAATCAGATCCGAATAAGAGGCAAATGGAGTGCATTTTAGGGATATCATAAGCCGGTTACATAACTGACTTTACCAAGAACTCATACCATGACTCATTATCTGGGATCTCAAGGAGAGAGGCAATGGTTTCCATGGCATCTGCTGCTTTATTTTCAATGCAAGGTATCTGCTCAAAGGAGATGATCACAAAGTACTCTTTAAAGTCATCTACCATATGCTTGTATGGTATTAACATGTCATCTTTGGTCTGATAGTCATCATTGACTTGATTGATTACCAGTTGGGAGTCACCATAGACATGTAGCTCCTTTATTTTCCATTCTACTACCATTTTGAGACCAATGACCAAGGCCTCATACTCTGCTATGTTGTTTGTGCATGGGAATAGTAGATGGTAAGACTTAGGTATGGTGTCACTGTGAGGAGTGACCAACAAGATGCCTGTCCCCAATCCATGGTTTGTATAGGATCCATCAAAGTAGAGTTTCCATGAGTTTGTTGTGATACTGAATATGGATTCATCTAGAAATTTGAATGTCATTGGTCTGGTATCCTACAATGGTGCTTCTACTAACTGATTGGTGATAATTTGACCTTTGATAGCCTTCCTTTCTACATACTTGATGTCATATTCGCTTAACAGCATTACCCACTTGGCTAGGCGGCCTGTTAGAGCTGCTTTGCTTAATAGGTATTTTAGTGGATCTATCTTTGTAATAAGCTTGACTGAATGTGATAGCATGTAATGTCATAGTTTTTGGGAAGCAAAAACTATAGCAAGACATGATCTTTCTATCTAAGAATATTGCAGTTCGTAGCCCACCAATGTGCAACTGATGTAGTAGATAGCCCTTTCTTTGCCTTCATAATCCTGTTGTGCTAATAGGGCTCTGAGAGCTATTGGCATAGAAGATATATATAGATACAGTGGCTTACCTTGGATAGGCGGCATTAGAATAAGAGGGTTTATAAGGTATTCCTTTAGCTTGCAAAATCCTTCCTCACACTTTTCATCCCATCTGAATGGTATGTTTTTTGTGCAATAGGTGAGTAAAAGGTTGACACTTGACTTCCAGTTGTGGGATAAACTGGTGAATTGCCTATAACTTGCCCTGTAGAGACCGTAGTTGAGTGATGTTCTTTGGTGGTGGCATTTCCATGATGGCTTTGACTTTGATAGGATCTACTTCGATCCCATTTGCTGATACAATGAAGCCTAAGAGCTTGTCGAAGGTGACTCCAAACACACATTTCTTCGGGTTCAACCTAACTTTAAAGTGTTCCAGTCTTTGAAAGACCTTCTCTAGTACATCTAGGTGCGATTCTCTTGGTAGTGATTTTGCAAGGATGTCATCTACATAGTCCTCCATTGTGACATGCATCATATAATGGAAGATAATGGTCATAGCATGTTGATATGTTGCCCCTACATTCTTTAACCCAAATGGCACGACGTTCCAGTAGAAGGTACCCCATGGACAACTGAAAGTTATTTTATGTTGGTCTTCTAGTACTATCTTGATTAGATTGTATCTGAAGAAGACATCTATAAGAGATAACATGGTATGTCATGTTGTCAAGTTGACTATGATATCAATATTAGGTAACGAAAAGTCATCCTTGTGGCAATCCTTGTTTAGATCTCAAGAATCAATGCATAATTTGACTCTGCCATCAGGTTTGGATATAGGCACTATGTTCGATACCCACTCTGAGTAGTTGATTGCCCTGATGAACCCTACATCCAGTAGTTTTTTGAGTTCCTCTTTTACTAGTAATGCAATGTGTGGATGCATCTTCCTGAGCTTCTGCTTGATTGGTTTGACTCCCAGATCTAGCAGAAGATGATGTAGGATCAAATCTGGATTTACACCGGGCATATCTGTGTATGACCAAGCAAAGTTGACTTGCTTTTTCTTGAAGAATGGTACAAATTTGGTCTTTTCCAGTGGAGATAGAGATTTTGTAAAGTGAATGATCTTAGGATTGCTCTATGTTCCAATGTTGACAGGTTTTGTAGGTTCCACAACAATCTGAGACTTCTCCTGGTACATGTCATTGGGGAGAGTGTCAAGCCTTCCATTGTCTGGTGCCTCAGAGAGGTTTTCACCATCTAATGCATCCTTCCTTTTTACTATTTTGTGATCTGATACTGCCGCAAAGTGGTTTTCACCATCAGATCCAATTGTTATTTTTATGTTTTTGTGACTGGAAGGCTTGGCACCCTCTCCAAAATAAGCCACAGTGTTGAGTTCAATGGTGAAGCTAGCTTTATGATCCCCTGTAGGTAGGTGGTCCCTAAGTTCCATGTACTCAATATAGGCATCATCATTTTGGAACATGTCTAGTTGCGGTGTTCCTTGTAAATCCCAGTCGATAAGTTCAGGATGCATAAGGGGGAGGGGATCAGAAGGTAGATCTGATTCGTTGGGTGTGATAGTTTGGATGGATACATAAGTAGGGTTTAGATTGATAGGGATAGGATCTATAATGGTACTTTCCTCAAGATTGTTTATCACGTTGGAACTCTGACCTTCCTCAAAAGTCGTACTCTCAGGAATTGGTGAATCACACTCTAATGGTCTATGCGTTAGCATTTGTCCCTCATGGTAGGGGGTATAGGTTTGAACGGTGTCAACTCCTTTGTCCTCATAGGAGTGCTCTTTGAGTTCATCCCACTCATGCTCGTTAGAGTCTGTGTCACTATCTTCTTGTAGGTTATGGATATGTTCCACAAAACAAGCATTTGCCTTAGCTTTGCCTTTGTCCTTGTATCCTAGCCCTTTTGTATTTCTTTCCAATGACGATGAGGAGGGTTGGATGGGTTCTATTATTCCTTCTTTTCTTAGGCCAATGGGACCTTGCCCTTCATAACCCATTCTATGTAGAATAGACTCACCACGCCCATAGATTTCTGTTAGGAGCTTTGGTGGTTCCTATTGTGTGTTATCCTCCTTTGTGTAGAGCCATTGAAAGATATCTCTTTCTTCAGTTTCATCTGATAGGGTCCCCCATTTTACAAAGGGAGCTGTGGGAGGTTCGGGAGGAGCAAATGGCTTTGTAAAAGGTGTAGGTTGCCCAAAGGATCTTGGAGATAGAGGCATTTTGGCTAAGTTGAGACTGTGCTCGATGGAGTATTCCCCTACCCCTGTTTCTTTGATTGCAATTTTTTGCACTTTGGGCTTGGATGAGGAAGCTTCGGAGGTAGAATCATGCTATGAGATGGGGGATGTAGAAGCTCTATTGTTGGAAATGATGCAATCAGGGTTTGAGTGGATAGTGTTACAATGCTGAAAAGGATCTGGATCACCTTGGATGGTGATTTGTTTGCCATTATGAGGAAATTTGATGCATTGGTGGTAGGTAGAAGGCACAGTTTTCATGGGATGAATCCAAGGTCTACCTAGGAGGATGTTATAGGCTAGCTCCCTATTGAGGACTTGGCAAACAACGTCCTTTATTATTGGTCCAACTTGTATTGGTAACACCAGTGTTCCTTTAGTAGTTCTTTCTTCATCATAGGCCTTTATGGTGATCTTTTTCCTTGGATCCATCGCACTTTCTGAGAACCCCAATGTAAGGACTAGCTTGAGCATGTAAATATTTAAACCTACTCCTTCATCAATGAAAAATCTTTTGATACGGTGTTTATGAATGAAGGCAATGATATGCAAGGGTGTGTTATGGGGCTAAGACACTAAAAGGTCATCCTATTTGATAAACAAAAGGGTGCTAGAAGTGGTTAGATTTCCTACCATGGCTTGAAACTTCTCTTGGGCTAGGATCATGGGCACAGTTGTTTCCACTAGGTCTTTATAAAAAATTTCCTTGTGGGAGGGAGACAGACACAACAACTCTAAGATGGATATGTGGGCAGGAGTCTTATGAAGTTGGTCTATGATACTGTACTTATGGGAGTTAGATGGAGAATGTGATGACCTAGGAGGAAGCGTGTTTAAAGTCACCTTACCACTACAGGTGATGATGCTGCAATTAGTTTTGTTGGGTCCTGATTGTTGGTTGAATGTGACCACATTAACTTGTGGGATGTGCTCTGATATGCAGTTGACAGTATAATCGAAAGACACATTTGCATAGTTAGCCTTGTTGTGTCCGTTATTTTGATTCTTCCTATTTTGGTTGTTATTATTTTTGTTGTTGTTGTTGTTGTTGTATGGCCTATTGTGATTGAGGAGTGGATCCTTGTATGCCACATATGTCTCATTAGAGGTATGTTCTTTAGTGCCTACTTGATTTTGGTCAAGTATATCTTGAATGACGTGTTTCTGACAAATATAGTCATTAGTCTTATGGCCTCTTCCTCTATGATATTCACAGAAATTAGTATCTTTCCAATACTGAGGTTTTACTTGAGGTTCATAGTCTCTAGTGGTGGGAAGAGTGATCTATTTGTTGGCTAATAGCTTTCTTAATGCAGACTCTTGGGACTCCCTGAGTGGTGTGAATTTTCATCTAGGAGCGGAGGTGAACCATTGTTTTGGCTCACGAGAGAAGGTTTTGTTTCGTGTAGCATTGCTTGCTTCTCCTTTGAGAGTGAAGATTGGTTGTTGTTTGGGAGCTGCTACTTTGGCATCAACTACTCCATCATTGATGATATTTTTGTTCTTTGTCAAAAACTTCGACTTGTCCATGGTGTAGTAAGAGTTAGGGGTGTCCTTGTACAACTTTATTTGCCCCTTGGCGATCATAGCTTTCTTGATAAATAATTGCATCTTAATGACTTTTGTAAATGAGGTAGGGCATTGAATTTGGATTTGGTAACTTATATCAGGGTTAAGGTTGTTGAGAAACATCTCTGTCATTTGCTTCTTAGGCACATGATATGAGCATTTTCTCACGAGTTGTCTTCACCTTTATAAGAAAGAAGTGAAAGATTCACCACTTTTTTGCTTTGTATTGCATAGGTCAAGGATGGAAACTTCATGTTCAATGTTATATGAGAAGTGTGTGATGAACTTGTTTATTAACTCATCAAAAGTTTTGATACCCGGGGGAAGAAGTGAGAACCACTCCATAGTTTTTCCACCTAGAGATCTAGGGAATAGTCTCATTAGGAAGGTGTCATTGTGAGCTACTTCTAGGCACACGGTGCTAAATTCCCTAATGTGATCTCTTAGGTCTCCTTTCCCTTTATACTTGTCAAATTTTGGTACTTCAAATCTAAAGGGGAAGGGGATCATTTTTAAGCTCTTGTCCAAGGGATATGGTGAGATTTCTTCCAAATAATAAGTTTTAGTGGATGTCCCCGTTTGGAGATCCACTACTTTCTGTGTTAGGCTCTCGATTTGTTTTGTTAATGTGTCTAGAGGTGCATTTGAGTCTGTGGCTTTTTTCTTTTTATCTAGGCCGATGGTTTTATCTTCACTTGTGCGGTCCTCATGAGTTTCTTCCACTACGGTTTCTCTTAAATTGTTGAGATCAAAGTTTGAGGGGAGTCTAAGTCCTTGGTTTGCAAGATGAATAAAGTGCTTTTGAGGGTCTTCTTTGAGTATTTTGTCCATCATGCATTGAAATTTTTAGTCTTGGAGGGCTCCTTGGAAGTCCTCATGGGAGATTTCTTCATCACTATCATGAGGGGACACAATCTTGTATGACGTTGCAACCATTTCAAGTTGTTTTTATGTTTGGGAACTAGTTAAGACCATGCAAGGTGATGTGGGAAGGAGTGGGGTGAAACTAGAGACTCTGGTAAGGTGCTTGTGTAGGTTGGCGAGAAGGGGATACTTGCGGTGATGAGATTTGAACAAGGGACTCTTTTGATCAATGATTCCAAGTAAGTTGGTCGACACAAGATGATAGCCACAAGTAAGGATAGTAGATACCCATTTACTATGTAGAGACTAGTCTTGCACCAAGACCACTAGTGAAGTTCTGAGACAAAAGGATGTTCGATCCCTGATAGTGGAGACCTACTAGGGTTACTTGAGTCTGAACTGATCTGAAAAAGGTCTTGCACTAATCTAATATAGATACTTTGACTTGTTTATGGGAAGACATTGTTAAAGGTGGACAAGACGACCGACGGAAGAGAGGGTATGTTATGGAAATGGATGGAAGAGGTGACTACATGGTAAATTTGATCTCAAAAACTGGAACAAGGCTGAAATGGGTACCCAAAAATGCTAAAAATTTTCTCTCAAAATATGTGGAAAAGCTCACTATCTTGGATGCGCAGCTACAGATGCACTGAAACAGAACATATATGTGCAATAAGTTGAGATAAATGCAAAGCTCTAGTAATGATAAATGCATAGTAATAGATCACAAATGCACAGTAAGTCATGGTAAATGCGCAGCAGGTCGATACAGATGCGCAACTCTGCAAGACAAATGCACAGTTTTAGTTTCTTGACTATTTTTACAATTTTCTTGGCACTTTTTTTAGTTTTTTTGGTTTCTTGGCTGCAAGTCGGTCTTTTCTTCTGATTTCTCAATTATGGCAAGTAAGACACAACAAACACAAAGAATTTTTCATGAATTTTATTTTTATCTTTTTTTTGTAATTTTTGGACTCTTTTTAACTAAAAGACAAGTATAAATCCTAGGTTGGCTGGGATAATATAAATTGAATTCTCACTATTTCTAGTTGAGGCATCTTTGGGAGGTGATAATCGCCCTTCCCTGCACTGGCTTATAGGGGTTTTTGGCTACTAAGAACAAAGGATGATTAGTAAGTGTAACTGTTTGAGTGGTTATTGTGATAGGTGAAAGTCAGGTGTAGCAAATCAGACATAGTCATGAAACCCTAACCCTACCATCATCAAGGAATCTAATCTAAATGAAATCAAAGAACAATGTGATTCAAGCATAACGTCACCTAGACCGCGCAATTCCTTGTTTAAGGGATGTGGACTGCTTCTTCAACAATGAATAATTGCAAAGCTAAAAGCTGCCATGATGGAAGATGAAAGCTCGATTGGATGATCAAATGCTCAGGATGCTAATGTAGGTGCTATCTGATTGTTGGATCCCCCCCCTCTCATATGGAATGAGAGGGTGTTTATATAGGACTCAACCAAGATCAATCAACGGTGGAGATTCAGAGGCTATGTGAATGGCTAGGATTGAAAGTTACTAAATTTAGGTCCAATTAGTTGTGCATGTGAAGGATATGAGTGAAAGTTGTCTTACAACACATGATTGACTGGACAAGTGTTGGAATGTGATAAAAGGTGAGTAGTTAATTCAAATAAAATATTTGAATTAGTTGGGATATGAGTTGGATATTAATTAAATAAATTAAATTTATTTAATTAATAGGATAAATGAATAAAATGGGATAAGATATGATGTGGAAATTAATTAAATAAATAAAATTTATTTAATTAATTGGGATGAGGATAGGATATGATTGGGATATGATGTGGAATTAATTAAATAAAAAAAATTTATTTAATTAATTTGCTAAGTAGGATGAGAATGGGATTTTAATTAAATAAATAAAATTTATTTAATTAATTGGCTTGATGGATAATGATTTAACAATGTGTTGTTAGACATGGACAAAGTTGGGACAATTTTGGGTGTCTACATTTTGCCCCTCTTTGATACAATGTTTGATAGAGCATTGTGTCAAAGAAGATATGATATGTGTTCGATAAACAAGTTATGCCCCAGTGTAACTGGCAGGTGATGCCCCCTCGAGAGGTAAGCCAAGTTAACCAGGAAGGGCTGGGTTGGCTCTCGATAGGAAAAAAGGCTAAAAAGAAGGCAGACACGAAGAAAATGGAAATGAGTGATCTTGGCTGAGTATGATGGAATGAATAGATAGAATGAATAGATAGGATGATGATGGGCAGCTTTCAAATAATTGCTCAGAATGAAAAGAAATGCAGTCCTTATGTTTGATATAGCATATGGATGTTATGCACCAGGGTATAAGAGACCAAGGTGTCGAGATATCCAATGCGCAACTAGCGTGTTACAATCTTGTCTGAACGCATGAGGTCAAGATGTTGAGCCAACATGCACAAGATATGAATAACAGCTAGTGTTGGACTTTGACACTACAAGCAATGGTGTGAGCTTATCTCCACGACACATAATGATAGCTTGCTGGTTATATGTATGGAGTTAGTCTTAACATAGAATAGTGTCAAATGCATAAGAGACTGTTTAGATTCTCAGATGCTAGAGATATTGATATGTAAGATGCTAATCCCAACACGTACAAGATACCAATACGCATAGGAAGAGAATAAGATCATCCCGCAAATGCAAGATAAAATGATAACACACACAAGCAAGCAAGCAAGCATGCACAAATGATTCAAAAACAAACAAGGTATTGCCCCTGTCAAGCTGTAAACCAATGATTAATTGCTGATTGTTTTGTTGATGATAGTTGAGAGTGTTGTCATTGTAGGGAAAGCTATATCCCTAGATCAACACAAGGTTGTTTGCTGAGTTGGTTCGCTGATTGGCTGATTGATTTGGCTTACAACAAGGCTAGGATCAAGACCATTGATCACGCTTGGATAACTTGGCTTGATTGATTAACTTGATTGGTGTGGATTAAGGATGGGCTTGCACTTGGATCATTGCTTGGAATGGTTGGAAGATGATGAAATGATGGATGAAGGTTGATTTGATGAAATGTTGATGATGGATTGAGTTGATTGGATGAATGATTGGATTGTGGGATGATATGTAGTGGATTGAGCTGCTTTTGACTTGCTGAAGTGATTGGATTTGTTTTGATGGCTAGATTGATGTGCTTGAGTTGATTTGCTTTAGTGTTAATGTTGATGATTGATAGGATTTGGTTTGATGGTTGGCTTGATGTGCTTTGGTTGTGATGTTTGTTGTTGCTGGGTTGATTGTTTTGATGATTGGATTGTTTAGAATGATGATAGTGATGGTGTGATGATGAGAGTGTCCACTCAATCTAAGTATAAGCAAATGTTCTTAGTGTGCACAAAGGATGTAAAATAAACAAGGTATTGCCCTTGTCAAGTCATAAACCAATGATTGATTGTTTCATTGATAAAGATAGATAGTGTTGTCATTGTAGGGAAAGCTATATCCCTAGATCAACACAAGGATGTGGGAACGCTATATCCCATTGATGATGATTGATGATGATTGATTGGGCTCATGACAAGATTAGGATCAAAACCTGTTGATTTGATTAGATAATGTTCCTTGATTCATTAGCTTGCTTGATATGGATTAATATGACTTGGATTTAAGATCATTGCTTAGATTGATTTGATTGATATGATTGGAAGAAGTGATTGATTGAAATGGATGAATGAATGTTATTGATAAGAAGAATTGATGATGATAATTTTGATTTTGATTGGATGCTAGAGTGGATTATTTTGGATGATGTGATTGGTTTTATTGCTTGGATTTTTTGTTGGATATTTGATTTTTTTGGATTTTTTGACATATTTGATTTTTTTTTTTTTGTAGTTTTTGAAATGTTTTGGGATGTCAATGGATTTACAATTTAGGTAGCTGTTGTGCTAGATACCAATGACAAGGGAAAACCAAGTCTAGGTGCAAAGATGGATGAATGGGATTGGATGGATAAAAGGATGGGCAATAAGGGATGGAAGGCTCATGATATATGGATGGATAAAAAGATAGGCCATAAAAGGGATGGATGCATGCCTCATGATGAACAAATAGGTAGGCTATAGTGGAAAGCTCATGATAAATGGATGGGGATAAGCTATAAGATGGAAAGATTATGATAAGGATATGCCATAGTGGATTGATCATAAGGGAGCTAGGATGTGATCTCCAAAGGCTATGTTGCATAGGAAGAACTTGCCCCATTCTAGGTGGTAATGCTTAGGATTTTACATGACAAAGTTCATGACCATGGGATGACATGATAGGTTTTACATGACAAGGTGTATGATAGGTGGATAATGATAATATGGATTGATGAGGAAGGTATGAGGTATACCAAGAGATATCCAAAGCATGTTTCAAGATTTTGCCCCTATGTCGTCATCAAAATTGAAAGGTGGAGGATGGATAAATGGGCTCAATAAGATAGGTATATGGATGTAATGGATAATGATGGTAGGATAGGAAATGGCAAGATAGGACATGATAAGATGGAAAATGATAGGTTGGATGAGACAATGTGCCCCCAAGTGTAAGTGGCATAGAAGATCAACCTACACATGATGCCTGTTTGCCAGGTTTTCATCATGGTACTTATCCAAGGCGCCTGTTTACTAGGTTTTCACCATTGGACGAAGGGATTTCTCTTTACTTTTTTGATTTTTGATTTTTTTTTTTGTTTCTTTTTTTTTTTTTTTTTTTTTGTTTCTAGATGGGTTGACAATTACACATGGCGCCTGTTTGCCAGGTTTTCACCATGGTAATGGATAGGAGGGACTCAAGTGGCTAGTTCAATGGATGTTGGTAGTCCCATTAGAGATGGATGTCCTCGCATGGACCATGTCAAGTGTGCTCATTGATGTTGATAAGGGATTGCATGGATTAGGTAGATAGTGGATGATGATGTGGAATTATGGTAGGGTAGGCTAGTGGCTTATGGTGTGGATTTATATAGGCTTATGGAATGAAGATAGACGAAAAGTTTATGCCAAAGCATGGACCATAAGAAGGTGATGGGGAAGATATGTAGGATAATGGATGGAAGATGGGGAGATGTAGTTGTGTGGAGGTGCTGCGGAGTGGAAGGGAACCATGACCAATGGTTGCACACACCGTGATAAACATTGAAGCTTTTGATGAGATGGTGGTGTAGGAAGCAATGGAGATGTTTGCTTAGGGGATGGTCGATGAGGTGATTTAGGAACCCACATAGATTTAGTATTTTTAGTGCTTTTGCTTTGCTTGTGGGATTTTTGAAGGGAATGGAAGTTTTGAATGGAAGTAGGCTTTTGGATGGAGATAAGTGATTGGGATTCTTGAGATGTGGATGAGGATGCCTCATTTGTTTTGTTAGTTATTTGCTTAGGAACCCAAACCATTTTTCTTTTGGGCTTTGCTTTTGAAGGTATGGGCTTGGATAGCTTTTTGGATTGCTTTGCTTTGGGTATTTGCATTGATTTTTCATGTTTGTGCCCTAAGGCATGAGAGTCCTTAGGATTTTTGGTAGGACTTTTAGCTTTGTAGGTAGAGACATCAGAAATTTTGCTTTTGAATCCCATGGGGTGGGTGGAGTGGATGGAATTATTGGAAGCTTTATGTTTAAACGATGTGTGCTTTTGTTGGTCATGATTAGGGATGCAAGGATACTTATGAATGATATGTATGTTAGGTGTTGGAAGCAATGGTGGCAAGGTGGATGGAGGGATATTTGGAGTTGGTAAACGTGGAGGCAAGGTGGATGGCGGAAGGTGTATGGTCACATGCTTTTGACATTTATAGGATGATGGAGTTGGAATGGCTACATATGTTTTGGGTAGATGGGGGGTGCGATGGAAAGTGGTAGGTTTAGGATGCGTGAAAGGATTACCAACATCTTTGGCTTGTTTACCTTGGGGTGTGTATCCAAGGCCATATGACCATGGAGGGATTTTGACATGGTTTGGCTCTAAAATACCTTGTTCATAAAGACCTAGGCCTTTACCTTTGTAGTTCATGTTTTGGAGGATGCGATTGACTATGGGACTAGATGTGTTTTGGGAACTAGACTTGAGTTCTTTATTAGATGGAGAAGATGAAATGGAGGACAATGGTTGTTGTTATCCTAAGGAAGAACATTCATGGAGGAAGGTGGTAAGACCACTAGGACATGATGGTGGACTTAAAATGGGATTGATGGTAGATGTGGAGAGAGGATCATTAGCATTGTGTTCACTAAGATCCAAGTTATTTGTTTGATCTTCTATGCTGATGTGTTCTTGAGAGGCACATGTCTCATTATGACAAGTGGATGTTTGCTCATTATGGATAGGGCTAGATGGAGGATGACTAGGAGCAATTTGGATATCTTGCTCAAGGATGGTTATGGGATTATGGATAGGATCAAGGTACTTTTTAATAGGTTCTTCATCATAGATATGATATTGATCATGAGATAGATAAACTTTTGCCAAATGGATCATCATGGTCTTCATGATCTTAGCTAGAACCTTGATCATAACTATGAGCAAAAATAGGATTAGGTGGGCTATAAAAGGGATAAATTTGCTCATGAATAAGGTCATGGTGATGGCTAATAGTTTGAGGGCAACCCATAAGTAGGTCATGGATAGATGGAGCTTAGAAGTGCTTTGATCTCGATTAAGACTAGGGTTCGATATTTCCACATGTTTAAGATTATGCTCTTGACATACCTCTTGACTTTGGATGGAAGTGGAAGGTTCTTGAGTGGACTTGATAGGCTCTTGACTTAGGCTTGTGGTTGGAGACTCTTGAATAGACTTGTTGGCTTGTAGATCACATGATGGGCTTAAAGGGCTAGGCATGTTAATGGAAGGCTCTTGAAGAGGCTCAAGGATATGTGAACCACATGATGAGATTATAGGATTGGACATGACCTTTGGAAGTTCATTGGTAGGCTCCTGAATTGGTGTTTGACATGGGGGTAGTTTATTCCTATCTAGTAGCCAATGGATCACATCCTTTGCAAGTGTATGGGTGGATGGGAAATATAATGGATGGATGATAATGGTAGATGGTGTTGGATTAGGATTAGGATGAGGATTAGGTTGAGAGCTAATTGGATTGGATGGATTAGGATTTGGAATAGATGGGGATGATGTGGCACGATTTCCCATTATAGGTGGGTACACCTTGTAAACAATTGAGAGAAATATTGGGCATTGATTTGTATTATGGCCTTTGGTCCTATGGTATGCACAATAATCATGTTCATCATATGGACTTTCTTCACATGGTTTGACTTTAGGAAGTTCAATGAGTTTTGCTTCAAGCATCCTTTGTAAAACTCTCTCAGCTGCATCCTTTGGTGAACGATTAGAATGACATGGCAAGGAAGGTAATGAAGGGCTTGGTGATTTGGAGGGTTGATGGACCAATGGACTAGGAATAGGATCACATGGTGGTGTTGGGATAGGATTAGTTGGCTCATGTGTTGGTGTGTGATTAGATGATCAAGGCCACTCTAGATTGGTATCTCCCTTATCAAAGGTTATTGGATCCTGCATAGGATAACTTGGGCTTGTTTGATTTATGTACAAGGGGCCATTGGGATTTGGATATGTTTCTTGTTGCAGAGGTGGACTTAGGTCTATCAATGGTGCTTGATGGTTGTGTTGAAAAGGTGTACTTGGACATGCTTGATTTATGTACAAAGCACTATTGGGACTTGGATGTTGTTCTTGTAATATCACTTGATTGCCTTGTGGATGGGCTTGATAGTGCATTGGAATGGTGGTATGAGGGATTGGATAAGCTTGAGGTGGATGTTCATAAGTTGATGTGGCATTGACTTGGTGGATAGGTGGATTAAGTTGATAGGAAGTGGATGGATATGACATGTGGCTATGAAGTGGATTAGTTTGATAGTGAATGGCTAAGGATTGTTGTACTTGTCGAGCTTGATTAGTGGCTAAAAGGTGTTGAACTTGGGCTATGAAGTGTTGCAGTTGAGGTGATTGGCTTACGTGGGGTTGAGATCTTTGGATGAAGAATTGTAATGTTTTAATGGCATCTTGGTTTAGGGGTTGCGATCCTTGATAAAGATTTTGGATGAATCTTTGGAATTTGATTTCTAGGTCTTCTAGTGTGGACATGTTGTCACCAAGTGTTTGTCTTAAGTCCTTTTAACAAGTGCTTGCTTAGGGATTTGGATGATGATGTGGATTGTTTGGATGACTTGGTTATGTTTGAGATGAAGGTGATTGGGTTTGAATGTTATTGGAAGAATGTGTAAGATGACTTGTCTTTATGTGTTTGGGTATTTAGAGCTTGATGTGGCAATATTCAAACAAATGATTATGCATATACACACATGAATCACTCACGCAAGACACATAAGCAAGTTTTAGTTTGGAAGAATGTGATGATGGTTAAGCAAGCACGTGAAGACACTTCAACAAGTCCTAGTTAAGGCAAGGCCACTATCACAAGGAGGTTCTAGTGAAAATCTGGGGGACCGGCACCCCGCGAGCATCCAGCAAGCCACTTAAGACATTAACTAACCCTACTAGGAGTTTTAATATACACAATGGTACACCTCCTTTCGAGTTAGCACTGTATGGTGAGCGCTAATACTGGTTAGACTTGGCTTTCGCCTTATCCCCTGATTTTTATAGTGGACCAGATGAAAGTACCGCTTGAGGTCGTTCCCTTGGGGTGGATACCAAGGCAGGCCTCTCTAAGGCTAAACAAAAGCAACACAAGTAAATGTTTTTGATCTCCAAGTTCGTGTTGGGACGCGAGGAGAGAGCATACACATTTACTTGGTCACACTCGCATGGGGTTCATTAACCTTAGAAATCAATGTGTGATCAAACAGTTCAAGCACTTGTTCATTTTAGATCCAAATCCAAATGTGATGAAAGACACTTGTTCATTTTATCCCAATTTCTCGATGATGTGATAGCAAACAATGTTCGTTTTAATCCCAAAGTCCAAATGTGTGATCAATCAAGATTAAGAGATGAAAGATTAGAATGAGTGCACCTGATACAATCGCTTTCCAATTTGCTGTAGATGTTGATGCTAATGCTGCTCCAGCTCCTTAGATGCTCCTACAAGTCACCAAATTCCAAAAAGACACAAGTAAACTTGCAAAGAAGATGATTACATGAAAAAGATGAAATCTGAAAATTCTGATGAAAATTATCTGATACAAGAGAATAGATTGCACAAACAGAAAGTTTAGGAGATTCTAAGCAATTTGAAAAAAAGTTTCACTGAAAAACGATCAAAATTGCTCAAGTTAAGCTCAAATGAAGTTTGCAATGAACCTAAACTTTGACTGATAAAAAAGCCTGAAAAATAGTACAGTCACCTAATAAAAGTGGTACAGTTGTGAAGCTTGTCCTCCCAGCTTTCCAACGAGTCCTTGTTTGTGCGATTTGGCCTCCGTATGTGAAAGTTATGATAGAAATACCAAGATGCACAATGACAACAAGCAGAAGTAAGTTACAGTTGCTAGATGCGACATACTGTTGATCAGAGGCGATCTGTATTTGCGACAGGTGGGATCTTGCTGCGGTTCCTGTAGGCTTATAAGCGATGAAGAAAAGCCAAAAGCAACTGATCTCGGCTTGCAAGCGACCTGTATCTACAAAATAACAGTCAAAACACAAAACCCTATTCTGCACAGGCGAGCACTGTCAGTTCGGAAGCGAGAAATATTAGTTTAAAAGCGGTCGTTGTAAGTTCATAAGCGATGTGCATCAGATAAAAAGTGACCACTATCCATTCAGAAGCGATGCATATAAGTTTAAAAGCGACGACTGTGATTTCAAAAGCGATCCAAATGAAAACAGAAGCGATCACTATTAGGTCATAAGCGATCAATACAGTTTAAAATTGACACTAGCAGCAAAAACACATAGGCGAGTTCTATTGGGATAAAAGCGATGCGTATCATTCCTGAGGCGATCACTGTCGATGTAAAGGCGACCCAGAAAATGATAGATGCGGCCGATCCCGGTGTAAAAGCGACGCGGATATGCAGAAAGCGGTGGATTTTTGCTCATAAGCGATGCAAAAATGGATGGAAGTGACAAGTAATAGCTTATATGTGACCAACAACAGTCCAAAAGTGATGCATAATAGCCCAAAAGTGACCTGGAGAGTTTCAGGAGATAGAATGCAAATGTTAACCATAAGCGACCAATTTTACCATATGCGGTCTCTTTTTGTTCAAAAGCGAGCACTGTTTGCTTAAAAGCGAGCTAGATTTGACCATAAGCTACTACTGTTTGCCCAAAGGCGAGCTGATTTAGCCCAGGCGACTGCTGTTTGATCATAAGCGACCTGAATTACCAGAAGCACATTGTTGCAGTCTGGTTGTTGTTTTCTTCACCAAACGCTCCATTTTTCATCAAATTTAGGCAAATTTGTACTCAAAGTTTATGGAAATGGCATTCTGGACACAATGGTGAGGTTAGATTTGGGCTAGGAGATCATATACATACATTTTTAGCCAAATCTTTGCAAACTAGGGTTAGAAAAATGCAAATTTTTGCTACAAAGGCTTGCAAAAATGAAAGATTGACGCTCCATGAGATCTAAACTTCATAAAAACAACTCAAACAAGAGAGGTTAATCAAGGATGTGAGTCCCACCGAGCGTGCCAAAATGTGATAGGTGAAAGTCAGGTGTAGCAAATCAGACATAGTCATGAAACCCTAACCCTACCATCATCAAGGAATCTAATCTAAATGAAATCAAAGAACAATGCGATTCAAGCATAACGTCACCTAGACCGCGCAATTCCTTGTTTAAGGGATGTGGACTGCTTCTTCAACAATGAATAATTGCAAAGCTGAAAGCTGCCATGATGGAAGATGAAAGCTCGATTGGATGATCAAATGCTCAGGATGCTAATGTAGGTGCTATCTGATTGTTGGATCCCCCCCCCTCTCATATGGAATGAGAGGGTGTTTATATAGGACTCAACCAAGATCAATCAACGGTGGAGATTCAGAGGCTATGTGAATGGCTAAGATTGAAAGTTACTAAATTTAGGTCCAATTAGTTGTGCATTTGAAGGATATGAGTGAAAGTTGTCTTACAACACATGATTGACTGGACAAGTGTTGGAATGTGATAAAAGGTGAGTAGTTAATTCAAATAAAATATTTGAATTAGTTGGGATATGAGTTGGATATTAATTAAATAAATTAAATTTATTTAATTAATAGGATAAATGAATAAAATGGGATAAGATATGATGTGGAAATTAATTAAATAAATAAAATTTATTTAATTAATTGGGATGAGGATAGGATATGATTGGGATATGATGTGGAATTAATTAAATAAATAAAATTTATTTAATTAATTTGCTAAGTAGGATGAGAATGGGATTTTAATTAAATAAATAAAATTTATTTAATTAATTGGCTTGATGGATAATGATTTAACAATGTGTTGTTAGACATGGACAAAGTTGGGACAATTTTGGGTGTCTACAGTTATACATGCAGCAGTGCCCCTCTCTGTTATGGAGTCTCCTAGCATTCAAGGGTTACACCTTGGAGGGTTTTGGGGGAGGCTGGCTGTCGGTATAACAAAACAACACTCGTTGCATGAAGCTTTCCCTCCAAGCACAATTTATTTATTGTGGTTAGGCAGATCTTGGCTTTAGCTTGTTACCACTTAAGGTCATTCCCACTTTGACAGAAGGATATCAAAGGGTAGGCCTCTCTAAAGATTTAACACATGCGAAATGATATGTCTGGCATTTTGGTCACCCAAGATTGGGGAAAGCATAGGCCTATTATCATTCGAAAAATATGAAAGACAATGGTTCTTTTCCGCTTATTAAAATGAAAAAGACTAAATGAGTTAGCTACTTAGGCACACACATGATTTGTTAACTTTGAAAGCAAGATAGCAATGGTTCAATTTTATCCTCCTACCATTGGGACTATATTCAATTTGTTGATGCAACAAGATCAAATTACAATCCTCCTAGTTAGAGCTAAATGAGATTTGCATGAGCATCCATTTACTTTCCTTTAGATCAAGAGATAAGTTAACAAATGTAGCTATATTACTAAACCAGCCCCTAACCTGCAAGTAGATCAGAGAATATTCCTATGAAAAGTGTTAACGTTAGTAAAATCACAAGGAACAACTCAAAAATTCATTGTCAGAATCAGATGCGTAGGTATAGAGATCAGATGCATAGAGACAGAGGTTAGATGCGTAGAATTACAAAAGTACAGAATCAAAGCTCATATGCGCAGAGACAGAAGACATATGCATAGAAAGAATAGATGCGCTGTTACAGAACACAGATGGGCAACTTCAAGGGGTATATGTGCCGAAAGACCATATGCATCGAAACAAAGTTCAGATGCATGTTAGAAATCATCAAATGCGCAGAATCCTCCTATGTATGGAACCTAAGCACAAAAACTCAATTTTTGGGTTAAATTGGGGCAAGGCCCCACAATGGGTGCTAGAAATGTTATTGGAAAATTGGAATGATTATCAATAGTATCAAAGTAATCCAATAAACTCAATGAAATAGGAAACAAAGTAGATTTAAAACAATGAACAATACCTCAACAAACCTCTTTACTTTGTGGCTTCCATTGGTCGCTAATCTCAAATGATCTTGTGTATGAATATGGCCCTCAGATGGTGCACTTCCTTGCTATTTCTAGAATGTCAAGTGGGAATGGCTATGATATTTTTACAATGAAGATGAGCTTCAAAACAATGATAATAGTGATGGTAACAAGTTGATCACAAGCAATGGAGGAATTTGGGTGCCAAAGGCGCGCTGTAATTCCTGTAGAGTAAGGGTACTAAAATATTGGATGATTGAAATGGAGGAATTGGGTTCAATTTATAGACTCACAAGAGAGAAGATCAATGGCATAGAAAGAATGAATAGATCAACGGTATAGAAACCTTGAAAGAATGTACATGAATAGAAAGAAGACAAGTGTCACACAAAAAGTTGTTTTGTTTGAGTTAACTGCTTTTGTTTTATAATGATAATATTGAATTTCATAAATTAGAAAGCTTTTTTCTAATTTAAGAGTTGTTGATAAAAACAAGATAGAATAAATCAGTTAACTCAACTTGTAATTTACTTTTTGTATGATTTGAGAGAAATTAAATAATAAATTATTTAATTTATGTGCATGAAAAAGAAGATTTATTTTTAGAAGATTTGGAAGAATAAATAAAATATTTGATTATACTTTATTTTTAGAGATTGAGATAATTTAAATAAATTTGGTTGATTTATTTAAATTTGGAGGAATGATTTGATTTACTTAAATAATAAAAATTATTTAATCACTTGGAAGAATAAAGTTGACTTCGATGAAATTAATTAAATAAAAGAAACTTATTTAATTAATGGGAGGAATATGAACCAAATAAATAAATTGATTTATTTATTTATTGATAGAGGAATTTAGATGGAATAAATATTAAGAATATTTATTTAGACAAAGTTGTGTCATTTTTAGGTGCATACATAGTTCGTTGCAAATTGCTTGCAATCTAAAAGAATGGTCCTACCATTCAAATCCATGTTTGTGAGTGTATGCTCACAAACTTCCTACCCGATGTGTCTGATGTAGGAGCATCCCCGTGAATGAGCAATTGGCATCACTCAAAAAGATTTTTAGTTGTTTCTTTTAGTTTTGGTTTTCCTGGGTCTATTTTGACATCTCTCAGCCTTGGGGTGTAGGTAAAATAATCAAATTTGATCAAATTGAGTTTTTGTCTTACTTTGACTTTGACACTCCATAGGCAGTTTTGTGAAATTTATTCTGAAATATCCATAAGAGCTAGAGTAGAATACTTATGCAGGGGCATTCTAGGAGGTCCCATATCGAAAGTACAAAAAGAATTGAAGTCATATCTCTCACGGTTTGAGAGAAATTGATGTCAGAAATTGGTGTCGTTAATGTCAAAAGTGTGTCATCAATTTACGAAAAGTTTAATATCTCCTAATTCTGGAAGATTGGATCAAAATCCTTTTTTAGGGGACCTTGGGACATCATTCCGGGACTACTAGCCAATTTTCATTCAATTATGAAAAGTTTGAATTTTTCACATGCGACCCCTGATTTCACGCATTGTCGTAGTCACATCAATTGATTTTTCTCCTAATTTGTTATTGTAGATTTGAGAGGTATAATTCATAGTGTTTTAATCATTTTTTTATTTGTCATTTGAATGTTAGCAAGTGAGATGCCTATCTGTGGAGGCAAATTTTAAATGTATAAAATTACAATGTCTAAAGGAAAGGAATGTAGATTTTAATATATTAAATGAACAGAAATAAAATATGAATTTTATGGAGACACAAATCAGTGCCAAAGGGAAGGTGAAAGGTCTCTTTTTTGAGACTTTAACAAAAGATATGTAGATAGAAGAAAATAGAGGTGCTTTTGGGTAGTTTGGGGAGAAAAGAAATTTAAAAAAAATAGAGAGAGGGTTGTGTAGGAGAGTTAAGTGCAACACTCAAGATACTATAAAGAAAATAATGCTGCTAGTTTTAAATAGAAAAATCAAATGATAACTGGAGAGGAGGGGGAATGTAGAAAAAGATAAACTTGCTAAAGTAGAAGTTTTGGAGTCGTAAAAATTTGCATGGTTGAAGAGGGAAAGGATGCCTTAGATGGAAGGTATAAGAAATTGGTTTCAGTTGTTTTCTTTGTAGATAAATAGAAAATAAAACAAAATAGAGGAGAATGATTGATGTAGAGCAAAAGAGGATGAAATAGAGGTCATGAAACAAAGGAAGTGCAGATTTGAGAAAGAGGGAGTGAAGACCCAGATTCAAGGTTGTTGTATACAGGCATGTGGGAGCTGAGAAAGGTCAATTGAGGACCTAGTTTGTCATTTTGATTATTGAAGTATAGTGTGTTGATGGAATTAATAAAATTCAAATTCTTTTTGCTACAATTTGGTCATAAATATGTATTGAATTGGGGAAGAATATAGCCCATGTGAGTGAGTCTTTGATATTGTGAATTTGTGTGAGAGTGTTGTGTGTTTGGCAAAGGGTATGAAAATCCTCTTGCATTAAAAATGTCTTCACCCATCAAGAATTAATGGAAATCCCACACACTTTTAGAGGAAAACCATGTAGGCGGAAAACCTAACCCAACTTGGGATTAATTCCTAGAAGCCTCCAAGGATAATTACTATGTCAAAGATGTCTATGATGATTGCTACATGTAGGGGTCATAATAGAGGTAATGGCATGGTTAGTCAGTCCAAGACTGCACAAATGCTTTCCCTAACCTCTATGTAAGGTTAGGATCATTTGAGTTGGAGCAACTTCAAGACCTCAAGTACTACAATAATGCATGACCATCCATTCAGTCTAGACTAAAGCTAGTTCATGTCTAGATGATTGGAGAAGCATATCACTATGTAGCAACCATCAAGGAGAAGTTCATGTAGAAGGCCAATTAGGAGATAACATTTACACCAAAAAACTACCTTTGGAAAAGAGAAAATAATTTAAGATAGGTAAATAGTGTGACAAGTTCATAAAATTAGTAGTCAATCCAATGTCATGCCATTGTCAAAAGGCTTTTCTTATGTAGACCAAAATAGAGAATGATGATGTCAAGCTCTTAGATGGAATCATTAACATAGATCCCAACATCCTCTAGTCAACATAACACAAGCCATAATACAAAAAGATAAAGTAGATTGACTATTCCATTCACAAATGTGGGCACAATGGTAGCCACATAACTTCATGTGATTGATGGTGTTAGCATGAAGAACAACATTTCTTCATAGACTCTTAAGTGATTGAGTTTTTCAACCATGCCTCATCTTAAAACTTAGATCATTTAGTGCCTAGAACACCCAAGGTCTACACATTACTCTCTAGTGCTACTTTTCATATCTTATTCATCCTTTTTAGGATTAGTTAGTTTGTGATGTAATACCAATGCGCATAACTTCACCTAGATCCTTATCTAGAGAGTTGTCAACCAAGATTCAACTAAGGCCTCAAATCACTAGGACATCTATAAACTATGAGGCACATAAATATCACTATCTTCAATAATGACAATCATTCTTCAATTATACAGCTAAACAATATATCTCTTTATTTATTAATATTTATAATATAATTATACTTTATATTATATGATTTAATCCACACCACTTTTACAACTTACAACATTAATTTAAATCAAAATACTGCTTAATTATTTAATTTCATTAATTAAGCTAGATTATAGATAGAGTGTATTTTTAAATTTTGTCATGCCGTTGTGTAGCTCTAACGTATTCCATTCACCCTATGTCAAGTCCACAGATTTCTATCTAGGAAAAGAATTTAAAATATTAATGATATTTCACAAATCTATATGTAGAACATGTGGTCAAAGATGTGGGAATTGTTTCTTGGTGAGGAATGACGTTGGCACTTTAATTTTTCTTTTTCATATTCTAAAATCATCTATGCAAGGTAAGCTTTATGGAATGTCAATTTGTACTATTTGTCGACAGTTCAATTTACAATTAAACATATAGATGAGATTATGATAGATTGACCGCACAAGAATGAACAATTGTTAGAATTCTCCCACAACTCGCAATGCTTATCATTTAGCAAGAATGAAATCTCTTTTCTCAGTAAATCATTGATAACATGTGATCTCTTGAGAATATTTGAACATTTCTAGATTCTTTTATCTTCTTTCTTCAAAATCTCTATAAATTGGCCCAAACATTTATATGCGCATCATAAATTCTTCTTCATGTGTGCATTTTTATTGGCTAGATGGATTTTTTTCGCAGTTATACTTTGTAGGATCCCAAGAAATGCATTACGTCATAAAGAGAAGATTACAAGATTATCACCAAGTGTAAATTTAAGAAGTCAGGGCACACTACACTTTGTTGGCTTTCTTGGGTTGTAGCAAACATTCATAGATGCATTGCAAACTACTCAGTAGGTTTGACTTTAATCTATAGATTTCGGCACAAAAGATAAGGAAATAAGAGAAATAAAATATGTTATGGTCTTTTTTTTTCAAGAGATTAGTTAAATAACAAAAATATAGAAAATATTTGTTGCACATAGAAATATAAGAATAATAGTGCATTGAAATGACATATTTACATTACAACAGCCTTTTTGAGGGGGCAATCTCCTAGAGAAATGATCAATACAATATAATTAATGGATGATCCGTTCTACTATCAAAACTATTGATTTATACTAATTGTACCCAAAGGGACTGCTACTTTTCAAACATGTGGGATAAACAAATTTAGCAAAAGGGACAACATACAAAGGATACATGTTCAATTCTTTTATAAATAAAATTTGATACAAAAGTAATTAATTAGGAAGAAATAGTTAGGGTCATAGGTCCTAACATGCCCTCTCCGTTAAGAACTTTGTCCCCAAAACTTGAGATGAGGATATTATTGCTATAAGAGGGAGAGGGGTTCCCATATTGTATCTTTTGGTAGTGTTACCTTTTGAGTCGCCCCTTATTTATTTATTCATTTGTAATATTTCTCGAGCCAAGAGCCAGTTTACCATGTTATATTTTTTGTCATACCTTTGTTTCGTAAATCGGCTCTTGTTCCTTCAATTTGTTTTCGTTTGTTGTCTTTGTAGACAAGGTTACTTAAGGTTTGAACCTTTGAGCCTGAACCATTCTCAAAGTTCAAAGTTCAATGGTTCAATATGTCTAAGTGTCTCATAAAGCAAGTTGTCATTTTGTTTGTCTTATGCGCCTTTGAACTTTCAGGTTGAACTTGAACCTTCTTCTCGTACTCTATAGCGGGGTTCAAGGTTCAATGGTTCAACAGTCTTAAGGTTCAACACTCTCTGTCTTCTTATAAGTCAGGTCACGCAGTTATCTTGTGTAATTATTGTATCATTGAACCTTCCGCTTGTACTCTATAGCGAGGTTCAAGGTTCAAGGTTCAATAGTTCACTGTTTCATAATTGGAAGCCTTTTACCAAAGCCGCATAACTTTTGTTGGTCTACATAACCCTTGCATCTTTGAACCTTCGTAATGAACCATGTCTTTACAAGTTCAATGGTTCATGAGTTAAGTTCCTGTTTTAGTAAGTCACTCCTTTGCTTATCTATATGGTCCGATTGGCATGTTTGAACCACCACATTGAACCAACGCATTGAACCACGTCCTAAAGGTTCAATGGCTCAATAGTTCAAAGATTTGGTGATTTTGGTCCCATTTGTTCCCACGGCTTTCTAAGTCAAATTTAGCAAGAAAGTTGGAGGAAATTATGTCAGAAACTCATTGTGAGACCGAGAGCTCTAATTTAGCGGAGACTATGGATAATCATTATACTTCATGATGGCACGTGAACACTACTTGCTATTAATGAAGAAATCATAGTTCACGTCTTTTCAAATATTTTTGGCACGTTTGTTCTGAGCGATAATTATTCATTCTGGTTAGTGCCATTATTAACCAAGAACAAGCCAAGTTTAACAACTAAACATACTGTGCAACGCGGAGGAAGATAGCGCTAGAAGTGTAAGGCTCTTTTTATTCAAGTTTTCATAGTGAATTCAGATATCTTGAAGGTGAGTTCTATTTCCCATATGCTATTCCTAGTTCTTATGCTAGAAAGAAGAATCTCTAGAATTTCTGTTGTTTTCAAAACTCCAAGTGTTTTATTGTAATTCTCCAACTATATCTTTGAAATCTACGTGTTTGGGGGATGAACATGGTCCTGGCCTTACTTATTCTCACTCAGAATTTGGAGATACTATATTGGTTCAATATGATTTAGAGGAATTTAAAGAAAGAGCTAGAAACCCTGTTCAAACCCCTACAATGAACAAAATTGTAGATAGCGGCTTAGTTGAAGCCGCAGCTTTTCCTCAGGCTATACTGTGCCCAGAATTGGTTCAAGAGTGTATGAATAGGTATGACCCCCAGGACAGATGTGTCAGAAATACAAACGGGGATGTGTTATTTTATGTCAACAGACAAACCCTCATGTCTATGATGAAGATACTGCCTAAGGAGGCGTATTCCAGCCTTGACATTACTGCCTCCAATGGGTATTTCTTAGAGAAGAGACCAACTTACAAAAGTGTAATAGCGAGGAACTGGCTGCTAAAATTTCAAAAGGACGGTTCAAGGTTGCCCAGGCCACTTACCAGAGATCATTTGATAAAAGAAGTAAGGGATATTGTAGTATTGTTACACAGACTGAGAGGCAATCAGCATGCCTATTATTGGGAGGATTGGATGTACTTTTTCATACAAGTCATCCTTCAAGAAGAACAATATTTGGATTGGGCCGAAATAGTGGCTGACTGTCTACATCAGGGTTTGAGCAATTGTCTGGGCAACAGAGATTTCTATATGTCTTCGTACTTGTTCTATTGTCTAGCATCTACAAGAGATTGGTTTGACCTACCCCATGCACCCATAGCTGAGAATAGTAAAATTTATGAATATTATTCACAGTTGCAGAGAAAGAATTGTTATGAAAATTACAAAAGGGTTAATGATGTCTTCACTGGGAAAATGACTTATGAATTGGCAGGGAACCTGAGTAAAAGAATGTCCAGTGAAGCAATACAACTGATTAGTATCTATGGTAGCTTCTTCATCCAATTTTCTGAGTTCACTTACATCAGAGTTGGAGGATTTGATGGTGAACCTGTGAAGTTACCTAGATATGTGTTTGATCGTTTCATGCTGATGGAGGTATATAGGTAGCTGGCACATGTTGATAAGAAATTCCCATCAAAAAGGGGTTTTGGTATTTCTTTTCCTATTGAACTTGGGTATTATTCATGCCATTCAAAATCTGATGCCTTGAATTTGGAGGTGAACCTCAAAAGGTTCAATTTTTAGTCCTTCACTGCCAGGACTCAATTCGATAGTAAACGATTTGTCAAAGATAACCTAGATCCTGGAACAGGGCACTCACACCTTCCTAAGCTAGAGGATTACTGGGAAGACTGTCCAGATGAATTTGAGGTCAGAAGAAGGCTATGGTGTAGGTTTTCTTTGGGGCAGATAATTACACTCAATTTAAACATGGATATTTCTGGAATTTCTGATGATGGAGAACAAGTGGCTGAGCCATAGTTTGAAAAAGTAAAACACTTACCCATTCCAAAGGTGGAGTGGAGAAAAAAGGAAGAGGACAGACTTGAAGTTAAAACTCTTCCAGTAATAAGAAGAACCGAGAAATGGTTGAGAGAAAAGAGACAGGAAGGGCTTCAGGATAAAAATGCCCAACAATTCTCTTCAATGGTTGGATCATCACTTCCCATAGACTCTTCTAATCAACCTCTTGCTATGTGTGGTGCAGGTGCTTCCAAGCCATCAACTGAGAGAAGCCCTATCACTAAGAGATCCAGAAGGGTCCTCATAGATATTCTGCCATCTCGTGTTACCAGGTTGAGGACTAAAGGAAAAAGAAAGAAACAGGCTTCTGAAACAATAGTTGTTGATTTGAATTCAGAAGAAGATTCAGAAGGACCTATGGGTGACAAGGAGCTAAGCCCAAACAGAACAGAGGAGGTTAACACCGGGTTACAGTCAGAGGCCATTCTTGAGACCCCTGAAATATTAATGATTTCAAATAAATCCTCTGATGAAGTGAACCCTGAGAAGACAACCTCAGCCCCTGCACCAAAGTGGCTAGAAAGTTCTATTTCTGATAAGAAAAAAGTGATTCCTTTTGTTGTCCCTTTAGAGGACATGGTAAGCAAATGTTTGGGGAAAACCCCCAAGTCCAAGAAACTCAAGACGACATCCAGGATAAATATTGATGTAAACATTGGTAACTGGAGTGCTGAAATTGCTAAGCCAGTGACAGAGGAAGAAGTGCAGGACACAACAGTGCATGATTTCACTGTGGAGAAAGTGGATCTCGGTGCTGCCTCCAGAGCTGCAGATGTCCACCACCTTGAAGCTTCTACTAAGGGGATGGTCAGTCGAACATGGAAAGATGAAAAGGACAAGAAGGAATTGAAACAAACTCTACGTTTAATGGCAGAGTACATTGAGGCCATTAACAACCCTAACCCGCAGTCGATCTCACAACTTCCCCTTTCTTTTGACCCAAAATCACCTGTCAACCAAAAGATGTTAGATCAGGTTCATAGAAGCAAAATGGTGACAAAAACATTTAATAGTTGGTTGGATAACATTGAGCAGAAAGGAACCAAATACATCCGCGAGCTCAAGGGTATATATGACCTGACTATTGCCACCGTTGAAGATTTCAAAGCACAGGTTGCTGTTTGGGCGAAAGATGAGGGCAAATGGACGAATGTAATAAACCAGATGGATGAAGTTCAAAAATATGGGCTGGCAAAGTTTTTGACAGAAAAAAGTCTGACTGGTTTGGACGAGGATTTGTTATATGTGAACAAAAAGAATATTGAATGGAGGAACTCCATATCCTGGCAAGGTCATTTTGAACTTTCAAAGTTAATTAAGGAAATAACAGAATTCACTCAATTGTTGCAACATGACTTGCAACGTATTGATATTAAATACATTAAAGATGATGGAAAACCAGTGGAAGACGTCGATGCAGTCATCCAATCCTTCAAAGATAAAATCAGCTTCGTCAAAGAAAATGACAATGTTTTAATTGAGGACTTCTCCAAGATTTCTAAAGTTGAATCACTACTTTACCTTTGCATCGATGCACTTCCGGAACACAAAAAAAAATTTGGTAAAATGCGAAGGGAAAAGGAAGTTTGGAAGTCAAGAATGAAGCATATAGGTATTCCTAACTTCACAAAGATTTAAGAGTTCGTTGCTGCTTTTTAGGAATGGAAGACCCAACGTGCTTCCCAGGCCACCGATAACAAATCCAGAGATACAAACCCGTCATCCCATTCATGACCTCATTGGCTCGTTTTCTCTATTTCAGTTCCTTTATCATGTTATTTTCAGCATCTTGATCTTTAAATTCAGTTGTTAAAAACTAAATCCCGTACGGGTCAGAGTTATGTTAACTCTGGGTTTAATTTACTCAAAGACATGATTAAGACATTCATATTTATAGGTTTTTGAAATCTTTGAAGAGAGAGATATAGAAGTTTAGAAAAGAAAAAGAAGGGAATTTTAGCAAAACGGTTCATAATTTTACATTATGTGTGATGATTGTCTGAGTAATTTTCATCTGTGAATGAGAAGAAGAAACAATTGCTGCTTATTTGGATCTGTGTGTCTAAATGTGTGGAATTAGATTTTCTATGTGAAATCTCCTTTCATCTGGTAATTGTTCTTTATTTGGACAATTCATCATATGTGTTTTATTATTTACTGGTTCAACAAGTTCGTATGAATGTATCCATGTATTTGAATATATCAAAAGTAGAATCTGTGCATTCTATTGCTCACTATTACTATATAAATTTATCATGTTCATTACATAGTTATGTATGAATATCAGTCTGCCTTAAGCATTTTCTGGTTAAAAGTGCGTTTGGATACTTGAATAGATTAAATTCACTGAAAATCTTAAAGGGAGCTGTACCTAAATTCAGAGGGGAACTAATATAAAAGGTTCACCCATTTGTTGTTTAACTCATTTGTTCTTCAAAAGAGGGGTATAGAGTCAGAGTAAATTATTTTCAGAATAAGTACAAATCTGTTAACCAATAGTTTTTGGCGACTCTACTGGGGAAATATAGATAAAATCATTAATTAAAGATTGGTCGCCTGAATATGAAGCAACAATGGTGCTTCCACACGAAAACATAATTCCTGTTCTGCAACCCAATCTTGGATTTCAAGACGAGCAGGAAGACATTATTGGCCTGTTGAATACCCTTGCTTGGTGTACTCATCGGAATAGTGAAGATTACAGAAGAGCAAGCAGAGTATTAGAACAAGAAGAGGAATTGGCTGATAACCTGAGATTGTTGTTACTCAGGCAGAGAAGAAGGCAGGCACGAAACGCAACAAGAAACCAAGTCCTTGAAGCGCAAATAAATCAAGAACAACAAAGAAATCAATAACTACCTATCCAGCCTCAATATTTTAAGCTGGATTCTAGACCATATACTAGGTCTTCGAGAAGAAAGGGAGTTGAGGACCCTACCTTTCAAGAACTGCAAAATCTTAATTTTCCTTATATCCCTACCCGTGCAAGAAGAGCTAGAAGTAGACCCCCTAGCCCTCCCAAACCTACTACTTCCCCTGTCTGTCAAGCTTTAACCCTTTCAGGCACCGTTATCCCCTTAGCTATACACTTTCTACCCATGGATCAACCTTGGGGAGCATCCATAGGGCCTTTGAACCTAGGGGCTAACCTAAATCCTTTACCTAAAAATGTAAGAGAACATTTGCCTAGGTTCAACGGAGATGGTAAACAATCACCAGAAGAACATTTGTGTGCTTTTGCAGCAACATGTAGTGTGTTAGGTGTACAACACCAAGATGTTGCCATAAGGCTCTTTGTGCAGACTTTGACTGACACTGCGGCACAATGGTTCTACCACCTAACTGATTCCTCAATTTCAAATTGGAATGAAATGAAGACTGCTTTTGAAAATAGGTTCAAAAGTGCAGAGGACAAACATTACCTCCTTGCACAGTTGACTCAGCTTAAGAAAGAGATTCATGAACCTGTGAGGGAGTTCGTGGCTAAATTTAATAGAATTGTGAACAAAATCCCTACTACTAAAAGACCATCTAGCGAAAATAAAAAATGTTTCTTTGTTAATTCTATGCCTCCCGATATTAGCTTCCATCCCAAGAGAGGTGTAATTGCTGATTTACCAGCTGCACAAGCCTTAGCTATCAGGTTGGAAGATGACCTCATTATGGCCGGTAAATGGAAGAGAGAGGTCCAGGTGCCAAATGCCCAGCCCTCATCATCTACAGATCTTGTATTGCAAAGGTTGGTGAATGATATGATTGCCTTAAAGAGGCAACTACCTAAAACTGGTGCCCCCTTCCAACAACCGTATCAAGATATAAGCAGAAGGAATTTGAATCAACAAGCAAATACTGGTAGAGCTTTACCCCTGACATCAACATACCCAAGACTGGCTATTGAAGTTCCTCCTGGGAGGGGAAACATGTGTATTTTTCACTTGACTACTGACCATGATGGAAATTCTTGCCCAGAAATGCTCAGGTATACTCAGATGACCGCTACTCAAGATATGCTAGGGGAAGCCATAGAAGAAGAAAGGAACATTGAGGAGCCTGGCGGCTCTAAGATACACTTCCTGGAATATGAATCTGATTTAGAAAGGGGAGGTGAAATATTGGTAACCCTTGAAGATCCTTCATGCGCCATGCTCACTAGGAGTCAGAGGAATACGAGACCCTCTAATACTCAAGAAGTACCTAGCAAAGGTAAGGAACCTTTAACTAGAACTCATCATGCTAATTTGAACGCTCAGGAAAATAGATTGCTACATAGAAATGATCTAGATGCTTCTTTTGATATTGTAGATTTCTATAAGTCTGCAAAAATCCAAATTTCTCCTATTGAGTATCTCAAGTTGAAACCTACTGAACTTGACAAATTAGTTAAACATGTTAAGGGTAGTCCTGCACAAACTAAATTTGAGAATCAATTGGAGGTTGATACTGAATCCCCCATTGCTAGACTATTTGCTTCCTCGTCTGAGTCATCCTTGTCTGCCCCTAAAACAACTCCCAATTCATCAACCAATGTTCCTTATACTAATTTGAAACCCAATCCTTTCTATGCGTCTTTGTTTATCAATGGCCATAAACTTAGTAACTACATTATAGATTCAGGAGCCTCTAATAACATTATGCCTTCCTCTGTGGCTAAAGTCCTAGGGTTATCACTCACAAAAGCATTTGGTAGATGTTATTCTATGGATGGAAAACAGGTTTCCTTGCTTGGGCAGATTAAGGATGCACGAGTCGCTCTTGCAGGTTACCCTGACAAAAGGGTGACATTGACTATTTTGGTAGCAGATATTCCTGCCAGTTATGGAATGCTTTTGAGCAGGACATTTTACAAGGATTTGGGTGGACAAATCAAACTAGATTGGTCAGAGGCCACAATCCTAGTGGGGAAGCAAAAAGTGAAGCTAGAACCTGAGCCCAAGTGCAAGTTCACTGTCTACCCCTCTGATGATCCCAAGGCCCAGATTTTGTTTAAGGAATGTGAATTTGGCAACTATTTTCTCTCCTCTAAACAGAGCTGTGAGTTAGATCCCAAAGAAGAATTAATGCAAAGGTCTGTACATTCTGATGATTTATGGGTTATGGAATTTGATGGCAGTTGTGCTACTACTGGTTCAGGGGCTGAAGTTGTGTTGATCTCACCTGAAGGTGAAATTTTTTCTTACTCTTTTAAGCTAGAGTTCAAAAACACCAATAATACTATAGAATATGAAGCTTTATTGCTTGGATTATTTGAAGCTAAAGGAAAGGGTGTGAAGGTACTTAAGGTGAAGGGTGATGCTCAACTAATTGTGAAACAGGTAAGGGGGATCTTTTCTATTAAGAATGAGAGACTAAGGCATTACAGAAATAGGGTATGGGATGAGATTGAATATTTTGATGCCTTCTCTATTGAAACAATTCCCAGAGATCAAAACTCATGAGTAGATTCTTTAGCAGTATTAGCTTCTCTCCTTTTGCCACATCCAGATTTCAAAAAAGATTCTTATAGAATAGAAATGATATATCGTCCTAATGTCCCCGACAATGCCTAGAGCTAGCAAGTTTTTGAAAGTGATAATCAGATCAGAAAGTTTTTAGAAAATGCTGAAATGTTCCTGGGGACCTATTTTGAAGGTTCCGAAGCAGAGTGTAAAGAATTCAGTCCTGACCTTGGGATTAATCCAAGAGATGACATGATTCAGTTAAAGGGAAACAAAATCCCTAAAGGGCTGGTCTCTTTAGAACATCTATTTTCTCGAAGAGATGAATATGTTAAAGGCAAACCTCCCTGTATTCCTGACAAAGCAAAGGATTATGAGAAGATAAATATCAGGGATAAAGCTAATCCTAAATGGGTATCCATTGGTAGGTGTTGTTCTTCAGAGGAGAAAGACAAATTGATTAAATTGCTAATCAAATATAAGGATGTTTTCCCCTGGTGCTATGATGATCTCAAAAATTTTAGACATGGACAGTTTCAACACCATATTCCTTTGAAAGCAAATGCAGCTCCATTCAGACAAAAGCTGAGGAATTATAACTCCAAAGTTGCTGAAGCCATTTTTAAGGAGATTGATAAGATGTTGAAAGCTAGAATTATCTATCCAATCCATCACTCCACTTGGGTGGCAAATATTGTTCCAGTACGAAAGAAAAATGGAGAAATAAGGATCTATGTTGACTTCAGGAACTTAAATCAAGCCAGCCTGAAAGATAACTATCCATTACCTGTGATGGACCACATCTTGCAGATAGTTGCTGGGTTTGAAATGATGTCTATGCTGGATGGTTTCTCAGGTTACAATCAGATAGGTGTGGCAGCAGAGGATCAACATAAGAGTGCTTTCACCACACCTCGAGGAACTTTTGCCTATAATCGAATGCCCTTTGGCCTGATTAATGTGGGAGCAACTTTTTAGCAGGCAATGGATTCATCTTTTAGAGACCTGAAGAACAGAATTATTGTTATTTACCTTGATGATTTGACTATTTTTTCCAAGAATAGAGAAGATCACTTGAGAGATCTAGAGTCTATCTTACAAAGGTGTCGAAGCCATGGCATCTCACTCAACCCCAAGAAGTCAGTTTTCTGTGTGACTGAGGGAAAATTGTTGGGACACCTAGTCTCAAAAGACGGAATCAGAATTAATCCAGAGAGGGTCAGGGCAATTCAATAGCTTAGTCTCCCTTCAAATAGGACTGGAGTCAAGTCCTTCTTTGGTCAAATCAATTTTCTCAGGAGGTTCATTCCCGACTTTGCTAAGATTACAAAGCACATTGTTGGGATGATGAGCGAGAAACAACCTTTCAAGTGGAATGAAGTTGCTAATAAGGCATTTGAGGACATTAAGGAAGCGGTTGCAAACACCCCCACTTTGGTAAATCCTAATTTTTGAAAGGATTTTATTATTTACTGTTGTGCTTCAGAACACACCATGTCAGGTATTTTGTTACAGAAAAATAAATTGGGTGAAGAGGTTCCCATAGCTTTTATGAGCAGTCCCCTTAAAAAGCATGAGCTAAAATATTCTTTGGTTGAAAAACAAGCTTTCGCAGTGGTTAAAGCTGTTAAACAGTTCAGATATTATATACTTCATTCCCATTTAGTTGTATTTGTTCCAAATTCAGCTGTGAAAAGTATTTTGACTCAGCAGGAAGTGGGATTAAACAATAGAGCAATGTGGGTTGCTAAAATTCAGGAATATGATCTGGAAGTTAAGCCTACTAAGCTGATCAAGGGTCAAGGTTTATGTAAGTTGATTGCTGAGAACAAAGAACAAGAAGGAGAAGGACTCCCCACAGTTTTATTGGTAAGCTTGCAGGACCCATGGTTTCTGGATGTGGCACATTATCTTACATATGGGGATTGTCCTAATCACCTAACTCCTAAAGAGAAAAGAAACCTGAAGCTAAAAGCTGCAAAATATGTTATTTGGGGAGATGTCCTTTATAAGAAAGGATTAGATGGAACTTTCCTAAGGTGTGTAGATAAAGAGCAGTAGAATAAGCTCTTAGAAGTTTTCCATAATGAAGCTTGTGGTGGACATTTTTCTTCTTTAGTTACAGCTTTCAAGATTTTTAGAAATTGTTACTACTAGCCAGGGATGTTTAAAGATGCATATAGATGGGTGGCCAATTGTGAAAAATGTAAAATGTTCTCAGGGAGGCCACAACTTGTAGCTCTACCTTTGAGGCCTGTTGTTGTTGAAGAACCCTTTAAACAATGGGGATTGGATTTTATTGGGCCTATCTCACCCCCCTCAAGTGCAGGGCATACCCACATCTTAACAGCAATAGATTATTTCACAAAATGGGTTGAGGCAGCCCCTGTTAAAATAACAACTTCGGAGGTGGTTTGTAATTTTCTCAAAGAAAATATTTTGGTACGATTTGGTGTGCCCCAAAAGATTGTAGCAGATAATGCTACCAGTTTCTCTTCAGTTGAAATGACTTCTTTCTGTTATGAACATAGTATATCTCTCTCCCATTCATCAGATTACTATCCCCAAGGGAATGGACAAGCTGAGTCTAGTAACAAGAATCTGATTACTATCATGAAGAAATTGGTGAATGACAACCCCAGAGATTGGCATAAGAGGTTGTATGAAGCAATCTGGGCCGACAGAATAACTCTAAAAAGAGCAATTGCGATGGCACCTTTTGAATTAGTTTATGGGATAGGTGCCCAATTATCTTTACCTCTGGAACTATCCACAGCTAAGTTGCAAAGTGTAATTGAGGACCAATATTTCCAAGATTCCCTGGAGAAGAGAATTATGTATTTAAATAAGATTGAAGAAGAAAGAAATGAGTTGGTTGACTGAATTACTATACACCAGGCCAGAGTTAAAGAAATTTTTGATAGAAAAACAAGAGCCAGGAGGATTATGGAAGGAGATGAAGTATTATTGTGGGACAGAAGAAGAGAACCAAAGGGTGCACATAGCAAATTTGACTCGCTCTGGAACGGGCCTTTCAAGATTCACCAGGTATTGGGTCCAAATTCTTTTAAGTTGGAATATCCTGATGGAACTGTTTTACCCCTATCCTATAATGGACAGGATCTCAAGCTGTATCGTCTGTAAACAGGGCCCCCCGTTTTGTACATAGTCTTCCCTTTTGTTTGGTTTTGTGTTTTCCTTTCCCATTTTGTTTTGTCCCGTTCTGTTTCCTTTCTTCTCTATTTTCCTTTTTCTGTGAAACCAGAGCTTCTGAGTTCTCTACATTTTGTCATAACATGCAGTCCCCAGTCAGAGCCAATGTTACCTTTTGAGTCACCCCTTATTTATTTATTCATTGGTAATATTTCCCGAGCCAAGAGCCGGTTTACCATGTTATATTTTTGGTCATACTTTTGTTTCGTAAATCGGCTCTTGGTCCTTCAATTTGTTTTCGTTTGTTGTCTTTGTAGACAAGGTTACTTAAGGTTTGAACCTTTGAACCTGAACCATTCTCAAAGTTCAAAGTTCAATGGTTCAATATGTCTAAGTGTCTCATAAAGCAAGCTGTCATTTTGTTTGTCTTATGTGCCTTTGAACTTTCGGGTTGAACTTGCACCTTCCGCTCGTACTCTATAGCGGGGTTCAAGGTTCGATGGCTCAATGGTCTTAAGGTTCAACACTCTCTGTCTTCTTATAAGTCAAGTCATGTAGTTACCTTGTGTAATTATTGTATCGTTGAACCTTCCGTTTGTACTCTGTAGTGAGGTTCAAGGTTCAAGGTTCGACAGTTCACTATTTCATAATTGGAAGCCTTTTACCAAAGCTGCATAACTTTTGTTGGTCTACATAACCCTTGCATCTTTGAACCTTCATAATGAACCATGTCTTTACAAGTTCAACGGTTCATGAGTTAAGTTCCTATTTTAGTAAGTCACTCCTTTGCTTATCTATATGGTCCGATTGGCATGTTTGAACCACCACATTGAAACAACGCATTGAACCACGTCCTAAAGGTTCAATGGCTCAATAGTTCAAAGATTTCGTGATTTTGGTCCTGTTTGTTCCCATGGCTTTCTAAGTCAAATTTAGCGGCAAAGTTGGAGGAAATTATGTCAGAAAATCATTGTGAGACCGAGAGCTCTAATTTAGCGGAGACAACGGATAATCATTATACTTCATGATGGCACGTGAACACTACTTGCTATTAATGAAGAAATTAGAGTTCACGTCTTTTCAAATATTTTTGGCATGTTTGTTCCGAGTGATAATTATTCATTCTGTTTAGTGCCATTATTAACCAAGAACAAGCCAAGTTTAACAAATATACATACTATGCAATGCGGAGGAGGATAGCGCCGGAAGTGTAAGGCTCTTTTTATTCAAGTTTTCATAGTGAATTTAGATATCTTGAAGGTGAGTTCTATTTCCCATATGCTATTCCTAGTTCTTATGCTAGAAAGAAGGATCTCTGGAATTTCTATTGTTTTCAAAATTCCAAGTGTTTTATTGTAATTCTCCAACTATGTCTTTGAAATCTACGTGTTTGGGGAATGAACATGGTTGTAGCCTTACTTATTATCACTCAGAATTTGGAGATACTGCATTGGTTCAATATGATTTAGAGGAATTTAAAGAAAGAGCTAGAAACCTTGTTCAAACCCCTACAATGAAGAAAATTGTAGATAGCGGCTTAGTTGAAGCCGCAGCTTTTCCTCAGGCTATACTGTGCCCAGAATTTGTTCAAGAGTGTATGAATAGGTACGACCCCCAGGACAGATGTGTCAGAAATACAAACGGGGATGTGTTATTTTATGTCAACAGACAAACCCTCATGTCTGTGATGAAGATACCACCTAAGGAGGCATATTCCAGCCTTGACATTACTGCCTCCAATGGGTATTTCTCAGAGAAGAGACCAACTTACAAAAGTGTAATAGCAAGGAATTGGCTGCTAAAATTTTAGAAGGGCGGTTCAAGGTTGCCCAGGGCACTTACCAGAGATCATTTGATAAAAGAAGTAAGGGATATTGTAGTATTGTTACACAGACTGAGAGGCACTCAACATGCCTATTATTGGGAGGATTGGATGTACTTTTTCATACAAGTCATCCTTCAAGGAGAACAATATTTGGATTGGGCCAAAATAGTGGCTGACTGTCTACATTAGGGTTTGTGCAATTGTCTAGGCAACAGAGATTTCTATATGTCTTCATACCTATTCTATTGTCTAGCATCTACAAGAGATTGGTTTAACCTACCCCATGCACCCATAGCTGAGAATAGTAAAACTTATGAATATTATTCACAGTTGGAGAGAAAGAATTATTATGAAAATTACAAAAGGGTTAATGATGTCTTCACTGGGAAAATGACTTATGAATTGGCAGGGAACCTGAGTAAAAGAATGTCCAGTGAAGCAATGCAACTAATTAGTATCTATGGTAGCTTCTTCATCCAATTTTCTAAGTTCACTTACATCAGAGTTGGAGGATTTGGTGGTGAACCTGTGAAGTTACCTATGATGGAGTTAGGTTGTCATTGATGTCAAAAAGGTGTCCTCAGTTTGTTTGATGTCATCAGGACTTGGTTGATCAGGTTTGGCCTTCAATGTGTTTTCTTATGAAGTCACAAGGTGATTTGTTTAGGGTTGTCAAATGTTGACAAATGTTTATCATTTATGTTTGGACATAATATGCTTAGAAGTCATCTCAGGATGTGTTCATCTATGTTGTTAGGAGTTCCTCAAGGCATGCTTGTTATTGTTAGGAGTTGCATAACAAAGGGTCTCAACACATTACATGACATTACATGTTGCTAATGATCACCATGGAATCATTGTTCATTCATATGGTAGTATTAGTTTGTCACATTTGATGGTTGTTATTGCTCCTCATTGAAGGGTGTGATGTTCCTTTGTGTGGTGTTAGAAAATTAGGGTGCTGATGTGTTGAGGAGGTTGTCTCAGAAAGATCTTAACTCTGCCAATAATTTCATTTGATTATGCTCTCTCATACTCCAAAGTATTTTATTTCTTAATACTCTCAAGATATCCTAGAACATATTTGGTTAACACTATCACATAAAGAAATGACCTTTTGTTATAAATAGTCAGTGACTTGCTAGTTCAAGTCATATAACTAAAGATGACCTGCCAAAGGGTTATTACACATTGTGAACCACCAGCCCCTTCAACTGTGCTGACTTATTACACCGGTCTTCTACAATGAAGTTTGGGCACCAACGGTCATATTCAAAGTTATGGTGGGCGCGAGGAGTTTGAGCGGATTTTTTGAATCTTTGTTTCCATGTATATGTGGAGTGCATGGTGTATATCCTTTATGCATAAAACAAAGTCGAGGCCCGATTTTAATTGAAGTTTTTGTATGAGTTCAAAAAGCATTTAAATGCTTTATGAAATATAGAGAGCCCATCAATGCACTAATATGGGGTGTTTATTAAGTTTTTTTTTTAAAAAATGATTTTTGCTTTATTTTAAGAAAAAAAAGATAAGGGAGTTGGAACAAATAAGAAACTTCCATTTAAATGGTCGGTCCCTTATAAGAAGCTTTCATAAGGAGATTTTTTTGCTTTTTCTAAATGTTAGATTATTCCTTTTATGAAGAGAGTTTATAATAGTGATTTTTTTTGTGGAAGCTTAAGAGTTTTTTTCAGGATCCCAATGAAAGATTTTTCAAGGCAGATTGATTAAATTAGTTTGAAGAATTTTTTGAGAATGGAAGATGAAAATGTGAAGATTGAATATTCAGGGCAGATTCAAGATATATTGTTATCTACATGGAATTCACAGGAGAGATTTTTTGAAATTGTAAAGTCAAATATTATTTTGTAAGTAGAATATAAAAAATACAAAATGATTGTTTGCAGATTGAAGAGTCTTGTGAAGGAGAAGATGAAATTTTTTTATATATAGGAATATGAAGGATCATGCAAGATTATGCAGGAAGATTGATTAAATGAGAAGATTGGATATTCAGTTTAAAGGAGATTTTGTTTGAAGAGGAATATGAAAAATATTTTCATAACATTGTAAATTAAATTTTCTTTTTGCAGATGATTTGGTGTTTGAACTCCCGGAATTTTTTTTTAAGAAGATGAAGGTGGAAGGACTTTCAATTTATATAATTTTTTTTGGGGGAAACAGATATTACATACACAGATGATGAATTTTAGAGGTTGAAAATACACTGTGTGGTGATGTGGATCAATATGGAGTATTGAAGATATTTTACAGATGAATCATTTTATTGGATGTGAGATTATGTTTGTGCAGGAATCGATCAAATACAGTATGAGGACATCATGCAATAATCTTACAGATTGAACCATGAAAATAAAGATTGAATCATGAAGATAAAATGCAGGTGAATATGCATCAGGTGAATCAAATTTGCAAAGATAAGAGTGTTGTAAAGATTTGTAAAAGGAATTGTTTTGTATGGTCTTGATTTGAAAATCAAATAGGAGGTATAAGGGTGTATGATGAAACACAGGTTGCATAATGGTGCAAATTAGATTGAATAGCAATCAATTCTTGCACACATAATTTTATGATTAAAAATTGTCAATGCCAGTGAGGCATAGTATGCCAGTGAGGCTTGTAGGTTAGTGAGACCTTAACATTTGTCAGTGAGACACATATTGTAGCCAGTGAGGCTTCTTTGTAGCCAATGAGGCATGTTTGATCAGTTAAGCTAGTGAGGCAATTTAGAGTGGTTTTTTACCCCTGGAGGGTTTTCCACTCATGCAATTCTTGTGTCATAATCTTCTCTGTGTGTGTATGATTTACTTATGAAGTTTTGTTCTCTTTCTGTATTCATAGTCATGTACATATGTATTTGACAAATCAATGCTATCTTTCTCTCCTTGTGCTCTGAAAGTTAAAGTGTGTAAAAAGATTTAAAAATTCACACAACATTGATTCATCCCCCCTCTCAGTGTTGATTGTACTCCTACAATTGGTATCAGAGCCAAGTTCCCTTTTGTAGCTTAATCAACTTGGGTAGGTCCTATGTGTGGAGTTCAATGGGTAAGTGCAGAAGAAATAAGAATAAAAATGTCAAGCTTCATTCTAGTCAAAAGGTTTAAATGACATCATTCATATCAAATCCAGATGTTGATATAAAGTCAGTGGATAAAGATGTTGTCCAAGTTGAATCTAATATTGTTTCAGATGTTCCTCAGTTTGATGGTTCAAATTTTTTAGTTTGGTATGTTAGAATGCAAGTATATTTATCCTCCTTAGGATATGATGTTTTAATGTCAGTTGAAAATGGTAATTCTGCAAATAACAAATAAGTTCTTGAATATAATGATATTGCAAAGAAGGCTATATTATCTGCTCTGTCTAATGATGTTATTTGTAAAGTTATGGATTGTGTTACAGCTCAGGATATGTGGAGGAGATTGAAAAGGATTTATCAAGATAATGATAAAGAAGGGGACACTCTGGTGTGTGAAGAAAGTAGCAATGAAAAGAGACTTTCAAATGAAGGAGTTGAAGTTCAATCCCAATCAAATTTAGAAGAAGCTAGCATCACAAGTGATGATGATCAGAGTAATGATGATCAGGATTATAATGAACAAGATTGTGAGATTGATTTGGAAGGAGAGCTCATATATGCTCTAAGTGAGCTAAAGAATTATAAGAGGGAGAGCAAGACATTAATGTTACAATTGTAGCAAGAAAGAGTTTTAAAAGACAAAGCTCTTACAGATCTTGAAGAGGCCGAATGTCAAATTATTAGTTTAAAGACATATATTGATGATTCAAACAAACTAATTGCTAGATTGAAGACAGAAATTGAAGAAGCTAAGAGGATAGCTGATGGCTTAATTTCTAACCTTGAAGTTTCAAGGATTGAGAATCTAAAACTGGAAGGTAAAATTATCAATCTAAGAAAAGAGTATGATGGTCTTAAGAAGTATAAGGAGTTTGAAGAAAGCACAAGCAAGCTATATAAGATGCTTGGTAAACAAAAACTATATGGAGACACTACTGGACTTGGTTTTGAAGAAGGAGAATGTTCAAAAGCAAGAGAGACTCCTAGAAGGAAAATTGATTCAACTCATCATGTTGCTGCCAGAGAAGGTAAAAGGAAGAGTGAAACAGAACAGAAAACTAGAGATGAATTTGTGCACAATCAAAGAAGGAATTTCAGAAAACCTGCTGCTGTTAGACAAGCATACATGTACAGGTATAACTATTCTTTTAATGGTTATTGTTATACTTGTAATCAATTTGGGCACAAATCAGTTAATTGCAGAAGGAACACTGATATTATTTGTTACAAGTGCAATAATGTTGGACATATTCAAAGGAACTGCAAAATGATGAATAGAATGAATGAATCTACATGGAAGCATAACATAATTGCTCAGGAGATATCAAAAAGGTATTATCAGTCAATTTATTTTGATTACAACATAATTTGTTATAATTGCAACTCTCTTGGTCATAAAGCACACAGTTGTAGGAGAGCTCCACCTAATTTGAAAGGTTGGGAAAAGAAAAAGACAGAAAAAGTTTGGAGGAAGAAAGCACCTGTAAAAGTGTGGAAGCAAAAACAGAGTCATGAGAAGGTAAATCCCAAACTTGTGCATCCAGCACAAGTTACATCATCAGTTGCATAACAGATAGCATGATGTGAGGGGGAGTTGTTCTTGTTCTATCTTTTATCCCCAAGAAGTTACAGGAGGAGAACAATTGATCTTGTCTATCATGCTTGCCTGATAATGTTAATTTCTAATGTAGTGTATGTCAGTGACATGTTTAGTGGTTCATAATGAATATAAGGAGTTCAAAAGTTCTCAGCACAAAGAGTTTGATAGTGTTGAGAGTTTTGGTTTATAAATGGTCCTATTCATATTTTGTTCATAGCATGTTGTTACTGACAATGGTTGAGTTGTTATGATGTTGCAGTCCAATGGGATCTTGTTATTGAAAAGTATTGGTTATCATGGCAAAGAGCTTTAGTTGTTTCAAAGAGCTCTTATCAGATATTTGTCTATGTTGGCTAAATGAAAGAAGTCAATTCATAACACTTTTCTCTGCATTTGGTTTTACAAAGTGTTGTTTTAGGAAAAGCTTGATGGTGAAGGTTGTGCAATCTTGATAGGCTGATTTGTATAATGGATCTTGGATGTTCTCAAGAAGTTCCCTTCAGATGTTATCATGTGTTGAAGTATGTTTCAGATGTGGTGATATATTTATCATATTTGACAGTGTGTTGTAAAAAGATGTGCAGAAACAACAGGATGGTCTTCATTCTTTGTCATGTCAGAAAAGGTGTGCAAGATTAGTTTGGTTGCAGGATGATAGTTCATATCAAGGAGTCAGTTTGATGATTATATCTATTACTTTGTTGAGTTATATTTTATGACATGTATCTTGAAGCTTTCAGGTGATTTGAAGATAGTGTCAAAAGAAGATGATAACCAAGAGATATTGAGAAGTTTTTTGAATTGATAGTTTTACATGTTCCTTTAATGATCTTCCTCGTTAATTTGATTCAGAAAGGTATGTGCAAATTGTGTGCCTCCAGTTTTGAAGTGGTATCAAGACTGAGTTATCACTATCATGGAAAACTTGAATAGTTTTTATAAAAAGTGGTCATCTTGGCATCTTATGTTGGGAACTATGTGATGAGGAGTCTTCATGATTTTTAGCTACAAATCTGTTTATCAAAGAGTATTGGTATGTTTATGATTTCTTTGCAAAAGTGTTCAGAAGGTTGATTGTCAGTAAATGGATGGTATACTTCAGGTTGATATGTTGCTTCAGGACTATTTCAGGAAGTGTATCAGTGCTGAGTTGAATTGAGTTATGGTATTTCTAAGCAGTGATTGGTTTGTGAACTTTAACACATGGGAAATCTTGGAGATTTGTTATTTCAGGTCAAAAAGTGTTGTTTTAGGAGTTTGTTAAAGGAAGTAATTAGAGGATCTCATTGATGTTAGTGTCTCATCTTCATCTACAAATTTGTGTTGTGAAAAACTATCTTGTGCAGAACAGGAGGATAATAGTTCATGTTGGAAACCATTGGCAAGGACATCTCTTGTATCATGGATTGTGCTTCAGATGTAAGTTTCATGGTATCTTTTTGCTCTCATGTTTGAAATATTGATGTTCAGGATAAGTTTAGTAAATTTGCATTCAGTACTCTGAAAGACAAGTGGTATCAAAGCTTTTCGTAAGTGGTTCTAATTTTTGATTGAAGATAACAAGATAATAGGAGTTTATGTCTTCAAAGTCCTCATAATGCAGTAAATGTTATGATTAAGCTTTAACATCGTTCAGTGGAGTTATTTTCTCAAGGGGAGATAATAGTCTTTGTCATCAGATGTCAAAAAGGGGGAGAAAGAAAAATTGCATTGGGTGGTTTTGCCATCAATGACAAATGGGGAGATTGATGGAGTTAGGTTGTCATTGATGTCAAAAAGGTGTCCTCAGTTTGTTTGATGTCATCAGGACTTGGTTGATCAGGTTTGGCCTTCAATGTGTTTTCTTATGAAGTCACAAGGTGATTTGTTTAGGGTTGTCAAATGTTGACAAATGTTTATCATTTATGTTTGGACATAATATGCTTAGAAGTCATCTCAGGATGTGTTCATCTATGTTGTTAGGAGTTCCTCAAGGCATGCTTGTTATTGTTAGGAGTTGCATAACAAAGGGTCTCAACACATTACATGACATTACATGTTGCTAATGATCACCATGGAATCATTGTTCATTCATATGGCAGTATTAGTTTGTCACATTTGATGGTTGTTATTGCTCCTCATTGAAGGGTGTGATGTTCCTTTGTGTGGTGTCAGAAAATTAGGGTGCTGATGTGCTGAGGAGGTTGTCTCAGAAAGATCTTAACTTTGCCAATAATTTCATTTGATTATGCTCTCTGATACTCCAAAGTATTGTATGTCTTAATACTCTCAAGATATCCTAGAACATATTTGGTTAAGACTGTCACATAAAGAAATGACCTTTTGTTATAAACAGTCAGTGACTTGCTAGTGCAAGTCATATAACTAAAGATGACCAGCCAAAGGGTTATTACACATTGTGAACCACCGGCCCCTTCAACTATGCTGACTTATTATACCAGTCTTCTACAATGAAGTTTGGGCGCCAACGGTCATATTCAAAGTTATGGTGGGCGCAAGGAGTTTGAGCGGATTTTTTGAATCTTTGTTTCCATGTATATGTGGAGCATGTGGTGTATATGCTTTATGCATAAAACAAAGTGGAGGCCCGATTTTAATTGAAGTTTTTTTATGAGTTCAAAAAGCATTTAAATGCTTTATGAAATATAGAGAGCCCATCAATGCACTAATATGGGGTGTTTATTAAGTTTTTTTTAAAAAAAAGATTTTTGCTTTATTTTAAGAAAAAAAAGATAAGGGAGTTGGAACAAATAAGAAACTTCCTTTTAAATGGTCGGTCCCTTATAAGAAGCTTTCATAAGGAGATTTTTTTTCTTTTTCTAAATGTTAGATTATTCCTTTTATGAAGAGAGTTTATAATAGTGATTTTTTTGTGGAAGCTTAAGAGTTTTTTTTAGGATCCCAATGAAAGATTTTTCAAGGCAGATTGATTAAATTAGTTTGAAGAATTTTTTGAGAATGGAAGATGAAAATGTGAAGATTGAATATTCAGGGCAGATTCAAGATATATTGTTATCTACATGGAATTCACAGGAGAGATTTTTTGAAATTGTAAAGTCAAATATTATTTTGTAAGTAGAATATAAAAAATGCAAAATGATTGTTTGCAGATTGAAGAGTCTTGTGAAGGAGAAGATGAATTTTTTTTATATACAGGAATATGAAGGATCATGCAAGATTATGCAGGAAGATTGATTAAATGAGAAGATTGGATATTCAGTTTAAAGGAGATTTTGTTTGAAGAGGAATATGAAAAATATTTTCATAACATTGTAAATTAGATTTTCTTTTTGCAGATGATTTGGTGTTTGAACTCTCCGAAGTTTTTTTTAAGAAGATGAAGGTGGAAGGACTTTCAATTTATATAAATTTTTTTTGGGCGAAACAGATATTACATACACAGATGATGAATTTTAGAGGTTGAAAATACAGTGTGTGGTGATGTGGATCAATATGGAGTATTGAAGATATTTTACAGATGAATCATTTTATTGTATGTGAGATTATGTTTGTGCAGGAATGGATCAAATACAGTATGAGGACATCATGCAATAATCTTACAGATTGAACCATGAAAATAAAGATTGAATCATGAAGATAAAATGCAGGTGAATATGCATCAGGTGAATCAAATTTGCAAAGATAAGAGTGTTGTAAAGATTTGTAAAAGGAATTGTTTTGTATGGTCTTGATTTGAAAATCAAATAGGAGGTATAAGGGTGTATGATGAAACACAGGTTGCATAATGGTGCAAATCAGATTGAAAAGCAATCAATTCTTGTACACAGAATTTTATGATTGAAAATTGTCAATGCCAGTGAGGCATAGTATGCCAGTGAGGCTTGTAGGTTAGTGAGACCTTAACATTTGTCAGTGAGACACATATTGTAGCCAGTGAGGCTTCTTTGTAGCTAGTGAGGCATGTTTGATCAGTTAAGCCAGTGAGGCAGTTTAGAGTGGTTTTTCTACCCCTGGAGGGTTTTCCACTCATGCAATTCTTGTGTCATAATGTTCTCTGTGTGTATGATTTACTTATGAAGTTTTGTTATCTTTCTGTATTCATAGTCATGTGCATATGTATTTGACAAATCAATGCTATCTTTCTCTCCTTGTGCTCTGAAAGTTAAAGTGTGTAAAAAGGGTATATATGACTTGACTACTGCCACTGTTGAAGATTTCAAAGCACAGGTTGCTGTTTGGGTGAAAGATGAGGGCAAGTGGACGAATGTAATAAACCAGATGGATGAAGTTCAAAAATATGGGCTGGTGAAGTTTTTGACAGAGAAAAGCCTGACTAGTTTGGATGAGGATTTGTTATATGTGAACAAAAAGAATATTGAATGGAGGAACTCCATATCCCGACAAGGTCATTTTGAACTTTCAAAGTTAATTAAGGAAATAACAGAATTCACTCAATCATTGCAACATGACTTGCAATGTATTGATATTAAATACATTAAAGATGATGGAAAACCAGTGGAAGATGTCGATGCAGTGGTCCAATCTTTCAAAGATAAAATCAGCTTTGTCAAAGAAAATGACAATGTTTTAATTGAGGACTTCTCCAGGATTTCTAAAGTTGAATCACTACTTTACCTCTCCATCGACGCACTTCCAGAACACAAAGAAAAATTTGGTAAAATGTGAAGGGAAAAGGAAGTTTGGAAGTCAAGAATGAAGCATATAGGTATTCCTAACTTCCTGAAGATTCAAGAGTTCGTTGCTGCTTGTCAGGAATGGAAGACCCAACGTGCTTCCTAGGCCACCGATAACAAATCCGGAGATACAAACCCATCGTCCCAGTCATGACCTCATTGGCTCATTTTCTCTATTTCAGTTCCTTTATCATGTTATTTTCAGTGTCTTGATCTTTAAATTCAGTTGTTAAAAACTAAATCCCGTACGGGTCAGAGTTATATTAACTCTAGGTTTAATTTACTCAAAGACATGATTAAGACATTCATATTTATAGGTTTTTGAAATCTTTGAAGAGAGAGATACAGAAGTTTAGAAAAGGAAAAGAAGGGAATTTTAGCAAAATGGTTCATAATTTTACATTATGTGTGATGATTTTCTGAGTAATTTTCATCTGTGAATGAGAAGAAGAAACAATTGCTACTTATTTGGATCTGTGCATCTGAATGTGTGGAATTAGATTTTCTGTGTGAAATCTCCTTTCATTTGGTAATTGTTCTTTGTTTGGACAATTCGTCATATGTGTTTTATTATTTACTAGTTCAACAAGTTCATATGAATGTATCCATGTATTTGAATATATCAAAAGTAGAATCTGTGCATTCTATTGCTCACTGTTACTATATAAATTTATCATGTTCATTACATAGTTATGTATGAATATCAGTCTGCCTAAAGCATTTTCTGGTTAAAAGTGCGTTTGGATACTTGAATAGATTAAATTCACTGAAAATCTTGAAGGGAGCTGTACCTAAATTCAGAGGGGAACTAATATAAAAGGTTCACCCATTTATTGTTTAACTCATTTGTTCTTCAAAAGAGGGGTATAGAGTCAGAGTAAATTATTTTTAGAATAAGGACAAATCTGTTAACCAATAGGTAGCAACCCATGCCATTGGATGGGGACCTCAATGATATTTTAGTTGTGAAAGTGGTGCAATCTTTGACTAAGGATAGACTCAAGTGTTAGGTTAATAGATCCTTTAGTATCTAGCCTATATAATGTACACTATGCATGAATCTGTTGGCCAAGAGCCTACTTCAAACATGAGACATGGAAAACTAGATGGACCTTGGATGAGAGATGAAACTTCAACTTGTAAGCAATGGAACCAATTTTCTACAAAATTTTAAATAGGATTCATAAAAATTGAGGGTGAGTTTCTAATGAGTCTTTAGCTTCAAAGATAATTGTTTGTATGACTAGTTGATCAAAGAACATGTCACCAATGCTGAAAGTGTACTCTAAATGGTGTTCATTAGCTTTCTACTTCATGGAGTTTTGTGCTAGGTGCAAGTTGTCCTTGAGGGTTGAAATAATGGTGTCACATGCGCAAAGGGTGGAATCCACTACATATACCTTTGAGCTACTTGGTATGTATGTCTAAAGAGATGGTTACAATTGACCATACATGGATTCATATGGAATCATCTTGGTTTCTATGTGATAAGTGGTACTATACCACCTTTTACCTGATAGTAACCATTTGGTCCAATGATGTTGATCAAATGAAAAAGCAATGTAAGTAGGTCTCCAAGAATTTATTGATAATTTTAGTTTGTTCATTGATTTGCAAGTGATGTATAAATATCATTTTAAGTTGTGTACCATGGCATCAAAAAAGTGCTAGCCATAACTAACTAGTGAAAGTTAGGGCATGATCACTAGCAATTGAAGTAGGTATGCCATTGGTGCAGGAATACCCAATCCACAGTGGCCTCCATAAGGCATTAACTGTTTACAGTTCATTTTGATGTTTCCAATAAGGTCCTAAGCTAACCATTCATGTAATAAGGTCTGTTTGACCAATGCATGTTATTTTAGTTTGTATCTAGGTTTGTGTTGTAAGTCCCAAGGACACTTGTTGAGCTGTAATCTCGAAGGTTGTTAGGCAGTTAGATGTTGTTAGTCAGTTGTGATCTCCCAGCCATTTGGAGGTTGTCTCCCAGCCACTTGGAGTTAGGGTGGTACTACTCAGGCGAGTAGATAAATAGGGGAGATCATCAAATGTAATCAGTAGAGTAGAGTAGTTGTAATTGAGTTCAGTTCAGTTGAGATCAGAGATCAGTGTGATTGTAATCGAGAAATAGAGCATCCGTATGCACCTTTCTGAAAGGCATAAATAACAATTCCCATTGTATATCTTCCTGTCTTTCAGATTCTTTAGTTTTCCTCTATGCAATCGATTTGTTGTTTTGTGGCCGAGATGGATTCTTCATCCATTCCACCAGTTAGATTTATTCAAAATCGGTGAAATGGCTGTACAGTTCATTTTTGTGTTTTTTCATTTGTTCGTTCATGTTTGCAGGATCGTATACATTATGCTCTAAGAGATCCTAGCATTCTCATGTGCTAGGTTGGTGAAGTCAAAGATCTGGGAAGTTACAGAGTTTGCAGTGGTTCAAATTGGTGAAGAATCGCGTTGTTTCAATGAGTATGTGTTTTGTGTGTATATCGCTAATATACATTATATTGGATGCAAGAGGCGACCGGTAGCAGCGGTGAAGGAAACTGATGATCGTAAGTCAAATGAGGTATATGCAGGTTGTTCTATCAGTGTATCGGGAGCACATACAAAATGCTCATCGACAAGGAAGGTCACACCGAATGTATATGGCAATTGTATATCACCAAATGTAAATCCTAAATGTACATTGAAGAATGTATCTCTTGGCAGATACAAAGTCGAAGACATACATGGGAGAGGGTTGTGATGTTGGAATAACAACTTCGAGGGTTGCCAATAGCATATGGTCTTGCCGATAGGAAAGTAAAGTGTAGACATACAAAGGGAAATGCAGGTCAGGGTGTTTGGCTCTGCATCATAGTGGTATCAGAGCCTGAAAAAGATTTGAGCAGAAAATTGAATTGAGGATTTGCAAGAGTGTTTGCCTTTGGGTGTTGTCTGTGAATGTTTATGTCAGACAAGGAAAGTGAGATAGAGGCGGAGAGGATGCCTCCCAAAAGTATGTTGCAGGATGCCATCAAGAAGTTGATTGAGGAGATACTTGCATCCAAGTTGGGAGAGTTCAAGCAGTCCAAAGGTAAAGATAAGGAAGATGACAGTGACAGTGATGAAGAAGATACAGAAATTAGGGAAACCAATAAAAAGGAAGAAGAGATACTAGCAAACTAGAGGGCATTTTTAAATGCATTAAAGTTAGTCAATAGGGACACCATAGATGGGTTACCTATGTCTAGTGGAAGTATGGAAGCTGAAGACGTGATTGATTGGATTGAGGCATTGAACAATCATTTTGAATATAAAGAAATCCCTGATGATGAGAGGGTTAAGTTGGCAAAAGCAAGACTGAAGGGATCCACTCTTGCATGGTGGAATTATGATCAAGGAGAGAGAGTCAAGGAGGGGAAGAATATGATAACCTCATGGGAAAGGATGAAGACCAAACTTAAGGCACAGTTCTTACCCTTGGACTATGATGTACAGATGTATAAGAAATTGCAAAACCTCAGACAAAGAGACCTTGATGTGAATGCATACACACAAGAGTTTCATAAACTCAGTCTCAAATCAAAGAGACCAGAGGAAGAGTCAGAGAAAGTGGCCAAGTACTTGAATGGCCTAAGGAGGAACATCCAAGATGAGCTCAGCATCTTAGCACCAGAAACAATGAATAAGTGTTTCCAAATGGCTTTAAGGGCTGAAGAGAAGATAAAATGGAGACAAGATAAGTCCATGAGGGGAAGAGGCAGCAATACAAGAGGGGGAGGATCAACCCCCACAACAAAGCAAACCAATGAGAACCGAGAAGAGACTAGTAAAGGACACGAGCAGTCTAATTTCAAGGATGGATGGAAAGGAACAAGAGGCAGATTTGGAGGTGGTAGATGTTCTAATGTTTTCACTAGAAGATGTTATCATTGTAATGAAATTGGTCACCCAGCATTCAAATGTCTAGAAAGGCAAGGTTCATCATCAGGAGGTGATAGGAAGAATGACAAGAGGGTCCAGTTTGTGCACGAAGGAAAGGTAGATGAAAGTGTTAACTCTCCAATGTGAAGTGCAACCCTAGCTAAAGATGGAGAATCATTGATGCTAAGGAGAACAATCTTGAAGACATCCAAGGAAATGATACAAAGGAGAGCACTTTTCAGGACCAATTGCAAAAGGAAAGGTAAAAAATGCAAGGTAGTAATAGATTCTGGTTCAACAGATAATATGGTATCTCAAGAAATGGTGGATAAGTTGAAACTGGAAAGGATTCCACATCAAACCCCTTACAAAGCATCTTGGGGCAGTGATAGTCAATCACTTTTGGTATATGAACAGGCATATGTTGATTTTTAGATTGGAGAATATTAGGATAGGGTCTTATGTGATATTTTGCCCATGGAATGTTGTCACCTACTTTTGGGTAGGCCATGGCAATTTGATAGGAGAGTATTGTATGATGGATATGCTAACACATACACCATCAAGAGGGATGGGAGAACTTTTGTGATGACACCATTATAGGAGGATGCTGAAGCAAAGAAGGTAGCCAAAATTATTTTGATGGGAAATAAAGAGTTTGTGCAGATCACTAAAGCAGAGACACAGACAGTTGAGGATATCTCAAGGAATGGAGATCACAGTTTGAAGAAGGTTTCAGTTTTGATTGATGGAGTTCAGATGAATCAGTAGAAGGTCCAGGAGAAAGGTTGTCAGTAGCCACAAGTTGATTGGAAAGACAAGGATGTTATCATAGTAGGGACCATTGTTTGTCCTCTAGAATCAATAAGAGTTGAACAACAAACATATTGTAGAAATACACAACACTGAGAGGGGGGGTGAATCAGTGTTGTTAACAATTTTAACATTTTTTACACCTTTTGATTAATTTAATTTCACAGTTATAGAATTCTTTAGATAGAACAAAAAATTATGGAGAGTATCAACACACAAATTTGACACAAGAAATTTCCTGAGTGGAAAACCCTCCTAGGGTATAAAAACCACTCAACTGCCTCACTGGCTTAACAAAAATTTCAGATTACAACTATCTCACTAACATTACAATTTTGCCTCACTGGCATATTGTACTTCGCTACATGTCTCACTGACATTACAACATCAAAAATTTCAATAAAAAAAAACTCAGGGGGTTTCCCTGTTTCAATAAAACAACACCTTATTTCTCCTTTTCAAAAACCAAACAAACATATATTCTCTGCAATCAAATCAAACTTCAACTGTCATCATCATATCATCTAAGATTGAACATATCTCCCTATCCAAGAAAATGTCTCTCCATGCCTCAAACATACCTGCAATACAAAAATACATTTCTCTGCAAGCTAATGTATCAAATTGACATCATCTTCAAATCACTTATTTAATCTGGACTTCAAACACTTTTCATGCCTCTGCAACACACCAAAAACTTCATTTCAGTTTTACCAATAAATAAACCTTCTTTACAATCCTAACATCATGTATCTCTGCAACAAAACTGATGTGCCATCTTTTCTGCAAAACAAAACTAACATAAACCTCTTCACAAAATTCCTCTAGTCCAATTCACAGCCCATTGATCTCTTCTCTGTCAAAAACTCTTCCACATTTTTCATGCTCAACAACAAAGAACAACTCTCATTTCTTTTCACAAAAAGTTTTCAAAAATAATTTTGCCCTTGATTATTTTTCCTCCTCAAATACATTAAAAAATTTGTCAATTTTCTTCAACAAAAATATCTCTGATCAAAAAATAAACTTTGAGATCATCATAATCTCTTCATAAAAAAAACTGACATGATCCTTCATCACAAATCCCAATATCAATCTCTCTCCATAAAAATCTCACTCCTCACTTAAAAAAAAATCACTCAAAAAAGAACTACATATATATTCCCGTTCATAACAAAAATTTCCATTTTTTTTTAACAAGTCGGTTCACATGCCAAGTCCAATTAACTCTTCTTAAGAAACTTTCCATCTTCAAAAACTTTCCATCTTCTAACTTTTTGATCTTCGCTGTCAAAAAAAATAGAAACAAACATGACTTTTCTGACTATTTCAATGCACAGTGAACGTCAATTTTAAAATGATGCCAACTGTTGCTCTTTTGCTCTTTTTAAACTTTAACCATACGATTGAATGAGCCCACCATCGGTCCTTTAAACTACAGCCATCGATAGGCTTTTCCTCGCCTATCATTTTGAGCCTCCACTGACTAACCAGACACCTAACGAAGGGGCCGGTCAACAGCAATGTTATTACACGCTTTACATTGTCACTTAAGTGACTGTTACCCTTTCGACCGGTCAACAGAAAGTTAAAACAAAAGTGAAATGACGGGTAGGAGAGAATATTGGAAGGGTGACACAAATTTAGTTTATGACTTTCAAAAGATAAGTCTTAATTTTTAGGTTTTAGACAATGCACAACATTAGATATGATGAAGACATAGACTTAGTGGAATTTGTCATTTGTATCAATAGATATCTCAAGAGTCAAGAACATGAAATATGACAATGAGTAAATCATGACTTTAAGAGAAAGAAATGACCAAGACAAGAAGACACTATTGATGACATTAAAAAGACATGGAGACATGAGAAACACGAAAACATGAAGACATGACTTGAAAGCCACTATATGTCTCTGCATATATCACAACTAACAAATGAGAATCGACTGCAACTGATATCAAATGAAGTTCATCTCATACCACAAGAATGCATATTATGTCATCTGTATCAACCTGATCAAATAAGACCTCTGATGATAATGACCTACTTCAAACAAAGATTAGTTTATTGCACTGTCTTGACAAGCATTCACACTGACCAAGCTCCTGAAAGGTGACCTAATATCAACCCAAGAACAACTGACAAGTATCTTGAATAACAACTCATGAAAACTTTGAACTATGATATCCAAAACAACAACACACGTTATCAAGATAATGATAATGATCACTCCATGACCTACAGTTCTGATGAGACCTTGTGAACTTACTTTCAACCAACCTTGCATCATGATAAACATATCAACTTCTAAGGCACCAAGAAGCCCAAACATGTGAAGACCAATAGTATAAGTCCATTCTCTACATCTGCAAGACACACATGATGTGGTCATCACAAGACATTAAGGATTTCAAACAACCAATACATTGTCTCTGCATTAAATCTCTCCCACTTGAAGCACTTCTTGAGAGTGAGTTGATTTACTGATGTTCTTGTTCAAACTTCATGGATCAATATATATAATGCAAGCATCTCTGTTCAACATGAATCAAGACCAAGACACCCTGAGATTGAGATCAATATATATAATGCAAGCATCTCTGCTCAACACTTCAATTAGCATACCACATCATATTCAACCTGTCAACAATGTCAACCTTAACATGCTTGGAGATATACTGATTGAGACCACATCTCCTGCAAGACCTTTTTGACATCAATGACAATCTAACACCATCAATCTCCTTCTTTGTCATTGATGGCAAAACCACCTGATGCAATTTATCTTTCTCCCCCTTTTTGACATCAGATGACAAAGACTATTATCTCCCCCTGAGAACAACTCCACTAAAAAGATGTTATAGCTTGATAATTACAATCACCCTACAATATGAGAAATCTGATGACAATACCACTGTGAAGATGAAGACTAACACACTCCTTTCTGATAACATCACAAACTTTCAAAACAAATAGTTCTTCTTTAGTCAACAACCTTTTTGACCTGAAATAACAAATCTCCAAGATCTCCCATGTGTTAAAGTTCACAAACAAATTACTACTCAGAAATACTATTGGTAAACACTGACAAGACTAACCAACATAACTCAACTCAACACTTATTCACTTCCTGAATTAGTCCTGAAGCAACATATCAACCTAAAGTATACCATCCATTTACTAATATTCAACCTTCTGAACACTTTTGCAAAGAAATCATAAACATACCAATACTCTTTGATGAACAAATTTGCAAAAAAAATGAAGATTCCTTATCACACAGTTCTCAACACAAGATGCCAAGATGACCATTTTTGATAAGATCTTTACTTGCCTCAGATACAAAATTCACCATCAATGTCATAAGAAACTCTAGATTATCATAAGAAATCATAACTTGATGCTCATACCTGAAACCACCAAACCTTTCTAAACCATATTGATGAGGAAGAACATGTCAAATTATTATACCAATGATCATGAACATTTATTCTGCAACCAATCTATACTTGCACATCCTTTTTGACATGAAAAGAATGAAGACTATCTGAAATATCCTCCTGTTCTGCATAAGACACTTGTCAATTTTGATATATACATAAACACATCTTAACAAGAACTCCTGCCTCTTGACTTTATCATTCTAATCAACCTCCTTAGCCATCATATCCAAACATCTGAGGAGAGTTCCTTGAGAACATCTTTACTGAAGCAACATGACAACTCAACCGTATAAGTATGATATGAACTATATGCAAAATAGGATCAAGTCACAACATCACCAAACTCTTTGAGCATTAAATCCTTTAACAACTTATCAACACCTTGCATTCACTGAACATGTCATTGATCATGGACACCTGATACCACTAGAAACACACAATTTGTATATACTACCCTAAAACATATTATTGATGAAAAATATCAAAGAAACATGTGAGATTATCACATCAAGAACACTTCCATATGAGCATCCATTCCATCAATTTTGCATACCAACTGTATTAACAAGCTCTTTCTGCATCACTGATATACACTAAAAATCAACTTAGTTAGCAAAATCTTCAACAACTATCTCACAAGATTGGAAAATATGATAAACAAGACAAGATCACCATTCAAATGATCTCCTTCCTGAAACTTCTTGGGGTCAATTGATAGGACATGAACAACTCCCCCTTAATTCATGCTATGTTATGCAATAGATGTAATGACTTGTGCAAGATGCACAAGCTTAGATTCTGGCTTCTCTTTACTTTCTTTTTGCTTCCAAATTTTCACAGGTGCTTTCTTTCTCCAAACCTTTTCAACCTTTTTCTTTTCCCATCCTTTCAAATTAGGTGATGCTCTCCTGCAACTGTGTGCTTTATGACCAAGAGAGTTGCAATTATAACAAATTATGTTGTAATCAAAATCAATTGATTGATAATACCTTTGAGCACTCATATTAAGCTTCCATGAAGGATCATACACTCTGTTCATTTTGCAGTATCTTTGAATATGTCCAACATTATTGCACTTGTAACAAACAATATCAGTATTCCTTGTATTTCTTCTACAAACAACTGATTTGTGTCCAAATTGATTACAAGTATAACAATAACCATTAAAAGAATAGTTATACCTGTGCATGTATGCTTGTCTTACAGGAGCATTTCTTCTTCTTTGATTATGCATTTTGTTTTTAGTGGCAGCATTCAAATTAATCTTCTTTCTAGGAGTCTCTCTGACTTTTGAACATTCTCCTTCTTCAAATCCTAATCCAGTTGTGTCATTATACTACTTCTGTTTGCCCAACAACACATGTAACTTGCTTGTGCTTTCTTCAAACTCCTGACACTTCTTAGATAAAGTCTTGAGACCATCATAATCTTTTCTGAGTTTGATAATTTCACTCTCTAGTTTTAGATTCTCAATCCTTGCAACTTCAAGGTTAGATATTGAGACATTAGCTATCCTCTTAGCTTCTTCAATTTCTGATTTCAAATTGACAATCAATTTATCTGATTCACTTGCTTGATTCTTCAAGTCTACAATCAGGTTTCTAGCATCTTCAAGATCTGTAAGAGCTTTATCTTTTAAATCTCTTTCTTGCTACAACTGCATCATTAATTTATTGTTCTCCTTCTTATAATTCTTGAGCTCACTCAGAGCATATATGAGCTCTCCTTCCAAATCAATCTCACAATCTTGTTCATTATAATCCTGATCATCATCTCTCTGATCATCATCACTTGTGATGCTAGCTTCTTCTGAATTTGATTGGGATTGAACATCAACTCCTTCATTTGAAAGTCTCTTTTCATTGCTACTTTCTTCACACACCAGAGTGTCCGCTTCTTTATCATTATCTTGATAAATCCTTTTCAATCTCCTCCACATATCCTGAGCTGTAATACAATCCATAACTTTACAAATAACATCATTAGATAGAGTAGATAATATAGCCTTCTTTGCAATATCATTATATTCAAGACCTTCATTGTTATTTGCAGAATTACCATTTTCAACTGACATTAAAACATCATATCCTAAGGAGGATAAATATACTTGCATTCTAACATACCAAACTGAAAAATTTGAACCATCAAACTGAGGAACATCTAAAAAATTTTCTTCTAAGACAATATCAGATTCAACATGGAGAACATCTTTATCAACTGACTTTATATCAACATTTGGATTTGATATGGATGATGTCTTTTGTTTCTTTTGACCAGAATGAATCTTAACATTTCTCATGTTCTTATTTCTCCTGCACTTACCCATTGAACTCCACACACAGGACCTACCCAAGCTGATTAAGCTGCAAAAGGGAAACTGGCTTTGATACCAATTGTAGGAATACACAACACTGAGAGGGGGGGTGAATCAGTGTTGTTAACAATTTTAACACTTTTTACACCTTTTGATTAATTTAATTTCACAGTTATAGAATCCTTTAGATAGAACAAAAAATTATGCAGAGTATCAACACACAAATTTGACACAAGAAATTTCCCGAGTGGAAAACCCTCCTAGGGTATAAAAACCACTCAACTGCCTCACTGGCTTAACAAAAATTTCAGATTACAACTATCTCACTGACATTACAATTTTGCCTCACTAGCATATTGTACTTCTCTGCATGTCTCACTGACATTACAACATCAAAAATTTCAATAAAAAAAAACTCAGGGGTTTCCCTATTTCAGTAAAACAACACCTTATTTCTCCTTTCCAAAAACCAAACAAAAATATATTCTCTGCAATCAAATCAAACTTCAACTGTCATCATCATATCATCTAAGATTGAACATATCTCCCTGTCCAAGAAAATGTCTCTTCATGCCTCAAACATACCTGCAATACAAAAATACATTTCTCTGCAAGCTAATGTATTGAATTGACATCATCTTCAAATTACTTATTTAATCTGGACTTCAAACACTTTTCATGCCTCTGCAACACACCAAAAACTTCATTTCAGTTTTACCAATAAATAAACCTTCTTTACAATCCTAACATCATGTATCTCTGCAACAAAACTGATGTGCCATCTTTTCTGCAAAACAAAACTAACATAAACCTCTTCACAAAATTCCTCTAGTCCAATTCACAGCCCATTGATCTCTCCTCTGTCAAAAACTCTTCCACATTTTTCATGCTCAACAACAAAGAACAACTCTCATTTCTTTTCACAAAAAGGTTTTCAAAAATAATTTTGCCCTTGATTATTTTTCCTCCTCAAATCCATTAAAAAATTTGTTAATTTTCTTCAACAAAAATATCTCTGATCAAAAAAAAACTTTGAGATCATCATAATCTCTTCATAAAAAAAACTGACATGATCCTTCATCACAAATCCAATATCAATCTCTCTCCATAAAAATCTCACTCCTCACTTAAAAAAAAATCACTCAAAAAAGAACTACATATATATTCCCGTTCATAACAAAAATTTCCTTTTTTTTTTTAACAAGTCGGTTCACATGCCAAGTCCAATTAACTCTTCTTAAGAAACTTTCCATCTTCAAAAACTTTCCATCTTCTAACTTTTTGATCTTCGCTGTCAAAAAAAATAGAAACAAACATGACTTTTCTGACTATTTCAATGCACAGTGAATGTCAATTTTAAAATGATGCCAACTGTTGCTCTTTTGCTCTTTTTAAACTTTAACCATCTGATTAAATGAGCCCGCCATCGGTCCTTTAAACTACAGCCATCGATAGGCTTTTTCCCACCTATCATTTTGAGCCTCCACCGACTAACTAGACACCTAACGAAGGGGCTAGTCAACAGCAATGTTATTACACCCTTTACATTGTCACTTAAGTGACTATTACCCTTTTGACCGGTCAACAGAAAGTTAAAACAAAAGTGAAATTACGGGTAGGAGAGAATATTGGAAGGGTGACACAAATTTAGTGTATGACTTTTAGAAGATAAGTCTTAATTTTTAGGTTTGAGACAATGCACAACATTAGATATGATGAAGACATAGACTTAGTGGAATTTGTCATTTGTATCAATAGATATCTCAAGAGTCAAGAACATGAAATATGACAATGAGTAAATCATGACTTTAAGAGAAAGAAATGACCAAGACAAGAAGACACTATTGATGACATTAAAAAGACATGGAGACATGAGAAACACGAAAACATGAAGACATGACTTGAAAGCCACTATATGTCTCTGCATATATCACAACTAACAAATGAGAATCGACTGCAACTGATATCAAATGAAGTTCATCTCATACCACAAGAATGCATATTATGTCATCTGTATCAACCTGATCAAATAAGACCTCTGATGATAATGACCCACTTCAAACAAAGTTTAGTTTATTGCACTGTCTTAACAAGCATTCACACTGACCAAGCTCCTGAAAGGTGACCTAATATCAACCCAAGAACAACTGACAAGTATCTTGAATAACAACTCATGAAAACTTTGAACTATGATATCCAAAACAACAACACATGTTATGAGGATAATGATAATGATCACTCCATGACCTACAGTTCTGATGAGACCTTGTGAACTTACTTTCAACCAACCTTGCATCATGATAAACATATCAACTTCTAAGGCACCAAGAAGCCCAAACATGTGAAGACCAATAGTATAAGTCCATTCTCTGCATCTGCAAGACACACATGATGTGGTCATCACAAGACATTAAGGATTTCAAACAACCAATACATTGTCTCTGCATTAAATCTCTCCCACTTGAAGCACTTCTTGAGAGTGAGTTGATTTGCTGATGTTCTTATTCAAACTTCATGGATCAATATATATAATGCAAGCATCTCTGTTCAACATGAATCAAGACCAAGACACCCTGAGATTGAGATCAATATATATAATGCAAGCATCTCTGCTCAACACTTCAATTAGCATACCACATCATATTCAACCTGTCAACAATGTCAACCTTAACATGCTTGGAGATATACTGATTGAGACCACATCTCCTGCAAGACCTTTTTGACATCAATGATAATCTAACACCATCACATATTCTGCCATAGCAGTAGTACAAGAAGCATTACCCAAGCTGTATAATGCAGGTGTTTAGGTAGAGATGACAGTAAGAAAGCAAGGTGTGTGTAGAGCCTACAATGCTAGGCATGATTTTTTGACTCCATGGAAGCAGGTTACAGTCCAGAGATCATGGGAAAGACATGAGATAGTAGAGTATATAGCTAGAGCAAGACAAAGACCTAACTCATGTGGCATGAGTTCTTTTCGCGATGGGGTTTATGGAGCAGGAGCACCCAATCCACAGTGGCCTCCATAAGGCATTAACCATTTACAATTCATTTTGATGTTTCCAATAAGGTCCTAAGCTGACCATTCATGTAATAAGGTCTGTTTGACCAATGCATGTTATTTTAGTTTATATCTAGGTTTTTGTTGTAAGTCCAAGGACACTTGTCAAGCTGTAATCTCGAAGGTTGTTAGGCAGTTAGATGTTGTTAGTCAGTTGTGATCTCCTACCCACTTGGAGGTTGTCTCCCAACTGCTTGGAGTCGGGGTGGTACTAATCAGGTGAGTAGATAAATAGAGGAGATCATCGAATGTAATCAATAGAGTAGAGTAGTTGTAGTTGAGTTCAGTTTAGTTGAGATCAGAGATCAGTGTGATTGTAATCAAGAAACAGAGCATCTGTATGCACCTTTCTGAAAGGCATAAATAACAATTCCTGTTGTATATCTTCCTGTCTTTAGAATTCTTTAGTTTTCCTATGTGCAATTGATTTTCTATTTTGTGGCCGAGATGGATTCTTAATCCATTCCACTGGTTAGATTTCTTCGAAATCAGTGGAATGGCTCTACAGTTCATTTTTTGTGTTTTTTTGTTTGTTCATTCGTGTTTGTAGGATAGCATACATTATGCTCTTAGAGATCCTAGCATCCTCATGTGCTAGGTTGGTGAAGTCAAAGATCTGGGAAGTTACAGAGTTTGCAACAGTTCAAATAAGTGAAGAATCACGTTGTTTCACTGAGTATGCATTTTGTGTGTATATCACTAATATACATTATATCGGATGCAAGAGGCGACTGGTAGCAGTGGTGAAGGAAACTGACGATCGCAAGTTAACTGAGGTATATGCGGGTTACTCTATCGGTGTATCAGGAGCACATGCAAAGCACTCATCGACGAGGAAGGTCACACCGAATGTATATGGCAATTGTATATCACCAAATGTATATCCTAAATGTACATTGAAGAATGTATCTCTCGACAGATACAAAGTTGAAGACATACATCATAGAGGGTTGTGATGTCAGAATAACAACTTTGAGGGTTGCCGATAGAAAATGGTCTTGCCGATAGGCAAGTAAAGTGTAGACATACAAAGGGAAATGCAGGTCAGGGTGTTTGGCTCTGCATCAGCCATGGTGGCAAAAGATCTAGTCAATGAAAGTCTAGGTAATAATGGATGATGCAAGAACATCTGGGTGCATGCACAATCGGTATCAACCAAAAACAATTTTAGTTTATTTCTTCCAATTTTGGTGTGTGGTGGTCATTATTTGGCATCTCTTATCTTTGGGAACAATCCATGTAATCAAATTTGCAAGAATTGAGTTTTCTCCAAGTTGCAGTTTTGACACACAACATGTTGATTTCATGGAAACAATTATTTGTGAAAATCTGTAAGGTTTGGCTATAAATTCTCTTACATGAATATTGTTAAAGGCATTTTGAAAAATGTGATGAAGATTTTGTGGTCAAATTCTCAATTGTTTCAGATATTTTAATGTGAGAAGTTTGTGTTGGCAGTTTTACGGCAAGTTTAAAATCTCATGATTTTTGAAGGTTGTAGAAAAATCCTTCTGTAAGGGACCTTGGGATGTCATTCCAAGCATACCCCCCATTTTTTAGGTGAAATGGAGAACTTTGAGTTTTCACCTTTCTAGCACCCAATTCTATACGTATTGTCATAGTCACATAAAAAAGAATTCTCTTCAATTAACTTGAGTAGCTTCATTGGTAAATTGTGGCAATCAATCTCTTTTAAGTTTACTAGTTTAGTTTTGGTCATTGATGGTTAGTCACAGTCATTTTGAAGGAGGTAGAGTGTCACTGTTATACTTGTTTGACAAATTGTTGCGAAGTGGTGGATGCACAGGATCATGTTGTTAGAATGCACAGGACAACTAAGAGGGGGGTGAATTAGTTTTGTATTAAAACATTAAACCCTCAAATAAATTCCAAACATCAACCTCTTATTATGCATTAGAATAATGTAAACATATGGAGCATCAATGCAAACACATTCAAACACATAGGAACACAAGATTTATGTGAAAAACCCAAGAAGGGAAAAACCATGGTGAGGATTATCTCACATATATATGAATAGCAACACTGAAAACAAATAGGCTCAATGTAAAGGGCTCACTGCCCAAAAGAAAGGCTCACTACCAGAAGGACTCATTGTCCAAAAGAGAGAAGAATAGAAGAAGACTATTACAGAGAGATTCACTATCTCAAAGAAAGAGGGGAAATCCACCACTGTCAGTTCTTGCCATCCGCAACCTTTGGCTCACTGCCTCTAGAAACTTCAAGCACACTGAAATGTAGACACCTTTTGCTCACTACATTCTGGAGTCATAAGCATTTAAGCTCACACACAACTCACTACCCTTGACTCACATTTGCATCATCTTCTCTACCTAGCTCCACTTAACTTCATCTTGCCTTTATACCATCCATGACTTAAAACAGTCTCAATTAGGTCGGTCCTTATGAAGTGTTTTCACCTCAAATGTGGAACACCAAATAGGTCAACACTAAACAATTCCGTTTTGGAAAGAAGTGAATGTGGACCATGTCAAGGGTTAACTAGGACTCAAATCTATATCACCAAGATGCTCATCACATCCACAATCCATGAGGTACCTCCGTAAATAGCGCCAGCAAGCCAGGTTGGCCAAACTTGAGCTAATGACCACATGCACACTTCTCCAATTCCCAAAAACATCATGCAAACCACAAAGAGACACTCCACACCATCCACACACCTTTCCAAAATATTCAGCATCATCAAAATCCTTTACAACACTACTGCAACCACCTAAAATAGAGAATGTCTTCATTTTGCACATCAGGCTATACAACTATTGAACACCAACACAAGAACTGAACTTGTGGAGCACCCCAACACTAGAAACTTCAAGGGAAGTTAGATACAAACAATATAAGCACTTTTCTAGATCTACAAGACAAGAAACCTTAATGTGGAAAAATACAAAGCATTCTCATTTCTCTTAGATAGTCTTCTTCACAGTCAAACACTCTGGCAAACACATCTTCCACTGCCATATAATCCAGAACCTAAAACTTTGGATATAACACCTTTGAGCACCTCTGATCAACACTTCCAAATCATACAATAATATCTTCAACTATGAAGAAATGCGGAGCATATCACTAAACATACCTTTGTCACACTGCACACATTTTTATTCAAATTTTCTCATAAGAACTTGCAAACCAAGTGAACTACCTACTAGAGGTTGACATCAATGACAACACCAGCAAGTTTTTGACAATCTCCCCCTTTGTCATTGATGGTAGCACCAACTTTCTAAAAAATCACCAAGACCTAAAGCAATCAATCAGTAGCTTAGTAGTACTCCCCCTGACTCGAGTAACTCTTACTCTTCACACACTTTCTTGCACAATGGTTTTTCAACCACTTTAACTCTCTTCCCATTTGACATCAATGGCAAAGAGAAATAACTATAACACCATCAAGTACCTTCTATATATCCACTGCTCTCACTTTTCTATACTCTCCCCCTTAGGGTCATAAGATATGCTCCATCGGATTGCACCAACCAATAGTATCATTACCTACTCCCCCTAATAGGTAGCCTTCAACATTAGTCGAGGACCAAAAATGTATCTTGAAATGCTTCTCGGACAGATGTACACACTTATGAATCTAGTTAAAAAGAGGGGTAATAACCTCTAACTTCTTCCAGAGATACTCAAAAGTATCCTTAGGAAGAGCCTTTGTAAATATGTCTACAATTTGATCTTTAGTAGGCACATACTCTAATTTCACCTCATTCTTTGCAATCTTCTCTATTAGGAAGTGATACCGGATTAAAATATGTTTTGTCCTTGAATGCATTACTAGATTCTTTGAAATGTTTATAGCACTTGTATTATGACATAAGATAGGAATAGGTTCATCATATGACACTTTGATATCCTTCAATGTCTGCTTCATCCATAACACCTATGTGTAGCAAGATGCTGCTGCAAGCACTTTGCCTCTATAATAGATAATGGCATTGAGTCTTGCTTCTTACTTAAGCATGAGATAAGTCAGCTTCCTAGAAAGAAAGCACCACCACTTGTACTTCTTCTATCATATGTATAGCCTATCCAATCTACATCTGTATATGCACTCAAGGAGAAATCAGTATCCTTGGGATACCATAGGCCAAACATTAGAGTGCCTTTCAAGTATCTAAATATCCTCTTTACTACTAAAACATGTGACTCTTTGGGACCTTCTTGAAATCTAGCTACAAGGCAAACTGCATGCATGATATCTAGTCTGGTAGCAGTCAGCTATAATAGTCCACCAATCATTGATCTATACTTGCTCTAATCAGCCTTAGGAGATTCATCATCTTTTCTTAACTTAAAATCAGTAGTCATGGGAGTACATACCAATTTGGAGTCTTCCATTCCAAACTTCTTCAACATTTCCTTAGCATACTTTGACTGTGAAATGAAGATACCTTTTTCTTATTGACTGATTTGTAACCCAAGGAAGAAATTCATTTCCGCACTCATTAACATTTCAAATTCTTTTTGCATCTCTTCTGCAAATCTCTTGCACATTCCTTCATTTCCTCCAAAGATTATATCATCAGCATATACCTCCACAATCAAGATTTGATTTTCTTCAACTTTGAAATACATATTGCTATCTATATTTCCCTTTTTGAAACCTTTCTGCAATAGGTACCTATCCAACCTTGCATACCAAGCTCTAGGAGCTTGTTTGAGTCCATACAATGCCTTCTTCAATCTGCAGACCATATTTGGATCATCTGATAACTAAAATCCTTCTGGTTGTTTAATGTATACTTCCTCTTCCAATTCTCCATTCAAGAATGTAGATTTCACATCCATCTGATAGACTTTGAAGTCCATATGAGCTGCAAAAGCCAAGAACATTCTAATGGCTTCTAATCTTGGCACTGGAGCAAATGTTTCCTCATAATCTATTCCTTCCACTCTTGAGTAGCCTTTACACACAAGTCTAGCCTTATTTCTAACTACTTCTCCATTCTCATTCAATTTATTCCAGAAGACCCATTTAGTTCTTATCACATTTTTGTCTATTGGTCTTGGGATAACTTCTCAAGTCTGATTCTTCTCAATTTGCATCAATTCTTCTTCCATAGCTATGATCGGGTGCTCATCTTTGAATGCTTCAGTCACTATTTTGGGTTCTATTCTAGAGAATAAGCACAAATTTACCTGTTCATCTACCATAACAATATTTCTTCTTGTTAATACACCTTTGTTCTTATCTCCAATGATTTGATCTTCAGAATGATTTTTCTACACATACTTGTGGGTATTAGGAATCCTTTTTGGAGCCTCTTCTTCATCAACTTGCTTCTCCTTTTCCTTCTCTTATTCTCTTTCTTCTTCTCTATAAGGGAGCTCATCAGATTCATATCCTTCTATCAATACTAAGCTTTGATGTGGTTCCTCATCCACTTTGACATTTGCACTTTCAACTAGCTTCTTTAGCCTCTTGTTGTAACACCTGTAAGCCTTACTCTTTGTGGTATATCGAAGGAAGATTCCTTCATTTGATCTTGTATCAAACTTTCCCAAGTTTTCTTCATCTCTCCTAATGTAGCACTTGCTTCCAAACACTCTAAAATATTTTACAGTAGGAGTTCTTCCATACCATAGTTCATATCAAGTCTTTGAACTCTTTACCCTAGCTTGCACTCTGTTTTGTATGTAGATTGTAGTATGAATAGCTTCTCTCCAATAGATATCCGATAGATTTGCTTCTTTCAACATTGTCCTTTCTACTTCTTGAATTGTCCTATTCTTTCTTTCTACAAATCCATTTTGCTGAGGAGTCCTAGGGGCTGACAAATGCCTTTTAATTCCATGATCTTCACAAAAGTAGTTAAACTCATTGCAAGTGAACTCACCACCTCTGTCAAACCTCAAGCATTTAATTTTCAAATCTATTTCATTTTCAACCATAATTTTAAATGCTTTGAACTTAACTAGAGCTTCTGATTTTTCTTTGAGAAAAGTTATCCAAGTCATTCTAGAGTAATCATCAATCAACAACATGAAACACATGTCACCTTGAAAGCTACCTACTCTTGTAGGTCCACACAGATCTGTATGCACCAACTCCAAGGGTCCAGTGGTAGAATACTCTTTGATCTTGAAATTCTTTCTTGTTTGCTTCCCAATTTGACATTCCTTGCAGGTTGCATTCACAAGCTTTGTAATTCTTGGTAGATCCCTCATAGCTTGAGTAGAGTTGATCCTTACTAGACTATCAAAATATATGACACATTCTTCTATGCCATAGCTAACATTCATTAATTTGAGTCATGAAGCACATACCATTAGCACTTTTGAGCTGATATACATTTCCTTTTGTCCTTGTTCCTATAACAACTAGAATTTGAGAGTTTTCTTTTCTAATTTCACAACCACCATCCTGAAATACAAGGTTATATCCTCTGCTACACATTTTTCCTACACTTAGAATATTATGTCAAAGACCCTTGGCATAAAGAACGTCATCTATATTGTGCTTTCCATAAAAATTGATTGAACCTTGTCCACATATCTTAGCAAATGTGTCATCTCTAAGCTTAACAAAACCTCCATCATACTTCTCAAGCTTCACAAACTTATTCTTATCACCAGTCATATGATTTAAACACCCACTATCAATTAACCAATGGTTCTCCTCTTATTTTGTATGAAAAGTCGTTACCAAAGCTCCTTTGATATTATGCTCTATTTCTGGAGCAATTTCCTTCATACCCCTTTTAGAATTATTTCCATCATTCAAAGCCATAAACAAGCATTCATTACTTTCATCATCCAGATAGTCAAACTCATCATCAGATATTCTATCATCTTCCTTAACATAATAACTTCTCTTGAATGATTTACCTTTATTGTCCTTATATTTGTCATTTAAAAATTTGATTGGACATTTTGAAGCATAATGACCTATCTTTCCATAGTTAAAGCATTTCAAAGGTAACTTATCTCTGTATTTTCTAGAGCCCTTTTTCAATCTGCTTACAAAATTTGCTTCCACTTCATCAAAGTCATCTAGATTTGATTCAACATTCTTTTTTGTCTTTCTAGCCTTAAAAGCAGTTTCTTTTCTTGAATCATATTTATCAAATTCTCTTATCTCAAAATTAGTCAAAGTACCAAACATTTGATCCCTAGAATAATTATCCCAATTTTGAGTTTCTTAAATAGTAGAAACTTTACCACTATAATATTTTGGAAGAGTTCTCAGTACCTTCTTTACCACTTCACTTTCCTCTAGCTTTCCACCAAGACCATTGATGGAGTTGACAACTTCATCCACTCTTTGCATGTAGCTTGCAATATTTTCATCCTCTGACATCTTCAGGGTTTCAAACTTGGCCTTCAAATTTTACATGTTTACTTGCTTGACCTTGTCATCTCCTTTAAAGATACTTTCCAACTTCTTCTAGATCTCATGAGCAGTTTTGTAACTCGTCACCTTCACTAATTCAGAATCAGAAAGACTATTCAGAAGAACACTCCTTGCCTTGCCATTGTTCTCATAATCTTTGATCTCAACTTCATCATTTAGACCATTAGTAGGTATAGTATAATTTTTCTCAACTAGCTTCCATATGCCATATCCTAATGAGATGAGAAATCTTTCTATCTGAGTCTTCCAAAAAGCATAATTTGTTCCATGAAACACTCGAACCTCAATACCTTTCCTGTGTGCCATCTGGATCTACCCCAAGCGGTTAAGATTCTCTAGAGAAACTTGCTCTGATACCAATTTTTAGAATGCATAGGACAACTAAGAGAGGGTGAATCATTTGTGTATTAAAACATTAAACCCTCAAAGCAATTCCAAACATCAACCTCTTATTATGCATTAACAGAATGTAAACATATAGAGAATCAATGCGAATGCATCAAACACATAAGAACACCAGATTTACTTGGAGAACCCAAGAAGGGAAAAATAACTGTGAGGATTAGCTCACATATATATGAATAGCAACACCGAAAACAAATAGGCTCACTGCCAAGGGCTCACTACCCAAAAAAAAGGCTCAGTGCCAGAAGGACTCACTATCCAGAAGAGAGAAGAATAGAAGAAGACTATTATAGAGAGATTCATTATCTCAAAGCAATAGGAAAAATCTACCACTACCACTTATTTCCATCTGCAACCTTTGGCTCACTACCTCCAGCAATTTCAAGCACACTAAAATGTAGACACCTTCTGCTCACTGCATTCCGGAGTCATAAGCATTTAAGCTTGAACACAACTCACTAGCCTTGATTCACATTCACATCATCTTCTCGTCCTAGCTCCACTCAACTTCATCTTGTCTTTATACCATCCATGACCTAAAATAGTCTCAATTAGGTTGGTCCTAATGAAGCATGTGCACATCAAACATGCAACACCAAATAGGTCGGCACTAAACACTTCAGCGGTGGAAAGAAGTGAAAGTGGACCATGTCAAGGGTTAACTAGGACTCAAATATGTATCACCAAGCTGCTCATCACATCTACAATCCATAAGGTACCTCCACAAATAGCGCTAGCAAGCCAGGTCAACCAAACCTGAGCTAACAACCACATCCACACTTTTCCAAGTCCCAAAAAACATCATGTGGACCATAGAGAGACACTCCACACCATCCACACACCTTTCCAGAATATTCAGCATCATCAAAATCTTTTCCACCACTGTTGCAACCACCTGAAATAGAGAATGTCTTCATTTTACACATCATGATACACTGCTATTGAGCACCAACACAAGAACTAAACTTACAGAGCACCTCAACACTAGAAACTTCAAGTGAAGATAGATACAAACAATAGAAGCACTTTCCTAGATCTGTAAGACAAGAAACCTTAACGCAGAGAAATGAGGAACATTCTCATTTCTACCAGACAGCCTTCTTCACAGTCAAACACTTTGTCAAACACATCTTCCACTACTACATAATCCAGAACCTATAACTCTAGATATAACACCTCTGATCAACACTTCCAAATCATACAATCATATCTTCAACTATGAAGAAATGCGGAGCAGATTACTGAACATACCTCTATGACACTGTGCACCTTTTTAATCAAATTTTCTCAAAAGCACTTGGAAACCAAGTGAAACACCTACTAAAGGTTAACAATAATGATAACACCAGCATGTTTCCAACATGTGTTGTGGTTTGGGATTCTTTTCTTACCATGATTTATATTTGAGCATCCTTGTCAATCGGATGAAATTTTGTAATTTTGGAAAATTTTTGATGGTGTATATGTGTCAAGCTCTTCATGAGTTCATAATGGAAAAGAAATACTGATAAATATGTATGCAAATTCTTTGTAGTGTTTAGCTAGTCATTTGTGCGATTGAAGAATAACATGTTTCTTTTATTCATTGATTAGTTATGCAATAGTAAAATGGATGAAACTTATAATGTGTAGAGAACTGATTTCATGGATTCATTGAAGTTGACATTATCCTAATTATTTACTAAAGTTTACATTGGTCTTACTTGGTGAGCCGCGACTGGGAGAGTTGGCTGACTCAATGACATATTTAAAAGTAAAATTTCTTCATGATTTTGAACTCACCTTAGCCTTGGAAAGTGCTTAGACTGATGTCCTTTCAGTTTCCATGTACAATGCAATATAAAATTGAAGGTATGAGTTTGATAGAAGGTTGGCTGCAGAAGAAAATAAAGGCAGTGTTATGAGGTGTTCCACTAGAAGGAAAACAAACAGCGCCATCAGTAGAGGAAAAAGGTAGAAAGGAGAGAGCACCTGGGGTAGAGATAAGAGGCACCAGGTAAAGGAGGATATATAGAATGATATATGAATAAAAGGAGTCTAGGATTTGAAGGAAGATGAGCACACAACCATAAGCTGTTTGTCCCACATGTTGAAAAGGTAGAGAGAGAAACAAGAGTAAAGGTGAGGGAAAGATTGTTGTGTGAAGTTTTGTCTTAGAAAGGCTATGTAGACATTGAGAAGGTAAATGGAATCCTCTTTCATCATTTTCTTAAACTCCTTTGTGTCCATCAATTGAAAATTGGTAGTGACTAAAGAAAGGAAAATATCTATAGAAAGGTGTGGAGTTGGAATAGAGGAAAGAAGGTAGTGAGGGAATAGGCAAAAGCCATAACTTGATTGTTTAGAGAACATCTGAAATACAATCGTCCAATAGTAGTGAATAGAATAGATAAGCAAGGAGTGCCATGGAGGAGGCGTATGGGGAAGATTTGATGTCACCACTATGAAGGGATTAAACAAAATATTGTAATATCTTTTGAATTTTTCAATTAGACAAATAATGATGAAATCAATCTCTTTGTTTATGCTTTAGTATCAGCATGTATGTTGTTTTGTTACAACTATGTGCAACAATGCTATTTGATATCAAGCTTGTATAAGATTTTCTATTGAGAGTTTATGAGTAGAGAGTCTCCTATGTATTGGTGTGATTTGAGTTGAGTGAGAGGGAGTACCTCTTGCATTAAGTGGTATCAAAGTAGGTTGATCTTGAGTGTGTAGAGTATGTGTTAGTGCAAAACATTATCATATATTACTTAGCCTAAGTAATATATTTGCACATGGCTTTAAGCCACCTTAGGTGGTTAGGTGTCAACTTGGTGAGTCCAAAACAACGCTCGAAGACACTTGTTGACACTCTTTCTTCCACCTCTAGTTGAGTGTTGAAGTCAACTTCTGAGTCGACTCAACCTCTAATCCTATATATTGTACACACATTATTTATCAATTTACTCCAAATTTATGATCAACAATGCATTTAGTCAATTCTAATTTCTAACATGGTATCAAAGCTATGCTAATTAGCTTTCCGGTTCATTTGGAGGCATAAATCCCCTATTTGACGGAATTTTTTGTAAAAAATGCAATTTATTTTTAAAATTTCACATTTTGCAAGTTTTCGTTCATAGATTTTTGTTAAAAATGCAAATTTATTTTTTGCAAAATTGACATTTTGTAGGATTGGTGAATCTCTGGTTCGTGGCATTTGGGTGAAATTTTCATAGTTTCGGCGATTTTTGGCCTATCGGCCTCTATTTGTCTTCACTGGCTGAGGGTTTCAACGTCTTCTAGTTAAAATCTCTGCTTACTGAACGAGTGTGCCAAGCAGTCGAAAGTTTTGGTCAAAGGGTGATCTTTTTGCATGGCAGATTGAGGTATTTGAATGGTCTGAATCACCTAAGAGAGGAATTTGAAACCTTTGATTTGCTTGCGTCGTCCTTAGATCTATCAAGTTTCTTTCTTGTAGAGTTTTTTGTCTTCAAATAGTTGACACCAGGTCGATCGAAGGTGCTTTTTTGGCGTTCATTGCCCTTTGGAGAAATCTGACCCATCCTCTGGCATGATTAACCTGATCGACATCATGATTTGCCTATCCAAATTTGAGGCGCTAACCATTAACATAGCGCTGGCTACAACAACTAGTGCTGGAAGGAAATGCTACCATTGTGGAGATTCGCAGTAGATGGAGGGTCAATTTCTCTATTTTTGTCTCTTATGATTCGTTTGAGAGGCTCTCATAGAGCAAGGCAGCTACCTCAAGTAATAGGTCATGGCTATTTCACTGCGAAGGGTCGAATCAGGGCAAGGTCTGGCTACAAGCGACACTTGGAGGCCGATCTGTGGTGTCTAAGACCGCTCCAGGCTAAGTCAATTCACCAATGAGCCACCCACCTAGTACAAGCCGCTACATGACATTTTGGTCAATGTATTTAGCGCTTATGCCTTCACATCTGTAGGGTCGAGTTGAATTTTGGGTTTCATACTTGGGAGCTTCAACATTCCGCTGATAACTTTCATTCTCAGGCAGGCCGTAATCGCCTTCAGAGGGCGTCGCCTGGTCTACTGTGACTGATCACTAAGTCAGTTTGTTGGTCGTTGTTCCTTTTTTGGCAGTTGGCTTCACCATCAAGTTCAACGGCCTTTTGCAGGAGTGCTTCCACACATAGGCTTGGCATTTATTACTCTGTTGTTCATGGTTTGTTTGTAGTATCTCCACTATTTCAGATTTGTCATTTATTGTTTACTATAAACTACTAGTAGTTTGCTATTATTAATTACCACTAATATTCATTGTTAACAACTAGTCTAACATTTCTGTTAAACTACTATTTGATGTTATCATCAAGTAGTCTATCATAATAGTAACATTTAATGTTACATATATGATTAATGCTTCTATGTTACACATAATTGTAATAGTGACATTCAAATTGTCCACTAGCAGTTTTGTAACTAGGATTAGCCAAGACAAAATTTTATGCCAGCCTCATGCAATAATTAGTGGTAAGAACACCACCAAAATTGACATTTTATGCTAGAGCAACCTCTAGAGAAAATTGAATTTCCAAAAAAAATTTGCCCGAAAAGACCCTAATCTTGCATGGTGTGTGCAAAGAGGGCTTTTTTCTTTTCGTCATAACTTTTGCTCACAGAGGCAAAATTGGACATATTTATAGCCGACAAGAAGCTAGTTCTGGCATCGACAAAGTTGCATCAAGACGATTTGGGAATTGTCCCATTTTCTCAAAAAAAATCCCATTCTTTGTGCACCAAGTTAAGCAACTTGAAAAACAATTGTATCTTTTGAATGGCAACTAGAAATTGAGTGCCTCTTTTTTAGAAAGTGAATAATTTTTTGAGCCTAATCTATTGGAAATGATTTTGCACTATCATTATAAAGTACCATTTTTCATTCCAATTAGACTTGCTTAACGCATTACTGTTATAAAGTGCCATAAATTCAGGGGGGTGTCATTGATTTTTTTCCTTCCGAGCCATCTAAGACTACAACATACATCTCATCTACATGGTTTTATAAGTGTCAATCTCCAAGAAATTCTATTCATATTGGGAGCTTGAAAACACCCAATGAGGTCTTAATAGCTCTTTGGGTAGGTCAATGAACAAAGAAGTCATGAGCTCAAAAGTATAAGTCCAAGAGACTCTAATACTATAGAGGACTATGTCACATAATTTAACTCAATGAGGTTGCAACTAAAAGAAGGTGGGATGCAGTCATATCAGCCACAAATATCTGGGATAAAAATATTGAATTATGTATTGAGATGTGTCAAGAATGCTTCCACTACACCATCACCTAATGCTACATGTGAATCCAGAGTCAAGATTCTTAGAGAACTTCTAGATTTTCATCGCAACAAAAGATTGATATCAATTCCTTTACTTCTATAGATTTCAGTGTTGCTTCACAGAAGGCTTCCAAAGAATCTTCAAAGCAGGACTTCACATTGGATTTAAATTGTAGCCACATAGTGTGCAATTGATATTCCACACATGGATCTTGAAAGTATTGTAGGACTATCACTTTCAGTTGTATTGTGTCAAGTACACTTCTATTGAGTCATGTCCAGAACACTATGTTAATTTCTCTCTTTTTGGAGGAAATTTTTTCCCACTAAGTTTTCTTTCCTTCTCCACCTAATGAGAGATGCATTTGCACATGGATACCTCATTAAGCCTAGTAGTTGGGACCCATCTTTATTGTACCCACCTAAGCTATGCTTAACAGTGGGTGTTAATGCAAAACATTATCATATATTACTTAGCCTAAGTAATATATTTGCACATGGCTTTAAGCCATCTTAGGTAGTTAGGTCTTGACTTAGAGAGTCCAACACAACTCTCCAAGATACTTTTCAACACTTTTTCTTTCACGTCTAGTTGAGTGTTGAAGTCGACTTCTGAGTCAACTCAACCTCTACTCCTATGTATTGTACACAGATTGTTTATCAATTTACTCCAAATTTGTGATCAGCAATGCATTTAGTCTATTCTCGTTTCTAAAAGTATGCACCAGGACCTATGAGAGAAGAATGGTGAAGAGTGAAGACATTGAAGCCACGAGAGAAAATTGAAGTTGTGAGAGAGATATATTGGTTGTCCTCTAGCAGAGATAAAGTTGGGTAGAAGGTGTACATACTTCTTCCACTGAGAGAAAGTGGGTAGAAGAGGTCTTGAAGAGGTGCATCTTCCAGAATCTTGTTGGTTAAAGGATATTTGTGAGAGTTTTGTTGCAAAGAGGACCTGTAATTGCAAAGAGAGTTGGCTCTGAAGTTTTGTGTGTGCAAGTTGTAGATTGAGAGTGTTACAATTATTTGAAAAAATGTTTTGGAGACAAGGAGAATGTTTGATGATGAAGAAGGTATTTTTGAAGCCACAGAAAAAGAAGCAAGAGCCCATCTAAAGGAGTAATTTGTTCTGAACCATTTGCAAGTCAGGTGGAAAATGGTGCAAGGTGATGGTGGATAGTAGTAGCACTGATAATTTGGTTGCATTGGAAATGGTTGAGAAGCTGAATTTGAGGAGGATGAAGCACCCTAACCTGAATTCCATTTCTTGGTTACAATGAGGTCATCAAATTTGGGTAAGTGAACAAAGTATTGTTAATTTTCACATTGGAAGATATAAAGATGAAATTGTATGTGACATAGTACCCATGGATGTATATCATGTTTTATTAGGTCAACCTTGGCTTTGGGATATGGAAGTTGTACATAATGATAGAGAGAACACATATAGCATAATCAAGGATGGGGAAGGAATATGTTTTAAATCCATCTCAAGATAAAGAAGAAATAAGTGGCAAGGAAATTCCAACAGTATGCCCTAATGAATGTATGAAAGAAGATAGAAAGATTGAAGTTACAATGGTTGAGAAAGAGAAATAGGAAAATGCAGCAGTGCCCTGGAATCCTTTGAAGGATGAAGAGAAGAAATAATAGATTGTAGTAGATAAGAAGAATGAAAAACAAGATGAGGAAATCCTTGTGCAAAAGGATCGAGAGGAAAGAGAAGAGATTGCAACAAAGGTTACAAAGGATGAGAAGAAGTGTTGTAGCCCTTTGATAGAAGGGGCGTGGAAGGAGAAACATGTGGGAACAACCCATACAATCTCAAAAGAAAGCAAACTAGAAAGGAAAAGAAGCAAGGAGAGAAAAGAATGGAAGAATAAAGAGTTTCTAGCTATAGCATGTCCTTTTCAAGGTAGGGAAGAGGTAAAACATGAAGTTGCAAAAGAGTTTGATCCATTGAAAGACATATAAAATTTGAAATAATTGGGACATCAATGTAAAGAAGAGGCAATTCATGAAGAATTGAGAAGAGTGGAGGTAAGACTAACTACATTAGAGATTACAATAGTATACCATGAGGAAGGCATGGAGAAAGATAGTGAGAAAGAAGAGGAAATCGTAGCAGAGGTTACTGAGGATGAAGAGGAAAAAGAAGTGAGCAGAGAAGAAATTGTAGCAGAGGTTGCTAATGATGAGGATGTAGTTGTTGCAGATGATAAGGTTACAATGAAAGAGAATAATGTTGCAGTAGTTGTGATTCCTTTGGAGGACATGAAGATGGTGATAGTAATGAAGGGTGAAGAAGTAAAAGTTGCAGTAGCAAAGGAGGAAGAGGTAACGAATGATTTTTCTACATTTTGCAATGTTGCTTTGCATTTTGATAAAATGGTGAGAGTAGAAGAGAAAGAGGATGTAGAATAAAATGAGATGAATGTAGGGGAGCAGATAGATATACACCATATAGATTTGTATGCAGATGCTATAGCAGATGGCATGGACGAGACATATTGAGAAGAGGTGATTTTCATTTTTCTAAATTTTGTGATAATGAAAATGATGTCGGTTTACCATCATTTGCAATGGTGATAGTTACAATTGAAGAGTATGACGAAGTGAAAACATGGGAGGATATGGAAATGTAGATGGTATCGATGACACATATTGGGAAGAGGTGATTGCCCCTGAGCCCCCGTCTGGGGGTGCTACCCCCAAAAACCTACCATGGGCTCCACCCTCGGGCCCTACAGGAGGGGATGCACCCCTATGCACTCCCCTATTAATTATTTTGGGGGGAAACCGTGGCTAACAAAGTGATGTAAGAGCATTCAAGCTCACAAGAAATCTTGCATCAACCAAAATATATATATATATATATATTTCTTTTACCCTTTTGTTTGTCTTGTAGGTTTCTAATCAACATCATACACCAACTTTGGGGAAATAAAATAAATATTTTAATTCTTCAACAATCCAAGGAAAAGACAAGGCAAGTTGCATATGGACAAAATCCTAGTCACCTACATACTAGAAGACAAAGATTGGACAATGAAGAGTTTTCAAGCACACAAGTCATGAAGGAAAGCAACAAAGGAATCCCAAGAGTCACCTTTCTCTAAATTGGATGCCACCAAGAAAGAAGAGGAATACCAAGAGTCATTGGAGCCCAAATGAGAAAGATGAAACTTGGAAAATGAGATATTATAAATAGATTGAAGTTTGGCTCCAAAGAGGCATTGAAAATGAGAGAAGAGTCCAAGTTTATTTTTTATTTTTGCAGGTCATCAAGAGGACGTCCATAGGTGATGTTGAAGATAATTCTCCAAGGGAAATAAATCCATTTTCATGAGACAAAGAAAGTGGACATCCATGGTGACTTGTTAGGTGAAAATTTTCTGAATTTGTAAGTTTGTGGAGGTGGATAGTTGGAAAGTTTGTAAGAGATAATTCATAGTTGGATGTGTGGAGGTTATGTATGTTTGTTAACATCTTGATTGGCTGCACAAAAATATTTAGGTTGTAAGTATTTTCTGTTGTTCATATTTTATGAAATTTTCAAGATATAATGTTACCTCATAGATGAAATTGTTGCTACAACATTTAGAAACTATATTCACATAAGGGCTGCAAGTTTAAGAGGTTAATCAACATTTATTTTGCTGCAACTAAAGGAATCAAAGGGACAAATAACAATCCTTAAGGGCTGGAATTTATCAAAGTTAATTTGCATCTAAGAGGAGTGGAAAAAATCTTGACAAACAACAATCTTAAGGCTGAAATTTAACAAGGATATACATGGGCACATACAATTTATTACAATATTTAAACTTTGAGCGCATGATTATAGGAATTTGAAGTCATGAATATTGTTTTTATCATAATGCACATAAGTGAAGTTGATTGGGCTGCATGATGGGACAATCCTTCATTGGATTCTCTTATCATGACTGCACCAAATGGTATCAGAGTGGGTAGTTTTTTTGGTAGTTGTGTTAAGGTGAGTTGAATGAGATGATAGAGCTCTAATATTTTGTTGTAGGTACAAGGGAAATTCCTATAACTATAGAGAGCTAGTATTTGAGATTATGGTTTAATTTGTATTGGTGTCCTCCAATAGAGATAAAGTTGGGTAGAAGGTGTAAAAACTTTCTCCACTATATGAAAGTGGGTAGAGGGGGTTTTGAGAGATGCATATTCTAGAGTCTTTGTTGGGTAGAGGATAATTGTGGGATTTGGTAAATACAGAAGTGTGTGATTTATTCGTATTGTAAAACATGATTGTGTGAGTTTTGTGGTTATTGTGTATGTGTGTGCAGAAAATGTCTTCAAGAAAGAGGAATAGTATGAGTTTGGACTTGGGTAAGGCTTTGAAATTTTCATTTACTGAAAGGAGAGAAACATGATTAGGTGAAGAAAGTTGACCCAGGATTCAGAAAAAGTGTGCAGAGATTTCCAGGAGGTTGGATGCCTTAGAGGCAAGTATAATGAAAGAAAAGAGAAAAGAGAAGAAGATAGGAGGTAATGACTCACAAAAAATTTCTGATTTACTTTTATGTGAAGGTGAAGAAGAAATCCTTATGCAAGAGGACGAGGAAGAAGAAAAGAATGATAATGTAGCAGTAACATGTCTTTTTTAAGGCATGGATGAAGTGTAGAAAGAAGTTGTAGCTAAGAGTGACGATGAGAATAAACTTGCAAAAGTTGTGTGTTCTTTTAAGGACATATTGGTAAATGCAAAAAAGTTTGAGGAAGAAATGAATGAAGAGGTAAAAGAGGTGATTGTGGATTTGTTTCATTTTAATAATATTTGTTGTAATAAGTTTAATGTAGGAGAGATGGTGACAAGAGAATAGAAAGAATTTTGTTGGAGGTGGTCGGATTGTTGTGGGTTGAATCCCATGAGAAAAGAGAAGAGAGGAGAATGCATTTGGTGGAGGAGATCAGTTTATGATGGACAAAATTCCACAAGTGAAGGAAGGATTGATGAGCAAATTGGGTAGAGGAAGATAGGAAGGGTTCCAGGAAGACATTGGAAAAAGAGAAGAAAGAAATTTTCATGGCACCTATTCTAGCATTGGAGTATGCTACAAATAGTTTACTATTTGGAAAGATGGTTCAATCACTTAACTCCATTTTTTGGGCCATGCTCACAAACTTCTTACCCGACGTGTCTGATGCAGATGCATCCAGGCTCACAAGCATTCTTACATCAACCCAAAAAAAATTATTTTTCTTTTACCCTTTTGTTTGTCTTGTAGGTTTCTAATCAACATCATACACCAACTTTGGGGAAATGAAATAAATATTTTAATTCTCCAACACTCCAAGGAAAAGACAAGGCAAGTTCCATATGGACAAAATCCTAGTCACCTACATACTCGAAGACAAAGATTGGACAATGAAGAGTTTTCAAGCACCTAAGCCATGAAGGAAAGAAACAAAGGATTCCCAAGAGTCACTTTCTCCAAGTTTGATACCACCAAGTAAGAAGAAGAATACCAAGACTCATTGGAGCCCAAATGAGGAAGATGAAACTTGGAAAAGGAGATATTATAAATAGATGGAAGTTCAGCTCCAAAGAAGCATTCAAAACAAGAGAAGAGTCCAAGTTTATTTCTAATTTTTGCAGGTCATCAAGAGGACATCCATAGTTGATGTTGAAGATAATTCTCCAAGGGAAATAGATCCATTTTGATGAGGCAATGAAAGTGGACATCCATGGTGACTTGTATGTTCCTGGAGGTGGATAGTCAAGGAAAGTCTGTAAGAGATACTTCATACTTGGATTTGTGGAGGTTATGTATGTGTGTTACCATCTTGATTGGTTGCATAAAAACATTTGGATTGTAAGTATTTTCTTCTATTCATGTTTTATGAAATTTTCAAGATATAATGTTACTTCATAGATGAAATTGTTGCTACAAACTATATTCACTTAAGGGCTGCAAGTTTAAGAGGTTAATCTACATTTATTTTTCTACAACTAAAGGAATAAAAGGGACAAATAACAATCCTTAAGGGCTGGAATTTATCAAAGTTAATTTACATCTAAGAGGAGTGGAAAAAAATCATGACAAACAACAATCTTAACACTGAAATTTAACAAGGATAGACATTCATACATACAATTTGTTACAATATTTAAAGTTTTGAGTACATGATTATAAGAACTTGAAGGCATGAATATTGTTGTTATCACAATGCACATAAGTGAAGTTGATTGGGCTGCATGATGGGACAATCCTTCATTGGATTCTCTTATCATGACTGCATCAAAAGGTATCAGAGTGGGTAGTTTTCTTGGTAGTTGTGTTGAGGTGAGTTGAATGAGATGATATAGCTCTAATATTTTGTTGCAAGTATGAGGGAAATTCCTATAACTGTAGAAAGCTAGTATTTGAGATTATGGTTTAATTTGTATTGGTGTCCTCCAATAGAGATAAAGTTGGGTAGAAGGTGTAAAAACTTCAACCACTATGTGAAAGTGGGTAGAGGGGGTTTGAGAGATGCAGCTTCCAGATTCTTTGTTGGGTAGAGGATAGTTGTGGGATTTGGTAAATACAAAAGTGTGTGATTTATTCATATTGTGAAAAAATATTGTGTGAGTTTTGTGGTTATTATGTATCTGTGTGTAGAAAATGTCTTCAAGAAAGAGGAATAGTATGAGTTTGGACTTGGGTAATGCTTCAAAATTTTCATTTATTGAAAGGAGAGAAAGAAGGTTAGATGAAGAAAGTTGGGCCAGGATTTAGGAAAAGTGTGCAGAGATTTCCCAAAGGTTGGATGCCTTAGAGGCAAGTATAATGAAAGGAAAGAGAAAAAAAATAAGATAGGAGGTATTGACTTAAAAAAAAAAATTATTTACTTTTATGTGTAGGTGAAGAATAAATCCTTATGCAATAGGACGAGGAAGAAGAAAAGAATGAGAATGTAGCAGCAACATTTCTTTTTTAAGGCATGGACCAAGTGTAGAAAGAAGTTGTAGCTAAGGGATGAGAATAAAGTTGTAGACATTGTGTGTCCTTTTAAGGACATATTGGTAAACGCAAAAAAGTGTGGGGAAGAAGTGAATGAAGAGATAAAAGAGTTGATTGGGGATTTGTTTCATTTTAATAATATTGTTGTAATGAGTTGAATGTAGGAGAAATTTTGACATGAGAATAGAAATAATTTTGGTGGAGGTGGGCAGATTGTGGTGGGTTGACTCCCATGAGAAAAGGGAAGAGAGGAGAATGCGTTTGGTGGAGGAGATCAGTTTATGATGGACAAAATTCCACAAGTGAAGGAAACATTGATGAGCCAATTGGGTAGAGGAAGATAGGAAGGGTTCTAGGAAGATGTTGGAAAAAGAGAAGAAAGAAATTTTTATGGCACCTATTATAGATTGGAGTATGTTACAAATAGTTTACTATTTGGAAGGATGGTTCAATCACTCAACTCCATTTTTTTGGCCATGCTCACAAACTTCTTACCTGACGTGTCTAATGCAGATGCATCCAAGCTCACAAGCATTCTTGCATCAACCAAAAAAATATATTTTTCTTTTACCCTTTTGTTTATCTTGTAGGTTTCTAATCAACATCATACACCAAATTTGGGGAAATAAAATAAATATTTTAATTCTCCAACACTCCAAGGAAAAGACAAGGCAAGTTGCATATGGACAAAATCCTATTCACCTACATACTAGAAGACAAAGATTGGACAATGAAGAGTTTTCAAGCACCCAAGTCATGAAGGAAAGCAACAAAGGAATCCCAAGACTCACTTTTCTCCAAGTTGGATACCACCAAGAAAGAAGAGGAAAACCAAGAGTCCTTGTAGCCCAAATGAGGAAGATGAAACTTGGAAAAGGAGATATTATAAATAGATGGAAGTTTGGCTCCAAAGAGGCATTCAAAACAAGAGAAGAGTCCAAGTTTATTTTTTATTTTTGTAGGTCATCAAGAGGATGTCCATAGGTGATGTTGAAGATAATTCTCCAAGGTAAATAGATCCATTTTGATGAGGCAATGAAAGTGGACATCCATGGTGACTTGTTTGGCAAAAAAAAATTGAATTTGTAAGTTCGTAGAGGTGGATAGTCAAGGAAAGTTTGTAAGAGATACTTCATAGTTGGATTTGTGGAGATTATGTATGTGTGTTACCATCTTGATTGGATGCATAAAAACATTTGGATTGTAAGCATTTTCTTCTATTCATGTTTTATGAAATTTTCAAGATATAATGTTACTTCATAGAAGAAATTGTTTCTACAACATTCACAAATTATATTCACTTAAGGGCTGCAAGTTTAAGAGCTTAATCTGCATTTATTTTTCTACAACTAAAGAAATCAAAGGGACAAATAACAATCTTTAAGGGATGTAATTTATCAAAGTTAATTTGCATCTAAGAGGAGTGGAAAAAAAATCTTGACAAACAACAATCTTAAGGCTGAAATTTAACAAGGATATGTTGGCACATACAATTTGTTACAATATTTAAAGTTTTATCACAATGCACATAAGTGAAGTTGATTGGATTGCATGATGGGACAATCATTCATTAGATTCTCTTGTCATGACTACATCAAATGGTATCAGAGTGGGTTTTTTTTCTGGGAGGTGTGTTGAGGTGAGTTGAATGATATGGTATAGCTCTAATATTTTGTTGTAGGTATGAGAGAAATTCATGTAACTGTAGAGAGCTAGTATTTGAAATTGTGGTTTAATTTGTATTGTTGTCCTCCAATAGAGATAAAGCTAGGTAGAATGTGTACAGACTTCCTACACTATTTGAAAGCAGGTAGAGGGGATTTTGAGAGGTGCATCTTCTAGAGTCTTTTTTGGGTAGAGGATAGTTGTAGGATTTGGTAAATATGGAAGTGTGTGATTTATTCATATTGTGAGAAAAGATTGTGTGAGAATTGTGGTTATTGTGTATGTGTGTGCAGAAAATGTCTTCAAGAAAGAGCAATAGTATGAGTTTGTCCTTAGGTAATGCTTTAAAATTTTTATTTATTGAAAGGAGAGGGAGAAGGTTAGATGAAGAGTGTTGGTCCAGGATTCAGGAAAAGTGTGCAGAGATTTCCAGGACGTTCCAGATGCCTTGGAGGAAAATATATTGAAAGGAAAGAGAAAAGAAAGGAAGATGGGAGGTAATGAGTCACAAAAACTTTCTTATTTAGTTTTATGTGCAGGTGAAGAAGAAATCCTTATCCAAGAGGATGAGGAAGAAGAAAAGAATGAGAATGTAGTAGCAACATGTCTTTTTGAAGGCGTGGAGGAAGTGGAGAAAGAAGTTGTATCTAAGGGTGAAGATGAGAATAAAGCTACAAAAGTTGTGTATCCTTTGAAGGACATATTGATAAATGCAAAAAGGTATGAGGAAGAAGTGAATGAAGAGGTAAAAGAGTTGATTGTGGATTTGTTTCATTTTAATAATATTTGTTGTAATGAGTTGAATGTAGGAGAGACGGTGACAAGAGAATAGAAAGAATTTTGGTGGAGGTGGTCAGATTGTGGTGGGTTGAATCCCATAAGAAGAGAGAAGAGAGGAGAATGTATTTGGTGGAGGAGATCAGTTTATGATGGACAAAATTCTACAAGTGAATGAAAGATTGATGAGCAAATTTGGCAAAGGAAGATAGGAAGGGTTCCACAAAGATGTTGGAAAAGGAGAAGAAAGAAAATTTCATAGTACCTATGATAGCATTAGATTATGCTACAAATAGTTTACTATTTGGAAGGGTGGCTCAATCACTCAACTCCATTTTGTGAGCCATGCTCACAAACTTCTTACCTGGCATGTCTGATGCAGGAGCATACAGGTTCACAAGCAATCTTGCATCAACCAAAAAAAGTTATTTTTCTTTTACCCTTTTTTTTGTTTTGTAGGTTTCTAATCAACATTATACACCAACTTTGGGGAAATAGAATAAATATTTTAATTCTCCAACACTCCAAGGAAAAGACAAGGCAAGTTGTATATGGAGAAAATCCCAGTCACCTACATACTGGAAGACAAAGATTGGACAATGAAGAGTTTTCAAGCACCCAAGGCATGAAGGAAAGCAACAAAGGAATCCCAGTAGTCACATTTCTCCAAGTTGGACACCACCAAGCAAGAAGGGGAATACCAAGAGTCATTGGAGCCCAAATGAGGAAGATGAAACTTGGAAAAAGAGATATTATAAATAGATGAAAGTTTGGCTCCAAAGAGGCATTGAAAACAAGAGAAGAGTCCGAGTTTATTTCTGATTTTTACAAGTCATCAAGCAAACATCCATAGGTGATGTTGAAGATAACTCTCCAAGGGAAATACATCCATTTTAATGAGGCAAAGAAAGCAGACGTCGATGGTGACTTGTTAGGTGATTTTTTTTAAGTTTGTGGAGGTGGATTGTTGGAAAGTTTGTAAGGGATGCTTCATAGTTGTATTTGTGGAGGTTATGTATGTGTGTTATCATTTTGATTGGCTGCATAAAAATATTTGGGTTGTATGTATTTTTTATTGTTCATGTTTTATGAAATTATCAAGATATAATATTACTTCATAGCTGGAATTATTGCTACAACATTCACAAACTATATTCACTTAAGGGCTGCAAGTTTAAGAGGTTAATCTACAATTATTTTGCTGTAACTAAAGCAATCAAAGGGAAAAATAACAATCATTAAGGGCTAGAATTTATCAAACTTAATTTGCATCTAAGAGGAGTGGAAAAAAATCTTAACAAACAACAATCTTAAGGTTAAAATTTGATGCAATATTTGAAGTTTTGAGCACATGATTATATGATTTTGAAGGCATGAATATTGTTATTATCACAATGCACATAAGTGAATTTGATTGGGCTACATGATGGAACAATCCTTCATTGGATTCTCTTGCCATGACTACATCACAAAGTCACCAAAATTTACTTTGTTGCATGTACCCATAGCCCTGTAGCATGATCAGTTGCCACATACTAACAACTTGTGACACCTGTCATTTCATCTCTTACATGTCATAGAATCTATCATTACTCATGACACATGACCACAAGGTGTCGACACATGGAAAAACTATGCCAAGTCAACATGGGAGGCCTACCTCCTCATATGAGGACAAAATTTACATAGAAAATTATAATAGTATGCAAGAATAAATAAATACAACATTAGAAACTTGCAAAGTTTGAGACACCTTAATTCCCAACAATTAGAGGCACTAGCTTCACAAAAGCCTAGTTTAGTATCCTATAATTTTTTAGACAATAATAATGACTCTCTAAAGCCTAGCCTCATATATTCGATTACATTTTTACATGTAGGGTTATCACAATAGAACATTAAAAAAATCCAAGGGTACCACATCACTAACTATAATATCTTTAAAGTGTGTGTTACAATAGAACAAATGACACTATCTTTTCTAACATGAATTTCTCTACCCTAACTCACACATTTGGTGGTATAAGGGTACTGGAGAGGTGTTATATGCAAGGTTGGTCTCTTGAATATTTTGTAAGATATCAAGCTCTTCAAACTTCCAATGTCAATGATGAAATGTAGTGCCTTTCCAATCATGCATATTTGTGAATGATATAATTATTCCTCGTCAATAGAAAAATAATATTTGTGATTACAATGGTGGCATATGGATCCATACGATCAATTATATATATATTTTTTACTCTACTCAAATAGATATGCAAATAATAATAATGTTGAATCTGTCTCTAGCTCATGTGGCTCTATTAGTATAACCATGCTAGAAGGATAACCCTTTATTCTTTATGTTTATATATATGTCTATTATTATAGATGCACAAATCCACATGTTAATCCTACCACACCTAACCATAGTTAAAAATCCATTGCATAACAAAGAAAATTGTTCTTTATATTTTATATGTATATCTATTTGTTATAACCTAGGGTATCTATTGATTATAATACATGTAGACCTCAAGCAATGTTTGGAAAAACTTAAGAGTGTCTATTCATGGTAGGTGACATACTCAAATGTACATATAGACCTTGGCTAGCTAATTTTTTACTCAAACTCAAATTGAATAAAAAATCTTAATCAAAATTGTATTCTTTTATTTTTTTGATACGTAAGAGAGAGTATTAAATTTATTCAAAAATATCAATTAGGGCATCGCCCTTAGACTCACCCACAAGGCACCTCAATTTCTACGCTCTGCTTATAGAAGGCTACACAGTGCCAAGAGCTCTTTTTACAACCCAATCCCCCCATACACACGAGATTAGAGCCATGCAATGCTGATAACAAACTTTACTTCCAGATCCCCAAAAACTAATATATGAGCCATGGGCTCCCACATTACAGTATCCTAGAAGACTATTTGTTTTTCATTCCCAAAAAGGCTTCTCAATGCATCAAAACTCTATTTTAAAAAATACAAATATGTAAATATATATATTTTTAAAAATTATATTCAATGTTTTTCTTTTTAAAAGCACTTGAGTCATAACATAAGTATTTGTGGGTCTCATATAGACTTTAGATTAATTGGCCACTAAGTAATTAACAAGAATAATAATTGTTGGGTTGCTATAATTTTTCGTTCTTTGAGAATTTAATAACATTCCCATCAATAGATTGAAGTAGAAGAATCCAATTAAGTTGCATTCCATTTCATCTCACATTTTATACTATTACTATAAAAATCTTTATTAAAAAATATCTGGCACATGAAATTTTGACAATTCATACTATTACTATAAAAATCTTTATTAAAAAATATCTGGCACATGAAATTTTGACAATTCATTCTAGATCAGACAGAAAAAGCTAAGAATAAGACAATGTCTATTCAGCATATTTGCTCGTAAATATTAATTAATTGAAATTCAAAACCTAATATATTTTTAAATTTTAATTAATTACTATTCCCAGTCAAATGTACATCTAATGTGCTGGATAAACAATACGAAGAATATGACATCAGAGTCCATACACAGACGATTAGTCGATTTTGACCTGTCGGCTTTGGATAAGCTAATGTTGGGTGACTCACATTAGAATTTCTTTTGCTGACAAAGTAACAATAAAAAGGATGAGAATTCCACGAAATTGCCCAGAATAAAGAACAAAATTTCTTTTTCAAAGATGTTTATTCATACATTGTTTTTTGACTTTGTTGTACAACCCCACAGCTTTTGCCTGTTCGCAGGCCACTCATGTCTGCCAGTGGTAAGACATGAAATCTAAATTTAAAGAAAATCTATTGTTTTGACCAATCTAACAGATATGCATCCTTATCTCCTCCTCCAACACATCTATAAATTGGCTGCCTTCTGCAAACATAGTTACTCAGAGATAAGCTAGTCCAGTCAAGCTATCTAAGAGTGTAAATTTGTAATGATTCTTGTATATGCATCATGAATTATAGAGATTTGCATATGGTATACTTCAGCTCTTTGCATGAAGGATATAAGCTCTGATATGCTATCATGGAGTCAAAAGAAAAAACTCTGCCAGAGAGAGAGTTGTTCTTTACTCCCTCAAAGGCTTCCAAAATGTGAGATTAGTAGTATAAAAATATTTTCTCTTTTCTTGCTGTTTCGGATGCCTTTGGGGAAGGGTCAAAAGCAGCTATCTCTATTACCTTTTTCTCTTCATCAACGCCTGCTGCTTCATCTTCTTTATATTTCCCTAAGAATGCTTTCTCTGGAAAGGTATTTCAGAATTAAAACGCCTCATGAATACTTGCAGTAAATTTCTCTGTAGCAGATAAGTGTCAGTTAGCTGCTATATGTAAGGTAGATTAATGTGCTCCTAAACAGGTAGTATTTTGTGGTCAACAGGCTGATTGTTTATGGAAGTTTTTATATAAATGGTTAGTAACAAATCTCCACTTAAACAAGGAATAATTGAGTACAATACACTAGCTGTATAAATTCTTCTTAATTTAAAAATTTAAACAACAAATACATTGTGTTAATGGCTCCACGTAAACAGCCCGCACTTGTCGTGTTGGCTGTACTTTGTTTGACATAAACATCTGATCTGTTTGGTCTGTTTCTGTCCTTTTGTTTTTGGTTCTGGTCGATTTGTCTGCATCAGTCTCTCAAATTTTGACTGCTGCAACATACCGGCTCTTTAAACTTTACTGTGTCAATGCACTGACTTTTTAGCCTAGATTTTTAGTTATCCTTCCAAAAACTCATAGAGCAATCAAAATTCTTATGATAAAAATGTATATCTGTCAATTGTTTTCTAGATTTGATTATATTGGCAATGAAAGATATTAGATTAAGTTTTACCAAAAAAAATTTAGTAAATGAATTAAGAGTGACAAATTTTTTTTAATGGTCAAACAATCAAATAGTAATTTTAAAGATTTGATTATATTGGCAATGAAAGATATTGGATAAAGTTTTTCAAAATTCTTTTTTCAGTGAATGAATTAGGAGTGAATTTTTTTTTAGTGGTCAAACAGTCAACAGTAATTTCACAGTTCATCCTTATTAAAAAATGATAAATAGTTGTCCTATTTTTATTGGCCAAAATTTACCTTTAACCATTAAACTGCCCCTCCAATAAATAATCTATGTAGTAATCAATACACACCAATTGTTTAGGTGTGGCACCACTCCTACAACAAACACTTAACCAGCCAATTCTTTAAACTCTTCTCTTAAACTGTATATTATTTAAACCATTCCACATGTTTATAATTGTAAAATGTAAGCTATTATAGATGGTTTTACAACAGGAATATCGAAATAAATTTTGTAGACCAATGAAAACCCTAGAATCCGATGTGAAAATGATGACGACAAGAGGAATGTTCGACACGTTACGGCTTTAATATAACGATGCTATGAATTTTATAATTAAATCAGACGAAACAAGTGAGCCTTATGGCTAGGATTCGATGGAAACTTTTGATATCTTCTAGATGTAAATAGGGTTGTTAAAATATAAAATTGTGTTTAAATTTTATAAATTTTTATGTTGACTTTTGTTATTCCGTTTTTAAGACTAGCATATTTATATTTAAAAAATATATTTAAAGTAAGTCGAGGGATATTTTTTCCATTTTTTTTTTTTAATTTTCTTAAAACATTTTTTTGTTTTTATTTTTTAATTTTTCTCCTTTCAACAGTTTGCAATTTCATTTTTGTTTTTATTTTTTATTTTTTTCAATTTATTTTTATTTTTTATTATTTCTAATTTATTTTTTGGTTCCATAGTTTTTGTGATTCTTTATTTTTTTTTGGGTTATTTTCTTTAATTTTTCTTAAATTCTTTATTTCTAATTTGGTATTTTATTTTTTTTTCTATAAATTTAGGCAGAAAAAATGAGTGCTCTCATCGCCACCCCAATGTGACTATATAGTATATTTATATTTAAAAATATATATCTAGAGTGATATCTTTTTTCCATAGTTTCTTTGATTTTCTCTTACAATTTCTTTTTTTGTTTTTATTTTTAATTTTTCCATTTTCTTTTTTGGTTCCATAGTTTTTGTGATTTAGTTTTTTCTCCTTCAACCATTTTTAATTTTTTTTGAGTTTTTTTGTTTGATTTTCATAAGTTTTATTTTTTATTTCCTTTTTGTATTTTAACTTTTTTTTTTCTTATATGAATGTCAAAATTTGAGTTATTTTATTTATTTAAAAGATATTTACACTGAGAGGCGTTTCTACACTCATATTCAGATTCCTGTAAACAATTAAGATTCAGATGGATAGAAAAATAGAAAAACTTGGGCAGTGAAATCTTTATTACATTTGAAGAATATGAAAAGTCTTATGAAAAGTCTCCTAGCATAGTCTCTTTAAATCGACTCATTTGAGCATATCAAATATTCTAACTGCAAGTAATTTATAAATGCCAACAAATTGGAAGATATCTTAAATATAATTATACTAGGTATCTTATTTTTGAAATATATATATAATTTTTATAAGAGCTATTGTTATTTAAATAAGAGTTATTTTATTTACCTAAGAGTTATTTTGTTTTATTCTAGAGTTCATTTACTTTACCATAGAGCTATTTTATTTACTAGATATTTTATTTTAAAATTACAATCTTTATATTTAAAAAAAAATATTGGCAATAAATACTTTTGCTCTTAACTATTCTTTCACTATGATCATGGGAAATGCTTCTTCCCCTATTGCCACTATAGATTATACTTCTAGATGTAATAATTATGCATATATCTAAATAATCATTTTTTAAATAAGATTTTTAATTTTTATTAAACTATTTTTCCCACCACATGGATGCTGATGATGAGTTTGATTCCTAAGGTTATAGTGGTTCATGTTAGGACCTCCCATCATGGGTCCCACCATATGTTTGATTCCTCCACCCAAAAAAAAAATCATTAATAATGTGTCAATTGTTAATTAAGGTGACTTTTTAAGTAAATATATAAATTTTGTTTTAATTATATATATATAATTTTTATAAGAGCTATTGTTATTTACATAAGAGTTATTTTATTTACCTAAGAGTTATTTTGTTTTATTTTAGAGTTCATTTATTTTACCATAGAGCTATTTTATTTACTACATATTTTATTTTAAAATTACAATCTTTATATTTAAAAAATAAATATTGGCAATAAATACTTTTGCTCTTAACTATTCTTTCACTATGATCATGGGAAATGCTTCTTCCCCTATTGCCACTATAGGTTATACTTCTAGATGTAATAATTATGCATATATCTAAATAATCATTTTTTAAATAAGATTTTTAATTTTTATTAAACTATTTTTCCCACCACATGGATGATGGTGATGAGTTTGATTTCTAAGGTTATAGTGGTTCATGTTAGGACCTCCCATCATGGGTCCCACCATATGTTTGATTCCTCCATCCAAAAAAAAAAGTTATTAATAATGTGTCAATTGTTAATTAAGGTGACTTTTTAAGTAAATATATAAATTTTCTTTTAATTAGAGGTGTATATCTCTAGCTAATAGCTAAGAATTAATCTATTAAGGATAGGATTTAAGCTACCTAAAACTCACATATTGAATTAGTATTTTCAAATTAGAATTTTCTAACAAAATGTTTATCTTCTAACTATTTTAAAAAAAAACTATACAAAGAATCAATAGATATTTGGTAATCTTTGGAAAAAAAAATCCTACTTTTGAAAGATTTTTTTGAACTATAATTTAATTGTTTGAACTTTGAAATTATTAAGAATATGTTTTTCAAACCTATAGTACCATGTATTTTATTAGTTGCATTAAATTCTACCTTAAAAATTTAGAATGCATGCTAGAGTCACTTATAATGCATCATAGTCAATAATGAAAGGCTTATATGAATGAAAGACATGTATACAAATAAATAATTGTACTATAAAGATGTGGAATTTAATTTTATAGGCTAAACAAACACTAAGATCTAATTCGAAATAAACATAATAACAATAAGAGTTTTACATAGTATGTTGCATTTCAAAGTTTCACTTAATTCATGACTTTAAAATAATGTTGCTCTAAACTTTATAATTGTAACAAAGGAAACAAGGGTTGCACTACAGCAATAGTCCTTGCCTAAAGTTGCTGCAGTAGTTGCAGAGGAGCTATGTAATATGGAAAAGGGTGCAATGACTATCATTCTTGTAGAGGAGCTATGTAATATGGAAAAGGGTGCAATGACTATCATTCGAGCAGGAAATGTAGGGTTGTTGTGTAAACTTGCAAGAAAATGGATTGTATTATGTCTGCATATTGTAGTTCAGTTACTGGTAGTATTGTTTGGCCATTGGTATCAAAAATATATTAAATTGAAATAAACATAACATTGAATATGGACAAATCTTTCCATTAGCAATAGCTGCAAAGTTGGTTGTAAATAATGTTGTCAATTCAGAGAAAGTTCTCAAACTAGAATATCTTACAAGCACTGTGCAATTATTAATTGAAAGTCACTATATTAAAAAGTTTATTTTACTAGTGCACAAACTTAGAGCAAAATCTAGTTTCCCTGAAGCAGTGAGGTTTGTTGGTTCAATTTCTTTTCCTTCATTGAATTGAAGTTTTTGGTGAGTACTTGTTTTACTCCCAGAAATCCATATTTTTGTTGAAGTTCACATTAGCAATCATCTCGGCCAAGGCACAAAATTGACCACTTGTATTAACTGAGAAAAAAGAAGAATTAGGAAGATTAGGTTGTGATCTCAGATTCATCAATTTTCTTTCATATTGGAATTGAAGGGAACTTTAACAAATTATGTTAAGACTAATATCCAAAAAAATGACAAGATAAGCCTGTTAGGAAGTCAATGATAAAGCAATGATTGGTAAAGATATGTTTGAATAGTTGGTGATGCAATATAACTCTGTACTATCCAAAAAAATGACAAACATAAACCTGTTAGGAAGTTAAGTTTTTTACCTATTCTATAGATTGTTTGCTCTTTGTATTTTGATGTTCCAAGTTTCATTCATTGTACAGTTTTGCTATTTTTGTCCAATGTGTTGCATGGTCATTAAGAAGACTACAAAATAAAAGGTGTTCAAAAATCAGTCATAAAGAAATGATTGGTAAAGATATGTTTGAACAGTTGGCAATGCAATATAACTCTATACTATCGAACACTGAAATGAAATCAGGGCATGCTCAAGCCATAATCCTGTAAAAGAATGAGCATTTCAGAGTCATTTGAATAGAAAGAGACATCAAAGATTGATACATGTCCTTGTGTTCATGTTGCTTGTTTTTGTTTGTCTATGGTATGCTATTGTACCATTCTAGACTATCATTAAAGATTCAATCTGACCTGAGCAGTCTTATTGACACCCTAGCTTAGCAATTAGGCTCTTACTAATATTACCATATTTAAAGTAGCCTTAGAGTTAGACCATTCATAAGAGTGCCATGTAGAAATAAAATCAGAAAGAGAAGATGGGAAGAAATAAATATCTTTCAACCAAATAATTGTTGAGTTCAAAGAAAAAAAAGGAAATTATAGAACAGAAAAGACAGCAATGTTGCAAGCAAACAATACTGATTATGACCGTTCCTTGTTAGTTAACAATTGTCTTGATTATGATGTAATATATTTATATTTCATATTACCGTGCTTGTTTTATGCCTTAGGATTGCTAATTCTTTGACGTTGAAAAGTTAAGAAGATGTGATTTTTTAAAAATCCCTGGCATATTGTTTTAACCAAAGAGTGGAAGCATTTTGACAATTATTGAAGCAATTTTAATTTGATTTTTGTGTTGACATGGCATAGGCCTTTTAAGAATATAAGTAAAGGTGAAGAACTTTATGATCTGTCAACTACATTAAACAAACAAAACAAACAAAACAAAGAGAGGAAAAAATAATGAAAATCTAGGATGATCCGTTAACTACATTAAACAAAATTACATTAAAAAAAATACCCTAGAATTTGATAGTTGAAGACTGATATATAGGGCGTTTGATTCATTCCAGAGAGGTTGGAATGCATTCCATAGAGCTTTTAGTCCAGGTACACTGTTCCGACAGGAAATTTGAGGCAATTCTGAGATATAGTATAGATAAATCACTACATGAACTTCATTAACATAGACTGATCCAAATATAGTATACCCCATGGTTTTATATGTGCTGTGAGAAATAGCCACATGACGAGAAATAGCCACATAGGCTAGTGCATTTTATTAATTATAGTCACATGGGCTAGTGCACTTTGTTAAATGTTTTATATAGTCAAATAGGATTATTGTATATTCTTAAATGTTGTAGAAAGTTATAAAAAATATTTTGGCTATGCTAAAACTATCTTTATTGCTTAGTTTATCAATGTAACACTACCATGTCCTTGAAACCTCTCCATAAATGTTGTCTTTAGGAAATAGTTGAGAGTTTCAATATGTATACTATTATTTGAATAAATATTTGTCTTTTTTGAATGACGTAAATGTGGAATCATAAACAAGGCACATGATTTGTTTGACAAAATACCCCAAAAAGTGTGGTCTCATGAACTGCAATTATCATAGGATATGCACAAAGTGGTGTTCTGCCATGACTACGAGATCTTCAATTTCTACAGGTATTAAGCTTACAAATCTTAAATAATGCTTGGTAAATGACTCCTTTGGGACTGAGTATGGGCTGACAATTAGTAGTCAGACAAGGGCAGAAATTGTAGAGGTGATTTCCCTGCTTAAAGCACAGAACTCAACTCTTGATCCAACAAAACCAAAACCCATAACATTGTAAACAAAAAAACATTCTATACAGAAACAAACAAAAGAAATAGGGCACGTTGCAACCAGTTTAAAAAAAATAACCTTTCAAACTCACGCTACACTGATGAGAGTCAACTGCTTCCAAACATAATGTCAAATGGCATTCCCACAAACCCTTCTTCTACTTCTCTGGATGCAACGAAAAATGGGTCACACGTGTCCATGCTCAAATCTATTAGCACATGCAAATTTCAATCCCACCACGAGTTGAAGCTAGAACACACATGGTTGCAAACAAAAGAAATAGGGCACGTTGCAGTCAGTATAAAAAAATCAGCTTTCAAACTCACATTGCACTGATGAGAGGCAACTGCTTCCAAACATAATATCAAATGGCATTCCCACAAATCATTCTTCTACTTTTGTGGCTGCAATGGAAAATGGATCACATGTGTCCATGCCTTAGATTCATCAATTTTCCTTCACATTGGAATTGAAGGGAACTTCAACAAATTATGTTAAGGCTAATATCCAAAAAAATGACAAGATAAACCTGTTAGGAAGTTAAGTTGTTTACCTATTCTATAGATTGTTTGCTCTTTGTATTTTGATGTTAAAAGTTTGATGCATTGTACAGTGTTACTATTTTTGTCGAATGTGTTGCATGGGCATTAAGAAGACTGCAAAATAAAAGGTGTTCAGAAATTAGTCATAAGGCAATGACTGGTAAAGATATGTTTGAACAATTGGCCATGCAATACAACTCTGTACTATCGAATAATGAAATGAAATCAGGGCATGTTCAAGCCATGATCCTATAAAAAAAAGAGCATTTCAGAGTCATTGCAATAGAAAGAGACATCAAAGCTTGATACATGTCCTCATGTTGATGTGGCTTGTTTTTGTTTGTTTCTGTTGGTTTAGTTTTTTTTGTTTTTTGCATTGTTGTTTTTTTGTTAAACATGTTTTTTTGTTTCTCTTGGTTTCACTTGATTTTGCAATGCGTGTTTCTTATTGGGCCTTGGTATTTGTGCAATGGTAAAAGTTGGTCTATGGTAGGGTAACTGTTGTTTTCGCTCCTTTACTATTTTTTTGGCGTTGAAATTTGTGCAATGGCAATAATTAAACTTTAGTCTAAGTTTTGTTAGTCCCTGCTTGATATTATTTTCGTGTTGAAATTTGTGCAATGGCAATAATCAATGTTTAGCCTAAGGTGTTTTTATTTTGATGAATATTGAGACAACTATATTAGCTAGACCTTTTTTCCCATTGGCCTATTGATTTTTTAGCCCATTGGCAAATACTTTGCTTATTGTTGAAATAGCTATTTTTTTGGTTCTGCCTGTAGCATTCTGGGGTGGCTGGACAAGTGTTTATGAGGGTTTTCTCCTAAATTGTGCCCATTTTAAGAATAAGAAAAGTATATGCAAATGGACTGAAAAATCAACTGTAATCTATTAAAAGAAACAACTTTATGCATTATGCTTTTGTCATTTAGATGTTATTTTAGTTGAAGGTTTGTTTAAAAATTCAACAAAATAAAAACACCATAGGGAAAGGACTAATTTTTGCCATTGCACAAATTTCCATGTGAAGTTAATATTAAAGAGCGAAAACAACAGTTACCCTGCCTATGACAAGGAGTAAAATAAAAGCATGTAAGTGACAAAAGCATAATGCATAAAGCTTTTTTATCAAGTCCTTGCTTCAACTTGTGGCGAGATTGAAATTTGTATGTGTGGGATGGATTCAGACATGGACGTGTGTGATCCATTTTCCATTATAGCCAGAGAAGTGGAAGAAGGATTTGTGGGAATGCCATTTGACATTCTATTTGGAAGTAGTTGGCTCTGATCAACACATTATGAGTTTGAAAGGTGAGTTGGGAACGGAATACTGAAAGAGGAAGTGTTAAACATTTGTTGGTTTATAGTAGAAGCATTTTAATTCTTTTCACATGTAAATATTATGGGTTTAGGTTAAAATGAAGCTATGGATCACACCCTTGTTCTTGTTGTTATAAGTTGAAATATGGCTTTGTTGTAGTGTTTTGGTTTTCTTCGATCATGGTAAGAAACCATGTGAAATTGTGGCCTACGTATGCAAAGTATTAGACCAACAGAAACAAGGCAAGGCAAAATTTCACATGGTTTGTTGGGTGCAACTAAAATATGAAGTCAAGTTGGTTAATAAAATAGCATTGCAAAAAAAAATTAAACCAATAGAAACAAAGTTAAACAATGGAGGTCAATAGAAGGATATGTATTAGTTGGGGCTTGGAATCTGTACAATGGCAAAAAATTATCTTTTGTTCTGTAGGTTTAAGAATAAGAGAAATATATGCCAATGGGCTAGAAAATCCAGTAGCGAATAAAAAAAATAGCTTTATCTAGTATCTTTGTTTCAAGATTTAACAAAATAAAAACACTGTAGGCAAAAGAATGATTCTTACGGTTGCACACATTTCAATGCCAAAGTGACGTTAAGGATAAAAAACAATAGTTATCAATTCTACACTATGCTTTGGTCAATTGCATAGAAAATAGGTCAATGCGAGAAAGTATTGTTGGAATTAGACCAGACAACTAAGAGGGGGGGTGAATCAATTGTCACACAATTTAATCTTTTTCTACTTTTAACCTTCTTTATTATCTTACTACCAGATTAGTGATGTAAACATTAAAGCATAGATAAACAACATAAGAACAGAAACATAATCAACACACTTGACACCAAGATTTTGACGTGGAAACCCGGTTAAGGGAAAAACCACAGTGGGTGTTAACCCACAAAGATTTGTACCCTGTTAAAAGTACATTAGAAAAATAGAAGGCACATGCCTTTAGGCACACTACCCAGAGCTCACTACTCAAAAGAGGAGGCTCACTACCTACAAAATTAATTTAGAACATAATGAATTAACTAAAAAATAACATCTACTTCATGCCTGATTCAGTTTTAATGAATGCTCAAAAACTTTTTCTTTGCCCTAGATTCTTCTTTACTAACTTCACACTATATACTACTCTCGCTCCTTTTCTTCTCTACTCTGCTTCTGATCCTTTATTCATATTTGATCTATTTTGCACAAGGATGATATTTGACAACTCTTCAACAAGCATTTATACACTTCATCTATCTTGGAATGATCAACAAGGTTGGCCAAACTTAGTGCAGATCTTTTCACTGTTAGCCAAACATAGCTGAGACATGAATCTTCCTCTATTAACACACCATGCTTCATAAAGTGATTTTTAGATCATCTACAACATGCTAGGAACATCTGGTCAGCCAAGACTAGGAAGAACAACAACAATCAAGAGGAAACCTTCAATCATGAGGTCCTTTGTCAATGCAGACCACCAACACAATAGCCACACAATCCAAAGACCACCACAAGCACAATTAAGTCAACCAGAACAACTACACCACTTCACATCACCAGAATCACTCGCATCTTCAAACTAAACCTCAAGAACACACATTACCATGACTGCCATACTAGAAATATTGCTTCCAGATCTCCAAACCACATGCCACTTGAGTTGAGGGAGCATACCAACATCCCAAACATGCCTCTAGATCCACAGATCACAACATTCTTATACCGGACCAATCCAGACCAACTTCTTGCCACTCTGTCATCACAGAACAGCTGCAGAAACTTGTTCTACTCAGAGGGCCATAACTTCACCAAGTCTTCATGCAAACCTTTCAAATCTCAATTGGAGAAACACTAGACAACCATATACAAACCCTTTAATCTGTGAACTCTAATCTTCACCTTACTGAAAATATTGATCACTCCTCTACACTATCTTCACTATTTCTGATAGAAGGATATGTTGACATCAATGACAACACATTAGGCACATATTGCAACAATCTCCCCCTTTGTCATTGATGGCAACAAATGATGTGAAAAACTGATTTAGCCATCAAGACAAGAACTTCTCCCCCTTTCTCTTGTCACACCTGCAACCACTTTATTCACTACTCCCCCTTTCACCAGCAACTACTTACTTCCATTTTTTTCATGACTTCTCTCCCCCTTTGACATTAATGGCAAAGGGCGCATATTTGCAATCATCTCTTCCCCTTTTTATTTCAGACTAATCTCTAACATCTACATACTGACTACTCCCTAGAGTAGTATTCTCTCAACATCAATCTGAATCTCAAGATATGACTGAGAATTCCACCGGACTGATGCACCTTAGTGCATCTTAGTTCTAATTTGGAGGGGTAATGACCCCTAACTTCTCTCTGAGATATTCAAAGGTATCCTTGGGAAGAGGCTTAGTGAAGATATCTGCAATTTGATCTTTGGATGACACAAACTCCAACTTGACTTCATTCTCATTTACCTTCTCTCTTAAGAAATGAAATTTGATAGATATATGTTTTTTCTTTGAATGCAACATTAGATTCTTTGAGATACTTATTGCACTAGAATTATCACAAAAGATTGTGACTGGCTCCTCAAACACAACTCTAATGTCCTTCAACATTTGCTTCATCCATAGAACCTGAGTACAATTATTTGTTGCTGCTATATATTCTACTTCTGTAGTAGACAGAGATATTGCCTCTTGCTTTTTGCTCATCCTAGAGACCAATCTCTTTCCCAAGAAAAAGGCACCACCACTAATACTTTTTATGTCATCCACATCTCCTGCCCAATCAGCATCTATGTATGCATGAAGAGTAAAGTTATTGTCTTTTGGATACCACAATCCATAATCAATTGTCCCTTTGAGATATCTAAAAATTCTTTCAACTACAACAACATGGGATTCTTTTGGATCAGATTGAAATCTAGCAACAATTCCAACGACATTCATGATGTCAGGTCAAGTCTGGGTTAGATAGAGAAATCCTCCAATCATTGATCGATACCTTTTCTGATTTGCCTTGGGTGAATCATCATCTTTACTTAACTTGCATCCAATTACCATAGGTGTACATATTAGCTTTGAATCTTCCATTCTAAACTTCTTCAGTAATTATTTCACAAACTTAGACTGCGATATAAAGATACCTTTGTTTGACTGAACAATTTGTAGACCTAGAAAGAAATTCATCTCTCCAAACATAGACATTTCAAATTCACTTTTCATTTGGTCAGCAAATTTTTTGCACATACACTCATTTTGACCAAAAATGATATCATCAACAGAGACTTCAACAATCAGGATGTCCTCATGATTAATCTTGAAGTAAAGATTACTATCAACAGTACCTTTGCTAAAACCTATCTTGAGCAAATATTTATCCAATCTTACATACCAGGTTCTTGGAGATTGCTTGAGTCCATACAATGCTTTTCTCAATCTACAAACCATGTCACCCTGATTAGACAACTGAAATCCTTCTAATTCCTCAATGTAGACTTCTTCCTCCAAATCTCCATTCAGGAATGTTGATTTTACATCCATCTGATACACTTTAAAATCTTTAAAAGAAGCAAATGCAAGAAACAATCTAACTGCCTCTATTCTTGCCACTGGAGCAAAATTTTCTTCAAAATCAATTCCTTCTACTTGAGAGTAGCCTTTGTATACCAACCTTGCTTTATTTCTTACAACTTCACTATTTTCATTTAGTTTATTCTAGAAGACCTATTTGGTTCCAATTACATTTTTGTCCTCTGGCCTAAGAACAAGATCCCAAGTGTGGTTCTTTTCAATTTGCATTAATTCTTCTTCCATTACTTTTACCCAATTTTCATCAGTACAGGCTTCACCAACTGATTTAGGTTCAATCCTTGAAATCAAACAAATCTCTTCTTGATCTTCAGCAACTCTTCTCCTAGTTCAAACACCTTTATTTCTATCCCCTATGATTTGATCTTCAGGATGATTCTTTCTTACATACCTGGGGGTTTTGGGAATTGCTTGAGCTTCTATTTATTGAGCTTGTTCCTCAACATCTGTATTAATTCCTTGAGTCTCTAGAGTTCCCATATCAATCTGCATCAGAGTTTGAACTAACCTTCCTTGATTTTGACTCTCAGTTTGATCATCTGAATCATATCCACAAAACCTAGAATGTCCTTCCTTGCTCTCATCAACTCTAACGTTAGCACTTTCAACAATCTTTTTCAACCTCTTGTTAAAGCACCAGTAAACCTTACTTTGAGTAGAATATCACAAAATATTCCCTCATCACTTCTTGTATCAACTTTGCTTAAATCATCATCTCTTCTGATATAGCATTTACTACCAAAAATTTTGAAATATCTCACAGTAGGAGGATGACTAAACCATAGTTCATAAGGGTTCTTACCAAAATTGCCTCTAATCTGCACCTGGTTAAGAGTGTAGATAGCAGTACTTATAGCTTCTCTCCAATAAGCTCGAGGAACATTTGTTTCCATCATCATGGTCTTGACAACTTCTTGAATGGTCTGGTTCTTTCTTTCCACAACTCCATTTTGTTGGGGAGTCATAGGAGTAGATAACTATCTTTTTATGCCATGCTTTTCATAGAAAGCATCAAACTCATGGGAAGTAAATTTTCCACCTCTATCAGATCTCAAACATTTCAATTTTTCACCAATTTCATTTTCCACCATCACTTTGAACACCTTGTATTTTTTAAGAACTTCTAATTTTTCTTTTAGGAATGTTACCCATATCATCCTGGAGTAGTCATCTATCAACAACATGAAATATCTATCTCCTTGCACACTCCTAATTCTAGCAGGACCACAGAGATCAGTATGTACCAGTTCCAATCATCCATTTGAGACTTGTTCCTTACTTTTGAATGAAATCTTGCTCTATTTCCCCAATTGACATTCTCTTCACATGCTATTAGGTTTCACAAGTTTTGGAAGATCTCTCACAGCCTGATTGGTACTTATTTTGACAATATTATCAAAATTCACATTACACATTCTCCTATGCCATAACCAACTTTGATCTATCTAAGAAATCAAACAACATTTTCCAAAGCTACTTAAATGAAAGATGTTACCTCTGGTTTGAGTACCGGATGCAATTTTAGTTCTGGAACTTTCCAAGATTTTGGACTTTCCATCTTTGAATCAAAGATCATAACCTTTATCAACCAACTGTCCAACACTGAGAAGATTATGTTTCAGTCCTTCCACATACAGAACATCATTTGTGCTATTCTTACCATCAAAAGAGATGGATCCTCTACCACAGATTCTACCAGTTGAGTTATCTCCAAATTTCACAAGCCCACCTTCATAATTTTCAAAATTCACAAACTTACTCTTGTCTCCAGTCATATGATGAGAACATCCACTATCAATCACCCATTCATCTTTCTCAACAACCTAAGCAGCCAAGGTACTTTCCATATTTGCATAGCTAGTAGATTCAGTAGAGACCGGATCTTCTTCTTTAGTGGCAATGAACACCCAATCATTTTCAGGGGAACTTCCATGATCAGAGTCATCATTTTTGACTCCTTCACCAGTTTCTTGGACATGGTAACACTTGTTCTAATTTTGATATCTGTTAGGGTTTGGTTTTGAAAACCTCTTTGGACATCTTGAGGCAAAATGACCAATCTTATTACAAGCAAAACATTTGACTGGCAATTTTCCTTCATACTTACAAGATCCTCTTGGTAATCTTTTGGCGAGAAGAGCTTCAAGATTAGTAGTTTCAAGTTCAATATCTTCGAGATCCTTCCTTGCCTTTACTAATCTATTTGATCTTGCAGAAGAGATTTCCCCTGGATCATATCTTTGTTTTTCATATACACTGGCCTTAAGTGCAAATTTAGATTTGGGAAGAGAATCACCAAACTCACTTAATTCAAAAGCTAAAATTTTTCCAACCAGATGATCTCTTGTAACATCTGAGATAGTCCTGATCTCCTTTATAGTAGCAACCTTATGTTTGTATGAATTAGGTAAAGATCTTAGTACTTTTGATACAATCTCTAATTCTTCCAAAGTTCCACTAGCACACCTAATACCACACACAAGTTCATTTATCTTCTGTATATAGATTGTGATGTTTTCATCTTCGCTCATCCTCATAGTTTCAAATTTTCCTCTCAGACTTTGTAGCTTGGCACATTTGACATATTGATGACCTTCATATAAAAATTCCAACTTTTTCCATATTTCATAAGCAGTTTTTAGACCAAAAAAATTTGTCATTTCAGAATTAGTCGGGGCACTCAACAAGGTTTCTTTAGCTCAAAGGTTATTTTCTACATCTTTGACTTGATTTGGAGTTGAAGGATCTTTCTCTGGAGGTTTGTACTCAACACTGGTTATTACCCAATAGGCATCGCCCATGCATTGTAAATGGCAATCCATGCGATTCTTCCAAACAGAATAAGTTGTTCCATCAAATCTCATACTATCCTTCTTATAGGTCGACATCCTAGATCTCCTCAAGCGGTCAGGCTTTTATAAGAGGATCTGGCTCTGATACCATTTGTTGGAATTAGACCAAACAACTGAGAGGGGGGGTGAATCAGTTGTCACACAATTTAATATTTTTTTTCTTTTAACCTTCTTTATTATCTTACTACCAGATTAGTGATGTAAACATTAAAGTATAGATCAACAACATAAGAGCCAAAACATAATCAACACACTTAACACCAAAATTTTGACATGGAAACTCAGTTAAAGGAAAAACCATGGTGGGGGTGAACCCACAAAGATTTGTACCCTGTTAAAAGTACTTTAGAAAAATAGAAGGCACATGCCTTCAGGTGCATTGTCCAGAGCTCACTGCTCAAAAGAGGAGGCTCACTACCTACAAAATTAATTTAGAATAGAATGAATTAATTAAAAAATAGCATCTACTTCATGCCTTGTTTAGTTTCAATGAATGCTCAAAATCTCCTGCTTTGCCCTAGATTCTTCTTTACTAACTTCACACTCTATACTACTCTCGCTCCTTTTCTTCTTTGCTCTGCTTCTGATCCTTTATTCAAATTTGATCTATTTTGCACAAGGATGATATTTGACAACTCTTCAACAAGTATTTATACACTTCATCTATCTTGGAATGATCAACAAGGTCAGCCAAACATAATGCAAATCTTTTCACTGTCGGCCAAACATAGCGGAGACTTGAATCTTCCTCTATTAACATGCGATGCTTCATAAAGTGATTTTTAGATCATCTACAACACGCTAGGAACATCTAGTCGGCCAAGACTGGGAAGAACAACAACAATCAAGAGGCAACCTTCAATCACAAGCTCCTTTGTCAATGTACACCACCAACACAACAGCCACACAATCTAGAGACCACCACAAGCACAATTAAGTCAACAAGAACAACCACACCACTTCGCATCACCAGAATCACTTGCATTTGCACACTAAACCTCAAGAACACACACTACCATGACTGTCATACTAGAAAGATTGCTTCTGGATCTCCAAACCATGAGCCACCTAAGTTGAGGGAACACCCCAACATCCCAGATAGGCCTCTAGATCCGTAGATCACAATATTCTCATACCGGACCAATCCGGACCAACTTCTTGCCACTCTGTCATCACAGAACAACTACAGAAACCTGTTCTACTTAGAGGGCCATAACTTCTCCAAATCTTCATACGGACCATTCAAATCTCAACTGGAGCAACACTAGACAACCCTATACAAACCCTTTAATCTGCGAACTCTGATCTTCACCTTACTAGAAATACTGATCACTCCTTTGCATTGTCTTCACTATTTCTAACAGAAGGATATGTTGACATCAATGACAACACATCAGCCACATATTACAACAAGTATAACTTTATTTTAATACTAAAGAGCTTCATTGCATAGAAAACAACTCAAGCATATCTTTACCTATTATATAGATTGTTTACTCTATGTTTTTTGATGTTGAAAGCTTGATACATTGTACAGTGTTGCTGCATAGTAGTATGTAGGTTGAAAGAAGCCTGCAAGCATGAAAGTCTACAATTATAAAGCAAATAATAATAGTGTAAAGAGAAAAATAAAGCTAATGGGAGAAAAACCTCAACAAGGAAAATTGCAAGTGATTCATTTGATTGCAAGATACAATCTACAGATATAGCAGAGTTTCATTCACTTTCCATTTTAATGTTGAGGAAAAAATAATAGTTGAGTTAAACTTGTACCTTAATAGGGTAGTGGCACAACAGAGGCTGGGACTTCAAATCTTTGGTTTCCTTGTATCTAATTGTATTCATAGGGCTATCTGTAATTCTATTCAGTATAAAATAATCATTGAATGGCTTGGAGCATCTAATAACACAAGATGTCAACCAACAATACACAAGAAAGAGCAGCAACTTCACAGGGCTAGTAGCTAGTCTCTGAAGCTTAAAGATTTGGGCTATTTGAAATGAATTTCTTGTACCTCTGCAAGATAAAATATTTTAGAACCATGTTTTATAAAATTGAGAACAATAGTGTTGCATATTGCTGCTAATACTTATTAGGGAGGAGGACATATAGAACATCCAAAAAATAAGATATTTGGAATGGTTTACATAGTCTGATGAGTTTATTCATTGAATAATTGATTAGAATATCAATGACAACACTATTTTTCAATGTCAATCAGAAATGTATTTCATGCACATGCCAGCCAAGTTAGTTAGTTACTTAGAATAATGATGTAAATCTTATTCTATGGAGAAAATTATGTTTGAAATTATAAAAAAGATAGAAATCATGAGAAACCACCACTGAGGGACATGCCTACAAATTTCCATTAAATATGCATGTACATCTAGTCTATCTGTGTTTAGAGAAGATCTACTCTTCTTGAGATATTATCTGTGCAAATGAAGTGTTGGTCAGATTTTTACTGGCGGAGGGTGTGATTTGAGGAACTTGAGAAATACAACCAAAATATTTAGGGAGAAATATAAATAAGCCTAATGCTTTCCAAAACAAACCTAGGGATATAGGTAATTCATTTTGATGTGCTTGAAATTTCTTCTAAGTTCATAAAAATAGATGAAACATGTTCTTGTCATGCCAATAAAATATGAAACAAAGAAAGATTGATGGAGAACTTACCTTCCATTAAAGAATAGCACATGGGTAAGTGTTGTCGAAATGTGTGCAAAGCCAAATCTAGTAGAGAAAGCAAAAAGTCTGCTGAGACATAGTTTGCTGCATTTATTTGAGCATCAATATCCAAATCAAAATGCAGTATAGAAAAAAATGAATAGTTGAGCTAGAAATATATTTCATGCACATGTTAGTTAGTTACTTAGAATAATGATGTAAACCTTATTGTATGGAGAAAATCATGTTTGAAATTCAATTCTAGTGTACAATTTGACATTAAAGATGAACATCAAACATAGTAGTTAGTATTTCAAAGAAATATTTTTGACCAAATTACATGTGTAAGAGTTTTTGAATAACTCATGAGTGACAATGCTGAGAATTTGAGTACCAAATGCTCTAACATTTAGCTACTCCCATTTCACTAACAAACTACAGTTCTTCCTTGTTATGACCAACCTCTTGCTATAAACCATATTGCCTCAGTGTCCCAAATACAAGGCCAAGTCTTGTATTACATCATGCTAAGAAAGGTATAGCTCCAAGGCATTTCCATATGGGATTGCGGTACTTCCTCTGTTAAGTGCAAGCATGTAATCTTAGTGTTGAAAAACATGATAACAAGAAATCCAATATATGAAAGGAAAGGCAATTACCTTGGATTGCTAGTTAAATTTAACAAATTTCTACTTGCAAGTTTTGATAAGATGACAAACATATCATGCCTTTGTATCTTTCAAACATAAACCCAAATGTCTAATAATGCATCAGCACAAGTTTTCTTGCCTCCTAGAAATAACCCCAAGTATAAGAAACATTACTTGGATACATCATGTAAGGAGTCAATATTGATTTGTAGCAATCTAAATTGACCTCTTCTATTATAATCTGATAGGAGAATTGCATTTTAAACTGGCCATTTAATAATAAATACAACCCAACAAAGATTGGAGACTTTATTCTTAAGTTAAACTCTCCTAATAGAAGCAATGCTTTTGACAACCAAATACATTTTGAAAGATCTGCATAACATTTTGTGTTAAAAGTACTAAATACTCATCTCCCTATTTATATTGATGCACATAGCAATAATTTGAACAACTGAACATCATCCTTCCATATAATAGAGAGAATAATTGATAAAATCATACTACCCACCAATAGGATGAGAAACCACCACTGAGGGACATGCCTACATGTTTTCATTAAATATGCATGTACATCTAGTCTATCTATGTTTAGAGAAGATGTTCTCTGCTTGAGATATTCACTATGCAAATGAAGTTTTAGCTAGATTTTTACTCATGGAGGGTGTGATTTGAGGAACTTGAGAAATACAACCAAAATATTCAGGGAAAAATATCAATAAGCGTAATGCTTTCCAATACAAACTTAGCGATACAGGTAATTTGTTTTGATGTGCTTGAAATTTCTTCTAAGTTCATAAAAATAGATGAAACCTATTATTGTCATGCCAATAAAATATGAAACAAAGAAAGGTTGATGGAGAACTTACCTTCCATTATAGATCAACACATGGGTTAAGTGTTGCAGAAATGTGTGCAAAGCCAAATCCAGTAGAGAAAGCAAAAAATCTGCTGAGATATAGTTTGTTGTATTTATTTGAGCATCAATATTCATATCAAAAGGGTAAGTGCAAGAAGATGAGTTCACTTTTTGGCCAAAAAGTGGAAGTGTTTTCCCTATTTTTCAAATTTTGTCATACTTGGAGTGACAATTTGAAGTACTTGCACATAACATATTAAGATGATATAAAAATAAGAAATGTAGGATTTTATTTCTAGTTTTAAAATATGTAATTTTTTCAACTACCTAGATGATGCAAGTTGGGTTTTTATTAGATGTACAGAATGTGTCTTTTTAAAAGTCCCCTATTTTTTGCAAAAAGCATGCATGTGTACAGCCAACATAATTTGACCTAAATTAATGTATTTTTCTAATTCTTTTTGTGGAAAGATTCTTAGGATGTTGAATTTTTTTTTAAAAGATAATGTGCCTAGTAAACTTTTTAACATGATCGGCGACACTGGTGTGACACGCCCTCTGGCTCCACATGAATGCTTTTGCCCGGAGCAATGAACCGGTGAGGCCACAACACGAGGGACCTCATCCCCTAGCAAGAACACTTCAAACCTGTGAGTTCGTTGGCCTAGTGAAGGCGTAAATCTTATGAGCTCGTTGGCCCAACGGGGGTTTGAACTCTAGTGGTTGCCACTACAACCAAGTGACTTAACCACCGAACCATGCCCTTTTTGGCGTTAGGATGTTGAATTTTGGTCAGATTTTTTTTGTAATTTTTTAATAAATATATATTTTTTTATTAATTTTTTAATGAGCCTAATTAGTGTTTTTTAAAACCTCTCGTGTATGGCCAACATAATTTGAGATAAACTAATCAATTTAGTAAAAAAAAAAAAATTATCATGTAGAGAATGATGTCTAGTTTGGTCAGACATAATTTTTTTTTTAAGAAACTTTCAAAATCAAAAGTTATTAAAAAAATAGTAACCTGTGTTATCTCAAGTTTATGAGTTAGTTAGTAAAAAAAAAAATTCATCATGTAGAGAATGATGTCTAGTTTGTTCAGACATTTTTTTTTTTCAAGAAACTTTCAAAATAAAAAGTTATTAAAAAAATAGTAACCTGTGTTATTTCAAGTTTATGAGCTGGTTTGTTTAGAAAATAATTAATAAATAGAAAATTATGTTCAATAGTAAAAAAAAATTACATATTTAAAAACTAGACTTTCAGATCTATAATGGGTTTTAATTTTGTTAAAATATTCTGAAAAAAAAGTCGTCAGCCATAGTGGTGAAACTAGTTTTTTTTCTCATTATTTTCATGGCTTCTTAGTTGCAGGTTGGTTGTAGGTCCAAGGCTTAGGCTTGGGTTTCCAAGCCTTTACCAATCCTACAACCAAGGCAAATTGGTGGGTGTAACATTTCAAAAAACAAGAAACGGGTACCCACTCATATCGTGTGCCCGTTACAAATGGGTATCCATTTTATTTTGCTTTTCACAAAATAGGTACCCGTTTTAAAATGGGTACCCATTTCTTCTTATTTAGAATGGGTACCCATTTTAAAATGGGTACCTGTTTCTATTTTAGCCATTTTTTTTTCATAAATTCATAGTACGACCTGAAACCTGTAACATTCCCTTTTACCAGTACGGCGGACAGCGACAGATTCTGTGATTTTTTTATGTGTAAAGTGTCGATTTGAGCTCTCAATGGGGCATATCGTATGTAATTTTTACAGAGATTCAATCATAAGGAGAATTTTCAAATGGAATGAAGTAGAAAATTTATTTTTTGTAGGCATTCAACTTCTTAGAAAGACATTCATTTTTACCAATACACTGACATCGACAAATTATGCAACTTTTTTATATGCAAAGTGTTAATTAAAGCTTTTAAGAGGACATATTTTATGCAATTTTTATAGGGATTCAATCATTAAGAGAATTTTCAAATGTGATGAAGTAGGAAATCCATTTTTTAGAAGGATTCATTTTCTTGGAGAGATCAAACAAATATCAAGCAACTATCATATTGAACAAAGGATCTATTTCTACTTGTATTTCATACATATTTTAAGAAGAGATCCAACATATTTTTATAGTCATGGGATCAAATAAACGTCAACAAAAAAAGAAGAGGAAAGTTATGATAGTTGAAGAAATTGAAGCACATCGAGAGAAAAAGGCAAAATGACAAAGAGATAGGAGAGAGAGGATTAAAAAAATGAAGAATGATGTAGCGTCCAGTTCAATGACTATTGAAGAGGAGAACATTGAATAGAAGACTAATTTGAATAAAGCAAATGTAGAGTATACAAATGTGGAAGAGGTCAAGAACATGGAAAATGCAAATATAAGAACGAATCTAGGTATGTCTTCGAATGATCAATTCAATGATAATGAGATTAAAGATTTAAAGCAAGTTGGATATAATTTTGATGACATAAATGCTTCAACTAGAAACAAGACAATAAAAAATGAAAATGAAAATCCTTATATGCATGAAAATGAAAACCCTTGTATGCATGAAAATGAAAATGTTTTTTTTTTTAAATTGAAAGTAATGTTTTGAAGGATCTTCGTGGTAAGATATCGTGGAGACAAATTCAAACACATGCAAATAGATTGTACAAACAATTTTTTTTATAGAAAAACTCTTGGATTTCAATGTCAACTTGTATTCCAATTGATGAGAATGACAAAAATGAGAAAAGTAATGAAAAAATTAGGCATTTTTGTAAAACCCAAAAAGGTGGATGAATCAATGGAACAAGTTATGTCTAGTGTTGCTAATGGTATTGGTTCTATAGGAAAAAATAGTTGATCTAAGGACAAGAATGTAGCATGTAGAGCAATAACAACTGCTTTAGTTAATAAATCAGTTATGGGCAAAAGAATGATACGTAAAACAAGTGGATATTTAAATGTGCATGCTATAACTTTAAGAAGAGTAGAAAAGAGAAGATTAAGTATTGAAGAGGATCTAGTCAGCTAATGTTGAACTTTTAGTGGTAGACTCCCAAGGTCTGACATGAAATTAAACAATGAAATTAGGTCTTTGATTGAAAAATATTGGCATGATAATACAAGGGTTTCATTAAATGCTCGAGATGTTTTAAAATTAAGGGTGGGGTCAAAAAATTATGATCCTCATCCAAAACATCTTTTAGACATGACTCAAACAGAATTATATAGAAAATTTTAGTATAAGTCAAAGATCATTTGAGAAATGCAAACCTTGGTATGTCAAGATTAATAAGCAATGAATCTCTTGTTCTTATAAAACTCATGTGCAATTTCATTATTTTTATGATGTTTTTTGAAATATACGTTGTACTTTGCATACTAACCAAATTATGCAGGAATGCGGTATTAATATGCCACCTATAATAGTTAAGGATTTTATAACAAGTATACTTTGTGAAACAACTGAGGGGCAATTCTATTTTTCAAAACCATGTGTTTCTAGACAATGCAATAGATGTGGTAACCTTTCATTGTTAGGAGAATTCATGCATGAGAGTAGTTCACATGATTTTGGACAACAGTTAGTGGAGGTGAAGAGGTTCACCAATGTTCAATAGCCATTAAATGATGGAAATAATGTAAAGTGTTGTGAGTTACTTGTAGAACAAATTAGTGTACATGCATTCATCACAGAGTTCAAGAATAAGATTGTGTATAAATATGTCAAACATCCTCAATATGCTCCGTGGCTTGATGAATAATTCCGCAGATGTAACAACACATTTCCTTATGGAACTATACTTTCAGCGGTTGACTTTGCAGAAAACTATACATTTGCTCCACAAGAGGAGATTCAATCACAATATTATAACTCAGTACAGGTGGCCATATTTGTTCATATTGTATATAGACATGCAGTTGATAGTACAGAAGATGATAGGAAAATTTTGAGAGAGTACCATTTCTATGTGAGTGATAACTGATTACATTCATTAGAGTTTGTGCAGTATTGTTTCAAAGTATTTTGCAACAACTTAAAAGAAAGGCAAATCTAGATGACACAACATTTCATATGGCCAGATAATTGTACAGGATAATTCAAAAATTCTTGAATGTTTTTGTGGTTAAGTAGGGTCCATAAAGAAAACAATATCCAACATATTTGGAGTTTCTTTGAAGCTGGACATGGTAAAGGAGAACATGATGGAGCTAGAGCATGTGTGAAAAGGGTTCTTGCCAGGGAGAAACTAAAATTTCATGATGCAGCAAAGTTTCAAGATGCACATGCAATTGTGGATTGGTGTAATGCAAAATTGACTATAGGATCAAGTGAGAACTCTAAAGTTCAATAGTTTTTTTGGTTGGTTGAAGAAGAAAACATTCCTCCCCGATTTGATTGTGATACAATTAGTGGATTAGCAAAATGACATTCATTTAAGAGTTCAAATGCAAGCACATGGACTCTATGGACTAGGGAGCTCACATGTTTTTGTCAGTTTTGTATCGTAGGTGAGTGGGAAGCATGTGAAAATACAGATTGGGTTGAAGAATGGAAACAAAAATCCTTAACACCTCTACAAACACATGATCAAAATGCAATAGCATTTGAGGAGGATAATCATTTGCAAGCATCGGATGACTATGACCGTATTTCAGACCTTGTACAAGAAGGTACAAATTCATTCAATATTTCTTTTCAATATATTTTTTGGAAATATAAATTTAATTGTACATATGTATGTATGTATGTATATTTTTATGATTTATTGAATTTGAAATGTTTTTGCAGGACATGTGTATGTTGTTGTTGCACCTGAGGGTAATGAAGAGAAAACAGAGTATTGGTTGGCTTGGTGTGTTGAGCAAAAACATAAGTTGTTACAACCTAGAGTAGATGATGATAACTTTGAGTGTCCAACAGGTTCTGTGGTTGTTACTAGTACTTGGCTACATAAATATTTGATAAGGAGGAATGGTATACTTGTATTTGAAGATTATGAAAAACATAAGAAAATTTTGCAGTACTCGATCTAATTGTGGCAACAAATATACAATTAGTGTGATATAAAGGGAAACCTATCACAAAAGAATTATGGACACTTTATATGGAAGAGCATGAGGCAATCATAGATGTAATACAAAAAAGAGAGGATGCAAATGGTACAATGGAGTAAATGTTTTAAATGATTGACAGGTATGTAGAAATTTTTAAACTTTTAATCTTTGTCTAGGATGTGAGTTTAGGATTTAATATGATTGATAACTTAACTAATTGATTGCATCTCCCCTTAAGCCATCCTCTTAAGTCCCCTTAAGACATCCCTTAGTTATGTCCCATAAATTAGGTAAGTCATATCCCTAATTGATTGTATCTCCTCTTAAGACATTCTCTTAACTCCCCTTAAGCCATCCCCTAGCTAAATGATATAAGTTAGGGAATGTACCCTTACCAAAAATACTATAGTTGATTAGACCATCTCCCCTGAAGACATTCTCTTAACTCCCCTTAAGCCATCCCCTAGCTAAATGATATAAGTTATTGCATGTACCCTTACCAAAAATACTATAGTTGATTGGACCATCTCCCCTTAAGACATCCTCTTAACTCCCCTTAAGCCATCTCATAGTTAAATGATATAAGTTAGTGCATGTACCCTTACCATTTAAATACTACAGTTGATTCCATCCCCCCTTAATCCATCCTCTTAACTCCCCTTAAGCATTCATATTAATATTCCTAATTCTCTTAAAGATCATTACACATTCTAACTTTTTTACAATACATTATATGGTGTAGGAGATGTTTTTTGCAGTCATAATAGAGGTTGGAAACATATAACCTATGTTAAATTTTACTTCCACTTTATTTCAAGTATTCACTAGACCTATACTATTAATTATTTTAATTTATGCTTCAATAGTTCTTTCCTTTCATTATAATTTAAATGGAACTTCTTAACAAATTCCATCTTTAAATAAAATGATCTCTAGAGACCTTCTAAAATTTTATATATGTTTCATCGTGCCCTGACCTCTATATTTGTTTTTACAGTTTTTCACATGTAGTGTTGAAAGGATTCAAATCTATTGTTTCTTGTTGCACATGTATGATCTCTACACATGTTTCATATCTAGAGTCTTCAACTTCTTGAGGTGTTAAGTATAAAATCTTAGATGATCTAGACTTAGAGAATAACATTGTATAAAATTTAGGTGTGTCTAGGTGTCTTAGGTTCTAACTATATAATACATGTGCCTCTACCTGTGTCTCTACCTGTGTCTTAGGTATTCTATATGTCAACTAGGTAGATAGAGACTAGAATAATGTTTTAATTTAATCAATATAGCTTAGGTAGATAGTAGATATGTCAACTAGGTCTACCATGTAATAGGTGTCTAGAGCCTGTGTCTTAGGTAGAAAGTTATAATTTCTAGGTGTCTATACAATATGTGTCTTAGGTGTCCTACATAGAACTAGAATACATGTGTCTTAGGTCTTAGGTGAGGCCACATGAGCTTCAACCTTCACGTGATTGGCCTTGTCAGTATACAATATTTATATTTCTTGAAGCTAAGGGGAGCTCTTTTTATTGTACATAGAAGTTATGAAAAACTAACTAATGCAAATTGATTAAAAGTTATTATTTAGTGTAGATTAATGAAATTACATTCAAAATGCTAATTTTTAAGTTTGTTACTTTCTTTGACCATAATGTCCTATAGCCCTTCACCACTCAAATCTCCAATTTATGGATCTACCAAAATTGTTTCCCACTAGGTAAGCACAAGAACACTTTGAATCATCCCAATCATCCTAATCCCTCCACATCTAGATCAATAGTCACCTCTCAGCTAGAAGGATCTAACACCCTTCAAATGGGGATAAAGGGAGAGACCAAAATGTCTGGATTAGTTGAGTTAGTTCAAAATGATGAAAACCAAGAACCTTGGGCATCTCCAAAAGTGTAGTATCACATGAATATAGTCTCCATGGTTGAGCCCACTCCTAATTCTATTGGTCCTTGCAACTTGGTGGATGATATCAAAAAGATGTTCACAAAAAACTTGTTCATTGAGAGAAAATCCTCATCATACCATGTATCCCTTCTAGAGGCCATCGAATTGAAATATATAAACCATATAACACCACCCCCAAAAGATCCTATCAACCAAGTTGACCTAATTTGATCCCTACAAAGGTTGAGCTAGCTAGAAGAGGAGACCCCTCAACCTATATTTACAAGTATGGATCTATGATAATTGATTTAAGAGGATCCTCATCCATGATGATGGGGCCATGGTCAACACCATTCCCTTATCCCTCTTGGGGAGTGGGATATTGCCTCACCAATATCATTGCATGTAGAGAGACCTTATGTGGCTCCGACAACCTAAAGGTAACCACTATTGGTAAAATTAGGATTTTGATTTCCACTTTGATGGAGGTAGATGTAGGACAAGAGCTAGAGTAGAACTCCCATTCCCCTTTTAATTAGACTTCCAAAAATGTTGTTGACTAAAAAGCTCTTTCCTTGGAAGTCATGTTAGCGTTGAAATTGACAACTCGAAACATTTGCCTTTGAAGATTCTTAGCTACTGATAAATTAGGTTTCTGAGAACTATGAGATGAAGTTGGAATGATTACAACCATACAAAGACATGATTTGAAATCTAATCTAGTAGTTTGTCTAATTTAGGAATCTTATTATTTAATGCTCTTGATGAAATTGATTAAGTTATTAAGTGCTTGAATTGCTTAAGTTATTATTATGTTACATGTAAATTGCTCTATTTTCTTTTAGATATAATTGAGTGTAGACTAAATAATTTTTCTAATTTTCAAAATTTCTTAAATTTTAAATTTAAATAGTACAAGTATTTCTCTAATTTTATTTAAATTATTCTCTTAAATTTATAGGGAAGGTATTGATCTATGATTTATGTTTAATCTAGAATTAAAAATAAATTGATTAAACATGGTTAGTAGATTGAAAAATCTAGTCAATAAAATTTTCCTAAATGTTTAACTCAATTAAAATTTAACATAAGTGCCCCAACATTTGACTCATGTAAATCCAAACATATTCATTCTAGTTCAACAACTTGTTAATTTTCATTTTATTTTTTAAATTTATTTAGGGAAGGTACATTTAGTCTAGATAAACTATCCAACCTAGCTCATATGTATCTAATAAATCTTTAATAAATTCAATCAATTGAAATTTTTCTCTTATCTAATTAGTATTAGTAAATTTACAATTTTATGTACAATTAAACACATGATTTAATTTGAAGTGTTAAATATGAGATATATGAAATTAAAGTTTGAATATAGACATGTATATAGTGGAAATTCAATAAATAGCAAAATCTAGTCTAGATGAAATAGTCTATGAGATATAAATACTAACATAATAATAGTCCATGTAAAAATAGTGAAATAGTCACAAAACATATACATGTCTAGTCAATACTGAAATAGTCATGAAATGGTCATAAACAATCTAATACATCATGTCATCATCGCCATCCATCATCCATCCATCAATCTAAAACATGTATGCACACTAAGTTTGATCATCATCCATTTCAAGCCACCTTTTGGTCCCATGTGGCTGAGAGGGAAACTCATGCTGTGTACAAGAAAAAGAAGCTTCAAATCAATTTTAATGTCAAAACTGCATCCTAAATAATTTTAAATCAACTATTTAAAACCAAACCATCAAATTAAATTTTTAAATATAAACTTCAAAATGTCTAAGCATACCACAATAGGATCATCATCTCTCCTGCCATGCTCCTGTACAATAGATGGTGCCGATTCAGATGACAGATTGAGTGTCTGTGTCACCAATTCCTGTATTTTAGTTAAACACTTGAATGAACTAGTTAGGCTCTAGAGTATAGATACAAAATACAAGGATGAATGATACAATAGACTTTGAAATCACATAGGATTTAACTATAGGACCTGAAATATGAGAGATGACTCATGCACCTGTGCAGGCTCATCAATGATACGATAAATTGAGCCTGCACCTAAACTAATCTCATCCTGCATATATATGTATACATGTATATATAAATTCAACTTTAAAGACATGAATTTAATAAAATCATGAAATTACACTGGAAATTCAAATTTAAACTAAACATGTACAATTTTAAGATACAAACCATGGCATATGAAGTAGGTTCCTCTATAGATGATGTTGCCACTAGTCCTGGATGGCTAGGTTGGTTTGACACAAGAGTGTCAGGACCTCTCATCTGCTTTAAATTAAAATGTCACATTTTTGCATTAAATTATATATTATTAAATTTGATATATCCAATTAAATAATCTTTAGAGGTCCTAATTTTATAGCTAGTCCGTATAAGGTCTACCCATCTCTACTACCATTGACACTAAATGGTCTAGCCGTGATGAAATGACAGCAACTGATGGCATCATCTATACCAATCAATGTATGAACATATATATTTATTAATATATATTTAAATTTTTTTTAAAAGATTGATAATTAAAAATTGTCTAAATCTATATTAATTTGTATTAATTTTAATTTTATTAAATGTGGCATACATACCAAGTCCATAGGAGTGAATAATGTAGCCAAAAAGGACTCCTCTGAAGCAGATGTAGGACCAAAACATGGTTGATGATAATTCTAACAAAAATGCGTTGTGGACCGCAATGGTGTCAATCTAGCTGATGCATTAGGACTAGCATCAGATGCTCCTCTAGGATGTGTAGGCTCTCCACGATTGACTTCATCTGCCAAGCGAGTAGCTTGGTCAGTTAAGTTTCCTGAGAGCGATGATAACACTCTGAGTGCTGAGACGACTATCTGCTGGTGAAAGGGCATGGGAATAGAGGGTGGAGAAGGGACAATACGTGTAATGGGCAAACATTTATTTGGATCGACACGTGCTCCTAGTCTATGCTTTGGCATTCCACCACCCACGTCCTGAAATGATCTCACATCAAAATAATTGGGCTTTTGGCCCATCTCAACTTTGCCCATAATTTCTTCAAAAAATAAAAGGGAACCTCAAAATTAGCATGAGGTGGATGGTCAAAGACCATCCACCATCGATCCCAAAAAATTTCAGCTATCTCCTGATGTGTGCACCATCTAATTGAAATTCTCTTTTTAGTTGGTGCTATTTGTTGACCTGTGGAGGGATCAATGAAATATGGGGCAATTGTAGTTTTGGTAATATGTAAATCATTGATCTATTTATATGAGAGACCATCTAAATAAAACTACCTCCTCTCTTCCTGCCATGAGCGAAATGTGTCTAGATCTGTGTGGATAGCTCTCACTGAATCAACAATAGTTTGCGTTTGGATTTAACTTTGCAATAAATTGATTTTTTCTTGTAGAACATGTATGTTTCCATCAATTGTGGCTCGCAAATGAGCCTCATCATGCAGTGGTGGTGGTGGTGGTGGTGGTGGTGGTGGTGTGGGGGGGCATGTTGGGGTGGGGGGTCCTCAGGGGATCCTCAAGGGCTCATAGGCTAGATCGGCCATGTGTAGAAATAAGGTCTACAAGTAGAGCTGCAATTACAAAAAATATAGATTAAATTGCATGCACAACATATGTTTAAATATATACATTACATATAAATTGAAAACTTGGAAATATAAAAAATTTGTGTGGTTTAAACAATATACATTAAAACATTTAATTTGACATATACATTCATTCAAAATTTAAACTTACATTATAAAATATTTAAAATCAAAATTTATACATTTAAGAATCATGACATGAATAAAAAATTTATGTCCTAGTATCTAGTCAAAATTTATATGCTCATGTATTACATTCAAACTCCTAAACATGCCACTAAGTTCACGACCTATTGGCTACAACTACTCCTAAACACATGTCACTAAGTTCATGTCGACCTATTGGCTACAACTACTCCTAAACAATTTAAAAGCAAATAAAATTCTTTAATGACCATGTAACCTCATTTAGTCCATCCTATCTTTGTGAAAAAAATTGTAATGGTGAAAATTGCATACCTTGCACTTTCCTCTTCATTTTGGGCTCAATTGGTTACCCATCTTATATCATTTTAGCTACTAGCCTACTGCAACTTCAACTACTCTTTCTGCTTTGTAGAGGCCATCATTGAGGGTGTTAAATACAACAATATCTAAAAAGCAGTAACCATGTCTCATTCTAACTACTAGCCTTAGAACTTCATCTCCCTATCCACCTTGTAGAGATCATTAGTTAGGGAATTATATGTAATAATATTTAGAGAAAGACTAGCATCTATCATTTTAAGAGATTCACTTATTTTACCAATCTTGTAAGTTTCATATATGAGACTAATAGATGTAACAATATTAAGAAAACAATGACTATGCCTTAAGTTGTGCAAAAGATCATCACTTCTTCAATTTGATCGTATTTACAAAAAGCCTTTATGAGTGTTGTATAAGTGATAACATTTGGATTTAATTCCAACTGTTTCATTTTAGCATGAAGGGAGTTGATCCTATAGAGATCACCATCATTTTCAAGACCATCCAAAAGTACAGTGAATGTTTTTACATCAAGAAGAAGGCATTTAGTTAGGGCTAAATAGAGTAGGTCTTAGGCCTTGTTTGTTTTACCTAATTTACAAAGGGCATTAATGGACTAAACGAAGTGCACAAGATTAAATTCATGGGTGATGCGACAAGGGACTTGTTACACCTACTCATGTGTTTGTATGTTTCTAGATGGGGTGTGGTATTGTTTTGTAGAACGAATAGAAGTTACATGTTTAAATGGGGAGCATATCAATTTCGAGTTGTGCACTATCTTCATCTTGGTATTGTTCACATAGCAATGCAAAACCTTGAAATATCTTCTCTCCTCTTAGAAAGAAAATAAAAGCAAAATAAAGTTCTTGAATGACCATGTAACCTCATTTAATCCATCCTATCTTTATAAATTTGTATTTTGTAATGGTAAAAATTGCATACCTTGTACTTTTCCCCTTCTTTTGGGCTCAGTTTAACCCTATTGTCCTTTAATTAACCCTAGCCTTACCTAATCCTATATGAAATCATTCTTAGGAACTTGTTGGGATCCTCAATTTATCCATTTCCAGTATTGGTTCAGATCCTTAATTTGCAAGATTGGCATAAGTTAATATTATAGGTTCCAACTATAATATCTGACAAATATCCCCCTTCCATTATGCTTTGATGGATGCCCATACCCTTATCCAAAGCTCCCATTTTAGCATAGGTGGGGAGGTTGTTGCCTTTACAACTACCAATTTCATTTTCTTCATGTCACTAAGTTTTTTGTCGACCTATTCAATCTTTGAACCCATTCTATGTACACTCAACATTATTTTAATTTTTTTCGGGATTGTTGTTGTCTCCTTTACCCCTTTGTTAAAAGCATCAAGTTATCATAGATATATGGATATATGTTTAAATTAAAGATTTAAACATAACAAAATGACTTCTAGTTTTGAGGTTTAACGGTTTAATATAAGTCATTTAGGTTAGGTCTACAAAAAGATATATTAGGGTCCTATCCTATCTAATGTGTAGATTTTTTAAAGCTTCATGTGAAGAGAGTTTTACAAATGGTTAATTTAGGATTATGAGATGAGCGTCAGGAACATTAAAAGTCTATAAGTCTAAAGAATAAGGGGAAAAGACCTATTAGGTGAGATATAGGGGAAGAACAGTATAAGAACATATATCTAGTTTAAGGTCTAGATATAGGGGAAAATACCTAATAGGTGAGATAATATATGTGCATTTAATGCCCAATATTTTTAAAATTTTAAAGTAGAGTACTTATGACTTTAAGCTTGGTAGTAAATTGTACTATATAACTACTAAATATTTAATGACTAAATAACAAATCATACATGGTATCAGCCCACCAACAAAGTCTTAATTTAGATGATTGAATTCAGAGTTCCTTTCATTCCACAAAGTCTTTATAAATTTTAAGGATGAGGCCTCTAAAGGGAAGAAATTTATTCCTAGTCAAAAGGTCAAGAAAACATATTAGAGGAAAACTATAGGAGCATACTTGGAGATGTGAAGAAAGATTAAATTCCTTTGAGGAAGAACATTAGAGGGACAACCAAGCCACCTCCTTAGAAACCTTCCACTATTGAAAACCCTATCTAAGTTCTAACTTTCTTTTTTTTTTTTTTTTATGTTTGTGCACATCAAAGTCAAATTAAAATATAGCTTGGTTAGATATTTTACTTTATTTATGTGTTTTTTGTTAAATAGATAGCTATATTGAAATGCTCTCATCTTTTTTATTATCATTTGTAGGGTCAACTTTCTTTCGAGAATAATTTCTTGTGAGAACTTTGAAAAAACATAGATCTATATGTACTCTTCTAATACCTCAAAATGTTTTAATCAATTATTACCATTACCATTACAAGATACCTTTTTCTAGTGGATTAACTACTAATTTTTCAAAATTCAGTTCATGACCTTAGAAAATAACCAATAATCTTGCAATACTTTCTTATGAATTGTTATTTCAAATTTATATAGATGAAAAAAGAACAGATCATAATTATGTGAAATATAGTTATCAGTTTCGAGTAGTTGTAAATACCTTCTTCTTCTCTTGATATATTTCAATCGAAGAAGAAGATGGAAAATCTATATTATTTGTCTCTATGCATGTTTTTTCCAATATATTAATAATACTTGAACTTACATTCACTTTACATATATTGAATTCCACCCAAAAAGAACCTAACAACCATCCCTTTCATACTAAACTTGTAAATCAATAGAGCCACAAGTGAAGCCACTACCACGAACAATAGATCCACCAATAACTACCAACCCAACAAATGGTCCTTTAAACTAAACAAAACCTATAACACAATATGAAAATTCAAACTCCAACAAGGAGTTCAATTATCCACAAACTTCATGGCAACATCTAAATTTTTTGGCATAGAATAGATGCACTTTCAACCTTACAAACATGCAAGTTATATGTAAAGAAAGCTACCCTAGTATGCATGTTTTTTCATTAAACAACTAAATTATTTGCAATAGATGCTTCAATGGCATAAGCATACAAAAATTCTCTACATCTAACTATATGGACCCAAGTGAACAATTGTGTCTTATTTAATTTCTCACTTGAGTAGAAGAAATGTTGATAGTGTGCATAAATCCAATATTACAGGTGACCCATGCTCATGCGAACTAGGTATATGAATATTGAATGTTTAAATTAAAGATTTAAATGTAACATATATGTCCATATGTTTAAATTAAATATTTAAACTTAATAAAGTGAAGTTTCTAGGTTTTAAAGAATAGGTCAGTTTAGTTTATGAAACCCTAGTTTATGAATTAGGTTTCTAGTGTTTATGAATTACAGTTTTATATTTTACTGTTTATGAAATACTAGTTTATGAATTACAGTTTAATGACAAATATGAATTAGGGTTTTACGTTTTACTATTTTTGAAACTCTAGTTTATGAATTAGGGTTTTATAGTTTAGTCTTTATGAAATAGCCTGGTTTACCGTTTCTAAATTAAAGGTTTATAGTTTATGCATTAGGGTTTACTTGTTGTCGATTTCAGGTTGAACATATATAGCTGAACATTGCAAAAACAACAAAATACAAAGCAAAAAACAATATAAATCAACAGAAATGGATGGGAAACCAATGTGGGGCATTACAGAATTGATTTGAGGAGGCATGGATGCTATGGAGGTTGAAAGTAGGGTCAGCAAACGCGAGTACCCATTTTTTGGTGTCGCTTTCCCTGGTCTCTCGCAGCCTGTAGATGTTAAAATGAAACTACAGGCCTGTTTATTAAAAAAAATTATACTTTTCAAAAATAGGTGCCTGTTATTGCTTCAAGTGCCTGATCATAAACGGGTACCCATTTCGTAATGGGTGCCCATTTTAGCTCGGGCACCTGTTCCAAGCGGCATTTTGCACCCGCGGAAAACTTCCACAAAATGCATATTCATCTCCTTGCTACGACCCAAAATGCAGTATAAGAATAAGAGTTGTATTATATTTCTAACCAATGGCTGTGAATAAATGACCTAAGAATTTTAGAAACATCCTTGTGTAAATATCAAATTTTCAATATAATATTGGAATGCATATATAAACAAACAAGAAAAATCCAATGCCAATATTAACTATGGAAACCCAGGGGTTAACAAGGATGCTTCCAAGATGTGATAAAATACCAGCCCAATCTAAGGTCATAGAATCAATACCCAAACCATGATATCTAGAGCCAATTTGAATTGTTCTGACACTATGTGGACTTATCCCTACAAGTGGGTTTCCTCTAAAGCCTTCAAATTTACAAAGCGTTGCACACTGAAACATCAAAGACTCACTGAGCTGAAGAATTACATGGATTTACTGAGAAACCATGAGACAAACAAATCTCACACTATAGGCATGTACACATAATACTTAAAGCTAATAGTTGTTAACAAAAGCTATGTATCAAAGGAGGAAAGTTGAGTAACAAAATAACTAGATAGATGCAAAAAGGAAACAAAGAAAAGACACATGTCTAACAACATGTAGTTTCATCATGTATATTCTATCTATGAAACTAGTGCTGACCACAAAAGGTTAGAGAATATTATGTGTGTTCACGTGTCATAATTATATTACATATCATTGTCTTTCGTAACACTCATAATAGAATTGTCCAGTGAAAGTTGGAATGTGCCTTGTATTTTGAACCTGCGCAACAAGAACACAACTGCTGATATGCCTTTCTTATACTTTTGTAAAGTAATAGCTGCAACCTAAGGAAAGTTCTATTTCAAAATGTCCTTTTGTAGATAGCAATCAAGATTGCCATCTACTTTTTCTATGGTGCATTTTAGACAATGTTGGTATGTAAACACTGCATTGTTGCTACAACTATTGCATTGAACACTTTGTTTTGCAAAATTCTTAGCTAGTAGCACCATTTGCTGCCATGAGTTATAGTAAGGCTAGAATGGAGCCAAGTAAACATTCTTTTGTCTAATAATTCCTTTAACCTGCAATTAATGCATGGTTTTTGTTAATATTGCAACAAGTTTGTTTATGACAATGCAATTGGCAGAAAATACAAAGCCATGTTCTCCATGATTATTGTTGTTACCTATAGATTATAGTAGGTCAGCCTGTTCAAAGAATCTTGTGTGGAGAGATCAAATAACATGTCCAAAAAACTAGATGAAGCTGACCGTATGTCACTCGTGCCCTTTACACCACCCCTGACAACACTTTTGAAGAGCACCATTGGCATTTGCATAGATGTTAGCACTTGTTCTATAGTACTATATGCAACACTATGGATATTCAAAATTGTAACCTGCATAGCAATATAAGTGTTCATAATTATAACTAGGACAGCAATATAAGTATTTTGTTTAGAATAGTTAATATGATATGCAAACATCAATTTAAGTACAAAGAGAATAAACTTATAACATTGAGCTACTGATATAGGAGCATCCAATGGTGTAAGGGCAATATTGCATCACCCAAAAAGAAGATAATTCAAAATCATTGTAGTTGTTTTCATTTCTTTCCATAATTAGTGTTTTTGGTTCCATAATATCCAAAATAATGATGTAGAACTTTCAATTTTTCCAAAACTACTAAAAATAGCAACCTACCTGTTTTGGAAAGTGTACCTACTATTTTTAGAAAGTTTGCATTTGGGCATGGATTGACATGAAAAATTACAGAAAGTTACATAACAGAAATATAAGACATTTGGTGAAGGAATCAGGTAAAGATCATTTGTGAGCTGAAAGATATTAAAGTTTTTTGTTTTCTGAAAAGCCCTTGAAAATTTCTGAAATGAGATATGAGGCACTAAAACATCCCATGACATCCTGAAAAGTTGATGGAAATCAATTTACGGATTTCTAGCATGATAGTTCACATCATGAGATTTCTGACGCTTAAAACAGTTCATCAACCGGACACCCAGATCAAGGTTATGCTTCCCGGAAGTTGACCTACTTTTGGGGGGAGTTGCAAATTTTGAAATTTAGTTGGAGGCTACCAAAAAGTGCTATTGATGACTATTTTGGGAACCCTGGGCAGTAATAGAGTTAAGGGGGCCAATGTAGAGTCAAGAATAGGTGGGAAAATAGAAATCCTAGCTGATTTGGGGTTACAGAAGACCGAAGATTCTAGAGTCTTGAGGTTGGGAAAGCTGTAATGTGTTGCAGCTAGTAGAGGATTCATCCTCTAATTGTAATTAAGCTTCTGTAATTTAATAAGTTGCCTAGATCAATAAAGAAATAGTCTATTTTTTATGTTTCATTTTTGTTGTTGTGTGTTTTATGATTTATCGCCTTCATCAAGTGGTATGAGAGCAAGGGTTCTTGAGTGTGTAGACAGATCGCCGACCATGAGGCAGTTTACACTAGGGCCCGAGGTTGTGGGTTTGCTGCAGAGATCAAGATGCCTCCATGAAGAAATCATGTTGGGAGAAATGCTTTGACGGAGGAGGGTTTTAGAGCCCTACAAAGGCAAATCGATGCATTGCAAGAGGAGCTGCAAAGAGGGTTTGATCCGAGAACAAGAGAAGAAAGTGAAAATGAAGCTGAAGAGGAGCTATCTAAGGAAGAACAAGAAGTTGCAGGAGATCTTGTAGAAGTTAGGTTGTTGAGGGCCATTTCTAAGATCTAAAAGAGGCCCAGGATCAAAGTTTCTACATATTCTGGAGATTTGAATCCGGAACAGCTTATTGATTAGATCAATGACATGGAGGAGTATTTCAAGTATGAAGATGTGGAGGACCCAGATTGGGTCAAGTTTGAAAAAACAAAGTTGACGGGCCACACCAGTATTTGGTGGAAGGAGGTCTAGTTAGAGAGGAAGAGAAGAGGAAAAGGAAAGATCACCAGATGGGATCGGATGGTGGAGAAACTAAAGAAATAGTTCATTCCTATGGACTATGAGATGGAGTTGTTGAAGAAGCTGCAAGGACTGAAGCAAGGTAATAAGTCTGTTCAGGAGTATACATAAGAGTTTTATAAGATTACTATCAGAACCGGTCATGTGGAGGCCAATAAGGAGAAGGTAGCCCATTACATTAATGGGTTGATGCCAAGTATCCAAGAAGAGTTGAGCTTGGTCAGAATGACCACCATAGAAGATGCGTATCAGTTTTCCTTGAATGTGGAAGAGAAGTTGCATAAAAGATTTGACAGCAAGCAAAGGGGAAGAGGTCAAAGCGGAAGGACTGGTGGAAGACCCTATGGAGGCCGAAATGAAGATGCAAAGAAAAGTGAAGAAGCTGGCACCAGTCGAAATCAGAGAGGACATAATACCTACCACCCTCATGACCAGAACAATGGTGAGCAAAGAGGAAGAGGCAGACCTAGGCAAGGACCTGGAAGAGGAGGTTTCAGAGGAACCTGTTTCCAATGTGGAGAAGAAGGGCATCAAGCATACGAGTGTCCGCAACATCAAGGAAGGACAAATAGGAGACCTGAAGGTAATGCGTGAGTTGCACATGTAGATGAAAATGCACATTCTAAGCATTCCGAAGATGCTGAAAGGGGAGAAACCCTAGTTGTCAGAAGAACCTTGCTGAATGAGGAGAAAGAACCAAATCAGAGGAAGAATTTATTCCGTACAAGGTGCAAATGTGAAGGTAAGTGTTGTGATATTATTATTGACAGTGGAAGCACTGACAATCTTGTTTCAGAGGAGATGGTTGACAAGTTGAAGTTGACAAGAAGAAAGCATCCACATCCATATCAGATTACATGGTTGCAGAAGGACCACCGAGCTTTGGTCAATGAGCAGTGTTTAGTGAAGTTCAAGATTGGGGACTACCATGATGAGGTGTTGTGTGATATCATACCAATGGATACATGTCATATGTTGTTGGGGAGGCCATGGCAGTATGATAGGAGCACTATCCATGATGGCCGTGCAAACACATATTACTAACAAAAGATGGAGTTCGCCATAAGTTGAAGCCCTTGAAGGAGGTGGAAGAAAAGGTATGTAGTACTGCCAAAATTTGCTTGGTAGACGGTAGAAAATTTTTGGAGTGTATGAAGCATAAGCATCATTGCTATGCATTGATTCCTAAGATTAGTCAAGAGAAATGTGAAGATGTACCAGCTGAAGTCTTAGAGATGTTGGAAGAATTTCAAGATATTGTCTCTGATAATGTACCAGAAGGTTTACCACCAGTAAGGAAGATAAGTCATCAAATGGATTTGACACTAGGAGCTAGTTTATCGAATAAGGCAGCCCACAGAATGACCCCTATGGAGAATGAAGAGTTGAACAGACAAGTTTAGGAGTTATTGAGGAAGGGACTGATAAGGGAGAGCCTAAGTCCATGTGTGGTACCTGCAGTACTAGCCCCAAAGAAGGATGGAGAATGGAGGATGTGTACAGACTATCGAACCATCAATAAAATAATGATCAAGTATAGATTTCCATTGCCAAGAATGGATGACATCATGGATTGTTTGAGTGGAGCCAAGTACTTCATGAAGATTGACCTGAAGAGTGGGTATCACCAGATCCGTATCAGAGAAGGAGATGAATGGAAGACAGCCTTCAAGACAAAGGAAGGTTTGTATGAGTGGTTAGTCATGCCATTTGGGCTAACCAATGCACCGAGCACATTCATGCAGCTCATGAATGAGGTGCTGAAAGAATTTTTGGGAAGTTTTGTTATTGTTTATTTGGATGATATTTTGATTTTTAGTAAGACATGGGATGAGCATCTGATGCATATCAGAAGAGTTCTAGAGAAGCTGAGGGAGGAGAAGTTGTTGATTAATATGAAGAAATGTAGTTTTGCAAAGGAGTTGGTATACCTAGGATTTGTTGTCTCAGAAGAAGGTCTTAACATGGACCCAAAAAAAGTAAGGGCTATCATTGAATGGCCTACACCAAGGAGTGCAATGGAGGTAAGATTTTTTCATGGTTTGAAAGTTTTTACAGAAAGTTTATCAGGAATTTTAGTAGTATTTGTGCACCCCTAACTAAGACAATGAGAGGGGATAAAAAGGAGTTTAGATGGACTAAAGGAGCAGACAAGAGCTTTGACACATTGAAGCAGAAAGTCATAGAACAACATGTTTTGGCACTTCCATATTTTAATAAGCTATTTCAGGTAGATTGTGATGCTAGTGGTAGTGGTATAGGAGCTATTTTGAGCCAAGAAGGTAAGCCCATTACCTATTTTAGTGAGAAGCTTAATGATGCCAAGAAAAAGTATTATGTTTATGATCAGGAGTTTTATGCAATAGTTCAGGCTTTGAAAAAATGGAGACATTATTTGTTGCCAAGGGAGTTTGTTTTATATACTGATCATCAGGCTTTGCAGTATCTTAATAGTCAAGGAAAGTTAAATCAAAGGCACTTAAAATGGGTTGAGTTTTTGCAGAGCTATACTTTTGTTTTGAAGCACAGGAGTGGGAAGTCCAATAGAGTTGCAGATGCCTTGAGTAGAAGGAAAAATTTGTTGACAGAAATGAAGATAGAGGTTGTTGGATTCGATGAGCTCAAAAGTTTGTATCCTGAAGATCCAGATTTTGTAAAGGATTGGAAAGCTTGTCTAGAACCTGTTACTCTAGATAGGACAAAATGGTTGGATTTCATAATCCAAGATGGCATGTTGTTTAGAGGAAGTGAGTTGTGCATTCTGAGGAATTCCATGAGATAGAACCTGATTAAGGAGAAGCATAGTGGAGGATTGGCTAGATACTTTGGTCAAGATAAGACCATTGCTATTGTTGGTGAAAATTATTATTGGCCACAGTTGCAGCATGATGTGAGGAAATTTGTGTAGAGTTGTAGAGTATGTCAGATGGCAAAAGGAGCAAGTCAGAAAATAGGTCTATACCAGGCATTACTTGAACTAGAGAAGCCATGGGATGATATTAGTATGGATTTTGTTCATGGTTTACCAAGGACACAGAGAGGACATGATTCCATTTTTGTGATAGTGGACAGATTCTCAAAGATGGCACATTTTATTCCTTGCAAGAAGACAAATGATGCTATTCATATTGCAGAGTTATTTTTTAGGGAGGTGGTGAGATTACACGGTCTACCAAAGAGCATAGTTTCAAATCGAGTTACCAAGTTTGTTGGTTATTTCTGGAGGACATTTTGAAGTTCAGTTCTGCACACCATCCACAAACTAATGGACAAACCAAAGTGGTGAATAGGAGTTTAGGCAATCTACTACGATGCTTAGTAGGAGATAAGCCCAAGGGATGGGATTTGATTTTACCACAAGCAAAATTTGCTTACAACAATTATGTCAATAGGAGTACTGGTAAATCACCATTCCAAATTGTATATGGCAATAGCCCAAGAAATGCTTATGAGTTGAGGAAGCTGGGCAAAGGAGAAAAGACAAGTCCTAAAGCTGAAGACTTTGCAGAACATCTGAATAATTTGCATGAAGAGGTGAGAAATCCATTAATAAGATGAATATTCAGTATAAGGCTAAGGAAGATTAGAAGAGGAGGTATAAGGAGTTCCAGGTAGGAGATGAAGTCATGGTTCACTTGAGAAAAGAAAGGTTCCCAATTGGAACATACAATAAGTTGAAAATGAAGAAATTTAGACCATGCAAAATCCTGAAGAAGCATGATTTAGGAAATGCATATGAGGTAGAGCTGCCGAGTGGGATTAATATGTCCCCTATTTTCAACATTGTTGATTTATCAGAATATCATGAAGGTGAAACAAAGGATGGACTAATAGAAGCGCAGTGGAGTATTTTGGCATCTACTTCAATGGAGGAGATAGAAGAGATCTTGGATAGCCATGTGGGAAGTACTCAGAACAAGCAATATAAAGAATATCTGGTAAAATGGAAAGGAAGCCCTATTGAAGATTCTTCTTGGTTGTCTAAGGTAGAGGTTTACCATCTGGGTTTTCCTCACACAAATGTCTGAGACGTGACAAGGTCACTTCTCAAATTACCCTGGGTGTCTGATGCAGGAGCATCCAGTGGTGTAAGGGCAATCTTGCATCACCCAAAAAGAAGATATTTCAAAATCATTGTAGTTGTTTTCATTTCTTTCCATAATTAGTGTTTTTGGTTCCATAATATCCAGACTAATGATGTAGGACTTTCAGTTTTTTCAAAACTGCTAAAAATAGCAACCTGCCTATTTTGGAAAGTGTACCTGCTATTTTTAGAAAGTTTGCATTTGGGCACAGACTGAAGCGAAAACTTACAGAAAGTTACATAACAGAAATATAAGACCTTTGATGAAGGATTCAGGCAAAGATCATTTGTGAGCTGAAAGATATTAAAGTTTTTGTTTTCCGAAAAGCCCCTAAAAATTTTTGAAATGAGATATGAGGCACTAAAACATCCCATAACATCCTGAAAAGTTGACAAAAATCCATTTACAGATTTCTGGTGTGATAGTTCACATCGCAAGTTTTCTGGCACTTAAAATGGTTCGTCAATCGGACACCTGGATCAAAAGTTATGCTTCCTGGAAGTTGACCTACTTTTGGAGGGAGTTGCAAATTTCAAAATTTAGCTGGAGGCCAGCAAAAAGTGCCATTTATGACTATTTTGGGAACCCTGGGCAGTACTAGAGTTAAGGGGGCTAGTGTAGAGTCAAAAATAGGTGGGAAAACAGAAACCCTAGCTGATTTGGGGTTACAAAAGGCTGAAGATTCTAGAGTCTTGAGGTTGGGAAAGCTGTAATGTGTTGCAGCCAGTAGAGGATTCATCCCCTGATTGTAATTAAGCTTCTGTAATGTAATAAGTTGCCTAGATCAATAAAGAAATAGTCTATTTTCTGTGTTCCATTTCTGTTGTTGTGTCTTTTATGATTTACCCCCTTCATCAGCTACCATAGCTAAATCAATTGGCAAATTGCCATCTTTTACTTGCAGCTCAATATGATTTGGAGTGCGGTGATGTCTAGTGACAATAGCCCTGAATGACCCAACTAAGTATTGGCAGTTTGCTGCAATTAGATCTGAGATGGTTGTGTCTGGTATAAGTCTACAATGCTTACAAACTTTGTCTATGCTTTGAACAATCCTATTGGCAATCAAGGCCAAGTAGAGACTTGCATCTCCTCTTTCATATTGTGTTTTACTTTTACAATAAAGTTTGTGATACGAACACTAGAACGAGGCAATAGTTGTTCCAAAAATGTATAAATTAGTTTATTATTTAGATTAACAGTGATTGTCATTTGGCCTTTGGTATCAACTAAATCAATATGAACAATTTGTGCTCTAGACTAAACCACAGAGTTTTTAAAATATCCAGGACCATATGCCACTAAAACATCGCCTTAAAATATGGAGGTAGTTTTGTTTGTGCAAATCTCTAGAATTGTTGAGGCAGTGTGCTTTTCAGTTTTTTGCCTGCAATGGAAATGCCATGCAATTAGCTATAGTTATGTCTAATAGTTTGAAAATGTACAAATTAGCTATAGGCAAGGTATGTTTTTCTAGCACCTTATTTAGAGAATGTAAATAGAAAGTAAAACAAAGAACACAAAATGGCACACATGTCATGTTAAATATACCTTGTTTGCAATGGCTCTTCATTAACAGGGTCATCTAATTCTTGCAATGTCTGCACATCACTAAGGAATGGACTCAACAAACAGTTGTAGATCAGCACAAAGAATGCTTGTGATGAGCATAAGCGAAAATGCAATTATTTTTCCCAAGAATGGTTATAATGTAAACAAGAGTGAATTAAACATTGATTTACAATTTATAGACAGATAGCAGAGTAGCAAGTAAAACAAAGCACAGAAAATGGCACAGATGCCATGTTAAATATGCCCTTTTTTGCAATGGCTTTTCATCAACAAGATCATCTGATTCTTGCAATGTATTTAAATTACTGAGGAATGCACTCGACAAAGGATTGTGAATCAGTATAAGTAATGTTTGCTATGAGCATAGATGAAAATGCAATTTTTTTTGCCAAGAATGCTTATTATGTAGGCAGTAGTGAATTGAAAATTGATTTATAGTTTATAGACAGAAAGAAGAGTTTTTTTGCACATTTGCTTCACACTTTTTCTACTAAGAAGCGGACATGACTTTGACCCTTTGATCTATCCTTGGAATACAGATTTGTAGTCATGATTTGGGCTTTGAACATGAAAGTAGCAAGTAAAACAAAGGACACAAAATGTCACAGATGGCACATTAAATATACCTTTTTTGCAATGGTTGTTTATCAACACAGAGATTTGATTCTCGCAATGTCTATACATCACTAAGGAACACGTGTAACAAACAAATGTAGATCATCACAAAGAATTGTAGTGAGCACAAGTTAAAATGCAATTTGTTTTCCCAAGAATACTTATTATGCAAATAACATTGAATTAAACATTGATTAAAGTAATGTTAGAGAAAGTACCATTTGAGATTTTTGGCCATATATTCCAACACAACTCTATCATTCAAAGTAGATGACTATATTGCTTTGTGTCCTACAAGAAGCATAAAATCTTAACTGTTAGTGTTGTTTTTTATGTGGTTTGGGTTACTACACAAACTATGCACTAGACACTTAACTGCAATGCAATATGTATCAAGCTTTTGTACCGAGAAAAAGCAATTTCGATAAGTGCTTTGACATATGTGGATTGTATGGATCTGCTTGGGTCAAAATGGAAAGTTGATAGAAATTGTAAAATGATCTTTCCAATAAGCATCCATGGCAATGACATTGATGTGATCAATGTCAATTTTTGTCAAAAAATAATATATTAAAGTGCCTACATGAGTGGTTGGACTGTTTACTAGACACTTAACTGCAATGCAATTTGTATCAAGCTTTTGTGCTGAGAAAAAGCAATTCTGATAAGTGCTTGGACATATGTGGATTGTATGGATCTACTTGGGTCAAAGTGGAAAGTTGATAGAAATTGCAAAATGATCTATCCAATAAGCATCCATGGCAATGACATTCATGTGATCAATATCAATGTTTGTCCAAAAATGATCTATTAAAGTACCTGCATGAGTGGTTGGATTGTTTACTGTAAGTGAAAGATTATATTCTCGTATAGTAGCTTCCAACTTTGCCTATGTTTTTTTTGAAACATGTCAATATTGAAGTCTCCAGCAAGCACTAGTTTGCTATCAGGTAATAGTGTGTTGACATTTTCTTTTATGAAATCTAGTAAGTGAACAATCAGTGCACCTGGTCTAACATAAATATTTGTGATTCACAAAGGTGTATTGAAATACAATAAATCAATTATTTTGGTTTCTAGATTTTGGGTTGTGAATCTATCTATTTTTAGGAATGAAAGGCTGTTGGTGCCACATGTTAGAAGTCCATGTATACCTAATTCAAATTGGCAATGAAATCTTGTGTTGAACAATATAATGCATTCGAGATGCTCTATTCTAGTTTCTTGTAATCAAAGAATATTTGTAGACATCAAATCATGGTCATGTGCAACATTGTCTGCATGCAATGCAAGGCTTTGGGTGTTCAAAGAACACATTCTAAATCAAGTACAAGATACAAATGCAAGGCTATGTTCTAGTTTCCATTGGGCTGATGTCTACAACTGCAGCATTTCATCTTGCACTTTCGCTGATACTCTAAAGTTAGGGTGTTCCAATTTGTTAATCAAATATAGAGATGCAATGCTTTTTACATGTGAGAGTGTTGTGTAAACAAGACCGTGGAAATAGACTCTAGAAGGGTCAAAAGCAAGCCCATCTATTGTTAAGCCTTGTGCTCTATGAATGGTTCATGCAAATGCAACTTGTAAAGGGAACTGACTATGAACCAATATTCTTCTTTCCACCCTTATCTTTTTTTCCACTCTTTTTATAGGTGTCCAAGATGACAATATGTACTTTATATATATCGATTGCATTTTTTGACAAAGAGCCTTGCCAACTCCAAGATCATTGAACTGAATCTAGACAATTTGTTGTTTAACTACATAGAACTTAAAGATACCATCTGGTCCATTTACTAGCCCATCCTGTGTGTCAATGTTTCCAGCAATCAGCTCAACCAATACGCCTTGATTAAGTGTTATGATCTTAGCCAATGTCGTTTTCTCTATTACAGGAGTATTGTCATTAGCAGGTGCAACTTGTGCATCAATTGCTTTCAGCAAGCATGTGTCTCTAGGCAAAACAACAAGCATTCTATTATTATGCTCGTTCACATCTAAATTCCTATTAAACAAATAAGGGAAGCTCAGGTCATTGGGTGGAGGCCTACGACAATTAGCATTCAAGTAGCAAATATCCTCTTTAGTTTTTTGGCAACATCTAATTCAATTTAGAATGGATATAAATTGTTTGTCTCTTTTCCTTAGTATAGTTTGCAAATTGAAGCATATAACATTGTCAACCCAAAATGTGTATGGTACTATCTCAGTATGTATTTGTTCAAACACCCAAGAGTCTTGTACAGGTTGTGCTTGGTACAAATCACCACAAAATATGATATCCAAACTGCCAAATGGTTTTGTTGGAGTATGTTTGATTTGGTGGAGTCTTGTGTCAATATTTTAAATCATCTGAGAGCTAGCCAATGATACTTCATCAAGAACCAAAAGTTGCAATTGCTCATACTTCTTGCTCAATCTATCAAGAGTGTTTGAATCCAAAGGGAGCATTTTTTAGGACTTGTATGGTAGATGGAAAATAGAATGTGCAGTAGCCCCACTGGCATTGTGTGCTACTTTTCTACTTGATGCAATGATAACACCTTTGACTTTGAGCAGATCACTATCAAATTATTTGTCATAGAGTCGTATTATTGATGCATACATGTCTCTAGCTATAAAGGCTTTTCCTATACCAGTGCCACCGGTCAAGAATAGATAAAATGGTCTTTTAGATGTAATTCTTTTTGCCATGACTATGTCTTTCACTATCGCTTGTTGTTCATTGGTCAATTGTTTTCGCAAATTGAAATAAGCTTCTTTGCTAAGTAGCAATGGATGACGAGTCTCCAAGTAGGCAGGCTTGCAAGAAGTGTCTATAGCTTTTGCAATCCTTATCTGCTTTAAATCAGCTTGAATGCCATATGTCTATATGGCAAGGTGAGACTGATTTGCATTGCCAGTTTCAATATCAAGGCAGCAATCACTAGATGGCTCCACAACAACAACATCACTGTCCCCCCAATTAGTGCCAAAGGTAGGACTCAATTTTGATTCAATGCTTGCTATTTGCATTTTATGGGTATCAAGGGCTGTAATCCATGTTTCATGTCCAAGTAATAGGGATTGTTCACTATCATGAAAGGGACATATAGCATGATCTTCTCCCTGTGATAGTTTTCAAGATTTTTGTGCTGGTTTTATCTAACATAGCGTATGATACGTGCATTGTGTCTTCTAACCATATTTCAAGGTGTTCCATGGCAATAAGCTATATACTCAGCCAAGCAAACATCTTCCAATGCATTTTCTCATGCCACATATTTGTCTATTGCATATGCACACATAATGTTTTGAGAATCATCAGATTCTTTTGTGAGCAACTTAGCCCTTTTTAGTATAAATTTTCTATTTGCCAATGGAGAAGTATTTATAAAAACAAATTTTCTAGAGCTTCATTGCAAAGGCAATGACAATGTAATATACATAGCTTGTTGACTTGACATTTGTTGGTAGTTAAGCAAAGCATTACCAAGTTTTCTTATTAATTGCATTTCGTTTTCATAGCTAGCTACACATTGTTGATGCACTTGTTGAAATGCACAAGAAAGTGTCTGATCCTATTTGGCCATGTATGAGCTACAGTATGCTACTACTATTGCAAGTATGAGGTTAAACAGTGTTGTCATTGATGTTAACATACTCATATTGCATTGGTAAGAAGGATTGGATGAGCTGTGTGCTGAGGATATTGAGAAAATTAGTCTCAATCAGGAAAAGTGAAGAACAGTGATAAGAAGAAGGCAAATGTACTCAATAGGTTGAGGATCAGAGGATTCAGATTAAAGGGTTTGTAGATATGAGTCTTGAGATGATCTAGTTAAGATTTCAGAGGTCCGCATGAAGATATGAAAAAGTTGTGATCGGTCAAGTAGAACCGGTTTTGGGAGCTGTTCTGGAGTGACGGAGTGTTGCAAAAAGGTCCGGTGAGATCTGGAAGTGCATTGTCCTATTTCGCGGATTGGACAGAGTGTTTGGGATGTCTTTGTGATGTGTCATCTTGATTGGTATGTGGTTTGGACGTCCAAAAGCACCTTCTTTAGTATGACAGTGGCAACAGACTGTGTTCTTGAAGTTTCGAATGAAGAGGAGAAGAGATTCCAGTGAGTAGAGGAAGTGCGGATGTACTTGGTCAATCAAGCAAGCTTGTGAAGGTTCTTGGATCATGTTGAGGGTATGTTGTCGGTCCACATTTGTGGTAGAGCCCAGAATTGAAGATATTCTTCCGGATGAAGTTCTTGTTTAGACTAGCCGACCAGATGAGTTGTTCATCTTGCGAATGTTCTTGTGGTGGCCGACCGGATGTATTAATCATCTTGTGAATGTCCTTATGGTTGATTGCCGACTTAGATGATTGTTCCTAAGTCGATGTCTTGTATAAATAAAGGTTTGTGAGTTCATTTCAAAGTGTAATGGAGCGGATGAGTGTGGACCAAAGCAATGGAGGAAGAGTTGATGCAAATTGAGAAAAATCACACTTGGGATCTTGTTCCCAGACCTAGAAACAAGAATGTGATTGGAACCAAATGGGTCTTCCAGAACAAACTAAATAAGGTTGGTGAAGTAATCAGAAACAAAGCCAGATTGGTCTGCAAAGGCTACTCTCAAATAGAAGGAATTGATTTTGAAGAAACCTTTACTCCGGTAGCAAGAATTGAAGCAGTCAGATTATTTCTTGCATATGCTGCCTTCAAAGACTTCAAGGTATATCAGATGGATGTCAAGTCTGCCTTCCTAAATGGTGATTTGGAAGAAGAAGTATACATTGAACAATCAGATGGATTTCAATTGTCTGATCATGATGATATGGTCTGCAAGTTGAAGAAAACACTGTATGGATTGAAGCAAGCCCCAAGAGAATGGTATGAAAGGTTGGATAAGCATCTTGTGTAGATTGGTTTTAACAAAGGTACTGCTGACAGTAATCTATATTTCCAAATAGATAATGAAAACATCTTGATTGTTGAAGTATTTGTTGATGATATCATTTTTGGAGGAAGAGATAGTTTGTGTAAAACCTTCGCAAATCAAATGAAAGTGAGTTTGAAATGTCAATGCTTGGTGAAATGAATTTCTTCTTGGGTCTACAAATTACTCAGACAAAGAAAGGTATCTTTATCTCTCAGACTAAATATGTGAAAGAATTGTTGAGAAAATTTGGAATGGAAGATTTAAAGCCAATGAACACTCCTATGGCAACTGGATGTAAGTTGAGCAAAGATGATGACTCTCCTAAGATAGATTAGATCAAGTACAGATCAATGATTGGAGGATTATTGTATCTCACTCAGACTAGACCACATATAATGCAGGCTATTGGTCTTGTGGCAAGATTTCAGGCTGACCCTAGAGAATCTCGTGTTATGGCAATCAAGAGGATTTTTAGATATCTAAAGGGGACAGTTGAGTATGGCCTATGGTATCCTAGAGATCAGGATTTCTCTCTTCATGCATATACAGATGCAGATTGGGCAGGAGATGTGGATGACTAGAAGAGCACCAGTGGTGGAACACTCTTCTTGGGAAAGAGATTGGTTTCTTGGCTAAGCAAGAAACAAGAGGCAATATCTCTGTCTACAACTGAAGCAGAATATATTTCAGCAGCAGGTAGTTGCACTCAAATCTTATGGATGAAGTAGATGTTAAGAGACATGAAAGTAGAATATGAGGAGCCTATCACAATTTTGTGTGATAATTCAAGTGCAATAAATATTTCCAAGAATCTAGTATTACATTCTAAGACCAAGCATATATCTATCAAATTTCACTTTTTGAGAGAACAAGTGAACAAGGGTAAAGTCAGATTGGAGTATGTGCCCTCCAAGGATCAACTTGCAGATATTTTTACTAAACCTCTTCCCAAAGACTCTTTTGAGTATCTCAGGGAGAAGTTAGGGGTCATGGCCCCTCCGGTGATGAACTAGGATGCACTAGTGTGCATTAGTCTGGTGGATATCATAGTCATATCTTGTGATCCAGATTGATGATGGGGAGCTGCTACTAAGGGGGAGCAACTGGTATGATTTTGATATGTTACAAGTGTAAGTATGAGCCCTTTGCCATTGATGTCAAAGGGGGAGAGAAGACATGTGAAAAACAAGTGGTTGATGATCAAAGGGGGAGCAGTAAAGGAAGAGAAGACATGTGAAGAGTTGTTGCTGATAGGGGGAGCTATGACAGAAAAGAGAAGTTCTTGTCTTGATGGTTTTTCACATCATATGTTGCCATCAATGACAAAGGGGGAGATTGTTGCAAGTATGAGGTTAACCAATGTTGTCATTGATGTCAACATACTCATATTGCATTGGTAAGAAGGTTTGGATGAGCTTTCTGCTGAGGATATTGAGAAAATTAATCTCAATCAGGAACAATGAAGAACAGTGATAAGAAAAAGGGAAATGTACTTAATAGGTTAAGGATCAGAGGATGTGGATTAAAGGGTTTGTAGATATGAGTCTTGAGATGATCTAGTTAAGATTTCAGAGGTCCACATGAAGATATGAAAAAGTTGTGATCAGTCAAGTAGAACCAGTTCCGAGAGCTATTCCAGAGTGACAGAGTTGCAAAAAGGTCCAGTGAGATCCAAAAGTGCATTGTCCTATTCTACGGATTGGACAGAGTGTTTGGGATGTCTTTGTGATGTGTCATCTTGATTGGTACGTGGTTTGGAGGTTTGAAAGCACCTTCTTCAGTATGACAGTGGTGATAGACTGTGTTCTTGAAGTTCCAGATGAAGAGGAGAAGAGATTCCAATGAGTAGAGGAAGTGCGGATGTACCTGGTCAATTAGGTAAGCTTGTGAAGGTTCTTGGATCATGTTGAGGGTATGTTGTCGGTCCGCATCGGTGGTAGAGCTCAGAATTGAAGATATTCTTCTGGATGAAGTTCTTGTTTAGACTAGCCGACCGGATGAGTTGTTCATCTTGCGAATGTTCTTGTGGTGGCCGACCGGATGTATTAATCATCTTGTAAATGTCCTTATGGTTGATTGTCGACTTAGATGATTGTTCCTAAGTTGATGTCTTGTATAAATAAAGGTTTGTGAGTTCATTTCAAAGTGTGTAATGGAGTGGATGAGTGTGGAATAGCGAAAGAGTGAAAGGCAGAGCATAAGTATCTCAGGCTTAAATGGAACTGATCCAGGCATGTTGTGTGCCCTAGATCTAACAACTACTGCATATGCATCTAGTATGAACTAATATCATACTAATATCATTATTTTATCCAATGGGGCCAAAGGGAAGCCAAATCTACAACTTGATATTTTGTATTTTCTACAAGTGCTTGTGTGATGATGTGTTTACATATTTACAAGGCTCTCATCTAGCAATGCAGAGTCACAAGAAATGTATTTGTCCATGAATGTTTCAATTTCTATATTTGAACAATATCTAGATAGGGGCATTCTTCACCCAGAGCATGAGATGAACATGTTCATTGCCTCTATTCTAGAATTCTGTAACAAAAAAGTAGTCCATAACTTGCCCAAATAATGCATGATTTTGCAACACCATTTTCTTAAATGCATTGACTCTATGATTAATATACTGGCTACATATCACTAGATTTTTCCTAATCATAGAATCTATTGATTCTTCTTGAATGTTTTCACTATATTTGCGTTCTTGTTTATTAACTATTTGTTGTGATGGATAGCATAACTCGGTCCAAAAGTGTTCAACACTTGTAAATGTGACAAAAAAAGGTTGGGAGCCCTAATTGCCTTATCATTTCAAATATTCTTTAATGATCTATACCCCAATGGAGATTTTAGAATTATTTCAATGGCTACTGTGGAGCGAACATCTTTAGCACAAAATACTCTGCCTTTCAACTCGCCTTTGCATATGCATATCCAAGCAACAGAGGAAACCTGTTGAATTATAATCTTGATAGCTTTGAAGAACAAATTTGTAATATGTATTGCAAAGTCATTATCTTTATGCATAAGCTCCTGCTTTGTTATCTTTTGGAAGCTAAATCTTTTACTCACATCCATTGGCCGAGTAGATCCAAAAAAAAGAGTTGGAAAGTTCATTTCCTCTGAAAAGCTATCTTGGAAAATGCCAAGAGGTTTAAAGCCTTGAGATGGTGCAACCTCAATAATAGTATGGTCAAGGTCTTTGATTAAGTGGGCTTCATCAAACCAATGCACTACCGACTCAATTATCGGTTCATCATCACCATGACTTAGATCTGCATCATTATCTATTTCATCATTAACTTCAATGTCTTTTGTCATTTATTCTAGTTTTTTTCGTACAAAATCTACCAACTATGATTGATGACCACATTTTCTTTCACATACAAAGTGTACCTGCTATTTTTAGAAAGTTTGCATTTGGGCACAGATTGAAGCGAAAACTTACAGAAAGTTACATAATAGAAATATAAGACCTTTGGTGAAGGAATCAGGCAAAGATCATTTGTGAACTGAAAGATATTAAAGTTTTTGTTTTCTGAAAAGCCCCTAAAAATTTTTGAGACGATATATGAGGCACTAAAACATCCCATAATGTCTCAAAAAGTTGACAGAAATCCATTTACGGATTTACGGTGTGATAGTTCACATCGCAAGTTTTTTGGTGCTTAAAATGGTTCGTCAATCGGACACCTAGATCAAAAGTTATGCTTCCCGGAAGTTGACCTACTTTTGGAGGGAGTTGCAAATTTCAAAATTTAGCTGGAGGCCACCAAAAAGTGCCATTTATGATTATTTTGGGAACCCTAGGCAATAGTAGAGTTAAGGGGGCCGGTGTAGAGTCACGAATAGGTGCGAAAATAGAAACCCTAGCTAATTTGGGGTTATAGAAGGCTGAAGATTCTAGAGTCTTGAGGTTGGGAAAGCTGTAATGTGTTGCAGCCAGTAGAGGATTCATCCCCTGATTGTAATTAAGCTTCTGTAATGTAATAAGTTGCCTAGATCAATAAAGAAATAGTCTATTTTCTGTGTTCCATTTCTGTTGTTGTGTCTTTTATGATTTACCCCCTTCATCAGCTACCATAGCTAAATCAATTGGCAAATTGCCATCTTTTACTTCAAGCTCAATATGATTTGGAGTGCGGTGATGTCCAGTGACAATAGCCCTGAATGACCCAACTGAGAATTGGCAGTTTGCTGCAATGAGATATGAGATGGTTGTGTCTGGTATAAGTCTACAATGCTTACAAACTTTGTCTATGCTTTGAACAATGCTATTGGTAGTCAAGGCCAAGCAAAGACTTGCATCTCCTCTTTCATATTGTGTTTTTTTTTTACAATAAAGTTTGTGATACAAACACTAGAATGAGGCAATAGTTGTTCCAAAAATGTATCAATTAGTTTATTATTTAGATTAACGGTAATTGTAATTTGGCCTTTGGTATCAACTAAATCAATATGAATAATTTGTCCTCTAGACTAAACCACAGAGTTTTTAAAATATCCAGGACCATATGCAACTAAAACATCGCCTTCAAATATGGAGGCAGTTTTGTTTGTGCAAATCTCTAGAATTGTTGAGGCAGTGTGCTTTTCAGTTTTTTGCCTGCAATGGAAATGCCATGCAATTAGCTATAGTTCTGTCTAATAGTTTGAAAATTTATAAATTAGCTATAGGTAAGGTATGTTTTTCTGGCACCTGATTTAGAGAATGTTAATAGAAAGTAAAACAAAGAACACAAAATGGCACACATGTCATGTTAAATATACCTTGTTTGAATGGCTCTTCATTAATTGGGTCATCTAATTCTTGCTATGTCTGCACATCACTAAGGAACAGACTCAACAAACAGTTGTAGATCAGCACAAAGAATGCTTGCGATGAGCATAAGTGAAAATGCAATTATTTTTTCAAAGAATGGTTATTATGTAAACAAGAGTGAATTGAACATTGATTTACAATTTATACACAGATAGCAAAGTAGCAAGTAAAACAAAGCACAGAAAATGGCACAAATGCCATGTTAAATATGCCTTTTTTTGCAATGCCTTTTCATCAACACAATCATTTGATTCTTGCAATGTCTTTAAATTATTGAGGAATGCAATCGACAAAGGATTGTGAATCAGTATAAATAATGTTTGCTATGAGCATAAATGAAAATGCAAATTTTTTTGCCAAGAATGCTTATTATGTAGGCAATAGTGAATTGAAAATTGATTTACAGTTTATAGACAGAAAGAAGAGTTTTTTTGCACATTTGTTTCACACTTTTTCTACTTAGAAGTGGACATGACTTTGACCCTTTGATCTATCCTTGGAATACAGATTTGTAGTCATGATTTGGGCTTTGAACATAAAAGTAGCAAGTAAAACAAAGGTCACAAAATGTCAACGATGACACATTAAATATACCTTTTTTGCAATGGTTGTTTATCAACACAGAGATTTGATTCTCGCAATGTCTATACATCACTAAGGAACACGTGTAACAAACAAGTGTAGATCATCACAAAGAATTGCAGTGAGCACAAGTTAAAATGTAATTTGTTTTGCCAAGAATACTTATTATGAAAATAACAGTGATTTAAACATTGATTAAAGTAATGTTAGAGAAAGTACCATTTGAGATTTTTGGCCATATCTTCCAACACAACTCTATCATTCAAAGTAGATGACTGTAATGCTTTGTGTCCTACAAGAAGCATAAAATCTTAACTATTAGTGTTGTTTTTTATGTGGTTTGTGTTACTATACAAGCTATGCACTAGACACTTAACTGCAATGCAATATGTATCAAGCTTTTGTGCTGACAAAAAGCAATTTTGATAAGTGCTTTGACATATGTGGATTGTATGGATCTGCTTGGGTCAAAATGGAAAGTTGATAGAAATTGCAAAATGATCTATCCAATAAGCATCCATGGCAATGACATTAATGTGATCAATGCCAATTTTTTTCCAAAAATGATATATTAAAGTGCCTGCATGAGTGGTTGGACTATTTACTAGACACTCAACTGTAATGCAATTTGTATGAAGCTTTGTGCTGAGAAAAAGCAATTCTGATAAGTGCTTTGACATATGTGGATTGTATGGATCTGCTTGGGTCAAAGTGGAAAGTTGATAGAAATTGCAAAATGATCTGTCTAATAAGCATCCATGGCAATGACATTGATGTGATCAATATCAATGTTTGTCCAAAAATGATCTATTAAAGTACCTGCATGAGTTGTTGGATTGCTTACTGTAAGTGAAAGATTATATTCTCGCATAGAAACTTCTAACTTTGCCTATGTTTTTTTTGAAACATGTCAATATTGAAGTCTCCAGCAAGCACTAGTTTTCTATCAGGTAATAGTGTGTTGACATTTTCTTTTATGAAATCTAGTAAGTGAACAAGCGGTGCACCTGGTCTAACATAAATATTTGTGATTCACAAAGGTGTATTGAAATACAATAAATCAATTGTTATGGTTTCTAGCTTTTGGGTTGTGAATCTATCTATTTTTAGGAATGAAAGGCTTTTGGTGCAACATGTTAGAAGTCCATGTATACCTAATGCAAATTGGCAATGAAATCTTGTGTTGAACAATATAATGCATTTGACATGCTCTATTCTAGTTTCTTACAAGCAAAGAATATTTGTAGACATCAAATCATGGTCATGTGCAACATTGTCTGCATGCAATGCAAGGTTTTAGCTGTTCAAAGAACACATTCTAAATCAAGTACAAGATACAGATGCAAGGCTATGTTCTAGTTTCCATTGAGCTGATGTCTGCAACTGCAGTATTTCAACTTGCACTTTCACTGATACTCTAAAGTTAGGGTGTTCCAATTTGTTAATCAAATACAGAGATGCAATGCTTTTTACATGTGAGAGTGTTGTGTAAACAAGACCGTGGCAATAGACTCTAGAAGGGTCAAAAGCAATCCCATCCATTGTTAAGCCTTGTGCTCTATGAATGGTTCATGCGCATGCAACTTGTAAAGGGAACTGACTACGAACCAATATTCTTCTTTCCACCCTTATCTTTTTTGCCACTCTTTTTATAGGTGTCCAAGATGACAATAAGTACTCTCTATATAGTGATTGCATTTTTTGTCGACAAGCCTTGCCAACTCCAAGATCATTGAACTAAATCCAGACAATTTGTTGTTCAACTGCATAGAACTTAAAGATACCATCTGCTCCATTTACTAGCCCATCCTGTGTGTCAATGTTTCCACCAATCAGCTCAACCAATACGCCTTGATTAAGTGTTATGATCTTAGCCAATGTCGTTTTCTCTATTACAGGAGTATTATCATTAGTAGGTGCAACTTGTGCATCAATTGCTTTCAGCAAGCATGTATCTCTAGGCAAAACCAGAAGCATTCTATTATTATTCTTGTTCACATTTAAATTCCTATGAAATAAATAAGGGAAGCTCGGGTCATTGGGTGGAGGCCTATGACAATTAGCATTCAAGTAGAAAATATCCTCTTTAGTTTGTTGGCAACATCTAATTCGATTTAGAATGGATATAAATTGTTTGTCTCTTTTCCTTAGTACAGTTTGCAAATTGAAGCATATAACATTGTCAACCCAAAATGTGTATGGTACTATCTTAGTATGTATTCTTGGTTGTTCAAACACCCAAGAGTCTTGTATAGGTTGTGCTTGGTACAAATCACCACAAAATATGATATCCAAACTGCCAAATGGTTTTGTTGGAGTATGTTTGATTTGGTGGAGTCTTGTGTCAATATTTTAAATCATCTGAGAGCTAGCCAATGATACTTCATCAAGAAGCAAAAGTTACAATTGCTCATACTTCTTGCTCAATCTATCAAGAGTGTTTGAATCCAAAGGGAGCATTTTTTAGGACTTGTATGGTAGATGGAAAATAGAATGTGTAGTAGCCCCACCGGCATTGTGTGCTGCTTTTCTAGTTGATGCAATGATAACACCTTTGACTTTGAGCGGATCACTATCAAATTGTTTGTCATAGAGTCATATTATTACTTCATACATGCCTCTAGTTATAAAGGCTTTTCCTGTACTAGCGCCACCGGTCAAGAATAGATACAATGGTCTTTTAGGTGTAATTCTTTTTGCCATGACTATGTCTTTCACTATCGCTTGTTCCTTGGTCAATTGTTTTCGCAAATTGAAATAGGCTTCTTTGCTAAGTAGCAACAGATGACTAGTCTCCAAGTAGGCAGGCTTGCAAGAAGTGTCTATAGCTTTTGCAATCCTTATCTACTTTAAATCAGCTTGAATGTCATATGTCTATATGGCAAGCTGAGACTGATTTGCATTGCCAGTTTCAATATCAATGCAGCCATCACTAGATGGCTCCACAACAACAACATCAGTGTCCCCCCACTTAGTGCCAAAGATACGAGTGAATTTTGATTCAATGCTTGCTATTTGCATTTTATGGGTATCAAGGGCTATAATCCATGTTTCATGTCCAAGTAATAGTGATTTTTCACTATCATGAAAAGAGACATATAGCATGATCTTCTCCTTGCAATAGTTTTCAAGATTTTTGTGCTTGTAGTATCGAACATAGCGTATGATACGTGCATTGTGTCTTCTGACCATATTTCAAGGTGTTCCATTGTAATAAGCCATATACTCAGCCAAGCAAACATCTTCCAATGCATTTTCTCATGCCACATATTTGTCTATTGCATATGCACACATAATGTTTTGAGAATCATCAGATTCTTTTGTGAGCAACTTAGCCCTTTTTAGTATAAATGTTCTATTTGCCAATGGAGAAGTATTTATAAAAACAACTTTTCTAGAGCTTCATTGCAAAGGCAATGACAATGTAATATGCATAGCTTGTTGACTTGTCATTTGTTGGTAGTTAAGCAAAGCATTACCAAATTTTCTTATTAATTGCATTTTGTTTTCATACCTAGCTACACATTGTTGATGCACATGTTGAAATGCACAAGAAAGTGTCTGATCCTATTTGGTCATGTATGAGATACAGTATGTTGTTGCTGCATATGCATCTAGTATGAACTGTGCATCGGTGTTTGCATACCAAAGTCGTGGAACTTTCTTTGCAAAAGCATTGACCCATATGTTTGTTGGGTGTCTTTTCAACATTAAAACAGAACCCGAGAGTGTTGATCTCAGCATTGCAATATACTCTGTTCTACTCATTTGGAGGTTTTGTAATAGGGATTCAAACAATGTTTCTTTTGTGTAGTTTTTTCTCTCTAACTCTGTGAAGAAACTCTTTGCTTTTTGTTGTAATGCATGGTCAGGAGCAAGCAGAAGATCTAATATCATTATTTTATCGAATGGGGCCAAAGGGAAGCCAAATCTACAACTTGATTTTTTGTATTTTCTACAAGTGCTTGTGTGATGATTTGTTTGTATATTTACAAGGCTCTCATCTAGCAATGCAGAGTCACAAGAAATGTATTTGTCCACGAATGTTTCAATTTCTATATTTGAACAATATCCATAGATAGGGGCATTCTTCACCCAGAGCATGAGATGAACATGTTCATTGCCTCTATTCTAGAATTATGTAACAAAAAAGTAGTCCATAACTTGCCCAAATAATGCATGATTTTGCAACACCATTTTCTTAAATGCATTGACTCTATGATTAAAATACTGGCTACATATCACTAGATTTTTCCTAATCATAGAATCTATTGATTCTTCTTCAATGGTTTCGCTATAATTACGTTCTTGTTTATCAACTATTTGTTGTGATGCATAGCATAACTTAGTCCAAAAGTGTTCAACACTTGTAAATGTGACAAAAAAGGTTGGGGGCCCTAATTGCCTTATCATTTCAAATATTTTCATTCTAGTATCTTCAAGGTAGTCTGGCGAAGTTCAAATGTTCTTTAATGATCTATACCCCAATGGAGATTTTAGAATTATTTCAATAGCTACTGAGAAGCGAACATCTTTAGCACAAAATACTCTGCCTTTGAACTTGCCTTTGCATATGCATATCCAAGCAACAGAGGAAACCTATTGAATTATAATCTTGATAGCTTTGAAGAACAAATTTGTAATATGTATTGCAAAGTCATTGTCTTTATGCATAAGCTCCCACTTTGTTATCTTTTGGAAGCTAAATCTTTTACTCACATCCGTTGGCCGAGGAGATCCAAAAAAAAGAGTTGGAAAGTTCATTTCCTCTGAACAGCTATCTGTTGATGACTGTTTTGATGCAATCATAACAATAAGTTAAAATTCACATAAAATGAACTGAAACTATACTTGAAAGACAAGAAGGAATCATTTGGTGATTCAACTAATCCCAAGTCTACAATGGTTCGGTTGGTCAAGTTCAGTTGGTCAATGTGAAGCTGTAATGTTCAAGGGGCCTTACGTAGTTTAGGTTTATTTTGTGGTTTACTGGACTAAGAATATACAAAGAGGTCATAGATTTCAACAAGTATTCTGTTCATTTGCATACAAGTGATACCGGGCTGCAAGTTTCAGAGGGTTTTCTTGGATTTTTTGCAGCTTTCTTCTTTATCTGTTTATGAAAACTGTCTACTTATAGCTCTGTTATCATGCTTCTTCAAATTTGAGACAATTTCCTCTGGATTTCTACGTTTTCAGCTAAATATTTCAGATGGGTTGGGAAAAGTTAGAAAGATCTACTCTATACCTCACTTAATCTACCGAAGGATCTAAGTGTTTCTGTTATGCACTATGTAAATACCATAGTAGTTTGATCAAATCCACAGTAAAAACCCTAAATGTAAGTTCTGAGCATTTTCACAAACATACATTTAAAATTGCAAGCTCTCAAAGAAGATATTTCAAAACACAAAGAAGAGCAGGAGAACACTCAGAAGATAGATGTAGAACTCTAGATTCTATTGTATTAGAAATGAATAGCCATACATGATTTACAATGTAAGAATGACTCTTAGTTTCATTGATCATACTACAGAGAACTTACAAGCTTTACAGATACAGTAAGGCAGCCAGACATTCCACGCGCACCTTACTGCAGACAAACAGGCGACCTCCTTCCTCTACTTCTAAACTATTCTAACTTGCTGTATGTTCCTAAAAAAGAAATTCTGTTGTAGCCACTATTGCTTTCCTAAAATCCCTGTTGTAGGCCCTAAAAATCCCTGTTGTAAAGTATTACAGTGTAGAGAGGCACAATATAAAGACATTCTGATTGTCCTCACTACAGCAAACCTAACTGAACCCCTGGTTCAAACCCCTGGTTACAGCAATAAATACAGGTGAACCAGTTCTCAAAAATATCTCTGATCAGTTGTCAAATCTGGGTGAAATATTACCCCTTCTGAGAAGTTCCGGCAGCTGGGCAATAACTTCTGTTTGTCTGTTGTGATAATACCTTCAGCTGCGACCTTCTTCTTTACTTGAATGGCCTTGACCTTTTGCATTTCATCTCTATCTTCTTGCTCCTGAGATCAGATCTTCTTCCTCCATGAGGTCACTGTGTTGACTTTCCAGCTGCTTCCTCAACTGCAAGCCTGCAAGACAAGACAAGCAATAAGTTTCACATTTATCACAAAAACAGTATGAAATTAAAATAACCATTTAAATCCAGGTGACTGCGCAAGATGAGGAGATCGGATCCAGAAAACTCCAAAAAATGCGTCCAAAATGCGCCCAAGCTGCTCAAAATTGATCAGGTCAACTATCGCTGACCGAAAAATGCCAGACGCGCCAAAAAAACACTTTAAAATGTCCACCACCTCATTTCCCGCCCATCGGCATGATCATCCCTGTCGGTGCGTCAAAAAATAGGTTAGTCGATATACCTCATCATCATGATATTCTGGAAATAGCATTCCCTCTTGAAGGTCCAGATGAATGTCATCATGATGTTTCGCTTCTGCATATTGGAGAAAAGAACAACAACATCATCATCATATTGTTGAAGAAGAATAGGAGGATGTGAATATGATCATGCTGCCGAGGAAAGGAAGATGATGGTGACGTCATCATGATATTCGGGCTTCATTGAAATGCAAAGGATGACGTCATCATCATGTTCGGCTAAGATCAGGGGGATGTTTGTGATATCGGGTCACCTAAGGAGCATGATCAGGATGATGAAGTGAATATGATCCTTTCGCGGCCAAGGTAACCTTCTCGAAAGATCAGCATGATGATGATCATCATCATAATTCGCGAAACGGATCGTGCTTGAAAAAAAATCCTGTTGAAGGGAAAAAATGATGATGATGATGATCATCAGGATATTTACTTCTTCGTTTATCAGATAGGGATGACATCATCATGATATTCGGAGCCTTCGTTAAATTTGAACATGACGTCATCATGATATTTCGCCAACCGGATCATGTTTGGGAAAAATCCTGCCGAAGGTAAAATGTGATGATGATGATCATCAGGATACTTGCAAAAGGTTGTATTTCATCGGCAGGAGGACTTGGCGAAATATCGGGCGTACAAACAAGATCATGATGATCTTGACAATATGACAGGATAAAAATATGATGATGAAGTCATCATCATATTTCGTTTTCGGAGCACAAGGATAAGTTAAGGTCATCATGATATTTGCGCCAGGGTGATATTACAAAATATGATGATGCTGTTGAGAAATGTAATATCGAACTCTTCTGAATAGATAGGGTGATCATCATGATATTACGCTAACCGGAGATCAGGAGGATATGAAGATGATGATCCTCTTTCTCGAATTATCACAATGATGATTCCAGCACTTAGCGAATTTCAGCGAATGACCCTCTTGAAAGACCAGGATGATATGAAGTCGTCATCATCATCTTCGTGAAGTTCAGCAAATATCATGATGATGACCTTGCGATAGGTTTATAGCACGCGCATGCAAATATGCCGAAGGTGAATTTGCTAAGTCAGCGTGATCTTATACTATCAGCATGATATTTTAAGATCAGGCGATGCAAAGATATCGTGATGATGTTCGCGATACAAAGACCGCTCGACGGGGTAACTTACCTTGACTTAAAGCCGATGTCATCATGATATTCGAACCTCAGGATATTATCGGGGGGGCGTGTTTCAAATATGATGATGATGATCATCATCATGCAACCAAAACCGAGTTTATAACATATGACGCTCCTAAGAAAATCATGATGCTGATGATGCGCCTGAGGCCATTTGATGGGTAAAGGGAACTACCACCTAAAATTGACGTCCGGATATTGCGACTGCATGATTTTTAGCGGGTGATAGACCAAGATCATGATGATCCTATCAACATGACTTAGGATATAAAAATATGATGATCCTCCTACGAATATCAGGTTTGACCAAGACTTTGACCGTGCATAACTTCCACATATGGACGAATTTTCAAGTGAAGTAAAAGGCAAACCTGCATGGAATTTCAAGCTCTTTTAAAATATGAGGTCACAGAAACAAAATATGAACTTTGACAAATAGACCTCATGATGATGACCTACCCTATCATATATCATGATGATGATGCACCTGACCTTCATTTTTACCAGACCGCTAGGAAGCAGAAAAAACACAAGCAGAAGCAAAAAGCAAGACATCAGCAGGGGTCCCCATTTTGCTAAGGAGCATAATGGGGCGTGTTGTGAACATCACAACAACTAGCAACCAAAACAAAACAATTAAATTCAGAGTGTTCAAGGAAACTAGGTGAAATGAACTCATAACTTCCAACTATCTTTCCTGCAAATTACTATTCAGCTTGAGACTCAAAGTGTTCAATAAAGATGCATGAATTTCCATTTTCAGTTTAGTTGTGTGCATGTGATTAATTATCCTCATCTTGAAGATCAGTTGAACAAACCAGTGACTGACATTAGCCTACGTAGGTGAGGATATTCCCTCATAGTCGACCGGATAGAGCCTTGCTGCCAGCGAGCGTCCATAGCCCCGGCAAGGTTATCGTTACAATTCTCCTAAGTAGAGCCCCACTGCCAGCGAGCGTCCATAGCCCCGGTAGAGTTACTTAGATGGCTTAATCTGGATTTTCAGTATAATCCGCTTTATTCATTTATTTATTTATATTTTTTTTTGTTTTCTAATTTTGAAAGATCTCATAAGATATAGCAATTTGTAACTTCATGATGATGCAAGGAGTGGACACTTGCAGAAATTAAGCTGAGAATTGTAATGGTAGCAAGGGTGACCTCTGATTTTTCACCTAATATCTACACTGGTAGGTTCAACAAACCCAAGGATTTTAGGTGTGTCATCGTGAGAAACCTGCTTCGAATTCTCAATCACATTTATTGAATACGAAACTTCAGAAGATGAACAACTCTCTACATTCATGACAGTGACAGGTTATGTGTAAATTGCAAATGGTTAACCTGAATATCCTAAATTATATACTGTTTTGAATGGTTGCTAGTTCTGCTCCTTAATACTCTACAATAAAATAAAGATCCCTGCTGAGGAGACAACAAACAAACCAAACAAACAGGCTGTACAAACAACACAGCAAAAGAAAAAACTATACAAACAGAAAGAAACAAAAAGAAGACAAGCAGAGGACAAGCTATACAAACAACCAACCCGAAAGAAAATAGCAAAAGCAGAACTGTACATTATCTACAGCACTTTACATTAAGAAAGAAAGGACTGCCTCATCCTGACCTTCAAGCCTGGAAGTAGTGTTTCAAATGCTGGCCATTAACTGGTAATGGCACATCTTCTCCAGTCAAGGTCTTAAGTCTAAAGGTGTTATCTCCTATTATTTCTGAGACTTGTAATGGACCCACCCATAATTTATCAAATTTTCCATGGCTTCCTTTCTTTTCATGTGCTTTGTCCCAGCACAACACTAAGTCTGATATCCTAAATGTTTTGACTCTTGCCCTTTTGTCAAACCACCTCTTAACAACTGCTTGGTGTTTGGCAAACTTCTCGAGGGCTTGACCTCTTTTCTCCTCTAGTTGCAACATTTGCACTATTCTGGCTTCCCTATGGTTATCAAAGCCTAGATATTCATTGGCAAACTTCCAGGTTGGTATTCTCAGATTAACCGGAAGTATGGGATCAGTCCCATAAACTAGGTGGTAAGGTGTGCTACCTAAAGCTATTTTGAACTTAGTCCTGTCTACCCATAATGCATATCTTAATAGGGTATTCCACTCTCTAGGACTTTTGGCAATTAACCTCTTGATGATGTCTAATAAGATTTTGTTTGTTGATTCAGCCAGTCCATTACCTTGAGGGTAATAATTCGAAGAAAGCCTTAGAATGATCCCATATTCAAATGCCCATTTAGAAAATTTTAAAGAAGAGAAAGCAGGGCCGTTATCACATACCAATGAATAGGGCGTTCCAAACCTGGTGATAATGTTTTCTTCAAGGAACTTGATAACTACCTCAGTTGTGGAAAACCTGCAGCAGGTGGCCTTAGTCCACCTTGTACAATAGTCCGTCACCGTCAATATAAACTTGTGTCCTGCAGAAGATGGGGGATTGATGACTCCGATAAAATCCAAGCCCCATTGTGCAAATGGTCTGGACTCGATCACAGGCTGCAGTGGATTGGCCAGATTTCTTCCTTTGTCTACTGCAGTCTGACAGGTGTGGCAGCTTCTGATGTGACTCTTAGTATCTTTGAATATAGTGGGCCAGTAATAGCCCGCTCTCAGTATTTTGTGTGCTGTAGCTAAATGGGAACCATGGCCGGTTCCGTACTTGTCATGTAGTTCTGTCAACACTTTATCAGCTTCAGTTCTGTTTATGCATCTCAAATAAATTCCATCATGGTTCTTCCTGAATAGAAGACCTCCTTGCACCATATAATGCTGTGCCTTAATCTTCAAAGCTCTCCTCTGAGAAGCCTTCATCTTGCCTGGGTACTTTCCAGCTATCAGGAAGGTGCTTAAATCATCATACCAGCCTGATGCGTCTTGGGAATTCAATAGATATTGCTGTTTTATCAGATTTGGATCCATGTTTGCTATTGTCTGCACCAACGCCTGCCCTCTGACCAGCTTTGCGGGAATGATCTCCATGTCAAATTCTTGCAGCGTGGTGATCCATTTGGCTCTTTTCTCTCCAGGCTCGTTCTGCATCAGCAACATCTTTACTGCTGCGTTTGGTACTATGGCTTTAATCTGGCTGCGCAGAATGTAGTGTCTGAATTTTTTCACAGCCTTCACCAATGCAAATGCCTGTCTTTCGATATCTAGATATCTCAGCTGTGCATCCTTCAGAGGCGGACTCATAAATGCTATGGGCCTCTCGTCATTATTTTCACCTTTCTGTGTCAAGGCAGCAGCGACAGAATGAGAAGATGCAAAGGAGTAGATGTAAAACGGGCATGTGTAGTCTGGACTTGCCAATACAGGGGCATTAGAAATTGCCTCCTTGATATCTTCAAATGCAGCTTTGGCTACTGGCGTCCATTCCATCTGTGCATCTTTCTTTAACATGGCATTCAACGGCTGCACAATCTCTGCAAAACCTGTTATAAACTTCTGAGCAAAGTTAATTTTACCAAAAAATGATTTCAATTCTTTCCTACTGTTTGGTATTTGCAAATTTTTTATGGATTCTATTCTATCTGGATCAATTGAAATTCCATTTTCAGAAATGACATGGCCTAATAATTTACCTTCAGTTACACCAAATATACATTTCTTAGGATTAAGGGAAATCCCATACCTTTCACATCGTTGGAGTACTTTTCTGAGGTCCTCAGCGTGGGTGGATGCATCCTTGGAATACACAGTTAAATTATCCATATATACAACAATACATTTACCTGATAATCCACGAAAAGCAACGTCCATGGCCCTCTGAAAAGTGGCACCTGCATTAATCAGACCAAAAGGCATTCTTTTATACGCATAATTTCCCCATTTGCAAGTGAAGATGGTTTTTAGTCTATCTTCTCTGTCAATTAAAACCTAGTTATAACCTGAAAAACCATCTAGAAAAGACATCATCTTTGTGCCATTTACTGCTTGCAGTACTTCATCTATTGGGGGCAAAGGATAATTATCCTTTTCAGAAGCCTTGTTTAAATTTCTAAAGTCTACGCACAACCTGATGTCTCCGTTTTTCTTCCTCACTGGTACTAAGTTAGCTACCCAGACAGAATGTCTGACTGGAAAAATTATTCCAGCGGACAGTAGTTTTTTAACTTCCTCAAAGATTAAAGGCTCTAGAATGGCGTTTACAGGCCTCTGTTTCTGCCTAAATGGTTTGACTTCTTTTCTTAAAGGTATGACATGAGTTATGATGGACTCATCAAATGTTTTCAAGTCTTCATAAGTCCATGCTATGACATGTTTATATTCTTTCAGAACATCTAGAACCTCTTTTCTGATTTTCTCAGAGCAAGCTTTCCCAACTAGTACATTTTGTGGATTTAGCTCAGTCCCTAAGTTATGTAAATCACACTTACCCCCTTCTGTTTTGGGTAAGTCTTTCTGTCTTATTATTCCGTCAAAGTCAAAGATGTGTTCTAAGTCAATTACTCCTTTTGGCAAGAAGTTGCTCTTTAGGTTGATCATATCTTCTTCGTCCCATGTTACTTCAGGCCTTTCTTGTTCATCAATAATTTGGGCCTCAAATGCCTCATTACAAGTCAAAAAATCAATAATTTGCTGATCCTCTCCAAATACCTGAAAGTGTGTAACGTTGTCTGGTATACTGGGCACGTTAACTAGCTCAACAGCAAATCGTCTTAATCCTGACAGTGTCAATGGTTCTAATGTACTAGCAGCAACTGCTAACGCATCTGGCCTGTGGTTCAGTTCTCTAGGAATGTGCTCTATGTTAAAAGCATCAAATGAATCCATTAAACCCCAAACTCTATGTCTGTAACTGATCATTTTCTTATAATTGCAGGCATATAGTTTCCTCACTTGTCTGACTACTAATTCAGAGTCTGAAAATACTCTGATGGTTTTTACCCCTTTCCTGATGGCCATGACAAGTCCTAAAATTAGGGCCTCATATTCAGCAATATTATTAGTGCAGGAAAATTGTAATCTATATGCTGCCAAATGTGATTTAGCTTGAGGATTTATGAGTTCAATACCTGCACCTGCGCCCTGTTTTGATTTGGACCCATCACATTTTAACGTCCACATGCCATCCTTACTTTTTTGATCTTTTACCTTGGCATACTTTGTCTCTTTTATTGCCTGTGGGGTGTTATCTTGTTTATTCATGGGTTTTTCCGTTTGGTTATCTTGCATATGTGTGTTTGTAGTTTGCAACTCAGAAAGATGACTACCCTTGTCCTCTATTTCTTTCCCTAAATCTGGAATCAAGGCACTTATATTATCCTGAACATACCTCTGTGTTGGATCAGGATTCTCATTTTTCTCTTGTGACTCTATCCTCCCTATGCATTTTTTGTATTCATATTCAATGATGTCCTTGCATATTTCACAATTCTCCTCAGAATGTTGCCTATCATGGACTCTACACCTATTTTTATATAACTTACATTGGACTGGGAGATTGTGTGTAACGCACTCTTCCACCTCTTGTCTAATGGTGTGACCAAATTTGTCTATTGCATTGTTTTCCTCATCTGAAGAATTTCTGTCAGACTCAATGAATAGTGCTGTTCTATTGCTGACACACTTCTTTCTAATGTTTAACATCATAATCTCTTCAATCTGCATCCCATTGTTGGTAACTCTATAGACACCTGGTTCAACAGCAGCATATAATATTTCATTAGTTCGATTATACTCTGTTATCATATGTTTCATTCTGGGCTCTGCCCCTATTCTGATCTGGTTTGGGATGCCTCTCCATGGTAACCACATGTGTGAAAAGTCAGTAGCCATATATCCGTTTAATATCCTGGACCAATCCCTACTCAGCAACATTCCATAATTTACGGGTATATCCACTACTTGGATGTCAATGATTTGGCTCACCCTAGGGTCTGAAGCTAACTGCACCTGTATGTTCATGAGTTCTCCTATCACGCTAACCTCGGTCTTATCTAATTGCGTGACAACCTTGGCAGATTTGGTGGGAGTCAGCCTGAGAGTTTTACATATTCCTAAGGGCATTACGTTGGCTGAAGCACCAGAATCTACCATGCAATTGTGTATATTCTTCCCACACAACCTAACAGTTAACAAGAAAGGTTGAGTATCCCTCTTATCCGTATGTATTACTACATTTGTGTTGGAAGGCTGCTCAACTTTCTTACCTTTCTCCTTAGGTGGTGAATCACTATTAGGAACAGTTATATCAGCAGACACCTTGTTCATCATGGATGTATCCAGGGATTTTAAAAAAGCATTTCTGATCCCTGGGGTCTTCAATAATTCATTTAGAGGTATGCTGACCTTAATTTTCTTTATTTCCTCTGATAAGTAATTCACTAATCTTGTTGTCTCTACTGCTTCTGTCTTACCTGTTTGATCCTTTTACACTGCTGTTCCGTTATTTGTGTGCTGACTAGCTTTAAGTATGGTAGGATTGTTGCTAGCATTCTGATCTGGGGGTGTATTGATGTTATTCGGGGGAGTGGAAGTGGTGAAAGGTCCTCCCGGCCTAGGGTTGTTCCTCAAATTGTAGGTGTGGCCTTTATTTGTCTGTTGAAAGGCCTGCACCTCCTCTGTTTCATTTAATATCTCGTTTTCAGATTCAAAAGGAAATTGAAAAGCATTTAACACAAAGGCTGATTCGGGATAAAGACTTTCACAACAGTATGGTTCATCCTCTAGCAATTCATCCTCCTTCTCTTCTGCAGTTGCAAAGGTAAACGTTTCTAAGACTAATGCTGTGTCATATTCTGAGGGTACTACCTCATTACCCTTAGGGATGAGAAATTCAGAGGTAGGAGGCTGTACATCTACGTTGAAGATACTAGCTGCCAAGTGGAACTGTGGACAGTCATGCTCAGCATGGGCATTGGTATTGTGAAATCTGCACCAATTTTTGGGTGTTGTATTGGCCATTTGTATGTTAGTTATTTGTTTTGCACCATGATTATCTGTATTCTCAAAAGGAGAAGCCAGAGTACCGTTGTTGGGCCCAGTGTTCCATGTCTTGGGTGGCCTAGGTTGATTCTGGTTCTTGTTATTATTGCCCCAGGTCCTATTATCTATCATTGGCCCCCTATTTTGCATTGGTTGCCCCTGACTGGGGCCTTGATGCTGATTGTAGTTTTGGTTCTGATTGTACTGCTGATTTTGGTTGAGACTATAATTCTGATTTTGGCCTTGGTTGTGATTTTGATGTGGATTGTAGTTTTGGTTGCTTCTGCCATAGAGATTCTCATTTCTTAGCTGTGTCACTTCGGTTGTTAATCTTTTCAAATGTGCAGTAATCTCTTTGATGTCTTCCCTATCCTCTTGTGCTTTTGCCACAGTTACATCCCTAGGAAGTTGGAAGAAAGGCTGACCATTATTTTGACTGTTATTGGAAGTACTAGCCATGTAAGGAGTTATAGCCTGGATTGGAGTAGGGTTATACACAGGTGTGTAAGAAGGAACCGGATTTATTAGTGGAGCATGCTGCACAGGGACTCCATTCCATGGGTGTGCCTGATTCTGTACCCCAAAATTTCCTCCAAAAGGGCTGTAAGTTGTATGTCTCATTTCTTGGTTCACTGAGGCTGCCTCTTTATAGGCTTTGGATATTGAATCTATGTCAGGTTTCCTTTTGAGAAACATGGCAGTTAAAGGATCCAAAGCAGCATAGTACATAGCCAACAAGGGAGCATCATCTATGGTATAAGGGGCTACTAGCCTAGAATAGGCCTTTTGAAATATGTCATTGAAATTATCAATTAGCTCTCCCTCACCTCGTTTTATAGCAGCCAACTTATGATACAAAGCACAAGGGTCAATGGGTCCTCTAAATCTTGACAGAAATGCTTCTTCCATAAGTGCCCAGGAAGAAATGTAACCATTGGGTAAGTTTACGTACCAGCTAGAGGCCTGCTCATTAAAGGTGTAAGGAAACAACCTACACACAACATCCTCGTGCTCTAACATAGCCCTAAAACATGCTTCCTTAAATATTCTAATATGATCTTCTGGGTCTTGATGCAACTGGTATTTGGGACATATCTTTTTCGGATTTTTTGGCATGTCATGATAATCGTTGAAGAATATGGGAGAATTGACATCGAAATAAGCCATTGCAGGTGTTTGAGCTTGACTTGAACTTGCAGAAATACCTGGATTGATTGGTGGATTAGGATTTAGAGGAGGATTGAGACCTCCAGGAGTGCCTGAACCAAGATTTAAAGATCTAAACAGTGATCTGTCAGGACTTACAATACTACGGATGTTAAAAGGTGACCCAGGGGGTGTTCCAGATGAACTTCCTGCTTGCGATATTTTTGGATTCCAAATTAAAGGGCTTTTACTCCGCCTTGTATCAGGTAGTTGCACAAATATATCTCCTGAACTGGACCTAGACCTAGTCACTCTGTTACTGTCGTTAGCCAGTTTGAAATGAAACCTAACTCAGGCAGGCCCTCCTTCTAGTGCCAGAAAACTGTTGATGACTGTTTTGATGCAATCATAACAATAAGTTAAAATTCACATAAAATGAACTGAAACTATACTTGAAAGACAAGAAGGAATCATTTGGTGATTCAACTAATCCCAAGTCTACAATGGTTCGGTTGGTCAAGTTCAGTTGGTCAATGTGAAGCTGTAATGTTCAAGGGGCCTTACGTAGTTTAGGTTTATTTTGTGGTTTACTGGACTAAGAATATGCAAAGAGGTCATAGATTTCAACAAGTATTCTGTTCATTTGCATACAAGTGATACCGGGCTGCAAGTTTCAGAGGGTTTTCTTGGATTTTTTGCAGCTTTCTTCTTTATCTGTTTATGAAAACTGTCTACTTATAGCTCTGTTATCATGCTTCTTCAAATTTGAGACAATTTCCTCTGGATTTCTACGTTTTCAGCTAAATATTTCAGATGGGTTGGGAAAAGTTAGAAAGATCTACTCTATACCTCACTTAATCTACCGAAGGATCTAAGTGTTTCTGTTATGCACTATGTAAATACCACAGTAGTTTGATCAAATCCACAGTAAAAACCCTAAATGTAAGTTCTGAGCATTTTCACAAACATACATTTAAAATTGCAAGCTCTCAAAGAAGATATTTCAAAACACAAAGAAGAGCAGGAGAACACTCAGAAGATAGATGCAGAACTCCAGATTCTATTGTATTAGAAACGAATAGCCATACATGATTTACAATGTAAGAATGACTCTTAGTTTCATTGATCATACTACAGAGAACTTACAAGCTTTACAGATACAGTAAGGCAGCCAGACATTCCATGCGCACCTTACTGCAGACAAACAGGTGACCTCCTACCTCTACTTCTAAACTATTCTAACTTGCTGTATGTTCCTAAAAAAGAAATTCTGTTGTAGCAACTATTGCTTTCCTAAAATCCCTGTTGTAGGCCCTAAAAATCCCTGTTGTAAAGTATTACAGTGTAGAGAGGCACAATATAAAGACATTCTGATTGTCCTCACTACAGCAAACCTAACTAAACCCCTGGTTCAAACCCCTGGTTACAGCAATAAATACAGGTGCACCAGTTCTCAAAAATATCTCTGATCAGTTGTCAAATCTGGGCAAAATATTGCCCCTTCTGAGAAGTTCCGGCAGCTGGGCAATAACTTCTGTTTGTCTGTTGTGATAATACCTTCAGCTGCGACCTTCTTCTTTACTTAAATGGCCTTGACCTTTTGCATTTCATCTCTATCTTCTTGCTCCTGAGATCAGATCTTCTTCCTGCATGAGGTCACTGTGTTGACTTTCCAGCTGCTTCCTCAACTGCAAGCCTGCAAGACAAGACAAGCAATAAGTTTCACATTTATCACAAAAACAGCATGAAATTAAAATAACCATTTAAATCCAGGTGACTGCGCAAGATGAGGAGATCGGATCCAAAAAACTCCAAAAAACGCGTCCAAAATGCGCCCAAGCTGCTCAAAATTGATCAGGTCAACTATCGCTGACCGAAAAATGCCAGAGGCGCCAAAAAAAACACTTTAAAATGTCCACCGCCTCATTTCCCGCCCATCGGCATGATCATCCCTGTCGGTGCGTCAAAAAACAGGTTAGTCGATATACCTCATCATCATGATATTCTGGAAATAGCATTCCCTCCTGAAGGTCCAGATGAATGTCATCATGATGTTTCGCTTCTGCATATTGGAGAAAAGAACAACAACATCATCATCATATTGTTGAAGAAGAATAGGAGGATGCGAATATGATCATGCTGCCGAGGAAAGGAAGATGATGGTGACGTCATCATGATATTCGGGCTTCATTGAAATGCTAAGGATGACGTCATCATCATGTTCGGCTAAGATCAGGGGGATGTTTGTGATATCGGGTCACCTAAGGAGCATGATCAGGATGATGAAGTGAATATGATCCTTTCGCAGCCAAGGTAACCTTCTCGAAAGATCAGCATGATGATGATCATCATCATAATTCGCGAAACGGATCGTGCTTGAAAAAAAATCCTGTTGAAGGGAAAAAATGATGATGATGATGATCATCAGGATATTTACTTCTTCGTTTATCAGATCGGGATGACGTCATCATGATATTCGGAGCCTTCGTTAAATTTGAACATGACGTCATCATGATATTTCGCCAACCGGATCATGTTTGGGAAAAATCCTGCCGAAGGGAAAATGTGATGATGATGATCATCAGGATACTTGCAAAAGGTTGTATTTCATCGGCAGGAGGACTTGGCGAAATATCGGGCGTACAAACAAGATCATGATGATCTTGACAATATGACAGGATAAAAATATGATGATGAAGTCATCATCATATTTCGTTTTCGGAGCACAAGGATAAGTTAAGGTCATCATGATATTTGCGCCAGGGTGATATTACAAAATATGATGATGCTGTTGAGAAATGTAATATCGAACTCTTCTGAATAGATAGGGTGATCATCATGATATTACGCTAACCAGAGATCAGGAGGATATGAAGATGATGATCCTCTTTCTCGAATTATCATGATGATGATTCCAGCACTTAGCGAATTTCAGCGAATGACCCTCTTGAAAGACCAGGATGATATGAAGTCGTCATCATCATCTTCGTGAAGTTCAGCAAATATCATGATGATGACCTTGCGATAGGTTTATAGCACGCGCATGCAAATATGCCGAAGGTGAATTTGCTAAGTCAGCGTGATCTTATACTATCAGCATGATATTTTAAGATCAGGTGATGCAAAGATATCATGATGATGTTCGCGATACAAAGACCGCTCGACGGGGTAACTTACCTTGACTTAAAGCCGATGTCATCATGATATTCGAACCTCAGGATATTATCGGGGGGGCGTGTTTCAAATATGATGATGATGATCATCATCATGCAACCAAAACCAAGTTTATAACATATGACGCTCCTAAGAAAATCATGATGCTGATGATGCGCCTGAGGCCATTTGATGGGTAAAGGGAACTACCACCTAAAATTGACGTCCGGATATTGCGACTGCATGATTTTTAGCAGGTGATAGACCAAGATCATGATGATCCTGTCAACATGACTTAGGATATAAAAATATGATGATCCTCCTACGAATATCAGGTTTGACCAAGACTTTGACCATGCATAACTTCCACATATGGACGAATTTTCAAGTGAAGTAAAAGGCAAACCTGCATGGAATTTCAAGCTCTTTTAAAATATGAGGTCACAGAAACAAAATATGAACTTTGACAAACAGACCTCATGATGATGACCTACCCTATCATATATCATGATGATGATGCACCTGACCTTCATTTTTACCAGACCGCCAGGAAGCAGAAAAAACACAAGCAGAAGCAAAAAGCAAGACATCAGCAGGGGTCCCCATTTTGCTAAGGAGCATAATGGGGCGTGTTGTGAACATCACAACACTATCTTGGAAAATGCCAAGAGGTTTAAAGCCTTTAGATGGTGCAACCTCAATAACAGTATGGTCAAGGTCTTTGATTAAGTGGGCTTCATCAAACCAATGTACTACCGACTCAGTTATCAGTTCATCATCACCATGACCTAGATCTGCATCATTATCTATTTCATCATTAACTTCAATGTCTTTTGTCATTTCTTCTAGTTTTTTTTCCATACAAAATATGCCAACTATGATTGAGGACCACATTTTCTTTCACATAAAATGGTGTTTTTGAAAGGGAAACCAAAGTAGAAATCACACATGCAGGCCTAACATTTCTCTAGATATATGCATTCATGTATTCTAGTTTACACTTCAACTTGACAGCAATTGTTGTAGTTTCATATATTTTCCTTGGAGGTGTTTGTTGCACTCAATCAAAATCAACAGGAACATTGATGATTGTGCCAAGTAACCCAAGGTATGCTCTTTTATATCCCAATTGCCTGATCTGTGCAAATGCAATGTGCAAAGACACAAGTCTTTCTTCTAGGCTACTCAGGTCTTGTACAAATTCTATTTTTCATTTCATCTTATGTTCAAAGGAACTGCAAAACTGGGAACTTCTCCATTCAAAGTACTTTTCCTACATATGTTGCAAATGTATTTCCCTATTACAAGTGGGTTTTGGGGTTGCTGATGAAACACTAGAGAGGAGGCATGGACCAATGCTCTATCAATTATAAAAATATTTTTTTGGAAATGCGGACACTGACAAACAACACATGCTATAGTAGGTGCCTATTTAATACATTGCAAGTATGCTTTAATGGATCTTTTAGCTTTGCTATTTTGATTTGCTATTGCTATTTCATTTGCCCTCTACTCATGGCCTATAGCATAGATTTATGACTTCAAAGACTGCAATGATTCATGAGGCTTTGAGTCACTGGTAGGTATGCATGACGCATGTCAAGGCTCTAAGCACACCCTAGACCTTTGCAAACTACGAAGAGCCACTACCCCTTTTGCATCCCTAGGGCCAATGGCACTGATTTTTGACTTCAAAGAGTGCAATGACTCATGAGGCTTTGACTCACTAGTAGGTATGTATGACGCATGTCAAGGCTCTAAGCACACCCTAGACCTTTGTAAACCATGAAGAGCCACTATTACTGATGCATAACTACCTTGCCTTTGACCATGGGTTGCACCTTTCAAGGAATGCAATGTTCTAGGCAATTGTGAATGAGATTTACACTCCATTTTGTTGGTTCCACTTGAGAAATTTTCCTACAATCGCTTATGTTCTTCCAAGTGTTCTTGTCTCCCCATCATGTATGCCTTCAATGCATGTGTCTAACAAGTATGCTTTAACATATCTTTCAGCTTTGTTATTTTGATTTTCTATTGCTATCTTCTTTGTCCTTTACTCATGGCCTATAGCATAGATTTTTGACTTTAAAGAGTGCAATGATTCATGAGGCTTTGACTTAGTGGTAGGTATGCATGATGCAAACAGAGGGTCTAAGCACATCCTATACATTTGCAAACCACAATGAGCCACAACTCATTGTGCATCCCTACCTTGTCCTTAACCATGGGTTGCATCTTTCAAGCAATGCAATGTTCTAGGCAAGTGTGAATGACATTTGCACTCCATTTTGTTGGGTCCACTTGAGAAATTTTCCTAGAATGGCTTTTGTTCTTTCAATTGTCCTTGTGTCCCAATCATGTCTATGTGTTCAATGCATGTATGTAAAATGTTTGCTTCACTAATTGCATTCAGTTTTGACAAAGACGATGACTGCAATACATTTGAGCATTTTGTCGAGGTACTTTTACCAATCTTTGTCTCTTTCTAAATCAAAGGCTCATAATGGCAATGGCCTATTTTAGCTTCAAAGAAAATCAAGTTGTAAACTACTTTCAGAATTTCACAATTGCAATACACCTTGACCTTGGAGAGATCAGATGCTAGCCAAACATGCACAACAACATTAAACATGTTTGAAAGCCACAGCATACAAAAAGTACAACCTTCAAGCATGCTCTATGTATATGGCATTCCAATGTTGGCAACAAAGTGATGAAGCAACACATGTTCATTATTTCCTAATGATGGAACTTTAACAAGCCCATTGAGGCATGCCAATGCAAATTTGTCTCCTCCTCCAAGTGCATTAAAAAAGGATTGTGCCATGAACAAGCGCAAAGCAATAGGGTCAAATTGTTGTCTGGCCAAAAAAGCTATGCTATAGAACATACTTTCACCACAACCACCTCTGGATTTCGTTTCTCTAGAAAGCCCATGCATAGTTAATTGATTTCCAACCACACACCAAGCACTTTCAAGATTGGTACATGTTGGCATCATTAATTGCACATGTGATGAGGGCAAACCAACTTTCTTGAGAACACTAGTTCATAGTGACCATTCGTGGGGTTTGCATCATGGAAGAGAATTGATATTGGCACATTAGGTGAGTCCTTGTTAAACTCTAAATACATTGCCTTATGTGTCATAGATGAAACATATATGGGTATATTCAACCATTTTGATAACTAATTAATATAGAATGTATCCCCCTAAAGCCCAAGCTCGCCATTTGCATTGCTTTTTGTTGCTAAAAGTCTCATCCTGTGAAAGTAAATATTTTGGTCTAATATTCTATGCATATCATAGAGCACAGCAGGGTCCAGCTCATGGGCACAAGAAAATAGAGCTTCATTGCATCCATTGGCAAGCCAATTTAGAAAATAGTCTACTAGGCCATTGCAAAGCTCATCTGGAGTATAACAACAATGAAGCAACACATGCACTATATCAAACAAGCAATCCCCCACATTATATGAAACCACGAAAGTCAAAAGCAATTTCCATGTCGAAGAGCATCATCAATTGTAAGGAAATGGATTTTGTCTTGAGGTCTATAGTCTTCCACTGAAATGGGCTCTTGAGAAGACTTGGTTATTACATGAGCTTGATGATCAACCATTGTTCAGAAAAGTTGGTAGGCCCAATAGAATTTGAAATGGCAAATAGATACAACCCTTGCCTATGCTTCCACATGATGTGATTTGCAAGCATAGACTAAATGGCTATAGATAGCCAGTATAGCATGTTATATTTCTAGAGTTGCTCTGCATCATTGGAAAACCTAAATATCAAATGTCTTTTGCATGTTTTTTTATTCTACTTATTCTATGTTCAGAATCTTATTAGCAAGTAGAACATGCATATTCTAAGTGATTGTGTAAATAGAAAATGTACATGTAAGATGCATTGAGCAAATTGCAAAAAATGCCACTGATGCTATGCTATACAAACATCTTCTTCAAAGTGCAAGAAACAAAACATGATAATGTACATGTAACACTAGGGTTGACTGCATTGTTGTTACAGGAAAATAACACTTTGTGTATACATCCTTAAACTATAGTAGGAATACCTTTGGATATATTATGTCTTGGGGGGTTCTGAATTTTTTGTTAGTTACAGCCTGATTTCATTTTTGTTTTGGACTGACGAAGTCAAAATCATGGTTCTGGACCAGAGAATGAGCAGAATAAGCATGCTATATCTGTGGCACCTGTAGCTATTGTAGTTGCCCATACAACAACTGTTGTTGTCTGGCTAACAAGCATCATTGAACTATGCATCATTGAACTACATGGCCAGTGAAATTTCTTCATTATTTTTATTCTTGTATGACAACTTTTTTGACAGTTGTTGCATATTACAAAAGAAGTGTCATTACCGATGCATACAAGCAAACTATGTATACAAAAGTCTATAAGAGCCTGATTTATATGTTAATGTCCTGGAGCAGTTATTGTAGCAAAGGAAACAAGATGTGACTCACTTGCTAGAACGCATAAATTGCTGCAATGTGATTTCAATGTACTTGGGAAATATCTTGCCAAGCTTCTCCAGGACCTGCAATGCACAATGCATATCAATAAACCATATTATAGGCAATAACAAGAAATGAATTCCACACAACATAATGAGATTTGTTTCTTGACTTTTACTATTAGACTGTTTGGGTAGTTTTATCTTGCCTTGTGTTACAATATTCATAGGGACAAAATGCAGTATTATAGGCAAACCTCTGACCCTCAACCTTCTTCTATTAAACAATTCTCTCTAACCAATTGCAACAAAATAGTCTTAAACAACTCAGAGTGCACTATGCTTCTTATGACTGCACAGGTTTATAATTCATCTTAAACAGTGACTGAATGAAAGTTGAAATTAAGTGACTAAATTGCTATATATTTTTTAATATATATAGACATACATCACATGTCAACATTGCAGAAGCCAAAATTTTAATTCAAAGCAACCATTGATACTAATTCCCATGATGCCAAAATCAACAGCAGTGTGAGGAGGCTCATGCTTTTCTAGGCACGCATGCCAGCTTTAGTCCCTTTTCAATTTTTTTAGTATGCTGTTATAATTAGAACAACACTTGCACATAAGGTTTTATTTGAAGCAATGAGTTTGACTATTGTTCTAGATTTGGAAGTCTAAGTTATGTAGGAGAGGGCACACGCTACATGCAAGCCTCATCCTCTTCTAGAATAAGAGTCTTTGCTTTTGTTATTTTGGAAGCTTGATTTTTCAGATTTAGCTAGGTGCCATCTTTAGCCAGTGTTCTATTTTAAGCTTAAGTGCTTAAGGTCCAGTTTTCTAGGTAGTTTGACTCATGCAAGGAAGGGAACACTTCCTTAGATAAGACTAGATTAGGTTTTTTCTTTTCCTAATTAGATCAACCTTCTTCATCTATAAAAGAAAGGTGGTGATGTGAGTGAAAATTGTGAAATTCATTCCATTTTGAGATAGTGTTGTCAATTTCATTTCAGAGTTAATGAAAAGACAGTTGAACTTGTAGGTTTGAGACAGGGCTTAAATTTGATGGCCATATGGCTGTATTTAGTCATTTTAGCCCTAAAATACAATTAAAATTTTAGGAAGACTGTATCACTTGAAAGGTAGTGATGTTGAAGTTTTGTTTCTCCATTACATACGTGGAAGAACATAAAGAACTATCTCCCTTCATTCAAATTTATTAAAGTGTTTTGTAAAAGCTTACATCCTCTCTGCTACTTGGATTGAGCTTTTTAGCTTTAGTTTTTAATAACATGGGGCCACTGCCTCATTCTTCTATTTTGGGATTTATTGATGTGTTATATTTTTCTAGGACTACCTTGTTCTAAATTTATCTAGTCTCATGTATTGCTAGGGTTTCTTGCTTTTCAAATCCTCACTTCCAAGTTTCATTGTTTAATGCAGGTATGTTTCTATTTTTCTTTGAACCATGATTTACTTGTCATATTTTGTCTTACTCGAAACTTCACTTGCAATTGTTTTAAAATACCTTTTTGGTTCTATTTTTCTCTCTACATAATTCCTTAGTAGCTATGTATTTTAGGATCATAGACAAGTCATTCGCATTGATAGTTTGAAGTTCCTTAACACATGATTTAATTCAGTCAGTTTGCATGTTGTCATTGTATATCTAAACATATATGAAATGTTCAACCTACCTTATCATATGAGGAATGTAAAGTCTTTTTTGAGTTCTTTACTGCATCATGATGAGCAACAATAAGTACCTTGAATATGTTCCATGTATGCTTGGCAGTGACATTGGTAAAAAATTATTCTGAGTTTGCCATTCTATTTTAGCATGGACCAATTCTCCTGTTCTTCTGGAGTCCAATCTGGGTTGGAACATGCAACTAGTTACCTAATTCAGAATATCTTACCATCTCAAATGAATTCCCTAGATGTTCATTTGTCTATCCAAATGGTTTCTCTAATAGAGATTGACCAAGTTTTTATATGTACGTGACTTGATGGTAAACTAGTTTATATCTTATCATAGGTTGTCTTTTCGCACAAATATCTATTGAATGTAGAGTGCAGCGATGCAAGAGCTTACAATTCAAAGGAAGTGGAGAAATTAGAGGGTTGTTGGGGTGCACAAGATTTCTTTTTTATATCCATTTTTCAAGGTAGCTAGAAGTGATCTGCCATGACATCTCCTATGATGAGTGATAATTATTAGTGATTGAATTATACCAAGTTTAGTTGTAGGCAAGTTGGAGAAATTTGGCTAAGGTTCAAGGTTTGTGTTTGAATATTGACCCCTTTGTAACAAGGGGTTAATGCTCTATCTATATCTACCCATTTCATTAAATTTTGAGCTCTTTTCCTGAGGTTTGGCTCACAAGATTGACTGCCATGTGTATATATAGCTATGACATTTCAGTAGCAACACAAATACTAAACACTTTGGTATGAAATGGAGGATAACTACAATACCTTCTGGGTATGTGCAAGATCATGATGGGCCAAACTATACCTCTAAGTGGCAATGAAAATACAAAAAATTAGACTTAATCAAGTTCATGTGAAAATTTGAATGGATTATCTACACAATTTGAAAAAGATGTAAGAACGAAATTCATAGAGAATTGAATCTAGTTTATAGACTACTATTTTTTAAAAAAACTAAATTTACTTAGGGAAAAATGAATATTCCAATGAACAGCTATTAAATTTTTTAGAAAAAAAATAAAAAGTGGGTGTCATTCCAGCCAACCTAACTATGAGAATTTTTTTTTTTTTTTAAACTTTCAAAATAAGTAGAGGACTCATGTCTAGATGTGACACATATTTTTTTGAAATTTTTTTCTGATAAAATAATTAGTTATGATTTTTTTACTATGACTTTTTTGAAAAACTAAAAAGTAATTTTCCATCCAACCTAACTCGATAAAAAAAAAAATCAAAATTCTAATTTTTTTTTAACCTATAGCTAGAAAAGCATAGAGTGTGACACAACTTTCAGATCTCAAAAAGGTGAAATAGTTTGAAAGTTATAGATGTTTTCAATAAGTGTGTCCATTAGGATTTCAGACACACACTTTATAGAAAATTATTAATAATTATTTAATAAAATGATAACCAAAAAAATCTTATATTTTTAGAAAGCTAACAATTTCTTCTATAAACCCTTTTCGTTTTATCAATTTTGCATAAAAAAAGTCGTCAGCACGAAGGGTGAAGTTTGAAGAAGAGAGTGAAACCTGTAAAAACATTAGAATTCAGGGAAAGTCAACTATGATAGTTCCAAGCCTACATACAAAGCAAAAGCGAAGCAAAATGGATATCCGTTAGTAACAGATATCCATTTTGCTTTGGTAAAATATAATTTTCCTTTTTTATGTTTTACAAAATGGATATTTGTTTTACAAAATGGATATCCATTTTAGGTTGCCCAAAATAGATATCCATTTTGCTCTCTCTCTCTCTCTCTCTCTCTCTCTCTCTCTCTCTCTCTCTCTCTCCTTTTGCTATATGTCTTTTGCATTTGATCCCCAAGTTATGTCTTAGTAGTTTTAGCCTCCTCCCATTCCTATTACTTCTATTGCATCCATTTCTCCACTAGTTATACCTCTTAGCACATTTAGAATTGACGTCATTGACCCTAGCCCTTCATTTATAGTTACATTTTTCTAGGAACTTGCCTACTTAAGCTAAGTTCTTTATGAGCGATTATATCACACATGTTACAAATGTCCTTGGATCTCACCATCCCCTCATCATCTATGGAGATTACAACTAGTCTTGTTTCTCTTTCATCGATGTCTCTTGATACCCAAGGTATCATGCCTTTTTCTTTGGCCCCAACCATAGTAAGCCTTGGTTTTCCCACTTTCCCATTGTTCACACAATTAGTCCTTGCCCTGCAACCCACTTCCATGCACAATGTGAAATTCTTTGATCCTTTATCCACCAACTTCAATTTCCATATTTTTTTGTTTTTAGTTTTCCCCTTCACCATAATATCCCCTTTCATCTCATGGAAAATGCAAGCTTCAATTCATATCCTTCCTCCCTTTTCTCCCTACAGATTGATGATTAAGTCTTCATTACCAATTGGGGTAGTCATATCACTCGTATAATAGTTGGTAACATATCCCTATGATATCCCTCCTTAGTTTCCATTTTCTCATTAGTCTTCATTTTCTTATGGATTCATAAATTCTATAGTATAGTTGTAGTAGTAAATGCAAAATGTATATAAATCCCATGATGTACCAAGAGGGAGAATAGAAAAAGGAAGAATAACCTAGCACCAATACATAACCCTAGACATCAACTATTCATGATTGCACACATGGCCACATTAATCAACAACCCTAAAGGCAAAATGGGACTAGATAATTGCCAATTTCATGCTATGGACATGAACTCATTGAAGAAACATAGAAAATAACTAGAATGGATTTCATCAATGAAAGCTAAAATCTAGAAAAAGGAGATTTAGCACTTGCAAACACTAAGGAAACCCTCAAGTACATGCAAGTGCAAGTGTAATACCTAACTTAATAGTTGATTGATGATAATAAATAGCTCAAATATACGGTCTCTACTAAGGAAACTTCCAAATAGAAAGAGCAAAATCCCAAATCTTACAAGTAGAATTAGGAAAGCTAAGTTCTACTTGGGAGGGCTATAGGTAGAAGCTCAAAAAGGTAGAGGAGATTAAGAGATTAGGTTCAAACCACAATGAAATCTATAGGATATCTATCCCTCATTAAGGAATTGTACACATCCTATTGGTCCAAGTACTTGGACATAGTTAGAGAGTTGAAATTTGCATTAAAATTTATAAGCTTTGTGAAAAATTTCAATGCATAAGTAAAGGTTGAGATTAACACCATTACAAGATCCATAGCTCCAAAGGTAGTACTTACAAAAAGTTGTGTTAAAAAATTATATAACTTTTAATGTTGAGTTAATTATTGCAAGGATTGATAATTGGAAAGCCAATAGTATGAATATCAGTAAAGTTCTCAACAAAGATATGGTAATGCAAAATGTAATCTAAAATTGTTTGCACTTGATCAAATGGTATAAGGGATGATGACTCACATCCTCTCTCTTGTGAAATAGGGACTGTCATCTCCCTTGGGTAGTGATAACAATGTATTGTAAAAAAAAAAGAATTTTATAGAATGCTTGCACAAAAATAGATAGATTAGTGACCATTTCTAGACTAGTATCAAACACCAAGCTTCTTTGAAATTAAATCCATCTTGTGGCTACTAGCCTAATTGGAAGCTAAGGCTAAATACACCATGGGGAACTTCAAGAATATCTCCTACTAGGACACTATTCATCTTGATAAGGTATTTTAGGACAATAGAGGAAAGTAGATTCTAATTGAAGAGGAGTGGTAAGTACTCCAAGATTATCTTAAGTTAAAATTCAAATGTGTTGTAATTTTTTCCAATTTTAAAATTTTCAATTTTGACTCTATGGCCTATGGATAAGTATGTTCTTCTTTCTTTCTTCATGAGTTAATCTAACCCTAGGAGATCACCAAGAATGGTATATTCTTCACTCTTCATTTTGCATGGGGTCATCTCTTCCATGTTGAAATGGAGTCTTCTTTTGGGAGTTAATATTATTTTGATTGTGGTGGGACTTAATACTTGTGTATGTTCTTATTTTTGAGCCCACTCATTTTCATGTTTTATTATTCAAAATTGTTTGTTTTGCCTCATGCTAATAGAGCCTTGTTTTGGTGGGGGAATTTAAGTTGTTGATCTCCATTAACATCAAGAATTTGTGCATTTTTATGATTTGTCAAGATACATTTGTTGGATCTAGGGCATACAACTGAGAGGGGGGGGTGAATCAGTTGTATAAAACTTCTTGTTCTTTCAAACACTTGATTCTTTGTTGTTAGTTAGCAGCATATCAATTAATCATTCATGAAAGCATAATACATAAACACAAGAGCAGATAAGCATCAACACATTGAACACCAAGATTTTGACGTGGAAAACCTGGTTAAGGGAAAAACCACGGGGTGATTAACCCAAGAATTATTCTCTGTTAGAAGAATAAAGAAAAATGAATGGCACATGCCAATTAGGGCTCACTGCCCGAGCACACTACTCACAAAGAGGCCCACTGCCTACAAGGAGACACACTATCTACAAAGTGATAAAAATCACAGTCTTGAACTAGAGAATGACATCTCTACCATGTCCGGATCAGTTCCAATTAAGCCCAAAAACCTCTGTTCTGCCTTTCACACTTCTCTTCGCTATGCCACACTCATCCACACACACCACACCTCGAAATGAACTCACAGACCATTATTTGTACAAGACATCGACTTAGGATCAAACATCTAAGTCGGCAAACAATCATAAGAGTATCCGCAAGATGAATAACACATCCGGTCGGCCACCACAAGAACATTCGCAGGATGAACAACTCATCCGGTCGGCTAAACAGAGCAAGAACTTCATCCGGAAGAATAACTTCAATTCTGGGCTCTACTATCAATGCGGATCAACAACACAACCTCAACATGATCCAGAAAACTTCACAAGCCTACCTGAATGTCCGGATACATCCGCACTTCCTTTACTTGCTGGAATCTCTTGTCTTCCTCATCCGGAACTTCAAGAACGCAGTCTGTCGCCACTGTAGAAGGTACTTCCGGACCTTCAAATCATACATTATCAATGCGGACCAATGACACAACCTCAACATGATCCAAGAACCTTCACAAGCCTGTCTGAATGACCAGGTACGTCCGCATTTCCTTTACTTACTGAAATCTCTTATCCTCCTTATCCAGAACTTCAAGAACACAGTCTGTCGCCACTGTCATAATGCAAGAGGTACTTCCGGACCTTCAAATCATACACAACTCGAGATGGCACATCAAAAGGACATCCCAAATACTCTTTCCAATCCACAGATTAGGATTGTACAATTCCGGACCTCACCGGACCTTTCTGTGATCCTCTGTCACCTCTAAGCACTTGCCGGAACCGGTTCCACACAGACAGCCATAACTTCTTCAGGTCTTCATGCGGACCTCTGAGAACTTGACTGAAGCATCTCAAGACTCATATCTGCAAACCCTTTAATCCGCATCCTCCGGTTCTCAACCTATCCAATATATTTGCCTTCTTCTCATTACTGTTATTCACTGTTCCTGACTGAGGGTAATTTTCTCAATATCCTCAACACACAGCTCATCCAATCCTTCTTGTCAATGTAATATGAGTATGTTGACATCAATGACAACACTGGTTCACCTCATACTTGCAACAATCTCCCTCTTTGTCATTGATGGCAACATATGATGTGAAAAATCATCAAGACAAGAACTTCTCCTTTCTGTCACAGCTCCCCCTATCAACAACAACTTTTTACATGTCTTCTCTCCCCCTTTGATCATTAACCACTTGTTTTTCACATGTCTTCTCTCCCCCTTTGACATCAATGGCAAAGGGCTCATACTTGCAATTCTAATACATCAGAATCATACCAGCTGCTCCCCCTTAGTAGCAGCTCCCCATCATCAATCCGGATCACAAGATATGACTGTGATATCCACCGGACTGATGCACATCAGTGCATCTTAGTTCATCACCGGAGGGGCCATGACCCCTAACTTCTCCCGGAGATATTCAAAAGAGTCCTTGGGAAGAGGTTTTGTAAAGATATCTGCAATCTGATCCTTGGAGGGAACATACTCCAATCTGACTTCTTCCTTGTTTACTTGTTCTCTCAAAAAGTGAAATTTGATAGATATGTGCTTAGTCTTAGAATGCAATACCGGATTCTTAGAAATATTAATTGCACTTGAATTATCACAGAAAATTGTGATAGGCTCCTCATATTCAACTTTGATGTCTCTTAGCATCTGCTTCATCCATAAGATTTGAGTGCAACTACCTGCTGCTGCAATGTATTCTGCTTCAGTTGTAGACAGAGATATTGCATCTTGTTTCTTGCTTAGCCAAGAAACCAATCTCTTCCCCAAAAAGAATGCTCCACCACTAGTGCTCTTCTGGTCATCCACATCTCCTGCCCAATCTGCATCTGTGTAAGCATGAAGAGAGAAATCCGGATCTCTAGGGTACCATAGACCATACTCAACTGTTCCTTTCAAGTACCTAAAAATTCTTTTGATTGCCATAACATGAGATTCTCTAGGATCAGCCTGGAATCTTGCCACAAGACCAACAGCCTGCATTATATCTGGTCTAGTTTGAGTGAGATACAACAATCCACCAATCATTGATCTATACTTTGTCTGATCTGCCTTTGGAGAATCATCATCTTTGCTTAACTTACATCCGGATGCCATAGGAGTGTTCATAGGCTTTGAGTCTTCCATACCAAATTTCCTTAACAATTCTTTCACATATTTGGTCTGAGAAATGAAGATCCCTTCTTTTGTTTGAGTAATTTGCAGACCCAAGAAGAAATTCATTTCACCAAGCATAGACATTTCAAACTCACTTTTCATCTGATTTGCAAAAGTTTTGCACATACTATCTCTTCCTCCAAAAATGATATCATCCACAAACACTTCAACAATCAAAATGTTTTCATGATCAATTTTGAAATATAAGTTACTGTCAGCAGTACCTTTGTTGAATCCAATCTGCACAAGATGCTTATCCAACCTTTCATACCATGCTCTTGGGGCTTGCTTCAATTTATACAAAGCTTTCTTCAACTTGCAGACCATATCATCATTATCAGACAATTGAAATCCATCCGGTTGTTCAATGTAGACTTCTTCTTCCAGATCACCATTTAGGAAGGCAGACTTGACATCCATCTGATATACCTTGAAGTCTTTGAAGGCAGCAAATGCAAGAAGTAATCTGACTGCTTCAATTCTTGCCACCGGAGCAAAAGTCTCTTCAAAGTCAATTCCTTCTATTTGAGAGTAGCCTTTGCAGACCAATCTAGCTTTGTTTCTGATTACTTCACCAGCTTCATTTAGTTTGTTCCGGAAGACCCACTTGGTTCCAATTACATTCCTGTCTCTAGGTCTGGGAACAAGATCCCAAGTATGATTTTTCTCAATTTGCATTAATTCATCTTCCATTGCTTTGGTCCAGTTTTCATCATTGCAGGCTTCATTTATTGTTTTAGGTTCAATCTTTGAAATTAGACAACATTCATCCTGATTTTGAGCAACATTCCTTCTAGTTTGTACACCTTTGCTTCTGTCACCTATGATCTGATCTTCAGAGTGGTTCAGTCTTACATACCTTGGAATTTTGGGAGTATCCTGCACTGCTGCTTCTTGATCAGGCTCATTCAAACCTATCTCTTCTTCCTGATTTACCGGATCAGGCTGACTCTGTCTCATCGGAGAGGATTGAGGTCCTTGAACATTGTCTTGGTCATCTTCATCAAACTCATAAAATCTTGAAGGCTTCTCAATTCCTTCATCAACTTTCACATTGGTGCTTTCTATCATCTTCCTCAATCTCTTATTGTAACACCGGTATGCTTTGCTTTGAGTGGAGTAACCCAAGAAAATTCCTTCATCACTTCTAGCAGCAAACTTTCCTAGATCTTCATCTCTTTTAATATAACACTTGCTACCAAATACTCTGAAATATTTCACAGTAGGAGTGATGCCAAACCAGAGTTCATAGGGGGTCTTACCGGTGTTGTTTCTGATTTGAACTCGATTGAGAGTGTAGACTACAGTGCTGATAGCTTCCTTCCAAAACATTTGAGGAACATTTGCTTCCAACATCATTGTCCTGGCAGCTTCCTGAATGGTCCGGTTCTTTCTCTCAACCACTCCATTCTGCTGTGGAGTCCTAGGAGTAGACAATTGTCTCCTTATACCCTGCTTCTCACAAAAATCAATGAACTCACCAGATGTAAATTCACCACCTCTATCAGACCTTAAACACTTTAGTTTCAATCCGGTTTGATTCTCTACCATAGCTTTGAAGATCTTGAACTTCTCAAATGCTTCTAATTTTTCTTTTAGAAAGGTAACCCACATCATCCGGGAATGATCATCAATTAACAACATGAAATATCTATCACCTTGCAGACTCTTGATTCTTGTCGGACCACAGAGATCAGTATGTACTAATTCCAACAATCCGGTAGAAGACTGATCTTTGCTTTTGAAAGAGACTCTGCTTTGTTTACCTAGCTGACATTCTTTGCACAAACTATTTGTAGGTTCCATCAATTTTGGAAGATCTCTTACGGCCTGAGTATTGCTTATCTTGATGATGTTATCAAAATTTACATGGCACATTCTTCTATGCCATAACCAATTCTGATCAATTTGAGCAAACAAACAACTTTTATTTGAACCAACCAGATGAAAGATATTACCTTTTGTCTGAGTACCGGATGCAATCTCAGTTCCGGAGCTTGTAAAGATTCTACATTTTCCAATTTTGAACCGGAGATCATAGCCTTTGTCCACTAACTGACCAACACTAAGAAGATTGTGCTTCAATCCTTCAACATACAGTACGTTACCTGTTTTGCTCTTTCCATCGAAGGAAATAGTTCCCCTGCCTCTGATTCTGCCAGTAGAATTGTCACCAAACTTTACCATTCCTCCTTCATACCTTTCCAAATTCAAGAACTTATTCTTGTCACCAGTCATATGGTGAGAACATCCACTGTCAATAACCCAATCATCCTTTTCTTCCACTTGAGCAGCCAAAGCTTTTTCAACAACTTTGTGATTGACAGATTCAGAGAGTATTGAATCTTCTTCCTTGATGGCAATAAACACCCACTCATTTCCGGATTTGCTTCCTAGTTCTGATTCATCATCTGTTACTCCTTCATTGTCATCTTCTTTGTGAACATAATAGCAATTCTTTTGAAACCTTTGTCTGTTAGTATTAGACCTTGCAGATCTTTCCGGACATCTTGAAGCAAAATGACCAATCTTATTGTAGTTGAAACACTTAAAGGGTAGTTTTCCTTCATACTTACCGGATCCTCTTGGCAGTCTCTTTGCAATGAGGGCTTCAAGTTGAGCTGTTTCTGCTTCTTCTTCTTCCATGTCTCTTCTTGCTTGATCATACCATGACATTTTCCTTGATGAGTTTTCTCCCAGATCAAATCTCTGTTTGCCTTTCACATAGGCACTGGCTTTGAAAGTAGATTCAGTCTTGGGAGGATCATCTCCAAACTCGGTCATTTCAAATGCAGCTAGTTTGCCAGCCAGTTGTTCTCTTGTGACAGTTGTGTGGGCTCTGAATTCATCAATGGCAGCAACCTTGATTTTGTAGGCAGCAGGAAGGGATCTTAGGATTTTGCAGACAATCTCATTTTCATCTAAAGTTCCACCAGCATTTCTGATTCCACATACTAGCTCATTCACTCTTGGCATAAAGGTAGTGATGTTTTCATCATCTCTCATTTTCAATCTTTCAAATTTCTCTTTCAGACTTTGCAACCTTGCACTTTTGACAAACTCATCTCCTTCATACAGAAGTTCTAGTTTAGTCAGGATCTCATATGCAGTTGGTAGGTCAATAACATTCGAGAGATCTGAGTCATTCAATGCGCTTAGAAGAGCTTCCTTGGTCCGCAGATTGTTTTCAGCTTCTGTGATTTCATTCAGAGTTGTCGGACCACCTTGTGGAGGTACATATGGTTTTGAAACCATAGCCAAGTATGCTTTTCCCATACATTCCAAGTGACACTTCATGCGACCTTTCCAGAGAGTGAAGTTGGTTCCATCGAACTTCGGACTATCCTTCTTGTATGACGACATCTTGGATCTCCTCAAGCGGTTAAGCTCCTATCAGAGGAACTTAGCTCTGATACCAATTGTTGGATCTAGGGCATACAACTGAGACGGGGGGGGTGAATCAGTTGTATAAAACTTCTTGTTCTTTCAAACACTTGATTCTTTGTTGTTAGTTAGCAGCATATCAATTAATCATTCATGAAAGCATAATACATAAACACAAGAGCAGATAAGCATCAACACATTGAACACCAAGATTTTGACGTGGAAAACCCGGTTAAGGGAAAAACCACGGGGTGATTAACCCAAGAATTATTCTCTATTAGAAGAATAAAGAAAAATGAATGGCACATGCCAATTAGGGCTCACTGCCCGAGCACACTACTCACAAAGAGGCCCACTACCTACAAGGAGACACACTGTCTACAAAGTGATAAAAATCACAGTCTTGAACTGGAGAATGACATCTCTACCATGTCCGGATCAGTTCCAATTAAGCCCAAAAACCTCTGTTCTACCTTTCGCACTTCTCTTCGCTATGCCACACTCATCCACACACACCACACCTCGAAATGAACTCACAGACCGTTATTTGTACAAGACATCGACTTAGGATCAAACATCTAAGTCGGCAAACAATCATAAGAGTATCCGCAAGATGAATAACACATCCGGTCGACCACCACAAGAACATTCGCAGGATGAACAACTCATCCGGTCGGCTAAACAGAGCAAGAACTTCATCTGGAAGAATAACTTCAATTCCGGGCTCTACTATCAATGCGGATCAACAACACAACCTCAACACGATCCAGAAAACTTCACAAGCCTGCCTGAATGTCCGGATACATCCGCACTTCCTTTACTTGCTGGAATCTCTTGTCTTCCTCATCCGGAACTTCAAGAACGCAGTCTGTCGCCACTGTAGAAGGTACTTCTGGACCTTCAAATCATACATTATCAATGCGGACCAATGACACAACCTCAACATGATCCAAGAACCTTCACAAGCCTATCTGAATGACCAGGTACGTCTGCATTTCCTTTACTTACTGAAATCTCTTATCCTCCTTATCTGGAACTTCAAGAACACAGTCTGTCGCCACTGTCATAATGCAAGAGGTACTTCTGGACCTCCAAATCATACACAACTCGAGATGGCACATCACAAGGACATCCCAAATACTCTTTCCAATCCGCAGATTAGGATTGTACAATTCTGGACCTCACCGGACCTTTCTGTGATCCTCTGTCACCTCTAAGCACTTGCCGGAACCGGTTCCACACAGACAGCCATAACTTCTTCAGGTCTTCATGCAGACCTCTGAGAACTTGACTGAAGCATCTCAAGACTCATATCTACAAACCCTTTAATCCACATCCTCCAGTTCTCAACCTATCCAATATATTTGCCTTCTTCTCATTACTGTTCTTCACTGTTCCTGACTGAGGGTAATTTTCTCAATATCCTCAACACACAGCTCATCCAATCCTTCTTGTCAATGTAATATGAGTATGTTGACATCAATGACAACACTGGTTCACCTCATACTTGCAACAACATTGTTAGTATGGTGGAGTGCCAACCATTAGCAATCATATTTTGACCTAGAAGCCTATTCACTCACTAGAATTTGTTAGTTGCATGATTAGAATAACATTGCACCATTAGTTTCAAGCCTTACATGTCATCCTATGATGGACCCCTTCTTTTATGTTTATTCAAGCATTGAGCTTGCTAAGAAATCATGTTAGAAAAAACATGTGTGTGAGAGAGAGAGAGAGGGGGGGTTGCTTGTGATTAGGGGTCAGGGTTTAGGGGCATTGTTTAGGGTTTATGAGTTTAGCATTTCTCAAGTTTAGGGTTTAGGGTTTAGGGGTTTAGGGGTTTAGGGTTTAGGGTTTAAAGAGAGATGGAGAGAGGGGACTGATAGAGATTGGGAGAGATAGAGGAGACAAAGGGGAGAGATAGGGAGATAGAGAGTGAGAGACATGTCCAGAGACATAGAGAGAGATTGAGAGATAGAGGGATGATAGAGATAGGGAGATAGGGAAAGATAGGAAGAGATAGGGAGATAGAGGTTTAGGGTTACTTGGGTTTAGGGGAATTATTTAGGGTTTATGGTTTTGGGATTAGGAGTTAAGCTTTAGAGGTTTAGGGTTTAGGGTTTAGAGAGAGATAGAGCACCAATAGGGAGATATAGAGGAGATCGAGGGGAGATATAGGGAAATAGAGAGTGAGAGACATGGCCAGAGACATAGGGAGAGAGATTGAAAGGTAGAGGGACAAAGGTGATAGGGAGATAGGGGAGAGATGTGCAGATAGAGGTTTAGGGTTACTTGGGTTTCAGGGTTTGGGGTTTAGGGTTTAGGAGTTTAGGGTTTCTCAGGTTTAGGGGTTAGGAGTTAGGGTTTAGGGGCATTATTTATTGTTTGGGGTTTATTGTTTAGGGGTTAGGGGTTCAGGTTTTGAGGTTTAGGGTTTATAGAGAGAGAGGAATGATAGGGAGATATAGAGGAGACTGAGGAGAGAGGTAGGAAGATAGAGAATGAGGCACATGGCCAAGGACATAGGGAGAGAGATTAAGAGCTAAAGGGATCATAGAGATAGGTAGATCAGAGAGAAATAGGGAGATAGAGGTTTAGAGTTGATTGGATTTAGGGTTTAGGGGTTAAGGTTTAGGGGCATTATTTAGGGTTTAGATTTTATGGTTTAGTGGTTAAGGGTTTAGTGTTTAGAGAGAGGACCAATAGGGAGATATAGAGAGTGAGGGACATGGCCAGAGACATAGGGAGAGATAGGGATATGGAGAGTGAGGGACATGGCTAGAGACAGGGAGAGAGATTGAGAGGTAGAGGAATGATAGAGATGGGGAGATAGGGAGATAGAGGTTTAGGGTTTCTTGGGTTTAGTGCTTAGGGTTTAGGGGTTTAGGGTTTAGGATTTAGGGGTTTAGGGTTTCTTAGGTTTAGGGTTTAGGGGTTAGGGCTTAGGTCTCAGGGGAATTATTTAGGGTTTATGGTTTAGGGCTAAGGGATTAGGGTTTAGGGTTTAGGGGTATTCTTTAAGGTTTAGAGGTTTCTAGGATTGCTCAAGTTTAGGGTTTAGGGGCATTATTCAGGGTTTACATTTGCATGTCAAAATAAGTCTTTTTCTCTCTTTAAATCCATCAACCCTAAATAATGTCCCTAATCCCTAACCCATAACCCCTAAACCCTAAATAATGATCAACCCTAAAACCCTATCTACAGGTATCTCTCCCTTATCTCCCTCTCTCTATCATCCCTCTACCTCTGAATCTCTCTCCCTATCTCTCTAAACATCTCAATAACTCTCTATCTCTGTATCTCTCCCTATGTCTCCTCTATCTCTCCCAATCTATCTCCTCTCTCTACCTATCTATCTCTCCCTATCTCTTACCTCTCTCTTCCCTATCAATCCTCTATCTCCCTATCTCTCTGGATATCTTGCTCACTCTCTATCTCCCTATCTCTCCCCTATGTATCCTCTATCTCTCCCTATATGTCTCCTCTATATCTCTCTCTATCTAGCTATCTCTCTGTATCTTTCTCTCTTGCCTCTCTCCCCTATCATTCCTATATCTCCCTATCTCTCCCCTTTATCTCTCCCTCTCCCTTATCGATGAAGGAAATGAAAACAAGAAAACTAGGACTCTCTCTGTCAATCCTCTCTTTCTACCTCTACCCCTCTATATGTACATCTCTCCATCTCTATATCCTCTCTCTCTCTACCTTTTGATAATGATTGTTAGTCATAACAACATGCATAAAAATTTGCTCAACAAACCTTTATTATCTTGAAAAAGTATGATCAATTTGGAACAAATTGATGACTCCAAGGCTTTGTTGATTAGGTCATGACCTTCTGACGTTACTCAAAGGTTGATGTGACATGTTGTTTTCCATTTCAAGGGGTCTTACATTGTCTAGGTGATCGATTTTGTATCTTCTTCCTATATATTTACTTCACAAACAAGGTTATTTCTACTATGCTCCATAGATTATGGTTGTATTCATAAGTTTGATTAATTCTTCTGAGCATTTACTATCATGAACTTGTATATACCTCTGTACTAATTATTTAATCAAATGATGTGCCTACAAGCTGATATTTATATGTATATCATTGACGTACATCTGTATTTGCATGATAGTTATCATTTCTAACATGCTTTTACTCAAAATATGCTCTGTATATTTAATTATTTATGAGTTATAGGCATATTTCATGTTTATTTGCTTTAGATTGTATTTTATTTGCAATTATGAAGGTGATTTGTAATAAAATTCAAGAAAATTAAAATAAATACTTCTAAATTTGGTGAACCTTTAGCTATTGAGTCACATACATTCCAGATACAATCATGAAGAGAACAAATCAAACCATAATTTCACTAGGATATTCCACAGCTAGGTATGGTTGATGCTAACTTCAAAGGAGAAAGGAATGAAAACAACATATGTAGACTGACAAGCACTCCAAGTGACGCAGCTAATGAATGCATATATCCAGATCTCATTCACTGACTACTCAAAATTTACAATAATTTGTAATCAAAATAGCTTCTCTTTCATTAAGTATTCAGCAAACAAGTACATTCACAATAGCCTTGAAATCAGTCCTGAATGCTTCAGCAATCAAATTTCAATTATTCTAATGCATTAAAGAGTGCACTCCATCCCCTTTTATAGAATAAGGTGAGGAGGCGGTTACAAATGACCAATGGTCAAGATTTACTATTTAGATCAACGATCAACATCCTTCATTGACTTAGTCAACATCTGTATATGTGGCACAAGTTTCCAGCTAGCAAATATATAGCAAGACTCATTCACTTGCAAGTGGATCATGCATATGATTCTATTATCATGCATCTTTACTTACTCTTCATCTCCTTCTTTACTTTCCTCTTCATCATTTTCTACATCTTCATTATCACTATCACTTTGATGCAGATCATCCCCTATGTGTATCTTTATAGTTTCCCTAATGGATTCATATGACTGTACTACTCTATCAATCTCACCTCCATCCTGGACCTTGGCCTTTATCACTGCATGCCTATGGGAGTAAAATTTCACTTGAAGTGCATCCATCTTAGTTTTCCTACTGTTCAATGTTTCATTATATGTTTCTACCCTGACCTTCATCCTGATGATCTTGTTTATCACTTCCTCTATCAAATGGTGCAGAGGATCTTTTGCAACTTGTTTAAAGTTGTCATGGAAAGCTTGAACAGCAAAATCAACATCTTGATTTTCTATCTTCCCTTCTACCTTTCCTTCCAGTGTCTCTAGGGTTTCTGCTTCTTGTGCCATTAGATTATGCAATTTGACACCTATATCCCTGAGCTTACTGTTGCATCTCTTCAAAATGTCACATTCAAATCTAGTGTCTTCATACCAAATATAGAGGAGCTGGGAGGTTTTATTATTTAGTATATTGTTACGCATAATTATCTACATATCAATTCTCTTCATTTCATTCAAAGCATCTAGGTGCTTCTCCAATTTGAATGACCTCATGCCTACTTCATTTTGCATTTTATCCACCTTTCTCTTCAAAGCACTAAGTGAATTCCACCTCCCTAAAGAGGTCTTCACAACTTCCTCAGCCTCAAAAAATAGAAGACATGAACCACTTGTCCATTAGCCGTGCCTTATGCTTCATCAGGTCTAATCTTGTAGCCTCTTCTTGTGATATAATGGTTAATGGAGTGGCTGGACTGATAGGTGTATGTTTAGGATCAATTAATTCTTTAATAAAAGAATGCAGCTGAGCAATGTGCTCTTTATGTTTCTTGTTCTTTTCATTTTCTCTTTTCACCCTTTGGGTCAAAGAATCAATAATGTCCTTACCTTCTTGACCTCCTTGGTCCTCATTTGCAAAACCTAGATCAATATCAGTGATCTAAAATTCCTCAAGGGCTATTTTTCCTTTCCCTTTGTCAACTATAGGTAAGGCGACCTATGATATTCTCCTACCTATAGTAGGGTCTCTTCTTATTGCATACGTCAACCTTGCCTTTCTTCTTAGTTTAATCATGCTTCCCTCAAATAATGTGGACACATCAAAATCATGTACTTCATCTACTTGTTGCACATTTACCTATTGTTTCAACCAATAGGGAACATCACCCTTGGGCTCCTGATGATCATCCTCCTTACTTTGAGTATCTTGGGACTTTGTATCAATCCTTGCCCTCAATGGTGAATTCTCTTTTCTAACTTATGCCTCATGCACATTCTCATGAGGGGACTTCTGTTGAGGCACTTCCTATTGAGGGATTTCTTTCTGAGGTGGAGGATTTTGTAAAACATGCATACCTTGATCTTGCACCTCCTCTTGTAAATTCTCCTCAGGAGCTTCTTGAGATTTCTCTTTTTACTCATCTTGTGGTACATTGGTCTCTTGTGAAGATTGTGTATTCTGACCTTGGGGATATCCCTAATCACCCTCAGTCATCTTTTCTATTTCTTTTTGTTGTCTTTTAGCATGTGATAAACTTTGCTCTTCAGTCTTAGATGTATCAGCCTTTTGTAAGTTTACCTCTTTCTCAGCTGGCTCCCCTCCTAATTCTAGATTATTACCTAGATCACCCCTTTCATCATGTGGTGAAGAAAGACCTTAGTCTTGATCAGTACCTTTGTCTAGTATATCTTGATCACCCTTATTCTAGAGTAGTGCCTCTGATTGTCCTTGTCCTGTGGGTGCATTATCTTGATCATGTTCAGGTGCCAAGGGTTGATTGCTATCCTTATTCTTATCCATATCACCCTGGTAGGTTAAATCTATTGTTGTAGGACTAGTAACCTGCTCTACCAAATTAGTCAACCCTATCTGTTGGGCTACTTCTTCAAGATTATCTTGCTCTATTTTAGCCATTTCATCTTTTCCTTGGCTAGTCACTTTTTGAGCCATTGGGGTCTCATGTAGGGTCATCTTAGTATTAGCAACAAAAGTTTCAATACGCTAAGCAGCCACATCCTAAACCACCTCATCATCAGACAATTCAACAGTGCTATCAAGTGGAAAGGGGGACTCTTTACTAGCCATATTCATTTCCCTTTTGGTCTGCTCTTCAGCTTTCTCAGTTTTAAATTGAATTATTTTAGGAATGGGGACCTCATGTTGTAGCTCCCTCTTTAAAGTCAAACCACCCATACCTCTTAGTATGATGGGATCATTGCTGACATTTCCCCTCATTGTTGTATTTTGTTTCTTTGGTGGTGATGTCTGTTGTACTTCCTTTCTCTTCCTCCTTATTATTAATAAATCATCATCTTTGGGTCCTTGATCCAATTACTCTTCCTACAAGGGATTTTCTTTCTTTGGTTCATCCTGCCAAGGCTCATTATCCATTTGTCTCTATGTAACCTCAGGAACAGGTTTTATTATCCTCCTAGTCTTTTGTTTATTAGGGGGTGGATGTGATGTAGATGCATGTGCAGATGCTGATGCCCCATCACCCTTTGGTGAAAATCTCTTAATAAGCACCCCTTGTTGTTCAGGAATAACCTTCTTGCCTTTGCTTGGTGGCTTTTGTTCCTTAGCAGGTAATCTCTCTCCATTAGATTTCCTCTTCTCAATAAGAAAATCATCATACTCTTCATCTGATAGCTCTTGTCTCTTCTTTTTATTATCCACTATAAGGGCCATACCCTTCTTCTTCAAATTAGTAATCTCAGCACTTACCCAACTCTTTGTGAATTGGAGGACCCCTTGCATTATTTGATCTAATGAAGTCTCTTCTGGCTATGTCAGATTAGGAGCTGAAATGGTGTCATTATACACCTTATTATATTCATATTCATTTGACATTATCCTCCCATCATCATCATGTAATTGCACAAGCACTGAAATGTAGTCAAAGATCTGAATTTGATTGAGAGTGAGCCTTTGATATTTCCTTCTTCTGACCTCTGCCTCATCATCACAATCAGCCCAAAAATCTTCAAGATGTTTTTGATGCACTAGTTTCCCCAATAGCTTCTACATTCTACCATATGGGTCATATGACCTAGCTATAGGAAATGGTTACAAGTACATGAGCTTTAACCCTCCAATAGCATCCTTGATGCTCTATCTATTAGGGCATACGTACTAGCCTATGTACACTGGGAACAACATAGGAGGAATCTTCTTCTGCTCTATGTGAGCTTCAACTGAAGTTGATAGTTGTCTAACAAATTCCATCAAGATGACCCTGTCAGTGGGGTATCTTGGAAACATGAGGGGCTGCCCCTCAAATCCTTCTACTCTCATGTATGAAAAGGTGGATAATTGGATAAACTAAGCCCCCCATGCTTATAGATAACTACCTAAGCCTCCATGCTCAATCTCTTAGTTCTGTGCTCCTCCATGGTTATGACTAAATGCATTGAAAATGAGTCATTTACCAGCTTGTAGTCTTGAAGGTATGCTCTTCTTTGTAATTGTGGGTAATGGTCCCAAATGTTCACATCACTAGCACTATTTCCAACTTTGCCCACTGTCTTTAAAGCATCAAATGTTCCTCAGGAAGAATAGGCATATACAACATAGGAGGTCATGTAAAATATACAAGCTTTACCACCGAGCTTCCTCATCCCCTCATCCAAGCAATCACTTATGATCTTGGCCCAGAGAGGCTTATTGTCTAAATATAGTACCATCTAGATGATCCCATACATCCAATTCTCAAAGTTCCCAGCATGCCTTCTGCCGGTCATCCTACTCAACAAGGCAATCATATATTGATATTCCTAATCAAAGTCAAATTTGTACAAGTACACTGGTAACTTCGCAGAAGTTGTGTATATACTGTTCTTGGCCCTCCATTGATACATGATCTTCCATGCCTCTTTCATATTATTGTTATATTCTTTCTCCAGTTTACCTAGGTTCACACTGACTATCTTATTCCCCACAGGTAAATTGAATGCAGAAGTGATGCCCTTGATTGAAAAGTCAGCATACACTCTGCCATGCTTTTCCACTCTTCTGGTCTCAGGGTTATAATTTCTAGCACATTTCACCACTAACTTAGTGGCGTCCATTACATATGGGAATCCTGTGGCGTACCACATGCCAGTCATGAATATCCTATCCAATATAGGGTTATCAGTGTCATTGTCTAATCTATTGGTCCACGCATCTAACTCTATTTTTCCTTGATGTGTGTCATTGATATCACCATATATGAATCCTACTCCCTCAGGTTGTACATACATGGGTTTCAAGAATTCCACATCGGATCTATTCTTCCTAACCTCTGCCATTAGATCCTGCGATAAAATACGCATTTCTTACCCTAGGGTCTTTGTATGGGGAAGCTCAAGAATACTATGCATTTCATAATTACTATTCAACATTACAATTTAATTCATGCACCATCATCATGCAGATTAACCTATTAAAACACATTTTATCTGGTGATGTAGTAATCAACAACAGAGAGGGTTTTAATTTAGTTACCTGATATTTGCTTTTCATTTGTTGTTACATGACTGATAACAGAGAAAATGCAGCTATTCAGTACCAACTGTTCCATTCTGTTACACCGAGTGTCACAATCTGCTAGTAGATGACTGGGAGGAGTTAACTTTCAGAGCACTGTAAATTTCAATTATCATAGGGTAAATGTAAATAATCCCTTAGATTTTACTTTTAAACCCAATCAATACAACAAATTAAGGCATATGTGTTATTTTAATTGAATCCATTGATAATTGGTATGAAGTTTGCAGATGCCACCAAGTGTTGGATTTGTATTTGAAATTGATAGGGATTCATCTACCTTTTGGCTTGCATTTAATGCCAGAGGGTGATCTTTTGAAGAATGAGGATATTTGAAAATATCACCCCCAACGGAAAATATGACTCCCCCCTCTGTATGGCATTCTAACATAGTATTTTAACTCTTTCTAAGCATAAGTATTATGACCTTTCTAAATGATATGATGTTCATTATTGCAACAATGCTAGAAAGGGATGAAGTGTGTGCAAATGATTAATTATCCTCATCTTGAAAGTAAGTTGAAAACATGAGTAACTGGTATTAAGCTACATGTTTTGGGTTCTTCCCTCATAGCCAACCGGGATAGAGGCTTGTTACCAACAGGCGTCCATAGCCCCGAGAAGGTTATCTATACAATCCCCCTAAGTAGAGCCCCACTACCAGCAGGCATCCATAGCCCCGGTAGAGTTACTTAGATGGCCTAATTTTATTCTTTTGAATTTTCCATATTTATCTCTTTTTGTTCATATGATATCATCATGTAAGCTCAATATGCAAGGTGTGATCACTTGCTATTTAGGTTGGAGATTGTAATGGTAGCAAGGGAGTCCCTTTAGATTTTTCACTTAACACCTATATTGTTGTGTTCAACAAACCCAAGGCTGTTACGTGAGCCATTGTGAAAATCTCCTTAATTAAGAAAAGGCACCATGATGAAAAGGATATCACAGACCTAATCAAAGATACTCCTCAAAATGAGTCATAACCTATATAGGAATTTGTTCTCATCACTTGAATCCTAACAATTTGGTTGGTTTCGTACAGTGATAAGCTGCATCATCATGACTAACCAGAACAAAGACTCAACAAAACAAACAAACAAACACACAAACAAAACAAAATTGTACAAACAACTATATAATATGCACACTATGATACAAATGACTTACATGACCCCATTTCAGGCTTGGAAGTAATGTTTGAGGAACTATCCATTATTTGGTAATGGAATATCTTCATTGGTTAGAGTCTTAAGTCTGTAGATACTATCTCCTAGGATATCTAAAATTTGAAAAGGGCCTATCCAAAGTTTGTCAAACTTACCATGGTCACCTTTTCTTTCATGTGCTTTATCCCACATAAGGACTAGATCTAAAATCCTAAAATCTTTAACTTTGGCTTTTTTATCAAACTAGCATTTGACCATAGCCTAATGTTTAGCAAACTAATCGATTGCTCTATTTCTTTTCTCTTCTAAATGGATGAGCTGAAGTAACCTGACTTCTTGTTTGTTGTCTATGCCTAGATATTCTTGTGCAAATTGTAATGTGGGGATCTTCAGGTTAATAAGGAGGATTGGATCCACCCCATACACTAACTGATAAGAAGAATTTCCTAATGCAACCTTCATCCTAGTTATATCCACCCACAAGGCATACTTTAATAGGGTATTCCACTCCCTAGGGTTCTTCTCTATCAATTTCTTTATGATATTCAATAAGTTCTTATTTGTGGACTGGTGCAGGAGCCCTTAGGAGATCTCCATTCATTTATCTTGCATTGATATTCATGATGTTGTAATAAGGTGTTGAAGACCATTTCCATGTTTGTGTTGATAACTGAGAGGGGGGGGTGAATCAATTATCCTAATTATTTCTTCTTTTTAAACTTTCTTATTAATCAATGCAACATTAATTCAAATAAGTAAACATTACCATGAAAAGGAAAAACACATGACACAGTATTTTTGATGTGGAAACCCTGTTAAGGGAGAAAACCATGGGGTGATTAACCCAAAGATTATTCTCTGTTAGAAGAATAAGGAAATAAAAAATGGCACTTGCCAATTAGGGCTCACTGCCCGAGCACACTACTCACAAAGGCGGCACACTACCTACAAGGAGACACACTGTCTACAAAAGAATGTTATACAATACTTGAACTGATTGGAAGCATCCACATATGCTAGAGTTCAGTTTCAGTTAGGCTCAGTACACTGATCTGCTGCACTTCATCTTTCCTCTTCTCTTATGATGCTTTCCTTTCACATACAAGACCTTCCTTACTGCTTCTTCTATGCTCTGCTTTTATTTGCATACCACATATCACAACAACACTACTCACAACTAAATCCATCCTTTATATATATCCGCACAAGTGATTTCATTATCTTTCTAGTCGGCACCCAGAACAATCAATCTTCTCACAAACTTTGTTCTGTCGGCTGAATCCTTACACATCAAGCAATGCGGATCAAGCATATACTTGTAGAAATCATTAATCATGTCAGCCAAACATGATTTATGCCTTCATAACCTTTAACACCATCAGTAACACATCAAGAAAGTAGTCTGATGTTCTGTCAGTCAGTTCTTCCTCTGTTCACACTATCACTCAGGAACCTGGTACTCAAGTATTCATATCTTTTGCCTCATCTATCACCGGAGGCTAAAACCTTGGAATATATCACTCAAGGTAGTATTCTTTACTTCCTCAAATCCATACTTTACCAAGATACTTCCTCTGAGAGATCCGGACCTGTTTGTCGGACCTTGCCATATGCTCTGTTCTTGTTTACCGGACCACAACATTCTTCACTCTGACTTCTGGTAGAGACACACCATGTCCTGTGGATGTGTGGAATGAACTTTGTTTCCATCAATGACAACATTCATAAATCCATATAGTGTCTCTTGCCAACAATCTCCCCCTTTGGCATTGATGGCAACACTTAGTGAAAAATGACTAAGTGTTTACACTAGGCTCCCCCTTGGCTGATGCTTTGTCTTTATATATATTTTCCGGAGCTCCCCCTTAGTTGGATTCCTCATTTTTCACTACTCTTCACTCCCCCTTTGACATCAATGGAAAAGGGTAGGGTCCGCACACCAAAATTTTCAAAAAATTTACTATATTTAGCTACATAAGTATATATATATATACAAGTTATACTTACATATACTTAAGTATGTCTGCAAAAGTGTTTTTCAACTGTACAACTTCTGTCGCCCAACTCTACTTCATCCTGTCCAAAATTGAGATATACCCACTCAATAGGAATGCAAATGCATCTGCCCTTTTTAGATCTATCGGATCATTTGTCTAGGCTGTGATTTGAGCTTCACTTATGGCCTCATGCATGGCCTCTAACTTAGGGACAATGATCCTCCTAAGTTCACCCATCCAGCTGATCATGTTCTTCCTTTCCTTCTCAAAATTCTTTATTGCATTTGTGATTGCAATAGTTTGACACTCTTGATTTACTATGGAGGAGGAGAGAGGATCAAAACTTTGAGACAAACTTAGTAGTTTATCTTCTTGCTCTTTTATTTTCTTCTCAATCTCTACTGTTACTTTGGACCAGGAGATACAAAATTTCTATATTTCACTGCCATCCTTAAGAGCATTTTCTAAGCTCTTTATCCCAATACTCATATTTCTCCTATCATTAGTGATTAATCCTTGTACCTCTGAGAATCTCTTATCCAAAAACTCCTTCCGGACCTTTTCTTCAGCTGATTTTTTAGAGAATCAAAATGTGTACTAACACCGCTCATTAAGGTTTTGAGATTACCGGAAGAGGAGGCTGTGGGATCCTTCTAAAAAGATGGCATGATCTTTTCCAGCACTTTAGATGCAGCTTCTATCAACTCATAGTCTTCCATATGAGACTTTAGGAGTTTCTCATTGGCCTTAGCATTTGCAAATGAAGCTATCTTCATTGTCTATACCGGAGAAAGAGAATCAAAATTGAATGGACCTTGTAGAAGCTCTGGTTCATCAATATCCATTATTTCTTTGTTTAGGAATTCTTGGACAGTTTGTACAGTGTCTCTTACTGGAGATAGATGTTTCTTCTCTTCTGCAGTCTTGGAGCTATCCTTAGGAGTTTTCTCTCCTTCACCACTAGCAGTTGTGGTTTTCTCTGCTGAAGTCTTCTCTCCTTCTACAACCTTAGCACTGTCATCTTCTTTTTCCTTCACCACTACTTCTTTCTCCTATGATTTTTCTTCTCCTTTAGATCCAGAGAGTGTAGGGGAAACCAAAGGGGAAGTGTTAGTCTATTCGGTGCCCACCTCTTCTAACATTTTCTTAGGAGTTTCTTTTGCAACATTTGTAGGATCAGTACCCAAGTCCTCTATGATAGGAAGATTAAATCTTTTGAAGGTTTTCCAAAGAATCTCTTCAGTGTCCTTGGCTACCTTGTCAGTCTCACCAAGCATAAGTTGATTCATCCTTGCTTTGCTCCTGAATTCATCCTTGCAGTCTTTGAATACCATGTTCATTGTCTTGGGATCAATTGAAGGATATAGCTGAATAGCTATCTATTCCCAGATCTCAAGGTCTTTTGCTATGGCATTGGTCTTTCTCATTTCCAACTCCTTCTCTAGACTCTTAGGAATTAGAGAGATAATTTCAATAAAAGCTTTATTATAAATGTTCAGATACTTGATTGTAGCTTCCTGCAGGATCTTTTGGTCGGCCTCATTGTAATCATCATAGAATTCAGCCATTGGTTGAAGGTTTCCATCCACAGTGACTGATTTGATTACACTTTCTAGGGACAGCGTGGGCTTTTCAACAAATTCCTCTACTATTTCTTCCTTGTCTTGGCCTGTGGAGGGCTGACCGGATCCTTTCTTCTTCTGCTTCTTTATTTCCTTTACCCCCTCATCTGATTGGGTTTCTTCTTCATCTCTTTGACTTGCATAAGCCCTTGTGGATTTTGTCTTTGACCTTTTCTCTCCTTTGCCAGATGCTTGGACTTCTAGTTTTGAGCTTTTAGCTGGGACAGGTGCTGGTCTATTTGAAGATCTGGTCCGGGTGGAAGTTTCTACCGGAGCACTTTTCTTGCTTCCTTTTTTTGCCTCTTTCTTCTCTTCATCATCTTTTTGTCTCTTTTCCCGGTTGGCATCAAGTGCCTCCTTTTAGATCCCAAGGCCTTGTGTAATATGTTCTACTTCTTTTCTCACCTTCCTTTTCATCTCTGGTTCTCTGAGTTCCACATGGATCTTTACACTCAGCTCCTCAAAGGTTCTAAACCTTTCTGCCTTTAGATCTTTAGGCTAACTCAGCATGTGTTGAACATGCAGCTCCACAAACTATTCATCAACTTCATACCCCATGGGCATGATCCAGACTGTCCTTGGTTCTACTGCCTCCATTAGGCACTGATCAGTCTCTACCATAAAGTAGACTGTGTCCTTGTATTTCTCAACAAGAGACTAAGGAATCCTTTCTCTTGATTGCATCATGTTCTGAAAGTTTTTGAAGTATCCCCACATGGCTGTATTTCTTACTTTAGCATCCCCAAGCCCATGCAAATAGTCTTTGATCTGAACTGCTACCAATTTGTCATTCTGCCATACCCATCCATTTGATCTGGGCAACTCATTCGTGAAGTAGAAAAATAAACATACTATTAGTGAACCATATTTGAAAGAGTTTTTCTTGTCCTTTTTGATCTTTTGTATGTTTTCCATTATCTGGCTCAAAAGAAGTTCACAGAGATCATATTCTGCATTTTTTCTCAGCATCTCATAGGCCGTGTATATTGTAGATCCGGATACTGAATTCTCCCTACTGGAATGATATATCTTGTATCCTATTATCATAGATACATACTTGATATCCGGGTCAGTAATATCTTCAATGGTCATTGCCCTCTTATCAAATTTTGATCTGGTGGCCTCTGTGACAATGTTGTTTTTGACAGATTTGAGGACAGAAATTCCTCTGGAGGAATGTAAACCAATTACTACCCTAATTGCTTCCTTGGTGATCTTGCAAGGTCTATTCAGCCACAGGAAGTTATCATGCACCCTACTTAAAACATACTAGACCCATTCATCTTCTTCAAAGTAGGGGAAATGAATGAACTGATCAAAATGCTTTTCCCGGATGCCCTTATACTGAGGTTTGGTCTTAAAGGAATCATCTATTAACTGCTTGTGGTATATGTCTCTTAGTTTGAATTCCCCAAACTCTTCAATGTTTGCATGTATATAAACCCTAATATCTTCGGTGTGCAAGACGCCATGCGGAACACTAGAAAATGCACCTAGGGGGTCTACCTCCAAGGATTTGTATGGATGTTTCTTAAATGTAGGGCGAGGTCTATCAAAGATCTTTACTATATTCAGAGTAGCCATCATCAAACAATCTTACTGAAGGATATCAAGAACGATAAATACCTTTTACGCAGGTTAGGGCACACGAAGAAATCCATACAGAGCTGTATGAAGAGTTGCCTTGATCTTTTGGGAGAAGTTGTTTGCAGAGCTCCCTTTCTTTCTTTTTCGCATGTGAGTGTACAAGTGTGTAAATGACAGACAAATGAACTCTTTTATTCCAAGAAGCCCTAATTTTCACCCTGCAATAAATGCGCAACCTAATTCATTCTGATTTGCCTGGTTTTCCTTGTTCAAGGAGGAAGAAACTCATCCAGATCATTATGATTCCCTTGTGATCGATGTTAGTGATGAATCATCATATCCACTTGTCCTTCTGATCATCTTATGTATCCGCAGATCAAGCTATATCAATTTGGATTCATACCAGGCCAATCTTGTGAGAAACCTATTTTACCAGAAGACTTGCTTAACTGGACCAATTCTGAAGGAATTAAACCTTTTAAATTTTCTTGCGGATCTCTCAGATCTTTACCTAACCTTCTTTACATGTTTCTCTAGAAACCCTTTGATCCACAGCTTCTCATGTGTCAATTTCAGGCACCACTTAACTGGCTGGGGGAACAAGGTTTTCTTTGTGTCTCCCCCTGAGCTAGAGCTCACCTTTTAGTTTCCGGAAGGAATATCAGCACTAGAGTCTGGTGTGGATCCAGCTTCTACATTCTCTAAACTTTTCTTCACCCAAATCTTGTTCATCTCATTCCTAACTTCATCTGCATTCACCTTTTGTTTACCCTTATCTTGATTCTGATTATGATATATCGGACCTCTTTTCTCCTGATTCTTGCTTCTACAAAATTTTGCATTATGACCGGACTTATTACAGATGGCAAACAACATTTCTTTGCATATTTGACTGATATCCTCTTCATCTGCATTGATTAGCCATATGACCTACTCTATTGCATGCAAAGCATCTACCATTGAATTATTTGTTCATTTGCATATTTCTACATTCATGAGACTTGTGACCATACCTTTGCAGTTAAAACACTGTCCAGAGAAGGATGAATTAGTCTAATTCATTCTCTTTCTGCACTGATTAGCTTTGTGACCAAAGTGATTGCAGTTGTGGCAGTATCCATTGAAGGATGGATATCTTTGAGCATTGGGCTGTCTTACCGGAGGTCTTCTAGGCCTGTTCCTTGGATTTTCTGATCCAAAATTCTTCTGACCAGATCCAGAGCTTTCTCCTTTCTCATATCCCAAACCACATTTGTCATCTACCTTCTTTTGACTTCCAAGAAGAACTTCAAGTTGAGCAAAACTTATCTTGAATTTCTCTTTATACTCATTTGCTGTTTGAAGATCCCTTTTTAGAGAGACAATTTGATCCTCAAGTTTTTCTTCATTATCTTTAGCATCTTCAAGATCAGATTCAAGATGTTTTATAATTCTATCTATCTAGTGGTAATCTTCTAATTTCTCCTTGAGAGATTGTCTTAGATTATCTTCAGTTTTTCTTTTCTCTTCAATTTCTTGGGTAAACTTTATAACTCCTAATTCCATTTCATGTCTTACCATAATGATTTCTTTTGATAACTTTTCACATAACTTGGTTTTCTCAGTCAGTTCTTCATTTGCATTATTTTCTTCACCTTGTCTTGCCAATTGCTGAAGCAGCGCCTTTCTCTTTTTCATAGAGATACTTAATTTGTCTTTTAGTTCTCTCATGAATTCATCAGCCTATTTGAGTCTTTCCTTTAATTCACTGACTTCAGAGTTTTACTGTTCAAGATCCTCAAGGGCAGTCTTGAGTTGCTCCCTTAAACCATATGCATCCATTTGGACTCCCAGATCTTCCTCGAGTTGTTAGACTCTGTTAGGAGGAACTTAGCTCTGATACCAATTGTTGATAACTGAGAGGGGGGTGAATCAGTTATCCTAATTATTTCTTCTTTCTGAACTTTCTTATTAATCAATGCAACATTAATTCAAATAAGCAAACATTACCATGAAAAGGAAAAACACATGACATAGTATTTTTGACATGGAAACCCTCTTAAGGGAGAAAACCACGGGGCGATTAACCCAAAGATTATTCTCTGTTGGAAGAATAAGGAAATACAAAATGGCACTTGCCAATTAGGGCTCACTACCCGAGCACACTGCTCACAAAGGAGGCACACTGCCTACAAGGAGACACATTGTCTACAAAAGAATGTTATACAATACTTGAACTGATTGGAAGCATCCACATATGTTGGAGTTCAATTCCGATTAGGCTCAGCACACTAATCTGCTGCACTTCATCTTTCCTCTTCTCTTATGCTGCTTTCCTTTCACATACCGGACCTTCCTTACTGCTTTTGCTCAGCTCTGCTTTTATTCACATACCACATATCACAACAACACTACTCACAACTAAATCCATCCTTTATATATATCCGCACAAGTGATTTCATTATCTTTCTAGTCGGCACCTGGAACAGTCAATCTTCTCACAAACTCTGTTCTGTCGGCTGAATCCTTACACATCAAGCAATGTGGATCAAGCATATACTTGTAGAAATCATTAATCATGTTGGCCAAACATGATTCATGCCTTCATAACCTTTAACACCATCAATAACACATCCGGAAAGTAGTCTGATGTTCTGTCAGTCAGTTCTTCCTCTGTTCACACTGTCACTCAGGAACCCGGTACTCAAGTATTCATAGCTTTTGCCTCATCTATCACCAGAGGCTAAAAACTTGGAATCTATCACTCAAGGTAGTATTCTTTACTTCCCCAAATCTGTACTTTACCAAGATACTTCCTCTGAGAGATCCGGACCTGTCTGTCGGACCTTGCCATATGCTCTGTTCTTGTTTACCGGACCACAACATTCTTCACTCTGACTTCCGGTAGAGACACACCATGTCCTGTGGATGTGTGGAATGAACTTTGTTGCCATCAATGACAACAATCATGAATCCATATAGTGTCTCTTGCCAATAGTTTGTAATAAGGATCATGCCCAAAATGTCATGTTTGTAGATTGGACAGTTAGATGATGTCATGTTGTAATGGGGCAGTCATATATTAAATCCTTTTATGGCATGTATGGGAAGGTGTCCAAAGGTTTAATTCCTTGTCAAAGGCTTCTTTCCATTGTAATGGTGTTTGAAGACTTTGATTGTTATGCCACCCCACGTTACATATGACAAATCATTGTCATTAGTTGTAGTCCATAACACAACATGGCAGTTCAATGGTTGAAGAATAGTTATATACCTTCCCATTGACCAAAACTATCTTCCAAGAGGTCTATCAAGATGTATGCAAAATTCAAAATCCTTGAACATGATCATTGCAATGTAGAAGGGGAGTTTGAAGTGATTGGGAGGAGAAAATAAATAAAGAAGTTCAATTTTGTGCCTAAATTACTGTGTAATCCACTGTTACAGGCCGTACCCTGTTCCTGTATAGATAGATTGTGGAAAGTCACAATGATAGCATGATAGTATAGTGATTTGGCTTCCTTTTGCATGTCATTTGAGCTCTTGAAACTTTTCTACTACAAAGTTATAGGCATTTTCTTGTAAGTTGGTAGATAAACCCTACTTCAGGGTTTTGACAGAAATTTGTATATTTTTGCCCATTCCACTGATGTAAACCCTTCTGGATTAGTGGAATGGATTGTTTTAAGTCTATTTTTATGTGTTATGATAATATTTGGGTAGGGGATCTAAGAAGGAGGAAGTTTTGTTGAAGAAACCTAACATCCTCATGTGTTAGGTGTTGCATAGAAGCCTAGTGAGGGAACAGTATAAGACCAATCAGTTGCAGTCCATTTTGGAGACCCAAAACCCTAGAAATCCTTGGTTTTATCATGCCCCTGAGATGTCTAAATGATTGGTTGAACACTATGATCAAAATTGAGGGTGGTTGCTTCACAAAATAGGGCTAATTCGGGCTCTAGGCTACTAGGAGGGGTTATAGGTTAAACCATATTGTCCAAAACAACCCATACCCAATTTGGGATATGTTGTAGGGGATCCAAAAGGGTATCTTAGGATTGCCTAAGATTTGAGTTTGAAGACATATGTCAAAATGTATTGCTGACTATTGCTATTTCAAGGGCTACAAGGAGTTTAGTGGCTTAAAGAAGGAAGCCCCAAGTCAAAGTTTGTCTAGCCTTAGCAAATGGTTTGGATGTGTCATATGGAATGCCAAACAAGCCTTTACATGATAATTTCCAAAAAACTAACTATTGTTCCCACTTTTTCATGTTGCTCCATGAGTTAAGATTTTGAGTGCCTAAGGAAAGCCTTGTCAATCTGTGGAATCCTCAAACTATTCTTGTGCGAATTGCAATGTGGGGATCTTCAAGTTAATAGGGAGGATTGGATCCATGCCATACACTAACTGATAAGGAGAATTTCTTGATTCAACCTTCATCCTAGTTCTATCCATCCACAAGGCATACTTTAATAGGGTATTCCACTCCCTAGGGTTCTTCTCTATCAATTTCTTTATGATATTCAATAAGTTCTTATTTGTGGACTCTGCTAGTCCATTCCCTTGAGGATAGTAATTTGAGGAGAACTTCAAGATAACCCCATGATCGAAAGCCCAACTAGATAATTTTAGTGATGCAAAACAGGTCCATTATCACATACCAACGCATAAGAGATTCCATTACCTGGTCACTATGTTGCTTTCCAAGAACTTGATCACATCATCAGCATTGCATGTCTTATTGCTGACTACTTTAGTCCACCTAGTACAATAATCAGTGATAGTCGAGACATACCTATGGCCTAAAGATGATGGAGGATTGATGGGTCCTATGAAATCCATGCCCCATTGAGCAAATGGGCACATCTCCATCACTGGTTGTAAGGTTTGAGCGACATATCTTTCTCTATTGGCTACAACCTGACATGTATGACAACATTTAATATGTTTAGCAGTGTCTTTGAAAATAGTGGGCCAATAATATCCTTCTCTTAGGATAGCATGAGTAGTAGCCAAAGGTGATCCATATGCAGTTCCAAACTTATCATGCAATTCTGTTAACACTTTATCAGCTTCTTACCTTTCTAGGCATCTGAGATATATTCCTTCATAGTTCCTTTTGAAAAGGATCCCTCCTTTTATCATATACTTTTGTGATTTTATTTTCAAGGCTCTCCTCTATGAGGCCTGCAATTTTGATGGGCATCACCTAGTAATCAAAACATGCCTAATGTTGGAATACCATTCTTCAGTTTCTCTAGTGTTTATCACATATTGTTGGCTCATGATGTTGGGATCAATTTATGATCTCATTTGGCTCAAAGCTTGTCCTCTTACTAACTTCATGGGTGTTATGTCCATATCATATTCTTGGAGGACTATTATCCATTTAGCCATCTTTTCACCAAGCTCACTTTGCATTAAGAGCATTTTCACTGCTGCATCTGGTACTACAACAATTATCTTACTTCTCAAAATGTAGTGTCTAAACTTCTTGACTGCTCAGACTAGAGCAAGAGCTTGTCTCTCAACATCCATGTATCTACTCTCTACATCCTTGAATGGGCAGCTCATGAAAACTATAGGTTTTTCTTCTTTAGCCTCATTTCTTTGTGTTAATATTGTTGTTGATGTATACTCTGAAGCAAATGAATATATGTAGAAATCTCTTGTATAATCTAGACTAGTCAGAATAGGGGCATCAGATATAGCTTTCTTGATGTCCTCAAATGCTGCTCTGGCTTCAAGAGTCCATTCAATTTTTGCATCCTTCTTGAGCATTACATTCAATGGCCTGACAATCTCTACAAAGCTAGTAATGAATTTTCTAACAAAATTTATCTTACCAAAATATGATTTAAGCTCTTTCTTGCTTCTAGGGAGCTATAACTTCATAATTGATTCTACTCTTGCAAGGTCAATGATGATCCCATTCTCTATTATCAAATGGCCTAGTAACTTCCCTTTAGTTACTCCGAATATGTACTTCTTGGGATTCAGAGATATACCATACTATTCACACTTTTTGAGCACGCTCTTGAGGTTTTCTATGTGGTCACCCCTCTGTTTGGAGAAAACTGTCAAGTCATCCATGTATATGACTATGCACTTACTAATCAAACCCCTAAAAGCTATATCCATTGCACGCTGAAAGGTGGCTCCAGTATTTATTAATCCAAAAGGCATGCGCCTATAGGAAAATATACCCCACTTAGTGGTGAACGCAGTTTTTAATCTATCTATTTTATCTACCATCACCTAGTTATAACCTGAGAAATCATCCAAGAATGACATCATCTGTGCACCATTTACTATTTGTAGAACTTCATCCAGTCAAGGTAAAGGATAGTTATCTTTTTCAGAAGCTTTGTTCAGATTTCTGAAGTGTACACATAACTTGATATCACCATTTTCCTTTCTCACAAGAACCAAGTTGGCCACCCATGTGGAGTGTCTCATTGGGAATATGATCTTGGCATTGAGCAGTTTCTTTACTTCTTCAAAGATGATGGGTTCCAACTGTTGGTAAGAGAAACTACTATATCCCATTGATGGCAACAAAGTATATCCCACACATCCGTAGTGCATAAATTACTCATACCAGAAGTTAGATTAAAGATCAGTTGATCTGGTAGTTAAGAATAGAGCATTTGTTAGGGTCTGATAGATTAGGTCTGGATATCTCTAATGGCAAAACCCATCATGTTGTAGATTTTAGTGAGTAATAAGGAGTATCTAAACTATTGTATTCCAGAGATTTAGCCTTCGGTGACTAAGCATATGAAAGATATGAGTATCTAAGTATCAGACTTTTGTTAGATAGTGCAGACAGAGGAAGAACTAGCCAACAGGGTATTAGATCTCAATCCAGATGTGTAGAAGGTATTGATCAAGTAACTTGAGGTGTTATATGATTTTGGTCAACTTAGGTAATTATTTCTATGCCTAAGTTTTTGGTGCGCATCATCTATAAAGTATGAATTTAGCCGACAGAAAAGTATCTTGCAAATATCCTAAGTGTTCTTGCTGTCGACTAGAAAGTTGTTTGAAATCCTTGATGCAGTTATATATACCCGATGTATTCAAGTTTGTAAAGGTGTGGAAGTGATAACAGTATGGATTAAGTGTGAAGAAAAGTAGAGAGAAGTGAGAAGGCAGTAATCCAAGCCCAGAATGTGATAAAAGGTTACTTCAAGTACTAAGCAGAGGAAGAATGAAATGTGCTAGATCGGCATACTGAGCCTAACCGGAACTAAATTCTTGCATATGTGGATGTTGTTGATTAGTTCAAACACATTGTTATCATCTGTAAGTCTCTAGTAGGCAGTGAGCCTCTTGTGAGTAGTGTGCTCGGGTAGTGAGACCTAACTGGCAAGTGCCATTTTGTACTTCTTTATTCTTTTAATAGATAATACAATCTTAGGTTAAGCACCTAGTGGTTTTTCCCCTAACAGGGTTTCCACATAAAAATCCTTGTGTTATGTCTATTGATTTCTTTTTAGTTCTTATGATTGCTTATTCTTTCATTCTTTGACATATCACTAAATGTTAAGATAAGAAAAGGAAGTAAAAGTAATAAAGTTTTGAGATAAATGATTCACCCCCCTCTTAATTATCTGCCTTGTTTCCAACAATTGGTATCAGAGCTAAGTTCCTTAGAAAAAGTCTAACAACTTAAGGAGAATTTGGGAATCTCAATGGATGCATATGGTATGAAAGAACAACTACAGTCTGCCTTAGATGATCTTGAACAATCCCAATCTGAAGTCAATAATTTGAGAGAACGACTTAAGGAGACTGATGATATCATCAATGAGCTGAAATAAAAACTCAATAATTCTGTGAAAAAGAGAAAGGAACTACTTCAGAAGTTAGCAGATCAGAATGAAACCAATAATTCTGATAAGGACCTGAATGAGAAAACCAAGCTATGTGAAAAGCTGTCAAAAGAAGTTGTTATGCTAAGACATGAAATGGAATTAGGGGTTATGAAATTTACCCAAGAAATTGAAGAGAAGAGAAAGACTAAAGGTGACTTAAAACAATCCCTCAAGGAGAAAATAGAAGACTGCTACAAAATGGACAGAATAATTAGGCATCTTGAGTCTGACCTTGGAGAAGCTAGATACAATGAAGAACAACTTGAGAGTCAGATTGACACTCTTAAACAAGATCTGGAAACCCCCAATGAGTACAAAGAAAAATTCAAGATAAGCTCAGCCAAACTTGAAGTACTTCTAGAAAGTCAAAAGAGGGTAGATGATAAGCATGGCTTGGGCTATGAGAAAGGTGAAAGCTCTGGATCTGGTCAAAAGAACTTTGGATCAAGAAGACAAAGAAACAGGCCTAGAAGACCTCCAGTAAGACAACCTAATGCTCAAAGATATACATCTTTCAATGGAGGCTGCTTCAAATACAACAAATTTGGTCATAAAGCAACTCAGTACAGGAATAGAATGAATCAGAATAATCCATCCTTCTCCAGTCAATGTTTTAATTGCAAAAGGTATGGTCACAAATCTCATGAATGCAGAAATATACAAATGAACAATTTTTTCAATGGTAGATGCTTTACATGCAATAGAATGGGGCATATGGCTAATCAGTGTAGATCAAGAGGATATCAATCAAATAAGTAAGGGAATGTTGTATGTTACAATTGTAATAAATCTAGTCACATAGCTAGATACTACAAGAGTAGAAATCATGATGGAAAAGGTTCAGTGAAACATGATCAAATACAAGACAAAGGCAAAGGTAAAGTGAATGCGGATGAGATTCAGAAGGAGATGAGTAAGACTTGGGTAAAGAAAAGTGTGATGAACATTGGTGATGGGTCCGCACCAGAATCTAGTGCTGATAATCCTTCTAGAAGATAAAAAGTGAGCTCTAGCTCAGGGGGAGCTGCAAAGAAGATCAATTTCCCTAGCCAGCTAGTAAGTGTCTGAATTTGACGCATTAAGTAAGAATCAGAGGTTGCGAATTAAAGGGCTTTTGGAGGTTCATCTGAAAATCATTCAGTTAAAAGTTGATAAATCTGCTTATAGATTTGAAGGAGTTATGAATAGATTAGTTTTCGGTAGCTATCTGGTAAAATTATAATTAGACAAACATATCTAGTATGATCTAAAAATGCAATATTATGGTCTGCAGATTTAGAGACATGTTTTGAAAGGCTAAAATTATATTTTCAACTCACTTAGATGATAATTTGAAGATCCAAACAATGATTCATGAGAAATCCACTCAAAACAGGGTAACCAAATGACTTAAAGTGTACATTTATTGCAATAAGGAACACAAAGAAGAGAGAAGAGCTCTGAGAAGAGATCCTGTAGTTTATTCAAGTTAAATTTGAAGACCAAAATCAAGCAGAAATTTGGTCTGGCAGTTGCAACAAACCCTAAGGTGAAAAATGTATTTCTTCTCTGTAAAATTTCTCTGAATTTCATTACTAGAATGGCTACTCCTATGGTTGTGAATGTTACTGAGAGGCCGAGACCAAAATTCAAGAAACACCCTCACAAATATATAGAAGTTGATCCCTTGAGTGCATTTTCTAGTATCCCATACGATGTTTTGCATGTAGAAGATATTAGGGTTTACATTCATGCAAACATTGAAGACTTTAGAGACTTAGAATTGATGGAAATATACCACAAATAGTTAAGAAATGAGAATTTTGATCTCAAACTAGAATTCAAATCCCTAAAAGACAAGCACTTTGCACATTGCATTCATTTCCCATCTTTTACAGAGGACGAATGGGTCTGGTATGTGTTAAGTAGGATGCATGATAACTTTATGTGGTTAATGAGCCCATTTTAGATAACCAAAGATGTCATCAGGGCTGTAACTAAACTACACTCAACTAGTGGGTTGCCTACACTCAAATCTATGAAAAATTAAATTGTAACAGAACCCACCAGATCAAAATATGACAAGAGGGTAATCACTATAGATGATATTACTAATCGAGATGTCAAGTTTGCATTAATTGTAATTGGTTACAAGATTTACCACTCAAGTAGGGAAAATTCTGTATCTGGTACAACAATCTATATTGCATATTAGATGACGAAGGAAAATGCAGACTATAATTTGTGTGAGCTTCTATTGAATCAACTGATGGAAAATCTACAAAAGATTAAGAAAGATAATAAAAATTCCTTCAAGTATGGCAATCTGGTGTTGTGCCTGTTCTTCTATTACATGAATGAGTTACTGGGATCAAAAGGTTTGATCTAGGCAAATGATAGACCTGTTGCAATTCAAATGAGAGATTATTTGTATGGCTTGGTGATGCACAAGCCCAGAAGACAAATCTCTAGGGCTACTTCAAGAATTTCCAGAGCATGATGCATGCAAGAGAAATAATACCAAAATCAATAGTGGAGAAATACAAAAACATAGTCTACTTCATGGTTGATATAGATCAATGCCTAATGGAGGTAGTTGAGCCAAGAACTATATGGGTGATGCCCATGGGTTATGAAGTTGATGAAAACACATTGGAGGTACATGTCCAACACTTGCTAAGCCAACCCAAGGACACTAAGGCTGAGAGGTTTGGCACCTTTGATGAGCTAAACATAAAAATACATGTTGAATTAAGGAAGCCCGAGTCAAAAAGAAAAGTGAGGAAGGAGGTTGAAGAAATTGCTAAGAGGTTTGGCATAACCAAGGAGGTAGTAGATGCTAACAGAGAAAGAATAGAGAAAATTGAATGGGAAAAGGAAGAAGCAAAGGAACAAAGCATCCTGGTGGAAGCCTCTACCCTGACAAGATCTACCAGGAGTTCTACCCCTATCTCTCCTAAAATCTCAAAGACTGCAAAACTAGTAACCAAACCATCTATTACAGGAGAAAGGAGAAAGAAGTCTAAGGCCACAAGAACATATGTGAGCCTTAAGGATGATGAAGAGACAGAATCAGTTGTAGAGGTCAGAGATTTGAAGAAAGCCAAGAACAAACCTTCCAATAATGACAGGACTGATGAGGAGCAAAAGTCAGAAGACTTTGTTGAGAGACCCACTCTCTCAATTGAAGACATCATTAAAGAAGTCACTGTGGATGGGAACTTGCAGCCGGTAATAGAATTCTATGATGAGTACAATGATGCAACCAAGAGAATTATTGAGGAACCAATGGTAAGGCACCTGAACATTTATAACAAAGCTTTCATTGAAATAATTTCCTTGATTCCTAAGATCTTAGAGGAAGTTTTGGAGTTAATAAAAGAAAGTGCAAAAGAAAAAGACTTGGAGATCCAGGAACACATAGTGATACAGTTATGCCCAACTATCACTCAAAAACAAATGGACATGGTTTTCAAGGATACCAAAGAAGAATTCTGGAGCAAGTCCAAAATGAATAAGCGTATGCTTGGAGAAATTGACCAAATAACTGATAAGACAAAAGAAATCCTCTGGTGTGCCTTGAAAAGGTTCAATCTTCCCATTGTAGAGGAAGCAAATGAAGAGCCTTCTGTCATGGATGTTGAAGGATTAAAGAAAATTGATGAAGAGCCTTCTCACATGGATGTTGAAGGATTAAAGAAAATTAATGAAGAACAATTTGAGGCCTTAGACTCCTCTATTATGGAAGAGGAAGTGCAAAAAGAAGCAACAAATTATGTTGGTGGCAATAAGCAAATCAGTTTGGATGCCCCCAAAGATAAGGAAGTTGAGAATACAAGAGACACTACAAAAGTAGTGCAAAGTTTCTTAGACAAGGAAGTTGTGGAATTAGATGAACTAGAGTTGATACAAGGATCAATGAATCTGAACTCTCTCTCTAGTTCAAGTAATGAAGATAGCATCTTTTGCTCAGGCCAAAGCCAAAGAAAAACTCCTGAAATCTCATATGGAGGACTGTGAGCTACTGAGTATTGCATCCAGAGTGCTGGAGAAGATTATGCCCTCATATCAAAAGGATCCATCTACCTCTCCATTTGGTAACTTGAAGAACTTAGTTAATTATATCAATACACATTTTGAGTCTTTAGAAAAATCAGCAGAAACTAAGGTCCGGAATGAGTTCTTGGGAATGAGTTCTTGGGAAAATGATTCAGTGAGGTACAAGGGCTAATTGCTAATGATAGAAAAACCCTATACATTGGAATAAAGAGCATTGAAAATGCTCTTAAGGATGGTGGAGACATATAAATTTTGTTTATCTTGGCCCAAAGTTGCAGAGGACATTGAGAAGAAAATGAAAGAACAAGAAAGAAAATTGACAAATCTATCTCAGAATTGTGATCCTCTCAATGTCTCTCTGGTAAGTTTGTTGGCAAGAGACACTGTGTGGCTTCATAAGTGTTGTCATTGATGGCAACAAAGTCTATCCCACACATCCACAGTACATAATATGCCTTCACTAGAAGTTAGATTGAAGAATGTTTTGGTCTGGTGAACAAGAACAGAGTATGTAACAAGGTCTGACAATCAGGTCCGGATCTCTTAGATGGTGTAACTCAATAAGTTACGGACTTGGACAAGTCAAGAGGGGTATCATGACTACTGTACTTCAAAGATTTAGCCTCCAGTACTAAATCAAGAAAAAGACATGAGCATCTGAGTGTTGGGTTCCAATCAAGTAGAGCAAACAAAGGAAGAACTGATCGGCAGAGTATCAGACTTCAATCCAGATGAATAAAAAGTGTTGATCAAGAAATTTGTGGGATTATACATGATTTATGATTTCTATGCCTATGTTTTTGATATGCTTCACAAATCAAGTATGGATTTAGCTAACAGATCAGTAACTTACAAATATCTTGAGTGTTCTTGTTGCTGACTAGAAAGTTGATGAGAATCCTTGATGCGGATATATATACTAGATGGGTTCCAACATGTAAGAGTGTGCGGTGAAGGTGTGAAGCAATAAGGCGTGAAGAAAAATAGGGATAAGTGTGAGAACAACAATTCAAGTCTGATATGTGATTGAATAACAACATAGAATAGAGAAAGGATGAAGTGCATCAAAACAGTATATTGTGCCTAACCAGAACTAAACTCTTGCATTTGTAGATGCCTCTCATCAATTCAAACACTTGATTATCTTCTATAAGTTCTTGTAGGTAGTGTGCCTCTTGTGAGCAGTGTGCTTAGGCAGTGAGCCCTAATTGGCAAGTGCCATTTTGTACTCCTTTATTCTTTTAACAGAGAATACAATCTTGGGTTACTCACCCCGTGGTTTTTCCCTTAACAAGGTTTCCACGTAAAAATCCTTGTGTTATGTATGTTGATTTTATTTCTATTCTTCTGATTACATATGCTTTCATATTTTGATATAACATTGAATATTGAGATAACAAAATTAATGAAATTTTGAGATAATTGATTCACCCCCCCTCTCAATTATCTGCCTTGCTTTCAACAGTTGGTATCAGAGCCAAGTTCCTCTTAATAGAGCCTAACAGCTTGAGGAAGATCTGGGAATCTCAATGGATGCATATGGTATGAAGGAACAACTTCAGTCTACCCTAGATGATCTTGAACAATCCCACTTTGAACTTAATAATTTGAGAGAAAGACTCAAAGAAGCTGATGAATTTATAAATGAGCTAAAAAAAAAACTTAGTATTTCTATGAAAAAGAGAAAGGAACTACTTAAAAAATTAGCCAATCAGAGTGAAGTCAATGATACTAATGAAGATCTAAATGAGAAAAATAAGCTATGTGAGAAGCTGTCAAAAGAAGTCATTATGGTAAGACATGAAATGGAATCAGGGGTTATGAGATTCACCCAAGAACTTGAAGAAAAAAGAAAGATTGAAGATAATCTAAAACAATCCCTTAAAGAGAAAATAAAGGACTACCACAAAATGGACAGAATAATTAGGCATCTTGAATCTAATCTTGAAGAAGCTAGAGACAATGAAGAACAACTTGAGAATCAGATAGACACTCTTAAACAAGATCTTCAAACTGCAAATGAATACAAAGAAAAATTCAAGATAAGCTCACCCCAACTTGAAGTTCTTTTTGAAAGCCAAAAGAGGGTAGATGATAAGTGTGACTTGGGATATGAGAAAAGTGAAAGCTCTAGATCTAGTTAGAAGAACTTTGGATTAGGAAATCAAAGAAACAGGCCTAGAAGACCTCTAGTAAGGCAACCAAATGCTCAAAGATATCCACCCTTGAATGGATACTTCTTCAATTGCAATAATTTTGGTCATAAAGCAACTCAGTGTAGGAGGAGAATGAATCAGAATAATCCATCCTTATCCGAACAATGTTTTAATTGCAAAAGGTATAGTCACAAATCTCATGAATGCAAAAATATGCAAATAAACAATTCATTCAATGGTAGACGCTTTGCATGCAATAGAATGGGACATATGGCTAATCAATGCAGATCAAGAGGATATAAATCAAATAAGAAAAGAAATGTTGTATGTTACAATTGCAATAGATTCAGTCATATTGCCAAATTCTGTAGAAGCAGAAATTAGGGTAGAAAAGGTCCGATGGAACACAATAACAAACAAGATAAGGGCAAAGGTAAAGTGAATGCCAATGAAGTTCAAGAGGAGATGAGAAAGATTTGGGTAAAAAGGAGTACAATGAATATTGGGGATGGATCCACATTGGAATCCGGTGCCAATATTCCTTAAAAAAACTAAAAGGTAAGCTCTGGCTCAGGGGGAGCAACAGAGAAGAACCTTTTCCCCCAACCAGCTAGTAAGTGCCTAAATTTGGCACATTGAGTTAGAATAAGAGGTTGTAGTTTAAAGGGTTTAAGGAGATTCATTTGAAAGTCATCTAGTCAAAATTTGGCAAATTCGCATGCAGATTTGAGCAAGTTATGAGGAGATGTTGTATCAACAGCTATCTAGTAAAGTAGAATTTCACAAATAGATCCGGTATGATCCAAAACTGAAATAATTTAATCTGTGGACCTATGAGATGTTTGAAGAAAAGAAGATATGTTGTCAATCCTCATAGACAATGATTCTAAGTTCCGCATAGTGATTCAAGAAGATCTCTCTCAAAATAGGGCAACCGAATAACTTAAGTTGTGCATTTATTACAAAAGGAAATTAGGGTTTTCACAAGAATAAAAGGGTTCCTTCACTCTATATTTACACACTTGCACTCACAAAAAAGAAGAAAAAAGATCTGGCAAGAAGATTCTGAAATTCACTCAAGATCAACTGAAAATTGAATTCAACCAGCGATTCGTTCTTGCTCCTGCTTCAAACCCTAAAAGCGTGAAAAGGTACCTCCATTCTAGAAATCTCTCTCTGAATCTTTTACAAAATGGCTACTCCAATGGTTGTCAAGATTGCTGATAGGACGAGACCTAAATTCAAGAAACACCCTTACAAATCTCTAGAAGTTGATCCCTTAGGCACATTTTCTAGCATTCCGCACAGAGTATTACATGTAGAAGATGTTAGGGTTTATATCCATTCCATCATTGAAGAATTTGGAGACTCAAAATTGATGGACATTTATCACAAACAGCTAATAGATGAAAATTTTGAACTCAAACCTCAATTCAACGCCCTCTAGGACAAACATTTTAGACATTGCATACATTTTCCATGTTTTGCAGAGGATGATTACGTCTGGTATGTTCTAAGAAGGATGCATGATAATTTTATGTGGCCAATGAGGTGATTCAAGATAACTAAAGATGCCATCAGGGCAGTGATTGGGCTGCATTCATCTAGTGGGTTACCTGCACTTAAATCTGTGAAGAACCAAACAGTAACTGAACCCATCAGATCTAAATTTGACAAAAGAGCAATAACTATAGATGACATCACAAATCTGGATGTCAAGTTTTCCTCAATCATAATTAGCTACAAGATCTATCATTCGAGCAGGGAGAATTCTGTGTCTAGCACAGCGATCTATGCAGCATATCAAATATTAAGGGAAGATGCAGATTATGATCTATGTGAGCTTCTTCTAAATCAACTGTTGGAGAACATGCAAAAGATCAAAAAGGATAAGAAAAAATCCTTTAAATATGGTAGTCTAATACTGTCTATTCTTCTATTATATGAATGAGTTGCTTGGATCAATTGGTTGGGTCTGGCAAAATGATAAACCGGTTGCAATTCAAATCAGAGACTACATGTATGGACTTGGTTATGCTCAAGCCCAAAACACAGCCCTCTGGGGGTACTTTAAGAACTTCCAAATCATGATGCAAGCTAGAAAGAGAATACCACAGTCCATAGTTGGGAAATACAAGGACACAGTTTACTTCATGGTTGACACTGATCGATGCCTAATGGAGGCAGTTGAGACAAGAACTATGTGGATAATGCCTATGGGATATGAGGTCAATGAAAAACTCTTGGAGCTACATATTCAACACCTACTGAGCCAGCCTAAGGACACTGAAGCAGAAAGGTTTGGTACCTTTCAAGAGCTAAGTGTAAAAACACATGTTGAGTTAAGACAGCTAGAGATAAAGAGGAAAGTAAGAAGGGAAGTAGAGGAATTTTCCAAAATATTTGGCATATCAAAAGAGGCTCTAGATGCTAACAGAGAAAAAAAGGAGAAGGTAGAGAAAGAAAGACAAGAAGGAAAGAAAGAAAGTGCCCATACACAAACCTCCTCTGGGACTAGATCCTCCAAGAGCTCTGCTCCTGTCACTTCCAAAAGCTTAAAGTCCACCAAACCAGAAGTCAAGACATCCAGAAAAGGAGAAAAGAGGATGAAGACCAAAGCCTCAAGGATGTATACCAGCCATAAAGATGATGAGGTAATAGAATCAGATGAAGAAATTAGGGAAATAAAGAAAAAGAGAACATCTAGGAAGTTCTCTGCTAGCAAAAATGAGGAAGAGAAGGTAGAGGAATTTGTAGAAAAGCCCACTCTTTCCATTAATGACATCATCAAGGCAGTTATTGTGGATGGGAACCTATAGCAGGTGACTGAGTTCTATGATGAATACAGTGATGTTGACAAGAGAATTTTGTAAGAAGCTACTGTCAGGTACTTAAACATTTACAATAAAGCTTTCATTGAAATTATATCATTAATTCCTAAGAGTCTAGAAAAAGTACTTGAGCTGAGAAAAAAGAATGCAAAGGCAAAAGATTTAGAGATTCGAGAGCAGATAGCAATTCAGCTTTACCCTTCTATCACTCCAAAACAAATGAACATTATTTTCAAAGATTGTAAGGATGAGTTCCGGAGTAATGCAAGAATGAACAAACTCATGCTTGGATAAACAGACCAAGTAGCAAGAGAAACTAAAGATATCCTCCAGAATCCTTTAAAGAGATTCAATCTTCCTATTTTAGAGGAAATAGATGAAGAACCTTCTACCATGGATGTTGAAGGATTGAATGCAATAAATGAAGAAATTTCTGACAAGGATGTCGAAGGAATAAAGAAAATAAATGAAGAAATCTTTGAGAACTTAGACTCCTCAGTTATGGAAGAGGAGGTTCATGAAGCATCAAACACATGTGACATCTCTCCTCTGGATCCCACTGTAGCTGTGATACACATTCCAGACTCTAAAGCTGAAGGAGAAGGTAGAAGAGAGGTGAAGAAGAGGTTAAGGGAAAAGAAGAAGAACAAGAAGAAAAGACTAATGATGATTACTCTGATATTTCAAAGAAGACTCAATCACTAGCAAGAGACACTGCAGAGACATTGAAGAAATTCTTAGAAAAAGAGGTGGTGGAGTTAGATGAACCGGAGCTGTTTCAAGGGCCCCTAAATCTGGACACTCTCTCTCGAGTATAGATGATGAAGATAGCATCTTTTTCCCAAGCCAAGGATAAAGAAAAACTCTTGAAATCTCACATGGAGGACTGTGAACTATTGGAGATTGCATCTAGGATGCTGGGAAAGATCATGCAATCCTACCAAAAGGATCCTTCGGCCTCACCATCTGGTAACTTGAAAAACTTAGTAAACCCTATTGACACTCATTTTGAATCTCTAGAGAAATCAGCAGAAGCAAAAGTTCGGAAGGAGTTTCTGGGAAAAAGATTCGCTGAAGTTCAAGGATTTATTGCTAATGATAGGAGGAATCTAGACATTGGAATAAAGAGCCTTGAAAATGTGCTTAAAGATGGTGGGGACATATACAAATTATGTTTATCTTGGCCCAGAGTGACAAAAGATATTGAAGAGAAGGTAAAAGAATAGGAAGAAAAACTGTCAAGCATAGTTCAGAATTTTGATCCTCTTTCCTCCTCTCTCATGAATCAAGAATGCTAGGCTATTGTTATCATAAATGAAATAAAGAGGCTAGACAAAGAAAAGAAGAACAAAATGAATAGAATGGGTGAACTCAGAGGGATAATTATCCCTAAGCTAGAGGCAATGCATGAGGCCTTGACAGATGCTCAGACCACAACCCGGACCAGTGATCCAACAGATTTAAGAATGATAGAAGCATATGCATTTTTGTTCAGTGGTCACATCTCCATTTTGGATAGGATGAAGTAGAGCTGGGCCACAGAGTTTTTATAGTTGAAGACTACTTTTGCTGATATACTTAAGTATATGTAAGTATAACATATGATTTATATATACTTATGCGGCCATGTATAGGACAATTTTTGCAAAATTTTGGTATGCAGATTCAACCCTTTGTCATTGATGTCAAAGGGAGAGTGAGGAGTAGTGAAAAATGTAGAATCCAGCTAAGGGGGAGCTCTGTTAAAATAGTGCAAAAGACAGAGCATTAGCCAAGGGGGAGTTACTGCGACACTTAGCTATTTTTCACTAAGTGTTGCCATCAATGCCAAAGGGGGAGATTGTTGGCAAGGGACACTGTGTGGCTTCATAAGTGTTGTCATTGATGGCAACAAAGTCTATCCCACACATCTGTAGTACATAATATGCCTTCACCAAAAGTCATATTGAAGAATGTTTTGGTCCGGTGAACAAGAACAGAGTATGTAACAAGGTCTGACAATCAGGTCCAAATCTCTTAGATGGTGTAACTCAGTAAGTTACAGACTTGGACAAGTCAAGAGGGGTATCATGACTACTGTACTCTAGAGATTTAGCCTCCGGTGCTAAATCAAGAAAAAGATATGAGCATCTAAGTGTTGGGTTCCAATCAGGTAGAGAAAATAAAGTAAGAACTGACCGACAGAGTATCAAACTTAAATCCGAACGAGTAAAAGGTGTTGATCAAGAAATTTGTGGGATTATACATTGTTGGCCGACATGATTTATGACTTCCATGCCTATGTTTTGGATATGCATCACAAATAAAGTATGGATTCAGCTGACAGATCAGTAACTTGCAAATATCTTGAGTGTTCTTGTTTCTGACTAGAAAGTTGATGAGAATCCTTGATGTAGATATATATACTAGATGGGTTCCAGCATGTAACGGTGTGCAATGAAAGTATGAAGCAATAAGGTGTGAAGAAAAGAAGGGATAAGTGTGAGAACAACAATTCAAGTCCAGTATGTGATTGAATAACAACATAGAACAGAGAAAGGATGAAGTGCATCAGATCAGTATATTGTGCCTAACCGGAACTGAACTCTTGCATTTGTAGAGGCTTCTCATCAGTTCAAGCACTTGATTATCTTCTGTAAGTTCTTGTAGGTAGTGTGTCTCTTGTGAGCAGTGTGCTCGGGGAATGAGCCGTAATTGGCAAGTGCCATTTTGTACTCCTTTATTCTTTTAATAGAGAATACAATCTTGGGTTAGTCACCCCGTGGTTTTTCCCTTAAGAAGGTTTCCACGTAAAAATCCTTGTGTTATTTGTGTTGATTTTATTTATGTTCTTATGATTACATATGCTTTCATATTTTGATATAACATTGAATATTGAGATAACAAAATTAATGAAATTTTGAGATAACTGATTAACCCCCCCTCTCAGTTATCTGCCTTGTTTTCAACAAAGTCAAGAATGCCAAGCAGTTGTTATAATAAATGAAATAAAGAAACTGGGTAAGGAGAAGAAGAATATAATGGATAGAATGGATGAACTCAGAGGGATAATCATCCCTAAGTTAGAGGCAATGCATGATGCCTTAGTAGATGCTCTAAGTACAACCTGGACCAGTGATCCAATAGATTTGAAGAGGGTAGAAACATATGCATTTTTGTTAAGTGGGCACATCTCCATTTTGGATAGGATGAAGAGAATATGGGCCACAGAGCTTGTATAGTTGAAAACTACATTTGCATATATACTTAAGTATATGTAAGTTTATCCTATGGATTGTATGTACATATGTGGCCTTATATAATAATTTTTGCACATTTTTGGTTGGCGGATCCCACCCTTTTCCATTGATGTCAAAGAGGGAGTAAAGAGCATTAAAAAATAAGGAATCTAGCATTAAGGGAGCACCGATAAGCAGTGTGAAGAAATGGAGCACAAGCAAAGGGGGAGTTATAGTGGGTGTGTGCAAGAAGTTGTGTCCACTTATTGGCCAAAAAGTGGAAGTGTTTTCCCTGATTTTCAGAATTTGTCACATTTGACCTAAAAATTTGAAGCACTTAACGGTGGAATCTTGGAAAAATTCACTAAATATGAAATGTAGTACTCGGAGTCTAGTTTCCAAATATGTAATTTTTTTCAATACCCAGATGATAGAAAGTGATTTTGAATAGGTGTTTCTAAAAACCACTGTTTAAAAGTCACTTTTTTTTACTATACCATCTACGTGTACATCATCCATATTTTGACCTAAATAATCATATTTTTCAAAATCCTTTTGGGAGAATATTTGTAATTCACTGAAGCACGTTTTCCATATTTTTTTGTAATTTTTTATTGAATATTTTTTTTTTATTAATTTTTTATTGGCTATTTTTGGTCTTTTAAAAAATCATCGTGTACGTCACGCATAAGATGACCTAAACTTAACATTTTTTGAAAATTTTTTTTTAAATTGAAAAGAATTGTCTAAAGTACGTTTTACTACAATTTTTTTTACAAAAAAATATGTTAATAAAAAGTTATTAAAATACTAAAAAAACCCTAATAATTCAAGTTTATGGACCTATTTCATCAGAAATTGATTAAAAAATAGAAAAATTAATCCAATTGTAAAAAGAATTACATATTTGGAATCTACACTATCTCATCTATAATGGGTTTTAATTTCGTCAAAATATTTTGCAAAATAGACCTTCAGATATATGCCCAAAGTCACTATTTTGTTGTGACATTGACAGGACCTTCAAGTTGCAGGTCAAACCTGGTCCAGAGGTCAGGTTCAGGTCCCCAAAGCATTTCCCAAACCAGATTACAAAGAAAAACCCGAGCTTAAAATTCAAATTTTAAATAACGGGATCCCGTTTTAAAACGGGATCCCGTTTCATAAAAGGTTAATATTTTAAACTTTAAGAAACGGGATCCCATTTCTTAAAGGTTAAAATATTAACCTTTTATGGAACTCAAAACGGGATCCCGTTTCTTGAAAACAGGATCCTTCTTTTGGCTCGGGAACCCAAAGCAAAACGGGATCCCGTTTCATAAAAAGCGGGATCCCGTTTTGGTTAACCCGATTTCAGATTTTTTTCTAACTCCGAAACTTCCACCTTAAGTGGACACAACTTCTTGCATTTACCCTAGTGACACTTAGTCATTTTTCACTAAGTGTTGCCATCAATTCCAAAGGGGGATATTGTTGGAAAGAGACACTGCTAGGATTCATAAGTGTTGTCATTGATGGCAACAAAGTATATCCCACACATCTGCAGTGCATAAATTACTCATACCGAAAGTCAGATTGAAGATAGGTTGATCCAGTAGTCAAGAACAAAGCATTTGTTAGGGTCTGACAGATTGGGTCTAGAACTCTCTGATGGTGAAACCCAACATGTTGCAGATTTGAGTGAGTAATAAGGAGTATCTAAACTATTGTATCCTGGAGATTTATCCTCTGGTGACTAAGCATATGAAAGATATGAGCATCTGCATATCAGACTTTTGTTAGATAGTGCAGACAGAGGAAGAATTGGTCAACAAGGTATCAGATCTCAATCTGAATGTGCAGAAGGTGTTGATCAAGTAACTTGAGGTGTTATATGATTTTGGCTGACTTACATAATGATTTCTATGCCTAAGTTTTTGGTGCACATCATCTATCAAGTATGAATTCAGTCGACAGAACAATATCTTGCAAATACCCTAAGTGTTCTTGTTGCCGACTCGAAGTTGTTTGAAATCCATGATGCGGATATACATATACCCAATGGATTCAAGCTTGTAAAGGTGTAGAAGTGATAACAGTATGGATTAAGTGCGAAGAAAAGTAGAGAGAAGTACGAAGGCAGTAATCCAAGCCTAGAATGTGACAAGAGAGTGATACTAAGTAGAGGAAGAATGAAATGTGCTAGATCGGTATACTGAGCCTAACCGGAATTGAATTCTTGTATATGTGGATGTTGTTCATTAGTTCAAACACATTTCTATCATCTGTAAGTCTCTTGTAGGTAGTGAGCCTCTTGTGAGAAGTGTGCTCGGGCAGTGAGCACTAACTGACAAGTACCATTTTGTACTTCTTTATTCTTTTAATAGAGAATACAATCTTGGGTTAATCACCTCGTGGTTTTTCCCCTAACAGGGTTTCCATGTAAAAATCATTGTGTTATGTGTATTGATTTCTTTTCATTTCTTATGATTGCTTTATCTTTCATGCATTGATATATCACTGAATGTTAAGATAAGAAAAGGAAGTAAAAGTAAGACTGTTTTGAGATAATTGATTCACCCCCCCTCTCAGTTATCAACGTTGCTTCCAACACCAACAAGGCATTAACAGGTCTCTATTTTTGTCTAAAAGGCTTGACATATGGTTTCAACAGTATAGTATTGGTTATGATTGAGGTATCATAAGTCTTCAACTCATCATAGGTCCAAGTGATAACATGGATGTAATCCTTAAGTGCTTGGGTTATCCCTGCCATTTCTTCTTCTATACAAACCTTTCCAATCAGGACATTCCTTTTTTCTTCCTTTTGTCCTATGTTAACTGGTGAATACTCTCCTCCATCAGTTCTTGGAAGATCTTTCTGTTTTATCATATTGTCTAAATCAAATGCTCTTTCTAATTCTATCATCCCCTTGGGAATCATGTTATTGGATAGATCCATGATCTCTTCTTCTTCCCAGGTAGGATATTCTACATTTCTTTCATCTATGATATGTGCATCAAACACATCCCTATTTGATATAAAATCCAAAATATGTTGATCATCATCAAACACTTGGAGATTGGTGACATTATCTAGTATAGAAGGGACTGATATTAATTCAACTGAAAACCTCTTCAAACTAGATATGGATAATGGGTCCAAAGTACTTGCAAATTGAGCTAAAGCATCTACTCTGTGATTCATTTCTCTAGACACATGGGTGATGTTGAATGCATCAAAGTCTTCTATCAAATCCCATACCTGGTGTCTGTAATTAGACAACCTTTCGTAATTGCAAGAGTATATGCCCCTTACTTGTCTTACCACCAATTCTGAATCTCCATAGGCATGCAAAATCTTTACTTTTTTCTTGAGTGCAAACAATATCCCATGAATTAAAGATTCATACTCTGTCATATTATTTGTGCATGGGAATTGTAATCTATATCCTGCTAAATAGGAATTTCCAGCTGGATCAATGAGATTTATTCCTACTCCAGCTCCTTGTTTTGACTTAGATCCATCAAACCTAAGGATCCATGGCTTATCTTCAATTAAAGGCTTATCGGGGCCTTCTCTTTTCTTTTTAGTTCTAGCAGCTACACCACCTGATATCGATTTCAATTTTGGTGACTCATTCTTCTCTACTTTTACTTTCTCTCACTGATGTGAAGTTGATACTTATTTTCTTGCCTTATTATCAGGAAAATAATCCTTTGAATGAAGTATGACTTGCTTTTTCAAAATGTGCAAGCATAATGAGCAACTAGTCTCTGAATGTGGTGCTTCATGTAATCTACACCAACCTTCAATTACAGCATTATGTGGAGGAGTATGTTGTAGCAACATCTTTTGAATTTGTTTTGATAAAAATTCCTCAAAATTGGTTAAATTACTCCCTTTATCTTCATCAGATACTTCATAATCTGATTCAATCAAACAATCAGTTCCCAAGGTGATATTGCTTTCATCCTTAGAAATGCTCCCAATATCCATCAAGATCTCCTCTAAATTATGAATGTAACTTTCATCATAATATGTACTTTCTTCTATATCTGCAGATGATGAACAAAAGTCAGCATCACTATGACTATTTGTATGACTCACCTCTAGTGATGATAATCCTTTCTCACTGCATGTCTGTTCCAGCTCCATTATGTCTAAACAAGCGTCACAAGTTTTTTTAGAATGTGCCTCATCATGTAACCTACACCATCCTTCAATCAAAACATCTTCATTAGACATATTTAACATTCGAAAACATTGCATCTTTTTGGACAAATACAATTCAAAGTTCTTAAAATGATCTAACTCTTTATCATCCTCTGAAATGTGGCCAAACTCAATAATCACTCTGTCATCTTGGTGATCATCCTTATCAACATGAATCTAATACATAAGGATCTCCTCTATTTTGACTGACTGGGGTATGATAGTATAAACTCCAGGTTCAACATCCACATACATGATCTAATTGGTTTTATTATATGCAGTGATCATATGCTTCATCTGGGGTTCAACATCTATCCTAATCTAAATAGGAATCCCTTTCCAAGGTAGCCATATGTGACTAAAATTAGTGGACATATATCCATTAAGTGTCTTTGACCAATCCCTGCTAAGGAACATTCCATATGTATCAGGGATATCTACTACTTGGATATCAATGTAGTATTGAATTCTTGGATCTGATGCTAATTGCATATGAATATGAGTTAATTCTCCTAAAACACTCACCTTAGTTTTGTCTAACTATGTCACCTTCTTTAGTGACTTGGCAGGATGTAACCCTAAGGCATTACATATAGACAATGGCATTACATTGGTTGATGCACCTGAATACACTAAGTAATTATGTAAATTCTTACTAAACATCCTTATGGTAAGGAGAAATGGAGGTGACTTAGTCTTATTCCTATAGAGGGTCATGTGTGAAGTTTCAGTAGCTTGGACAGTAGCTAAAGTTTTGTGTTTAACATTAGTATCCTTAGCTGCATGATCTTTATTCAAGATCTAATTTGAATTGAGAGGATGGCTATCCTCTTTTGGTGTAGGATCATCTAAGGATTTCATGAATGCTTTCTTAATAGCTAGGGTTTTAAGTAATTATGACAATGAAAGATTGATTTTGATCTTTTTCATCTCATCTACTAAGTAGGTAACCAACTTATCATACTCAAGAGGCTGATTGTTAGCTTTTGCCATTGCATTTTTTGGTGCTAAGTATTGAGCATTAACCTTACAAAATTTAGGGTTATTACTTGCCTTTGGATTAGGAGGAGTATTAAAATTGTTTGGAGGCAAAGATGTGGTCAAGGGACCAGAAGATCTGTTTGATTTATTCTTGAGGTTATAATTGTGTCTACCTTGATATTGTTGATGGTAAGCATGCACTTCTTCATGTTCAACTGATGGTTCATTCTCATCCTCAAAAGGAAAAACATAATTTGTTTCAAAAGCCAAGGATAACTCTTCACATGCTAAGGTATAATTCTCATGAGCTGAAGTTGATTGATGGTGAGGATGATTGGTAAAACTATCCAATACAAGAGCAGAATCATATCCACAGTGGACAATTTCATTTTCTTAAACAAAGGAAGGGTTATCTACAGTATTTGATACTTCAGCCTGAAAGATACAGAATGCTATCCTGAATTGAGGACAATCTAACTCAGCATGAGCATTGGTGTTATGTATCCTACACCAGTTTGTAAGAGTTGCCTCTACTAGGTTCACCCTAGTAGTCTATTTAGGTTCACCAGGTGGCTGATTATCTAATGGTGATGGCAAGGAACCATTGTTTGGCCTAGTGTTCCACACTCTAGGCTATCTAGGGGCATTATTGTTACCATTGTTGTTATTGTTATTGTTGTAGTTCCTATCGTTGTTATATCCCCTATCAGGATATCTTGATATGTCATTATTATATCCTCTATTTTGATTTGGTTAAGAATAGAAATTTTGACTTCTCAAATGAGTGATTTCAGTTGTCAGTTTTCTCAACTATGCTGATATCTCTTTAATTTCTTCCTTCTCTTCCTAAACTTTGGCTACTACATTTTCAGCTTGAGGTTTGAAAAATGAAGAACCATTGTTATTATTATTCTGTCCTACATCTTGAGATACCTGTGCATGTCCTAGATATTGCACTATCTGGTCATTTCCATTTGGAGGTGGCATTATGCTGAGTGAAGGTACTTGTAAAGGACTTGGCACTACAGCTGGAGGCATCATAACTCCATTGGTCTACTATTGAGCAAGGTATGTAGGGTGTGCAGGATGTGTAGGGAAAGCAATATTAGGTTTTGGAGTAGGGATTAGTTGTTGATTGAATTTTATAGCTTCTTCAAAAGCTTCTACCAGAGTTGTGACATTAGGATCAAGGGATCTAAATTTGAATAGTATATACTCCTAGTAGCTTCATCTACTACATTATAAGGAGTGACTATTTTTGAAAGCATCTTTTGGAATCTAGCATTAAAGTTAGCAATAGGCTCTCCTTCAAATCTTTTGATTGCAGCAAACAGGTGATAATTCATTGAAGGATCTATAGGTATTTTAAATTTGTCTTTGAAGGATTTCTCTAAGGCAGCCCATGAACCAACTAAACCTTGACCAAGACTGATATACCAATTATATGCTTCCTCTCCTAAGGAAAATGGAAATAATCTGCATACCACATCTTGATGTTCAATCCTTTCTCTACAGCAAGCTTCCTTGAATGTTCTGATGTGATCATCAACATCCTGATATGGATGATATTTAGGACAAATCTTATCAGGATTTTTAGATAAAGGATGATATGCGTTGAAAGTCAAAGGTGACTCTGCAGCAAAGAATGACATTGTCGCTGGTGGTGGTTGAACTTGAGGGGTAACAGGTGGTCTTGTAGGTGTTTACAACTCAACAAGGGTTATTGGAGTGTGTCCTAGTGAAGATTCTGATGTACTAGAATCAGGAGTGTGATGAATGTCTATAGTTCTAGGTCTAAATCCATAGATAGGCAGTTCCTCAAAAAGTCCACTGGATCTGGACCTGGTATTTGGCCTATGAGCCAGGATTTCAACAATTTGTTTAAATTTGACTTGGTTTTTTGTAAAGATCAACTAAACTAACCAAACAAAGGAGATATTTACGATTAAGACTTATTACTGACTAGATATTTGTGCAATATTTGCATGAAACCTTGCAAATATGAGTAGCTACAAGACTTCTTGACTGTGATATCAGGATATCAAGAAACACAAGCAAATTACAGCAATGGTTTAGTACCAAGACATGAACAATGACTCAATTGTCAAAGATTACAAGAATTAACTATAAAGTTTGAGATATCTATGCTCAATTCTAAAATATTTATGATGAACAAGAATGAAAGCATATAGAACAAGAAAATCTTTGTAAGAACACTCAAAGCATGAACAATTGTGATGAGCTTTGAGAATATTACCTCACTTCTAACAAAGGAACATGCAAATACAATCGCTTTACCTTCCAAATGAGAAATAAGGACCTCCTTCTAGCATCAATTTATGTTGATGATGATTGTTAGTCACAACAACATACATAAAAATTTCCACAACAAACCTTTATTATCTTGAAAAATATGATCAATTTGGAACAAATTAATAACTCCAAGGCTCCATTGATCAGGTCATGATCTTCTAACATTACTCAGAGGTTGATGTGACATGTTGTTTTCCATTTCAAGGGTCTTACATTGTCTAGGTGATCAATTTTGTATCTGCTTCCTGTAAATTTACTTCACAAACAAGGTTATTTCTACTATGCTCCATGGATTATGGTTGTATTCATAAGTTTGATTAATTCTTCTGAGCATTTACTATCATGAACTTGTATATACCTCTGCACTGATTATTTTATCAAATGATATGCCTACAAGATGATATTTATATGTATATCATTGATGTACATATGTATTTGCATGATATTTATCATTTTTGACATGCTTTTACTCAAAATATGCTCTGTATATTCAATTATTTACTTGTTATAGGCATATTTCATGTTTATTTTCTTTAGATTGTATGTTATTTGCAATTATGAAGGTGATTCGTAATGAAATTCAAGAAAGTTAAAAGAAATACTTCTAAATTTGGTGAACCTTTAGATATTGAGTCACATACATTCTAGATACAGTCATTAAGAGAAGAAATCAAACCATAATTTCACCAGGATGTTCCACAACTAGGTATGGTTGATGCTAACTTCAAAGGAACAAGGGATGAAAACAACATATACAAATTGATAAGCACTCCAAGGGATGCAGCTAATCAATGGATATATCCAGATCTCATTCATTGACTACTCAAGATTTACAATAATTTGTAATCAAAACAAATTCTCTTTCATTAAGTATTCAACAAACATGTACATTCACAATAGCCTTGAAATCAGTCATAAATGCTTCAAAAATCAAATTTCAATTAAGGTTATAATGCATTAAAGAGTGCACTCCATCCCCTTTTATAGAATAAGGTGAGGAGGCAATTACAAATGACCAACTGTCAAGATTTACTATTCAGATCAATGGTCAACATCCTTCATTGACTTAGTCAACATCTGTATATGTGGCACAAGTTGCCAGCTGGCAACTATCTAGCAAGACTCATTCACTTGCAAGTGGATCATGCATATGATTCTATTATCATGCATCTTTACTCACTATTCATCTCCTTCTTCTTCACTTTCCTCTTCATCATTTTCTACATCATCATCATCTTCATTATCACTATCACTTCGATACAGATCATCCCCTATGTGTATCTTTATAGTTACCCTGATGGATTCATATGACTGTACTACTCTATCAATCTCACCTCCATCTTGGACCTTGGCCTTTATCACTGCATGCCTGTGGGAGTAAAATTTCACTTGAAGTGCATCCATCTTAGTTTTCCTACTATTCAATGTTTTATTATATGTTTCTACCCTAACCTTCATCCTCATGATCTTGTTTATCACTTCTTCTATTAGATGGTGCAGGGGATCTTTTGTAGCTTGTTTAAAGTTGTCATGGAAAGCTTGAATAGCAAAATCAACATCTTGATTTTCTATCTTCCCTGCTACCTTTCCTTCTAGTGTCTCGAGGGTTTCTACTTCTTGTGCCATTAGATTATGCAATTTGACACCTATATCCCTAAGATTACCGCTGCATCTCTTCAAAATGTGACATTCAAATCTAGTGTCTTCATAACAAATACTGAGTAGCTGGGAGGTGTTATTATTTAGTATATTGTTACTCATAAGTATCTGCATATCAATTCTCTTCATTTCATTCAAAGCATCTAGGTGTTTCTCCAGTTTGAATGACCTCCTGCCTACTTCATTTTGCAATTTATCCACCTTTCTCTTCAAAGTACTAAGTGAATTCCACCTCCCAAAAGAGGTCTTCACAACTTCCTCAGCCTCAAAAATAGAAGACATGATCCACTTGTCCATTATCTAGGCCTTATGCTTCATCATGTCTAATCTTGTAGCCTCTTCTTTTGATATAATGGTTAATGGAGTGGCTGGAATGATAGCTGTATGTTTAGGATCTATTAATCCTTTAATAAAAGAATGCAGCTAAGTAATGTGCTCTTTATGTTTCTTATTCTTTTCATTTTCTCTTTTCACCCTTAGAGTCAAAGAATCAATAATGTCCTTACCTTCTTGACCTTCTTGGTCCTCATTTGCAAAACCTAGATCAATATAAGTGATTTGAAATTCCTCGAGGCCTATTTTGCCTTTCTCTTTGTCAACTATAGGTAAGGCCACCTATGTTGTTCTCCTACCTGTAGTAGTGTCTCTTCTTATTGTAGACGTCATCCTTGCCTTTCTTCTTGGTTTAATCATGCTTCCCTCAAATAATGTGAACACATCAAAATCCTGTACTTCATCTACTTGTTGCACATTTACCACTTGTTACAACCAATAGGGAACATCACCCTTGGGCTCCTGATGATCATCCTCCTTCCTTTGAGTATCTTGGGTATCTGTATGAGGCCCTGCCCTCAATGGTGAATTCTCTTTTTTGATTTCTTCCTCATGAACATTCTCATGAGGGGTCTTTTGTTTAGGTACCTCCTGTTGAAGGATTTCTTTCTGAGGTGGAGGATTTTGTAAAACATTCATACCTTGATCTTGCACCTCCTCTTGTAAATTCTCCTCTGGAGCTTCTTGAGATTTGACTTTTTGCTCATCTTGTGGTACATTTGTCTCTTGTGAAGACTGTGTGTTCTAACATTGGGGATCACCCTGATCACCCTCAGTCATCTTTTCTATTTCTTTTTGTTGGCTTTCACGTTGTGATAAACTTTGCTCTTTAGTCTTAGATGTATCGTCTTTTTCCAAGTTTACCTCTTTCTCAGCTGGCTCCCCTCCTAATTCTAGATTAATACCTGGATTACCCCTTTCATCATGTGGTGAAGAAAGTCATTGGTCTCTATCAACACGTTTGTCTGGGATATCTTGATCACCTTTACTCTAGAGTAGTGCCTCTGATTATCCTTGTCTTGTGGGTGCATTATCTTGATCCTGTTCAGGTGCCAAGGGTTGATCATTATCCTTATTCTGATCCATATCACCATGGTAGGTTAAATCTATTGCTGCAAGAATAGTAACCTACTCTACCAAATTAGCCATCCCTATCTGTTGGGCTAGTTCTTCAGGATTATCCTGCTCTATTTATCCATTTCATCTTTTCCTTAGCTAGTCACTTTTTGAGACATTGGGGTCCCATGTGGGCTCATCTTAGTACTAGCAACAAAAGTTTCCATATGCTGAAAAGCCACATCCTAACCCACCTCATCATCAAACAATTCAACAGTGCTATCAATACAAAGGGGGACTCTTTACTAGCCATATACATTTCCCTTTTGGTCTGCTCTTTGGCTTTCTCAATTTTAAATTGAATTATTTTAGGAATGGGGACCTCATGTTGTAGCTCCCTCCTAAAAGTCAAACCACCCATACGTCTTAGTATGATGGGATCAATACTAACATTTCCCCTCATTGCTTTCTTTTTATTTCTTTGGTGGTGGTGTCTATTCTACTTCCTTTGTCTTCCTCCTTGTTATTAATAAATCATCATCTTTGGGTCCTTGATCCAATTGCTCTTCCTCCAAGGGATTTTCTTTCTCTGGTTCATCCTGTTAAGGCACATTATCCATCTATCTCTCTGTAACCTCAGGACTAGGTTTTATTATCCTCCTGGTCTTTTGTTTATCAGGGGGTGGATGCGATGTAGATGCATGTGCAGATGTTGATACCCCATCACCCTTTAGCGAAAGTCACTTAATAACTACCCCTTACTGTTCGGGAACAACCTTCTTGCCTTTGCTTGGTGGCTTTTGTTCCTCAGCAGGTAATCTCTCTCCATTAGATTTCCTCTTCTCAATAAGAAAATCATCATATTCTTCATCTAATAGCTCTTGTCTCTTCTTTTTATTATCCACTATAAGGGTCATACCCTTCTTCTTCAATTTAGTAATCTCATCACTTACCCAACTCTTTATCAGTTGGAGGACCCCCTTTCATTATTTGATCTAATGAAATCTCTTCTAGCTGTGTCAAATCAGGAGCTGAAATGGTGTCATTATACACCTTCTTATCTTCATATTCATTTGACATTATCCTCCCATCATCATCATGTAATTGTGCAGGCACTGAAATGCAGTCAAAGGTCTAGATCTGATTGAGAGTGAGCCTTTAATATTTCCTTCTTCTAACCTCTGCCTCATCATCACAATCAGCCCAAAAATCTTCATAATGTTTTTGATGCACTGGTTCCCCCAATAGCTTCTGCATTCTGCCATATGGGTCATATGAACTAGCTATAGGAAATTGCTACAAGTACATGAGCTTTAATCTTTCAATAGCATCCTTGATGCTCTGTCTATTAGGGCATATGTACTAGCCTATGTACACTAGGAACAACACAAGAGGAATCTTCTTCTTCTCTATGTGAGCCTCAACTAAAGTTGATATTTGTCTAACAAATTCCATCAAGATGACCCTATCAGTGGGGTATCTTGGCAACATGAAGGGCTGCACCTCAAATCCTTCTATTCTCATGTATGAAAAGGTGGGGAATTGGATAAACCAAGCCCCATGCTTATAGATAATTGCCTGAGCCTCCATGCTCAATCTCTTAGTTCTATCCTCCTCCATGGTTCTAACTAAATGCATTGAAAATGAGTCATTTACTAGCCTGTAGTCTTGGAGGTATGCTCTTCTTTGTAATTGTGGGTAATGTACCAAATGTTCACATCGCTAGCACTATTTCCAACTTTTCCCACTATCTTTAAGGCATCAATTGTTTCTTAGAAAGCACAGGCATATACAACATAGGAGGTCATATAAAATAACAAGCTTTACCACCCAACTTCCTCATCCCCTCATCCAAGTAATCACTGATGATCTTGGCCTAGAGAGGCTTATTGTCTAAATATAGTACCATCTAGATGATCCCATATATCCAATTCTCAAAGTTGCCAGCATGCCTTTTGCCAGTCATCCTGCTCAATAGGGCAATCATATATTGATATTCCTCATCAAAGTCAAATTTGTACAAGTACACTGGTAACTTGGCAGAAGCTGTGTATGTACTATTCTTGGCCCTCCATTGATACATGATCTTCCTGGCCTCTTTCTTATTATTGTTATATTCTTTCTCCAGCTTACCTAGGTTCACACTGACTATCTTATTCCCCATAGGTAAATTGAATGCAGAAGTGATGCCCTTGATTGAAAAGTCAGCATACACTCTGCCATGCTTTTCATGATCTACTAGTAGATGATTGGGAGGTGTTGACTTTTAGAGCACTGTAAATTTCAATTATCGTAGAGTAAATGTAAATAATCCCTTAAATTTTACTTTTAAACCCAATCAATACGACAAATTAGGGCATATGTGTTATTTCAATTGAATCCGTCGATAATTGGCATGAAGTTCGCAGATGTCGCCAAGTGTTGGATTTGCATTTGAAATCGATGGGGATTCATCTACCTTTTGGCTTGCATTTAATACCAGGGGGTGATCTTTCAAAGAACGGGGATATTTGAAAATATGAACCCCCCTCTGCACAGGATAATCGTTTATTAAAGATGAGGGTGCTATGGTCAACATTTGACCACTCAGGCAAGATCGGGTCATAAAATTAAAGATCAGGGATATTCGAAACATGACCCCCTCGGGTGTAGATCATGATGACATCATCATGCCATCCTATCCTTTTGTTATCGGGTTATGATGACATCATCATCATATTGAGAAATATTATGGATGCTTAGAAATATGACCCTTCGTGGGTCGGGTGCAATGATTACATCATCATCAGGGTGATCTTTTCTATTCGTTGGAACTAAATGATGTCTTTGTCATATTTGCGGAAGGTGATATTTACAAAAGGGGTGATATTTTTAAGATGACGAATGTTAGGAAATATGACCCCCCTGCAAATACATGAGGTTTATGATAGGTAAATACTCATCCCTATTTAAATTTGATGTTAACATACTGGAATCGAAAGGACATTAGGTGATTTTTTATAAGTTAGGGTCATCTAAACAAATATTACCCCCCCTCAGATGAAATATCAAAGTTGACTGATCTTTGACTCAACATAATTTTCCATCCTTAAACAATATGAGGGTGATCCAAAAGGCAAACCTGCTTGGAATTTTGTACTCTTCTAAACTATGAGGTTTATTATAGCTAATACTAATCTCAACAACTCACCTCTCCTTGTGATGCACATGCATAAGCAAAGATGACATACATGACTAAATTTTACCAAACCACCCAAAAAAAGGAAACAAGCAAGAAGCAAGAAAAAGGTTTGGTCCCTATTTTGCTAAGGCAAAATGGGGTGTGTTGTGTAACCACACAACACTATGCATCTCTCTCTCTCTCTATCTCTCTCTCTCTTCCTCTTCATCCCTATCCATCTCCCTTATCGACAAAGCAAATGGAAACAAGAAAACTAGTACATGTAAAGAGGAAAGTGAGGACATAATGCAAAGTTAACATGGCATGAACTCTCTTGGAAGGCTAAGCATGGACTATAAGAAGATTGAACTAGTTGGATTTATTAGGCTCACCAAATGAAAGAACCTTAAAGGTTAACCTAAAAGTTAGGTAAGGTTATTTTTGAGTGTGGTTGTTTGTGCAACAATGTGTAAATCAATGTTACCTAAGGATAAATCTAAGTATACTAACATTTTAATATCCATGAGAGCTAGGACTAACAATTAGACTAAAAACTTGACAAAAAATACAACTTAGACACATGTAGGACTTGGAAAATGGAAAAGAATAAGTATTAAATGTGGAAAATAATGAAAAATTGGTATAGCAAAACAATTAAATGTGAAGAATTAGGTAGAGCAAAATGGATATCCATTTCAAAACCTATGAAAGCCAAACTTGGCCAAGTCATGAATTTGGCTAAGTAAAAATGTGATATTTTTTCTATTGCCACTGTTTGGCCTGTGATGATCCTGCACATACCCTTCTCCTCTTCACCTCATCTTCATCATGACAATCAGCCTAGAAATCTTTTGGATGTGGAATATGATAGTACTCCTTACCCATCAGTTGTTCCATCTTCTGAAGGGGATCAAAATTTGGTCTACTATTGTACAAATGCAAATTGTACATTTGAATCTTTGCACTTGATTCTTTGGCAGCAGGTAAAGAAGGGCAAGTATACATACTATCTCGTAGAATGATAGGAAATTGCACCACTATTCCATGCTTTTCATTTAGAAGTTCTTGAGACAGACAAATCTGCTTTCTTAGCTCCAACAATATGATTTTAGCAGTGGGGTACTTGGGAAGCTTGTAGATAGCTCCTATAAACCCCTTGATCTTGATGTACATGAAGTTACAAAATTGGATAAACCAACTTCCATATCTTTAGATTAACTGTGTAGCAGCTATAGAAATTCTTTTGTTCAAATCACCTTCCAAATGCCTGGTAATATACATTACAAACACATCATTCACCCTCATGTAATGCCTTCATGATTGTTCCATTTGCTGTTAAGGATAACAATCGTAAACTTTGAACTGTCCCAAACCACATCCTATGGCATCTTTCTTCATCAAGCATGGATAAAACCCATTTCTTGCCAACATATAGACCAAGTACGAAGTCATGAAGAACTTCCTTGTTATTCCACCTTGGGTCAATTGGCTGCTAAAATTATCACTAATAATCTTAGCCCAATGAACCATCTATTGATCTTCCAAGACTGCATGGATGAACTTGAACATCCAAGGGTGAAACATTGACGATGTACATAAGCCCATGATTCTACTCACCAACGTAACCATGTCACTTATCTCGATCGAAAAATCACTCCTTAACAGTGTCTTAGGTAGTTTTGAGACATCTACGTTAGGATTTTTCATCCATCTAGTGTTAATAGTCCTCTTACAAATTCATGGTCCTTTATTCTAATAATTTAAGCCCAAATCTATTGTGAGTTCAACCATGACTAGATATACAAGAATGTCAAATGTCTTTTCTATTGCTTTAGCAGACACATCAGCCAACACCACATTATTGTCAGTTATTATTTGTATAAATCTTGGGCAATAATTCTTTACACATTGCATTACTAGTTCAGGGCACTGTATAAAAGCAGGGAAACCAGTTGCTTGAGCAATTCCATTTTTCACCATCCTTGCCACTCTACTAGTAAGATTAAGTCCATACATCCTCTATCTGATCTCAGTCAAGTCGACATGCCCCAAATCTATGTCTGATATTTCTTTCCATATGGACTTAATCCTTGAGACTGGGACAACCCCTTTGAATTCATACTTTATTTGTTTTGTTCAAGATGTAAGCCTACAAGGAACAAACATTTAAACACAAGCTCTTTATGTCTTAGATTACCATCAATTGTGTATTTCCATGTGCAGGAAGGAAGGAGCCTAAACAATACTAGTTTTGATGAATTGAGGGGCAAAGTGCAAAGCAGACAAGCCACTATAGTAAAAAATAATAGAGGATTTTAGCCTTTTTTTATAAGATCTCTATGACACATGTTTTGTTTCATGGCCGATGGGATTGGTTTGTGCCACATAGTGATTTTTTGAGTGGCTAATATTCGCTAACTGGATAATAGGTGAAATTGGGGATTCAAGATTTGGCTAATAGTACAAGATGTAATGCGATGTGAATCACCACATTTTTACAATATTTTATTTTAGTCCTAGCTAAATCGCCAGAACATTTATTTTATTAAACTTTTAAACTCAAATATTTGGCACAATATTCGATACCTGATTAGATTAGATTCACCTAAATTTTATAAGTTATAGTAGAAAATAAAATTAATTTACCAATAAAATTATATAATTATTGGTTATTTTAGGGCCATATCACCAATTTTTAATCATCACCATTTCGTTTATTTATAATTTAACAACTGGGGTTGTATTGCATGGGTTAAAATGTACCCATGGAGCTCCAATGCCTATTGAGCCCAAAATTGTATTTGGGCCATTGATCTCAATTTATAATCTAATGGGTAGGGTTAAATTCTGTAGGCCAAAATGTACACATGGAGCTCCAATACCCTTGGGGCCTGAAATTACATTTAGCTCATTGATCTCCATTGAGATCAATGACCTAAATGCAATTTCAGGGCCCATGGGAATTGGAGCTTCACGTGTACATTTTGGCCAATGATATAGAACCCAAACCATTAGATTATAAATAAAATCAAAGGTGGTGAAAAATAATTTAGGACTGATTTAAAATATTCAATGTTTGATATAAAATATTAAGGAATTAAGGAATTATAGACACGAGCACTACACCTTAAACTAGTCAATCACTGCCACCCTCCAACACTTACTTTTCCATAGGAATTTAATTTTTTTTTAAAGGAAAGACTCACCATGGTAATCAATGCATTTGCATATTTTTCTTCAAGATTCACCAAGATTTTCTACAAATTTCTAGTGATTTAAAATAATTCGCTAATAAAATTAATATTTTTTTTAGAAAATAGGAAAGATTCGCCAATAGAAATTAATATTTTTTTCCAAAAAAATGAAAGATTCGCCAAGATTTTATATCTTTTTTTAGGGGGGATTTCATAAAGTTATCGCTGGTGCCGCCCACGTGATGCAATGCCCACACCACCATTGCTCATCTTCCCTCTGTAATCATTTTTGGTTAATGTGAATGAAGATATTCATATTGGTTTTGTGTGCTTGGTCTTTCTACACATTTCTATGAGGGCTCGATGTTGGCTCTGGTAAATACTCAACCTTTCTATTAGTCAGAAGGGTACCACTCTTGTGTACTTTTATGTTCAAATTATTTGAACGTACCTGACATGTAGAGGTCCCATAAGGAGACTTGTTAAGCTCTGTATTTACTATCAATGTTTGAGTTAATTTTTATAAACTAGCAGAAGTTGCAAGAAAGCAGTTTGGAGCTAATGGGTAACTAATAAGACATGTATGCATTCGATGCAGTAATCAATATTTATTTGTAGAGAAACTCTACCATTAAAAAAGAGGCATCAATAGAAAGTTTAAAAGTAGGGTAAAGGCACAAAGATGAGTCCACTTAAGGTGGAAGTTTCAGACTTAGAAAAAAACCTGAAATCGGGTTAACTAAAATAGGATCCTGCATTTTATGAAACGAAATCCCGTTTTGCTTTAGGATCCTGAGCCAAAAGCGGGATCCCGTTTTGAGTTTCATAAAAGGTTAATATTTTAACCTTTATGAAACAAGTTCTCATTTCATAAAATATTAAAATATTAACCTTTTATGAAATAGGATCCCGTTTCAAAACGGGATCGCATTTCTAGAACGAGATCCTATTTCATAAAATTTGAATTTTTGACCCACTTTTTGCTATGGGTTTTGGGTCGAAAAAAGGCTTGGGAACCTGACTCTTGGCTTTGGACCTGATTTGACCTGCAAGTTGAAGGTCCTATCAATGTCACAACAAAATAGAGACTTTGGGCATATGTCTGAAGGCCTTTTTGTAGAATTTTTTGACGAAATTAAAACCCATTATAGATGAGACAATGTAGATTCCAAATATGTAATTTTTTTTACAATTGGATTATTTTTTCTATTTTTAAATTAATTTATGATGAAACAGGTCCATAAACTTGAATTATCATGGTTTTTTTAGTATTTTAATAACTTTTTATTAAAATAATTTTTGTAAAAAAAATTGTATGAAAACGTACTTCAGACAATTCTTTTCAATTTGAAAAAAAATTCAAAAAATGATAAGTTTAGATCATCTTATGCGTGACGTACATGACAATTTTTAAAACACCAAAAATGGCCAATAAAAAATTAACAAAAAAATATATTCAATAAAAAATTACAAAAAAATATGGAAAACGTGCTTCAGTGAGTTACAAATCTTTTCCTAAAAGGATTTAGAAAAATATGATTATTTAAGTCAAAATATGGATGATGTACATGTGCATGGTATAGTAAAAAAAAATGACTTTTAAACAGTGGGTTTTAGAAATCCTATTAAAAAATAATTTGTATCATCTGGGTATTAAAAAAATTTACATATTTGGAAACTAGACTCCAAGTACTACATTTCATATTTACTGACTTTTTTCAAGATTCCACCATTAAGTGCTTCAAATTTTTAGGTCAAATGTGACAATTCTAAAAATTGAGGAAAACACTTCCACTTTTTAGCAAAAAGTGGACTCAACTTCTTGCACACACCCAGTACCTGCATGGGAATAATAGAAAATGAAGGTTTTTTGGTTTATGTGCCATGCTAAAGTCCATGTTGAACCACATATGCGCTGCCCTAAACTTTGTCATGTGAAAATTATAAATAATTGAATCTGTCATCCAAAAAACACTGACAATCTCTTTATTCTTATTTACAACATAGTTCTTTTAAATATGGAGACACTCCTAGATTAGTTTTTCTAGCAACCTTACCAAGGCAAGTCCCTGAAAGAAAGACTTGGTGCCACAGGAGTATATCATACAAATCTCTAAACTTTGTATCCCCTCATGAAACATATAAGCTTCACATATTAGGTGATGGGTTTTTAAAGGACAAGTGATGAGTAAATAAGGTTAATATCAAGGTTGGACCACCAAAAAATTTTAATGCCTAGTCACCTATAGCATTCAAATCAAATAATCATCTATGAAATCTACACACCTAAACTTCAAACTTGGACCAACAGTCAAATTGAATGGATAGCCACCTTAGGCTAGCATCTAGATCAAATAACCTTATGTGAAATCCAAGTGCCTTGAACTAAGTAAAGATGCAATTCAAAGGTCATTTGATATTAAAAAAATGTCAAATGGAATATAAAGAGAATTCTACAGTGTTCCAATAACATAATGCTAGATGGTTTGGGATCAGGTTAAGAGACAGAACATGCCTCTAAGGAACCAATTTATGAGCTTCAAGGACATTTCATGGGAAGAAAGTAAACAGATGTAAACAAAATTTGTAATATGTTAGCAGCTCAGGTAGATAAAATTTGGAGATACCCAAATGCTTTAGCATTATTGGAAACAAGATAGATATACCTCAAGATGGCCTAGGAATTAACAAGTTTTGAGACCCTTAAGTCAAACTCTAAATAGAATACATAAGGATGTTGATGACATCTGAATGTATAAAAAAAAAAGAAACAAAGCATTTCAAGTAGACACAGTGAAACTAATATCACCTATTTTACCCTAAGTAGGCACTACATCATCCCTCACTTTCTTGAAAAGGCTATAAGAAACAAATCTAACTTGAAATCTATTTCTCTGGGGAACTACATACTAGTTCAAACTCATACATATTACAAATTAATCCATTCCCATTGTCATTTCTAAATATGTTCTTTAAGTAGCTTTCAATGAAACAATATTGACTGGGTAATAAGTTAATAACATTAGTTCAAACAAAAGCAAATTCTGCATTTTCATTATCAATTCTAAATATGTTGTATTTTAGGAAGTTTTCACTAAAAAAAATATACCCAAGGAATAATGGTTCTTCTTGCTTTGTTTTTTATGGTTTAAGGGACAGAGACTTGTGGTTAAACTCCAATTTTATCAATTTGAAAACCATGCTACCATGTGAGCCAATTCCCATGAAAAAACAAGTTCCCTTAGACGCTGCATTATATAGCCAATCTTCTTGTTTTCTTAGATACTTAGGTATGAGGAATAACTATTCTACCAGAATCTACAAACACTTCACTGTCAAATGAATATACCCAAGGAATAATTGTTGTGCAATGCTGATTTTTCATTATTCAGGTAGCCTCGTGAAAGCTGTCCAAAAATGTCACAAGAATAAATAGGAAAAAAAGACTCTATAGAGCCCACTCAATACCACCATATACAGCACAGGAAAAGGGGCATTGTAAACACCAATAAAGGAAAAACAAGGCCCTAACAAAATGCATTTCATAGACTATTGCAGAATAGCCATGGCGTCATCTTACCCTAATTTAAAATAACAAAACCAAAAGCTAGAACACTGTTTAAAACCCTTTCTCCCTTTTGGGATTCCACGTTTCACTAGACCCTTATGGATAGATTCACCTAAATGTGTCATTGGAGTGAATTTAGAGTAAACTCGAATCCAAACTCCTAAATAAGCTTCTGGCTACACAGGAATTGAGGAAACAACGTATCTCTTCCTATATCAGAGGAATTGTTTCAAACTACAATGAGGAAAGAGCTACATCTTACACATTTGGAATTTTGAGTGAATGTTGACACAAATCTATTGATGGCATGGAAACATTCCTGGGAAGTTTTCTTTGCAATCAGTAAAAACAAAACCAAAACCCATAACATTGTAAACAAAAAAACATTCCATGTAGATACAAACAAAAGAAATAGGGCACGTTGTAGCCAGTTAAAAAAAAATAATCTTTCAAACTCACACTACACTGATGAGATCCAACTACATCCAAATAGAATGTCAAATGGCATTCCCAGAAACCCTTCCTCTACTTCTCTAGCTGCAATGGAAAATGGGTCACACGCGTCCATGCTTGAATCCATTGGCACATGCAAATTTCAATCCCGCCATGAGTTGAAGCTGGAACACACACGGTTGCCCTGGAAAAACAAAGAGAAAACCCTCAGGTAAAACAAAAAAAAACAATAGCTATTTCAACTAAAAGAAAAATATTTGCCAATGGGCTAAAAAATGAACAGGCCAATGCTACAAAAAAGGTCTAGCTAATAAAGTTGTCTCAATATTCATCAAAATAAAAACACCTTAGGCTAAACATTGATTATTGCCATTGCACAAATTTCAACGTGAAAATAATATCAAGTAGTGACTAATAAAACTTAGGCTAAAGTTGGATTATTGCCATTACACAAATTTCAATGCCAAAAAAATACTTAGGGAGCAAAAACAACAGTTACCCTGCCGTAGGTAGGGACTAAAAAATAATAGTTATGGATATAATAATAATGGTGACTTTTGATATTCTTTAGATGTTTATGGGACCTACCAAAGTGTCAATTCTTGTCACAAAATTTGAATTTTAAATAGTTTCTTTCATTATCCTTTTGAAGTAATCCAAGTAAAATTTCTTAGAAAGAGTAATCAACAATAAACAAAAAAAAATGATTATATAGATAGTATAATTTTTTTTAAATTTTTTTATCGAAATGTCTTCCATCGCTTTAAAGAATTCTTGTGCAGATCAAAGGGCTCCATCCTCTCCCCAAATTACTTGGCCGAAAGACAGTGATAAATGTTTTTTTTTGTGTTGGCCTGTCCCCTGAACCACTGTGCTCGGATGGAGTTAGGGCTTCAACCTCCCTTGATGGTGTCTCTGTAGAAGGATCTATGAAGGGAGGTGGGAAGTATGGAATTAAAATTCCCCTTGATCAAGGGAAAATCCCTCAGGGCACCAGCAATAGATGAAGTTTCAAGGATGCTATTGGGAAGGGTCTTTAGGCAGTGGGGTGTGAAGAATGGTAGGGCCAAATTAATGGCCTTCATGGCATATCTTTGCCCTTTTAGCATTCTGTCAAGACACCAAAGGTATGTTTGGATGGAATAATTGTATATTAGGAAGCATTTCTACAGACTAATGCCCTAATTTGTAGATTCCCAAAAGTATGGCTAAGGTTGTATGAACTACGTGCAGGAGCATCCTAGGTTGAAAGGAAATCTTGCATCAACCAAAAACATTTCTTTTCTTGCATTTCAGTTAGCTGTTGTTTGGTAGATTGCATCATATCTCACTACATGATCATTTCATAGCTCATGACACAAGATCAAGTTTATACAATGGCTCATCTACATCATATCCAGATTTAAGAAGATTTTCAATTGTCTACAATAAGTTATCATTATTAGAAACATTATCTGATTACAGTTAAAGCAACCAACATTTAGTTTTGAATATGGAGTTTGTGGCACCTTCCCGTGACGTGTGGCACCTAATAAGACATCTCACAAGGTATTATGGGCCTAGAGGCACCTTCAACTAGAACCGTGACATGATCCATCAACATTGGAGGCTTCACCATTGGAATTAGGTTGACCTACACGTTTCATCAATCATTGAACTTTAAGACCCCTTAAGGATGACGTAGATCATTCCTTGATTTGGGAATTGCTATATAATCATTCACTGGATGCATTAGAAGGTAGTAGGAGGAAGTTAGGAAGTTGGTAGTTAGTGGATAGTTTGGAAAGTTAAGATTGTGGGATAGCACTTCAAAGCTATATCTTTCTTGTAAGTTGTAATAAGCTAGAGGACAAGCCTATAATCCAATTGTAGTCTGCATATTTCTAGCATATAAAAGTCATAATCAATAAATTTCCATTTGTTCCTCCATTCTTTGTGTTTTCCATTGTGTTTACTCTAAGGTTACATGGTAGGACTGTCCTATCCCTAGACTCTCCATCTGTGACTGCACCAAGTGGTATCAAAGAAAATTTTGAGTCCTTCGGGAGAGAAGGCATTCTGACAGAATCCTAGGGTGAATAGATCAACAACTTGAGGCAACCTACAAGTGTTTGTCAACAGAGCGTTGATTGTGAGGTAGTCGCAACCTTGTAACCAGATCATCAAATTGAGGCAATTGCACTAGATCTAAGGAAAATCCTCCACCAAGGAGGATACATGTTATGGCTAATGTTGCCAGAAGAATGAAAGAAATGTTAGAAATGATGAGAATAATGGAAGTCTGCTTGGATGCTTTAGAAGAGGATAGAAAGAGAGGTCTAAACCATGGACATGAGGATGAGAGTGATGATGATGAATTAGGAATCCAAGGTGTAGATCAAAATAAGGAAACCCTGGAAGAAGAAGAGTCAAATTAGGTAAAGATGTTGAAAGCTATTTCTAACATTGGTAAGAGACTTAGAATTGAGATTTCAAATTATGCGGGTAATTTGAACCCTGAGGAGTTGATTGACTAGATGAATGATATGGAAGAATACTTTGAGTATAAAAAAATTGAAGATCTGGAAAGAGTGAGATTTATAATAACTAAATTTAAAGGACATGCCGCTATTTGGTGGAAAGAAATTGTTTAGTTGGATAGAAATAGGAGAGGAAAAGAAAGAATCACAAAATGGGATAGAATGGTGACTAGATTGAAGAATCAATTCATACCTACTGACTATGAATTGGAATTGCTAAAGAGACTGCAAAACCTAAGACAAAAGGAGAAAATAGTAAAGGAGTATACTGAAGAATTTCACATAATGATTATAAGGACTGGGCATAGTGAAGCAAGCAAGAAGAAAGTGAAGCGGTACATTAATGGAATGAGAATAAACATCCAATTAGAACTAAGCTTGGTAAGGATGAAAATAATGGAGGAGGCATATCAATTTGCACTAAACATTGAAGAAAAGTTGAACAAGAGATTTGAGCATAGACTGAGAGATAGAGGAGGAAAATTCCAGAGAGGTAGAACACAATGTGGCAAAGGAAGATCATATGTAGAGAAAAACAAGGAGAGTAATCTATACCACAAATAATAAAGAGATAACAATTCAAATCACCGAAGGAGAGATGATAAGAGTTTCTACTACAATAACAAATGAAGTCATAATTCTTACCGCAATGAAGGATACCAAAGAGATGAAAGAGGATTTGACAAAAGATTGTTCAAAGGAACTTGTTTCTTATGAGGAGGTGAAGGACATCGAGCATTTGAATGTCATCAAGGAAGTACTAACAAAAGGACAAAGAATCATGCAAGGACAACATATACGGAGGAAGAACTGGTTGGATCACTGTGTTTAGTAGGGAAACCAGAAAAGAGTGAACCATTGGTAATGAAGAGAGTTTTATTGCAAGAAGAAAAAATAGAGGAGCCACTGCAAAGGAAAAGTTTGTTCTGGACAAGATGCAAATCAGAAGGTAAATGTTGCAAAGTTATCATTTATAGTGGTAGTACTAACAATTTGTTCTCAAAAGAGATGGTAAGGAAGCTAAATCTGAAGAGGTTGGAATAGCCAAAACCCTACAAGATAGCATGGATTCAAGATGAACACAAGCTATTGGTGAGTAAACAATGCTTGGTGAAATTTCATATAGGATCTTATAATGATGAAGTATTGTGTCATATTATGCCAATGGATGTATTTCATATATTGTTGGCAAGAACATGGTAGTATGATAGAAAGGAAATACATGATGGGAGAAAGGATACCTATACTATAACATTAAATGGGAAAAGACATATCTTGATACCTTTAGAAGAAGAGAACACGAGTGAAGTATGTAACAATGCTCAAATTTGTTTAGTAGATGGAAGGAAATTTTTGTATGGATTGAGGCATGATAACATGTGTTTTACATTGATTAAAAAAGTGTGGTACCTAAAATACAAAAAACACCACCACAAAAGAAGAAGAACCACCACAAAAGGAAGTAACAGAATTGTTGAGAAAATACCAAGATATTGTATCAGAGAATGTGCCAAAAGGATTACCACTAGTCCTAAGTATTATTCATCATATGGATCTCATACCTGGAGCTAGTTTGCCAACCAAAGCGGTACATAGGATGAAACCAGTAGAAAATGTGGAGCTAAACAAATAGATACAAGAGCTATTAAGGAAAGGGTTGATTAGAGAAAGTTTAAGCCCATGTACGATACCAGTATTGTTAGCACTAAAGAAAGATAAAGAATGGAGGATGTGTATAGAATCAAGAGGAATCAATAGGATCATATTTAAGTATAGATTTCCATTTCCAAGGATCGATGATATTATGGATTGTTTGAGTGGAGCAAGATATTTCACAAAGGTAGAACTAAAGAGTGGATACCATTAGATCAGAAGTTCATCAGAAATTTTAGTACCATATGCACACGAATGATAGAAACAATGAGAGGGGACCAGAAGGATTTTAAGTGGACATCAGGGGCACATAATAGTTTTGAATTGTTAAAGTAGAAGGTGATAGAGCAACCAGTGTTAGCATTACCATATTTTGACAAAGTATTTCAGGTTGATTGTGATGCTAGTGGAAATACAATAGGAGTAGTGTTAAGCCAAGAATGGAGACCAACAACATATTTTAGTGAGAATTTGTAACACCCTCAAACCATCACAAAAGTAAAATGAAGTAAATAATCCATTTAAATACAATTTCACAAGTAACGAAAGTAAAATGATGTAATTAATCTGCTTAATTACAATATCACAAGTAAAAAGATAAATATCATAAATATAAATTAATAGAAGTCATTGAATCTTAAAAAAATCTCATGCTCAATCTAGGTGAAAGCACTCTAAATAATATACAAAGCCCATTGGCATTCATGTCATAATACATCCAGTTACAAGTTACACTAATCATGTACAACAAGTATAAATAAATCAATACACTCTTTATTCGCCACGAACCAAATGGTTCTCCTACGAGACGAGAGATGGGAACATGGCTCAGGCACTTTTCCACCCAAGCATGAAAAAATTACACTTCTCCGGATCCCTTCATGACACAAAGGAAATCCAGCCCTGCACAAAATGTCTAGCTACCTGGAAACAACTGGTAGGAGGGAACACCTGATGCAACCCGATGTCTAATGTACAATTCTAAATAATGAAATGCAAATTGTCTCACAACAGGATGTGACAGAGATATATATCAATCCATCAATAAAATTTGCTAGACATAATATTCATCTTTTCAATGACAGCTCATTTAGATCTAAACCTTTAAAACATAGTAATCGGTAAATTCCCAAAATAAGGAAAAGCCATCTCTGATAATCCGCATTCAACATCCTAACCCAAAAGTAACCAAAACACATTCCTAGATAAAAAAAAGTACACTCTCATTGGTTGAGCAACAAAGTAATTAATAAACCATATTTAGGATAAAGTATGTGTTATTGACTTGAATATGAAATCATAGCTCAACGAGTATATTTACCTTATGTATATCTATGTGAATGCCATCTTATAAATTATTGGAACCTATTCTATCTCAATTATCTATGCTATATGAATTATGAAATAGATAGCAAGACCGAGGAAAGATAATAATATTTTGAACAAGTATGCATGAAAACATATTGTGGAAGTGGATTTGGCATACATTCTTATTGATTTTATTGCTTGAATTATGAAACCATATAGGATATGAATTAAAATCATTAGTTTCTACAAACTATTAAAACCAAGGAAATACTAATTGAGAATATAATCATATTTTAAAATCTATATTACTTTTAAATGGTTTATGGCATTCTTCATTACTACTTGTTTGAAAAGTGTGTTTTCTTTATTGATGCTTGGGAAAGGGATTAGAGGTAGTTATAGACGATTTTTATTTATTTATTTATTTGTTTGTTTATTGACTTATTTTTTTACTTATTGGGGAAAGAAAGTATATTTTTATCTAGGAATGTGTTTGGGTTACTTTTGGGATAGGATGTTGAATGTGGATTATCAAAAATGGCTTTTCCTCTTTTTAGGAATTGACCAGTTACTATATTTTAAAGGTTTAGATCTAAATGAGATGTCATTGAATATTATGTCTAGAAAATTTTATTGATGGATTGATATATATCTCTGCCACATCCTATTGTGAGACAATCTGCATTTCATTATTTAGAATTGCACATGAGACATCAGGTTGCAGCAGGTGTAATTGTTTCATGGTTGGGTGGAAAAATGCCTGAGCCACGTTCTCGTGTCTCGACTCGCAAGAGAACCATTTGGTTCATGGTGACTGAAGAGTGTATTAATTTATTTATACTTGTTGTACATGATTATTTTAACTTGTAACTGGATGTATTATGGCATGAGTGCCAATGGGATTTGTATATTATTTATAGTTCTTTCACCTGGATTGAGAATGAGATTTTTGTAAGATTCAATGACTTTTATTGATTTATATTTATGAGATTTGTGCTTTTACTTGTGATATTGTAATTAAGTAGATTAATTACATCATTTTATTTTTGTTACTTGTGAAATTGTATTTAAATGGATTATTTACTTCATTAAATTACTTTTGTGATGGTTTGAGGGCATTACATTTGGTATCAGAGCATCATTCTAGCATTGGAAGCTCTAGGTGTGTGTGTTGCTCAGTTGGATTGAGCATGTGTGGGTCCTTGTGTTTTGGCCTCTTGTGAATAGCATGTGCCTTCTTTTTACGGGGTTAGATAGACCCTGATGATTGTTCTTGAGTATGAATGAACTAGGTTCATTTTTTAGAGTTATGTATTAGTATACATATGTGAAAGAGGATGTTGGATCATATGTTTGACTTTTTTTTATTGCCTTTTGATGAATGCTTGCTTGAAAAGCATATTGCTTTGCTTTATTGAGAGCATGATCATGAACATGGATTCATTATGTCATTATAAGAAATATAGTATTACATTGCCTCATTGAAGTTTTAAGGAGAGAAATGATAACCATTGCTTGTAGGAAAGAATGGTGTGTTGTGATATCTTGGTTGTGAACCTAATTTTGTCCTAGCTTTTGTTATTTTGGGAAGTTGCCTTCCAGGACGGGTGCCAAATATGGGGAAACAAGGAAGTAGGCTTTCTTTTCAAAACCTACACACCGTTAATCAGTTTTACACTTTGGCCAAAGTTAATATTTGATGTTGAAATAAATGTGTGTAGCATTGAAATAGATGGATTGTATGCCTAGTTTTATGTATTTAATTCCCTGCCATATCATCTTAATGAGATGGTGCATTCAAGTTAGGGATGCATTTAAGTTAACAGGCACACACCAGATTCCACCCTACTATTTGTTTATAGGTTGCTAGGCCCTTCGAGCAAGGTCAAGCATTCTTAAGTTTGATTATGATTTCCTTGATCGGAATGCAATCTTTGTTGCTATGTATCTTGAGTGATGTTGTGTGGAAATGATCTTATGATATAGAGGTGTTCGGAGTCTTAGAGGACTTGGTTGCTTGTGCGATTGAGTGTGTTCTCGTAACTCACCCTAATTTGGATCCAAGCGTAGTGTAGCATCACACTCCCTCTCTAGTGGCTAGAATTAGTCACATAGTTCATGTAATGTGAAACTTTTAAATTTTGATATTTATTTATTTGACTTTGATAATTTCTCTAAACATTGTAAAGACCAACATTGAAAATTTTATTCTTATTTATGAAAAACTATAGCCATCAAAATTTGATATTTACTTATCTTGTGACCTTGATGGTCATGTTGGATTTACTGTTGAAATTGTGAACATTTTTATGCCTTATTATTGGAATTGACTTTTTTTTATTTAGAATTATTTATTTATTTATTATTGGTGGCTATGCTTGAATGTTTTAAACTATTGTTCATCTATCATGTTATGTTTTCTATCATGTCCATGATGGACCTTTGATAGGTCGTGTAAGGGAGTAGGATGCGGATAATATACTATTTCATAGTGAGTGTGTTACTAAGAGCTTTGGTAGAATGAGTTCATTAATTATTGTTAGATGCATTAAACATTGTTGAAGTGTTGAGGAAGTTCTGAAATAGATTTTGGTGTCACTATGGATCACTTGAAGTAAGTTGAAATTTTGTATGAAGTTAAAGGTTTATGGGGTGAAAACGAATTTTTGATAGAAGAATTGGAAAAAATAAAGAATTTATGAATGTTAAAAGGAGTAATATAGAATATATGGAAATAATAAAGAAGTTAGGAAAGGAAACATATGAAAAGTTTTGTGAAAATGACCTTTTCCAGAAAAAGAATTGGTGAAAGTTTAAGAGAAAAAAATGAAGAATTAGAAGAAGAGTTGAAGTTGTTTGATAAGGTTAGAAAAAAAAGGGAATGAATATTTGCAAGAAACATTGAAGAACCGAAAAGGAGAAAATTCAAAATTGAAAGATCACATAATGAGTTAAAACAATTGTTTGCAGCATGCCAAAAAGAAAATGAATGTTGAAATCAAGCCGTCAGTTTGTGAAGTCTCATGACATAGATGAATTATGTTCTTTTGATCAATCATTTGGTAAGTTTGTTGAAGTTGCTTTTACTAAAGAATGTAAAGGATGAAAATGATGATGAATCTGCTAAACATAGCTAGTTGTTTTGATGATAATGTTGGTTTGAATGTCTTGAATAAAATTGGTTATATAGGCGAAGGTTTGGGTAAATATGGGCAAGGAATCAAAGAGCCCATTGAGTTAGTTGTGAGGACTAAGTCTGAAGGTCTTAGGTATAAAGGGAAAGGAAAAGACAAATGTTTTTGCAAAGTACTAAGAAGTCATTTGAAAAAAAAAGATTTTATATTGTTCCCATTGTGATAGAGAAGAACTTAGAAAGGAAATTTGTTGGAATTTACATCCTTGCAAAATTTGTTGTTTGGAAAAAAAATCATAGTGAAAAGACATGTTGGAATAGAGAATTGAAAAATGAATCTATGTCAAGTTGTTTGAAAATGAAGTGTGGTTGGATAATGTATTTGATTGGCAAAAGATCATAGGTGTGTTTAGAATGTTTTATAGACATAAGTCTTCTCATGTGGAGAAAAGGGATAGGAATTGAACAACCGAAACAAATAACCAAATATAGTGAACAACCAAGTACAGAGAATATTAAAGAAATTAAATTGTTTTAGCATTGTACAAAAGCACAAGGAAGACAAGGAAGAGCTTTTCCAGAAATTTTTGAATTATAGATCAGGTTGAAGTTAAAGTTTGATTGCAAGTAATGAAAGAGGAAATGGATTCCATTGATAGGAATGATATGAGTCGTATAGTTTTAGAGGAGTTGTTTGCACAATGATCTAGTTCGTGTACCTTTGGAGTTTTGTCTTATTGTTGGAGATCTTGACCAATGTTTGTTTGGAGGACTGGTCTTTTGATATTATATTTTTTTACCATGAGAATGCATGTGCATTGTGATGATTGATTCGTGTCTATGATGAATTGATTTATGCCTTCTTGGTGTGCATTAAAGATATGATTGTATTGTTAATCTTATGCTAGAATAAATGTAATTGAGTAGTAGTTGTACCATGTGTTGGATTATATACTTTGAATTGACAATTGTGCCACGCGAATTTGTTGATTGATTATATACTTGGATTTATTTGAGGGACACAATGTTAAATGCAAAATTGAGATAAGGTTGAGTAGGACCAATACTTTTGTGGATGGTGCCACATGGGAGGATGTAAAGGGTATTATTAAAGATGCTTTGTTAAATTTGATGATTGATACAAGTGCTATACTTCTATTATTTTAGTAAGTGTGTGATAAGACATCGGGATGATGTCTCTTCCTAGTGGGGAAGGATGCCACATCTCGTTTTTATGGACTATATAATTATTCTAGATTAGTGAACATTTACTATGATTTTTTTCACTTTGAGTAAGTTCTATGTGTGTGAAAGTAATTATCATGAAGTTATATTTGCGTAAAAAAGAAAGTTGATTTAATATTAAATAATATTGATGTAATTATAATGTCTTTCTTTGGCTATGCTTTGGGGAAATAACCTATTGACATCGAGTTGAGTGAGAATGAATGTAGGTACTCATCAAAGATGAGAACATGGTTGAGATAGAGATGTTATAGCCACTTGGCAAGAACTGTTTCGAATGGTCAACCTCGATTCACTCACACACTCACGTAGTCTCATATTGCATTGTTTTTTTTGAATGGTTTATTATGCATTATTGTATGGATACTAAATGTTATTGATGGATAGATACTTAGAAAAATATTGTATTTTAATTGTTACAATGAGTTAGTTTCGAATGTTTGATTTAGTCATAAATATTAATGTCCTTTCGATTTATATTTTAAATGGTGTATTTTATATTGTAATTATATTTAAATGGTGAATATATATAATTAATTGATGTATTTATATTATTTAATAATAAATAATAAATGTTTTCCTGATTATTTAAATATGGATGTTTGGAAGACAATATCTAGATTAAACTTACAATAATTAAATTTAAATTGCAATATATATATATATATATATATATTATTTTATATTATTTTAAATACTTCTTGTTTGATTTAAGTGATTAGGCTATTTTGAAGATAAATAAATTATATTAATAATAACTATTATATTTAGAAATTTAAATATAGGAATTAAAAGAAATGGTTATTACTTATTTAAAATTAGATAAATTGCTTTATTATTATGAATATTATATTTAGAAATCTAATAAAAAGAGTTAAAAGAATAATAATTTTATCGTGCAAGATTAAAATAAGTTTATTTTGTTATTTTTGGAGGCTTTTGAAGGCCAAATTTCATGCAAACTAAAAACAAACTTCAGTTAAAAAGGCAACCTCAAAACCTAATTTTCAAATGCCAATATTAGGAGAGTTCTTTTTATAAAATAATATACAGATTAAGGGAGAAAATTATTCTTCTTCTTCTGAGCGACAAAAAGACAAAAAAAGCAAGTCACAGTAGATAAAAGACACCCATGAATTGCAACAACAGAGGGAATGAATTAGCAGCCAGCGACAGGAAGAGAAAGGAAATCTATAGCCAATGATAGGAGGGAAGTAAGATCAGTGACTGCAACAAAGATTCAACCCCTTTTCTGAGTGGATAAATAAAGTATTTTACTTGTCAAGTTAGCAATAAATTAATGGTGGAATAAATACTATATGCTTTGGTATTCTTGGTTTGTTCTCTGCTTTTGGCAAGCCTGATTTGAATAGTCTGGTTAGAAGTAATGTCCAATTGTAAAGAAATAGTGTTGTGATATTCTAAATAAATTCATAGTCATTGTTAACAAATTAGCTCATTCTTGTGTTGCAATTACCAGCACCCATAATAATAGATTTTATCTCTGTTACTACTATTCTTCTTTCTATTTTATCACTGTTGTAGATTTATCCTATCATTGCCAATTATCTTCTTCTCCAACAAGTTGTTCTATAAACTCATGTAGCAGCCAATGAGAGAGTTCTTAGCAGAAAGAACATTAACCCTGTAGCTATCTTTTGTCTATTTTACTGCAGTTTAGATCTTATTAGTTCCTGTCATAGTCATTAAATTTTTGTTTTAGACTTTTTGTGAGTTCCTGTAGCAGAAACGTTCTACTCCTATCGCCTATTTTTACATAGCTCCTGTCACCTATTTTTACATAGCTCCTGATGCCTGTTTTCACATATCTCTTGATGCCTATTTTTACACAACTCCTATCATCTTTTTTACATAGTTCCTGTAGCTTCTCTAAAACACACTTAAACCAGTTATATTATTACTCAGAACATAAACAGTAGGTTTTTTTTATATTTACCTATGCTCTTAAATTTAGTTGTAAGATGTTGAAACAATCATATATTATTATCAACTCTTATTCAAATGAATTGCTTGAAACTTAAACTGGAATTGAATGGAAAGAGTTAAACATTGATTTTCTTCAACCTTTTAGACAACAAATTACAGTTAAAGATTATAACCATATTATAGACACTATATTTATAATTGCATAAATAAATGAATGACTGGTGTTCTTCTTTATTACCTTCTTGAAAGTACACTCTTGTTGGTTGAGCAACAAATGAATTAATAAACTGTATTTAGGATAAAGTATGTGTTATTGACTTGAATATGAAATCATAGCTCAACAAGTATATTTACCATATGTATATCTACGTGAACACCATCTTATATATTATTGGCACCTATTCTATCTAAATTATCTATGCTCTATGAATTATGAAATAGATAGCAAGACTAAGGAAAGATAATAATATATGATTGTTTTAGCATCTCACAACTAAATTTAAAAGCATAGGTAAATATCAAAAAAACCTACTATTTCTATTCTAAGTAATAATATAATTGATTTAAGAGTGTTTTAGAGAAGCTACAGGAACTGTGTAAAATAGGTGATAGGAGTTGTGTAAAAACAGGCATCATGAGGTATGTGAAAATAGGTGACAAGAGCTGTGTAAAAACAGGTGACAGGAGCAGAACATTTCTTCTACAAGAACTCACAAAAAGTCTAAAACATAAATTTAATGACTGTGATAGGAACTAATCAGATCTAAACTGTAATAAAATAGACAAAAGATAGGTACAAGGTTAATATTCTTTCTGCTAAGAACTCTCTCATTCACTACTATAGGAGTTTACAAAACAACTTGTAGGAAAAGAAGATAATTGACAATGACAAGATAAATCTACAACAGTGATAAACTAGAAAGAATAATTGTAGTAACAGAGATAAAATCTATTGTTATAGGTGCTGGTAATTTCAACACAGGCATGAACTGATTTGATAATAGTGACTATGAATTTATTTAGAAGATCACAACACTATTTCATTACAACAGGCTGTTACTTCCATCCAGGCCGTTCAAATTAGGCTTGCCAAAAAGCAGAGAATAGACCAAGAATACCAAAGCATATATCATTTATTCAACCATTAATTTATTGTTTACATGGGGTGCTGGGTAAAAGCACAAAGTTGTTTCACACTTTTAGCCAACTTATCAGCACAAGTGAATTTAAGTATTTCTAACTAAAAATCAATGTTGGTCAAAGATATGATCTTGTAAGATTTATTCTAGCCAAGTTAGATATGTCCAGAACTTTTCCAACTAAAATTGTTGGCTAAATACATATGTAGCACCACAATAAGGCCAATTTACTAAAAAAATAAAATTATTTGAAAAAATTGATATTTCAACAACTTCTACTCGTGTAAATAATATTTTTTTAAAAATATAAAAATACCCTTTTGTAGATCTATAAGTTTAGTTTTCAAATATATCTATATATATATATATATATATTAATAGTTTAATTATTATTTATATTTCCTTTTTTTATTTTTACTAAAAGTAGGTTATCAACACAAAATATTAGGTCGATTGCCATGTCAAGGAAAAATAGTAAAACTTATTAAAAAAATTGAAAAAAACATGATGCACTAGATAAAAGAATCTATATCAAGATGGTATAATTTTTTTCTATTTTAGATAAATAGTTAATATGAAAGTTGGCGTCAAATGGAAACAACTATGTTTTAATACACACACATTTTAATATTTATTTAAAAATATATATTTATCCAAATTGGAAAAAAATATATCCATGCACTAAAGTTTCAAGTTATAAATACAGACAAAAAAATTGAATAAAAAAAATAAAATCTGCTATATAAAGATTGACGTCTAATGTAACTTCATTTTTCAGCATTTTATCGACAACGAAGTTATAGTGTTAATTTATTAAAAACTATATTCAAATAATTTTTTTAATTTTTTTTTAAAAATACAAATATAAAATATACTAAAAAATAAATATTTTATTAGTTTACATCATTTCAAAATTCAAAACATACATATCACTTTTTAGTGATTCAAGTTTAGAAGTTAGATCAGTATTCACCATTTCCTTTATAAAAGTGTGACACAGCTTTGTGCTTTTACCCTGCTGCCACAATAATGGGTTACGCTTTCTGGGAGATCCTAATTTTTGTTGAAATCACATATTTTTAGAAAATATAATGATTTAAGCCTTGAAAGGTTCGATTTAAAGGATTTTAATTGAAGAGGGTTTGATCAAACGCCCTTAGATTCAAACTCCCTTAGATAGAACCCTGCTAGTTTTAAACCATACATATAATGGAGTCTCCTCTACACCTATCAAAATGTTGATTAGAAACCACTTTTGATTTACCTTTTGGGGGATCAAATGAATTCATTTAAAGTTTATGTTTTGTAAGTATGTAGTCCATATTATAAGCTTCCCAAAAAGTATAATTTTAAATATATTTAATTTGATTATTATATTTATTTTTTATTTCTTGTAAATGTAGGTTTTTCACTAAACATCAAGTTCTCTGGTCTACACACATGGAAAATTAGTAAATTAGTGAAAAAAAATTCTGAAAAATATCTATGTCCTAGGTATTGATATCCTTGTTTCAACAAAAAAAATTAATTTCTATACATAAAGAAAAAGTTATGTTTTATGGGAAAAATAGATGGTGCTACCAAAAGATATCGGGCATGCAAAGCTTTTATCTACTAGGGCTTTGATTTCAGAGGAGGTGATAGCTCCTGGAGACATCGATGACTTCCAGGGTAAGGGCAAGACATCTACTACGACATCTTTGGACAATGGATGCAAAAAGGGTACCTCTACGATTAAGGTTGGCCAGGTCTAACTCTGGCACTTTCCTCTGGCAACTCTGGAGGTCAAGTTGGGCCTAGAAATGATACTCGATCACCTAAGTCTTCACCATGACCCTCCAAGATCTTGGCCTTAGATTATATCTCCATTTCTGTGCCCTCCTTTGCAGAAACAGTCAAATATAAGCAGAGCAACGATATACGACTTGTAAATTCTTTTGTGGTGGGTACATCTCTGGAAAACCCTAGATCTAGGTCTTACTCCCCAGGGGCTTTCTTGAATATGTGAATATTAAATATTTCTAACAAGAGGTCAGTTGAATGCTTAGACAAACCTTTGGAAGTGAATTTTAGCACCAATCTATTAAAGGAAATGCATGAAAATGAAAAACATTTTGTGGAGAATGGGTTGATTGGAAGGTTCAGTCATTTTTGGCCTAGCCTTCCTATATTACATGATTGGATTTTAAAATCTTGGGGTCCCCTAATGGAGAAAAACATGGAAATCTACCCCAATGCTAAAGGTTTTTTCACAGTAGTTTTTGAAAGCAAACAAGACAAAAATACTATTCTCATTCACACATGACTATGGGGTGAAAGCACACTGCTTCTTAAATCATGGCACCCAAATTTTGATTCGACCACTGAATCTTTTGCTATTATACCGATCTAGGTTTGCCTCCCTAATCTTCCCCTGCACTTTTGGTTTGAGTCTTGCTTTTCAACAATTGGCAATTCACTTGGCAATTTTATAAGCATAGATGCAAATGCAAAAAAACTTCATACACACAACCTTTGTGAGGATTCTGGTTGAGATGGACACCTCCAAAGCCCTCCTAGAAGAAATCATCTTAAATACAAATGGTAATAGATGGTTGCAACCTTTGGACTACGAAGGTTTAATTTTCAAATGTAGAAGATGTTACGGAACTGGACACCTTGCAGCAGATTGCCCCAAGGTGAAAACTCATCCAAAATGGGAAGCGACTTGGTGGAAAGATACCTCTCCAAGCACTATTTAGTCTCGATCTCCCCCAAAAGCTATAGCTCATCATCAAAAAATGATATCAACACAAAGAATGAGGATAAGCTTCGTGAGCCTTCTACAACATCTAATTCTGACCCAAAATTGCCTCCTCTGATCAAACCATGCAACTCAAATTGTATTGAGGATAGTGATGTTGCTTCTACAGTCAATCATTCAAAATCCACTAAAGAAAATGAGGGTGATCATACAATAATGGATGGATTTCCCCTCTCAAATTCCTACACAAGCTACAAATGATCCTATTGGTAAGGATGGGGAAGATAATTGGCAAACAGTTAGGAATAAGAAACAAATTAATAGGCTAAGAAAGTTGGGCTGTAACGACTCGCAGCCTCTCTCCTCCACCATTTCACTCCTAGAGAACCAACTAACCGAGGGGGTAGATGAATGGCTCAAAGCACAAAAAAAGGGGGAAGCTATCTTCAAGCTAATGGAGTGCAGAAATAAATTGCTATCTATAGGAAATTTTAGCGTCAAATCTTAGTAAGCAATTCGACAGGATTTTATTTTATCTAGTTGCCCTTGGATGGTCACCCATGGGCCCTTATGCATTTTTTTATCCCTTTACTTTAGGAAGTTATGGGTTTTGATTGTAGTGTTAGAACCATGTAGGTAAATTTTAGTAGTGGTTTATATGAATGTTTTGTTCCCATGCTTTATTGGGATGTCAAGGTTTGTTAATAATTGCCTCTAGATTGATGTAAGCATTGTTGCTTGTTTATTGTACCCCTATTCTTAGGGCATGCACTTGGTTTAAGTTCATTTTTATTTTATTATGGGGTATAGCTCCCTTATGCCTATTTTACGGATAAAAAAAAGTTATGTTTTATAGAATACGCCTATATCTAAATTATAATTGGTTTGACTTCAAAACTTAATTAAAAAAAATATTCAACAAAACATTATCAAACCAAATGCATCTCCTATATATTAGAGTTACCAATCTAAATTCAAAAGAATCAGAATTTTATCCTTTGTAGAAAAAAAGTTATGTGCTACAGAATACACATCACTTTAAAAAAATGTTGTTTACTATTAAAAACTGTAATGCCCCGCCAAGGAGCCCTAGAGGATAACACTAAACTAGGTCAAATTAATGGAACATTTTTTTTTAAAGCAATTAACAATAGAATGCATCACTTAACATAATAATCTAAACCTAGGTCCTCTAGGGTTCCTTGACTGCGCTACTCACAAATCAAGATTACAAGAAACAAAGGTTAGATAATCGATCTAACAAACAAGGTTCACCTTAAGGTACCAAATTAAATGATCCTATATTACATTTCATCTCTAAGAATCATATTTTATGTCTTATCACCCTAGTGACAAAACAAGGATCAAGTTCATAAGCGTTATTCTAAAACCAATTACTAATAAATTCCTTTATCAATCTAACAACCATCATTAATAACTAATAAATATATAATTTATAAACATGCTCATCGTAACCAAAAGCCCAAATTTGATAGTTGTTAGCAAAATATTCCACAATATGCATTTTATCTTTAATGCACCCATAAACCCCTTTTTACTAGACAAAACATTTGTCCAAATATGGTTTAAATATCATAAAAGAAAAAATAGTAAGAGTTAAAAGAGTATATTATGCTCATTCTGAAGTTAAAAGGTTATATTATGTATTTCAATAGGAACACCATACTAATTTACTTCAGGAAAATAATTTCTAACTAAACATTATTTATTTATCATTTAAGGATACTAATCTCATTTAATATTTAATAAAAAATACTCCTCTTCCCATTAAGAATTTAAAATAGAAAATTCTAAAAGAATAAAAAAATCTACTTTTCCTTTTAAAGAGAACTACTTTCATTTTAAAGAAAACTAACATATAATTCTAACTTAAAATATAAACCATAAGCCATTCCATCTAACTTAAAACTATAAGAAAATTTATATTTATGCTAATTTGACCACTTTAGACAACTTATAAAGATTAAAAAAATAATCTTCTTTCTTCAAATAGAATTATTCTAGATATGAAAGAACATAAAATTTTAACAAAAGGGTTATATAAATCTAGAATACGTAAGGAATAAAAGGTGTATTCTACCATGGTTAATGCCTTTGTTTGGTAGATAAGAACAAAATACGCAGCTGCATATAATATTCCTCAGGTGGGTATATGCACAAATATGAGGGACCAAAAAGTTGCCACATGACTTTTTGGTCCCATACAAGTCATAACGTGAGCACGTTAAAATGTGATATCGTTATAACGCATTCGCGTTATGGCTTGGTGTTACTGAGCCTATAACACAATCGTGTTATAATGCGACTTGTGTTATAACGCGAGCACATTATAACGTGAGCGCTTTTTACAAAAGTAAAACTCTTTCTCTAAGCCCTCTCTCTCTCTCACTCTCGCTTTCCCTCTCTCTCTCCCCTCTCACTCTCCCTCTCCCTCTCCCTCTCCCTCTCCCTTGCTCTTTCTCTCCCTTGCTCTCGCTCTCCCTCTCTCTCTCGCTCTCCCTCCCTCACTCTCAATCTCCCTCTCTCTCTCTCTGAGAGGCAGAGAGATAGGGAAAAAGTGATATACAAGGACTCTCTCTCTCTCTTGAAAATGACATGGGTGATTCAAACTCCAATGAGAAAGAGAGTTTAGGGTTTAGGGGTCACAGGAATTATTTAGGGTTTATGAGTTTAGGGTTTAGGGGAATTATTTAGGGTTGCTCAAGTTTAGGGTTTAGGGGTCAAGGGTTAGGGGTTAGAGTTTAGGGTTTAGAAAGAGATAGAGAGAGGAAACCAATAGAGATTGAGAGAGATAGAGGGGAGAGAGGGGAGAGATAGGGAGATAGATAGTGAGGGACATGTCCAGAAACATAGGGAGAGACATTAAGAGGTAGAGGGATGATAGAGATAGGAAGATAGGGGAGAGATATGGAGATAGAGGTTTAGGGTTTCTTGGGTTTAGCATTTAGGGTTTAGTGGTTTGGGGGTTTAGGGGTTTGGGGTTTAGGGTTAGGGGTTAGTATTTAGTGGCATTATTTAGGTTTTATGGTTTAGGGGTTAGGTGTTAACGTTTAGAGGTTTAGGGTTTAGGGGATAGAGAGAGAAAGGATTGATAGGGAGATATAGAGATAGAGAGTGAGGGACATGGCCAAAGACATAGGAAGAGATATTGAGAGGTAAAGGGATGATAAAAGATAGGGAGATTAGGGAGAGATAGGGAGATAGAGGTTAGGGTTTAGAGGCATTATTTAGGGTTTAGGGGTAGAGAGAGAGGGGTTTAGGGTTTAGGGGTTAGGGGTTAGGGGTCAGGGTTTAGGGGAATTAATTAGGGTTAATAAGTTTACGGTTGCTCAATTTTAGGGTTTAGGGTGTATGGGTTAGGGGTTAGAGTTTAGGTCCCAATTATTTAGGGTTTAGGGTTGCATGTCAAAAATAGTCTCTCTATCTTTATCTCTCTTCCTCCCCTCTTTACCTCATCTCCTCTATCTCTATCTCTCCTAGGGATTCTTAGGTTTAGGGTTTAGGGTTTCAGGGTTAGGGTTTAGGGTTTAGAGTTTAGAGGTTAGGGGTTAAGGTTTAGAGGTTTCTTAGGGTTTAGAGAGAGAGGACCGATGTGGAGATATAGAGGAGACCGAGGGGAGAGATAGGGAGATAGAGAGTGAGGGACATGGCCAGACATAGGGAAATAGATTGAGAGGTAGAGGGATGATAGAGATAGGGAGATAGGGGAGAGATAGGGAGATAGAGGTTTAGGGTTTCTTGGGATTAGGGTTTAGCAGTTTAGGGTTGCTCGAGTTTAGGGTTTAGTGGTTAGGGGTTAAGGTTTAGGGGCATTATTTAGGGTCTAGGTTTTATGGTTTTATGGGTTAAGGATTAGAGGTATAGGGTTTAGGGTTTGGAGAGAGAGGACCGATTGGGAGATATAGAGGAGACTGAGGGGAGATAGAGAGTGAGGGACATGGACAAAGACAAAGGAAGAGAGATTGAGAATTAGAGGGATGATAGAGATAGAGATATAGAGGTTTAGGGTTGCTTGGGTTTAGGGTTTAGGGATTAGGGTTTAGGGGCATTATTTAGGGTTTAGAGGTTTAGAGTTGCATGTCAAAAGCTCTCTCTCTCTCTAAGTCAGAGAGAGAGATAAGGAGATAGGGAGAAAGTGATATATAGGGGGAGAGAGAGATATATAGAAAGAGAGTCATACTTTTCTTTTTTCCATTTCCTTCATCGATAAGGGAGAGGGAGAGATAGGGATCATAGCGGAATGATAGGGGAGAAGGAGGTAAAAGATATTGAGATAGTGAGAGATAGATAGGTAGAAAGAGAGAGGAGATAGAGGAGAAAGAGGGGAGAGATAGGGTGATAGAGAGTGAGTGAGATGTCGAGAGAGATAGGAAGGTAAGGGATAGATATTGAGATAGAGGTTTGGGGTTTCTCAGGTTTAAGGTTTAGGGGTTAGAGTTTATGATTTAGGGCCATTATTTAGGGTTTAGGGGTTTAGAGAGAGAGAGACTACTTTTGACATGCAACCCTAAACCCTAAACCCTTAAATCTTAAATAATGCCCCTAAACCCTAAACCCAAGCAACCCTAAGCCTCTAAACCCTAAATAATTCCCCTAAACCCTAACCCCTAAACCCAATAAACCCTAAATCTCTTTGTATCTTTATAATCCCTCTACCTCTCAATCTCTCAATAATTCCCCTATAACCTAAACCTGAGAAACCTTGAACACAGGTCTCTCTCTCTCAACCCCTAAACTCAAGCAACCCTAAACCGTTATCTCCCTATCTCTATCATCTCTCTACCTCTCAGTCTTTCTCCCTATGTCTTTGGACATGTCGCTCACTCTCTATCTGGAGAGAGAGAGAGAGAGGTGTTTAGGGTTTCTTAGGTTTATGGTTTTGGGGCATTATTTAGGGTTTATAAGTTTAGGGTTTCTTAAGTATAGGGAGAGAGATTAAGAGGTAGAGGGATGATAAAGATAGAGAGATAGAAATTCAGGGTTTCTTGGGTTTAAGGTTTAGTGGCATTATTTAGGGTTAGGAGTTTAGGGTTACTTGGGTTAAGGGTTGCATGTCAAAAGCAATCTCTCTCTCTAAACCCCTAAACCCTAAATAATGCCCCTAAATCACAACCACTAACCCTTAAACCCGAGCAACCCCAAACCTCTATATCCTTATATCTCCCTTATCTCCCTATTTCTCTTGACATCTCACTCACTCTCTATCACCCTATCTCTCCCCTCTTTCTCATCTACCTCTCCCTATCTGTCTCCTCTCTCTCTGCCTATCTATCTCTCACTATCTCCATATCTCTTACCCCCTTCTCCCCTATCATTCCTCTTTTTCCTATCTCTCCCTCTCCCTTATCAATGAAGGAAATGGAAAAAAACTATGACTCTCTTTCTCTCTCTCTCTCTCTCTCTCTCCCTATATATCACTTTCTCCCTATCTCCCTATCTCTCTCTACCTCTCAAAGAGAGAGAGGGAGAGTGAGAGCGAGGGAGAGGGAGAGGGATAGTTCATATATATCACTTTCTCACTATCTCTCTCTACCTCTCAAAGAGAGAGAGAGGGAGAGAGAGAACAAGGGAGAGGGAGAGAGAGAGAGAGAGAGAGAGAGAGAGAGAGAGAGAGAGAGAGAGAGAGAGAAAGTCCCTGTATATCACTTTTTCCCCTTCTCTCTACCTCTCAGAGAGAGGGAGAGGGAGAGAGAGGGAGGGAGAGAGAGAGGGGGGGAGGGAGAGCGAGAGAGAGAGAGAGAGAGAGTTTTTCTTTTGCAAAATGAACTCATGTTTTGCGCATTCACATAACGCGATCACGTTATAGCACAAGTCACGTTACAATGTGATCACGTTATGTGAATGCACAAAATGTGAGCACGTTATAACACACTCGCGTTATGCATTGCCTTGGTTATTTCCAATCCTAAGGCTTGGATTTGTCCTGGGCTTCCAACCCAAAGCCTTGGACTATGTTTAGGATGTCCAAAGACATGTTTTTCTAGATTGTATCAAAAACCACATAATCTGAAGCATGCTCCCCATCAAGTTTGCACTTATTTTGATAAAAACTCAAAAGAAATACCACCATAATCTTAATCTCTCTGTTAGCTATCTAACCATATAATGTTTTTCACATTTTGAGTACGTTAAGGGTTTCATCTTGAATTTCTTTTGTTAGTGTGTCCATTTTTTGTCAAAAACCAGTGTCTAATATTTTTGACTTTATTTTTTAACCGTTCATCAAAATTTGAAATAAGTTGCATTTTTCAAAACTAGACTCCATTCTACACATATTAAAAAAAAAAATTTGATTAGTTTTCAAACATTTTAGGGGGGAGCATGCTCAAATTTCTATTTTTCAGGATGTGTCCACTTTTAAAATTACTAAAAAATCAATTATTCATGAAAAAAATATCATAAAAATCAGGGATAAACTACATGGTGTTAGTTAATTTCTCACTAGGGCAATTGTTGAAATACTAAAAAAAAGGTAACATTTTAGGGGGAGCACACTAGACGTTATGTTATGTTTTTTTGAGAAAAATAGGACAAATTTGTGTGCTTCCCCTTTTTGAACCCCTTAATCTCAACTAGATTAAGAGCACTACGACTCTTGTTTTTGTTCCATCTTCAAATTTTGAGTGTAGCTATCTTCAATTTCTCATCCAACGTCAATGTTTCCTGATTTCAGAAAAAAAAAAAAAAATTGGCATCTTAAGACCCCATTTTGGTCCCTCATCTTTGTGCACTTACCCAGGTATATCTATATTTCTATAAGACAGGTAAGAAACTAGATGATATGCATTGGTTTATATTTAGACTAAAATGATTGCAAGTTTATATGAAATTGCTTTGGATTTTTTTTTTAGCAATAGAGAATGGGATAAGCAAGGCCAATCATATAGCCAATTACCTCACAGTTTGAGAATAGGGTACGGACTTCCACCATAGAAACCATTAAGTGAATTTGGAAGATTAAAAGGCAAGATGTGGAAGGACAGTTTAAGCATGTGAACTGCTTGGCAAAATGCCTCAAAGAAATGGCATCTTATGGAATTAAAGTTACAAGCTCCACAGAAGTCATGAATGCAAAATAATTACAAGTATTCTCAAGGAATATGAGTTGTGTAAAAAAACAACTCCATAACAATGGTCTCACATATTGCAATGATGGTTAGTTTGACTTGTTTAATTGAGGATATGTTTTAAGAAATTTGCAAGTGAATGATACAACTGACAAATTTAGAATATTTTCTAGCATGAACATTTAATGGCATAAGACAATACCCAGTGCTATAATGCTCACATACAGGAGGCTATCTACTGATTATGCATAGATAATAAATAATAATAATAACAAAAAGTGTTGACACAAATCAAATTACCAGACCGTTAGGATTATGTAGCCTATTAAGGACTCTAGTTGAGCCATTTAGAATTAAGGCTAAGAATAGAATGATACTACCAGCATAGAGATTTCACAAAGAAAAGGGTAGTAAAAGTTTCCAAACTTAAAAAAAATGTTCATCTTGTCCAATCACTACTGAAGAAGTTGCCTCAATACAAGAATCTAATATATTTTTTGAAACAATCTAAGTGCATCAGTCAAAGGAGATAAAGCCAAGATAATGCACAAAGTATCAACAAGACGCAGACAGAATGACATTCTAGTCTTGGCACACAAGCTATTAATAAATGCCTCAAAGGGATATCATTTTTAGGTATTTCATGGGTAGTAAGATACTTAACCATCTATGGTGCAAAATAATGGGAGTGAAAACAAGGCATTCAACTTTACAAAATCCCAGTAGAGATAAAATCTAAGGTTAAATGCAAAAGTAGGACCATATCCACAAAGTGTGGATGGTTGGAAAGAGGTTGATGATTATGAATGAGCTTCAGGGTTGCTTTATTTCATCAACACAAAAGGGTTGAAGAAACCCTAACCCACGAATACGAAAGGAGGGCAATATTTCAAAAAAACCATCCTAGAAAATATTTTTAGAAGAACCAGATTAATATTCAATCAAAAATTTGAAATTTTATGCAAATAAAACATACCCGATATTCCCCAAATCTGTCCTCTTGACCAAATCTATTTTTGTGACCATCCCTTGAACAACTCTTTTTGCAAGGAAGATTGTTTAAATAAAAACTTAAATAAATACCAATTACTAGTTACAGGGAAGGAATGGCTCACCATGCAAACACATCGATCAATGTATAATGAGAATGTGAAAGAAAAGACAACGTTTATGAACAATTTACTACCAGAAAATCCGAAATCCATAATCAACAGATACACACCAAATGAATAGCAAAGTCAAATTCAAGATCGATAGATATAAAACATACCTGATCTCCTTGCAAATGTAATAGACAGGTGATGATTCAAACCCTTAGCTTAACTTGATTTTTTTTGCCTTAATTTTCTATGGTGCCCTTAACTATCATACCAGATCCAATATATTTTTTTACCATCTTTTGCTCGAATAGAACATACTTCTTGATTATCATACTTAGTACAACTCCCTCAAATCTTGTGGAGATTCCCAGCACTCCACTTCCCCCCAAAAGCAAAATATTTATAGGACGAAGAAGGTTGTTCATTGAACCATCAGACCAACCAACTATATAACAAATTACAATTAATTTTTGATTTATTAAATTAACCTTCTCGACAGCAATAGTAAATTTTAAATTAATTAGAAGCATTTTATTTAAAATTATAGTTTGGGTAAAAATGATGGATGCCCAAATTCACACGAAATGGGTAAAACCATTTACCCACATTTAATTAAATAATTCCAACCTTAATACATTTTTATTTATTTATCATATTATTTTACTTTCATCCCCAAGATCCAAAGCCAACTACCTGGACATCCATGGTGAGAATGGAGGGGCACTACAAAAACTAGTTATTAAAGGAGACACAAAAAAATTTACAATTTAACTCCAATTTTTTTTTAAAATATAGTTAGAATCTACAAACAAAATCTCACAAATCCCTAGTTGGCATCATCTTCAAATTCCTAACAGTTTAGCGGCTATAGATGTGAGAAAGTGAAGATTTAGTTCAAAATGTTGATTTCAATGTCAAGTTTGGCCAAAAGGTGTAACCCATTATTGTGGGATGACCCCATGACAAGTAAAATACCCAATTTATTTTCTTGCAAAAGGGGTCGAATCTTTGTTGCAGCCATTGATCTTGCTTCCCTCCTATCACTGGCTATAGATTTCCTTTCTCTTCCTATCGCTGGCTACTAATTCCTTCCCTCTGCTGTTGGAATTCGTGGGTGTCTTTTCTCTAGCATGACTTGCTTTTTTTTTTCTTTTTATCACTTAGAAGAAGAAGAAGAATTTTCTCCCTTAATCTTTATATTATTTTATAAAAAAAAACTCTCCTAATATTGGCATTTGAAAATTAGGTTTTAAGGCTACCTTTTTCACTGAAGTTTGTTTTTAGTTTGCATGAAATTTGGCCTTTCAAAAGCCTCCAAAAATAACAAAACAAACTTATTTTAATCTTGCATGATAGAATTATTATTCTTTTAGCTCATTTTATTAGATTTCTAAATATAATATTCATAATAATAAAGAAAAATTTATCTAATTTTAAATAAGTAATAACCATTTCTTTTAATTCCTATATTTAAATTTCTAAATATAATAGTTATTATTAATATAATTTATTTATCTTCAAAATAGCCTAATCACTTAAATCAAACAAGATGTGTTTAAAATAATATATATAGATATATCTATTGCAATTTAAATTTAATTGTTTTAAGTTTAATCTAGATATTGTCCTCCAAACATCCATATTTAAATGATTAGGAAAATATTTATTATTTACTATTAAAAAATATAAATACATCAATTAATTATATATATTCACCCTTTAAATATAATTACACCATAAAATACACCACTTAAAATATAAATTGAATGGACATTAGTATTTATGATTAAAACAAACATTCGAAACTAACTCATTGTAACAATTAAAATACAATATTTTTCTAAGTATCTATCCATCAATAGCATTTAGTATCCATACAATAATGCAATATGAGACTATGTGAGTGCGTCAGTGCATCAGGGTTAACCATCCCAAACAGTTCTTGCCAAGTTGCTAGAACATCTCTACCTTAACCATGTTCTCATCTTCGATGAGTACCTGCATTCATTCGCACTCAACTTGATGTCAATATGTAGTTCCCCAAAACATAGCTGAAGTAAAATATTATAATTACATTAATATTATTTAATATTAAATCAACTTTCCATTTTACACAAATATAACTTCATGATAATTACCTTCACACATGTGGAATTTACTCAAAGTGAAAATAATCATAGTAAATGTTCACTAATCTAGAATAATTATATAGTCCATAAAAATGAGATGTGACAGAGGTTGAATGATGTAAGTAGGATATATTGAGTATATAATCAGGAGTTCTAAGCCATAATTCAAGTCTTGAAAAACTAGAGATATTATTCGTTGCAAAAAGAATTTGTGTTGTACACTGACCATCAAGCTTTGTAGTATTTGAACAGTTAGGGTAAGATGAACTAGAGACACATGAGGTGGGTAGAGTTCATGCCGAGTTATAAATATATGTTGAAATATCAGAGTGGAAAGTTAAACAAAGTTGTAGATGCATTAAGAAAAAGAAGGAACTTGGTGATAGAAATGAGGGTAGAAGTACTACATTTTGAAGAACTCAACCACATGCATGAGAATGATATTGATTTTGTGGAAGCATGGAAGACATGCAGGGAACCAGTTGAGATAGACAAAAGAAAGTGGTTGGATTACTTCATTCAAGAGGATATGTTGTTCAAAGGGAATCATTTGTGTATCTCATGGAGCTCAATGAGGGAAAATTTGATCAAAGAGAAGCATATGTTAGAAATGATAGAAACACTACTTCAATGGAAATCTGATTCAAGATAAATTTCAGCAATATTTAACTATGTGTTATTAATGGAGATTGTAACACAGAAACAAAACTATGCTTCATAGAAATACAAAATCAGAAATATGAACACATAACACAATGTTTAACATGGAGAAAACCCTTTTGGGTAAAAAACTCCACACAGGAAAGAGGCCCAATGTTTGTATTAATTTGAAAATGATTTACAATACAACAACACTTCAACTCTCTCCACCAATCTTCAATCTGAGAGCATTCCGACAGCACCTGAGTACCTAAACTATGTATTACAGAAACTATTACATGGTAAATACTTATAGAAATATTTTCTAACTCATATTAGGCATTCACCTTCTCTCTTATGAGATTCCCCAATATACAAATATTAAATGCCATCTTACAAGCACCTTCCACTTGTCCAAAAATAGCCATGCAAAGATTGGGTGCCCAAGACTAAATCTGGCCTCTTACAACATCTTATGACATGTCATAACTGTCATATATTCCAACAAAAGAGTATCTTTCCAAGATAGGAACCTTGGGCTAAATATAGCAAATATACAACTAACATATCCATCATATGCATCATAGAATCATAGAATCTTATGACAACTTGTAGCTGTCATAGATTCACTCACCAAACATTATGACAGTTGTCATACATGCCAAAAATAGTATATTCCTCAAGGGAGCATGCCTATCCTCATTTACCATGAGTTTTTACATTTGCCAACCATAAAAGTCACTCTATAACTGCCTCCGGTAACTCCAGAATTACAACTGACAATGAGACTACCTCATTCCCTTATGGGTAATTACAAATAACAAATAGTAAATAGAATAAAATACAATATTGGAATTTACAAGGTTAATGGCACCTTATTCCAACATTCTCCCACTTGACATTATACATTGTAAATCAACTTATAGGAAAACAAATGAAAAATAATTAGGCACTAGAAACAAGGCCCATGGCCTCTCTGCACCATACAAACTTCTCTGTGCTCACAGGCTTGGTCAATGAATCTGCAACATTCTCCTGATTGTCTATCTTCTTCATCTCAATCTCTCCATTTGCAACCAACTCTCAAACAAAGTGATATGGAACATTAACATGCTTATTCTGAGCATGATACATGGGTTTCTTGGCCAAACAGATAGCACTCTGGCTATCACAACCAATCTGAATGATCCTGCAATCAAAACCAATACCTATACACAATCTCCTCAACCAAGCTACCTCCTTAGAGACATCAGTAGAAGCCATATACTCTGCTTCTGTAATGGACAGAAATTGTGGGCTGCCTCTTACTCATCCAACTCACTGCACCTCCAAACAAAGTAAACACATAGCCACTAGTGGACCTTCGTCTATCCAAGTCACCCGCCCAATCTGCATCAACAAAACCCTGTATGTCCAACGATTTATCAGCACTATTAGTACCAAAATAAACCAAACAATGATCAAGAGTACCTGTAAGATATTTAAACACCCTCTTCACATAGTTCCAATGTTGTCTACCAGGGTTAGACATAAATATATTCAAAACTCCCACTGCTTGGGCAATATCTAGTCTAGTGCAAACCATTACATACATCAAACTCCCTACAGCACTAGCATATGGCACATTAGACATATCCCCAAGATCATCCTCAGTCTTTGGACACATATCTAATCAAATCTTAGTACCAATGGGTAAAGGAACTCTAACTGGGTTACAGTCCTGTAAACTAAACCTCTGCACAATATATTCACATACTTACTTTGTGACAACCAAAGCTTTCTATTAACTTTGTCCCTCCTGATCTCCATTACTAGAATATACCTTGCAGTACCAAGATCCTTCATCTCAAATGCACCTAAAAGTTGGGCTTTAAGCTCACTGACCATACCCTTAGTATTGCTGAAAAACATCTCATCAACATACAAAGCAATAACCAGTATAGAATCATCAACACAATGAATGTAAACACAATGATCCTCCTTGCTTCTAACAAAACCCAATTTCAAAACAAATGAATCAAAATTTTGATACCACATTCTAGGGGACTATTTTAGACCATAAAGAGACCTCTTCAACTTGCAAACCCAATGTTCTTTTCCTTTTACCTCAAAACCTGTAGGCTATTGCATATAAATTTCTTCTTCAAGATCTCTATGCAAGAATGCAGTCTTAACATCCATTTTCTCAATCTTGTAATCATAAGCTATAGTAATGGCTAAGATAAATCTAATAGAAGCTAATTTAGCAACAGGAGAGAATATCTCACCAAAATTAACTCCCTCTCTCTAGGAGTAGCCCTTGGCTACCAGTCTAGCCTTATACTTCTCCAATGACCCATCTGCTCCAAACTTCTTCTTGAAGACCCACTTACATCCTATAGCCTTTCTTCCTTTGGGAAAATGAACAAGATCCTAGGTGTTACAAGAGTCTAAAGCCATCATCTCCTCCTGCATGGCTAGCTGCCAAGACTCACTATCATCTACAGAAATAGCTTCCCTGTAGGATCTAGGTTCATCGTTAGTACTCAATAAAGCATATACACAACACAAATCTAGTGGGCTATACCTATCAACTAGATTTCGTTGTCTTGTGGATCTCCTCAAGGGTGGAGTAAGAGACTCTACTCGTTCTTTTGCATGATCATTTGCATCAACTTCTTCTGTAACAATAGACTCATCTTCATCAGAACTACTTGAATCTTCTTCTTCTTCTTCACCCCCCAATCCATCATTCTATTCTTCCTAAGGTGCTTCTTGTTTTTCTAAATCAAAGTGCACCTTCTTTACCTTTACATCTTTTTCTTTTGGCTGCTCAGGTTCAGAAATAGCTCTAAGTTCCCTAAAAATAACATCTTGTGGGTTAGTGGATTCCAAAGCTTATAACCTTTGACATTATCACTATATCCAATGAATGTACACTTTTCATCTTTTGGATCCAACATAGATCACTTTTCCTTAGGCACATGAACAAAAGCCTCATATCCAAAAACCCTTAAATGTGAAACAGAAGGTTTCTTACCTATCCAAACTTCATAAGGTGTCGAATCAAGAGCCTTACAAGGAGATTTGTTTATCAAGTAGCAAGAAGTACACACAGCCTCTATCCAAAAGAATTTATCCAACTGTGCATCACTAAGCATACTTCTGGCCCTTTCCATAATTGTTTGGTTCATCCTTTCTGCAACACCATTCTGCTATGGTGTATACGGAGTTATCTTTTGTTTGATTATACCTGCATGCTTGCAAAACTCATCAAATTCCTTAGAGCAATATTCCCCTCCATTATCAGATCTTAATATTTTTATCTTTAAACTTGATTGGTTCTCTACTAAGACTTTGAATTCCTTAAACTTAGTGAAAACTTTAGATTTATGCTTCATAAAATAATCCATGTAAATATGGATACATCATCAATGAAGGTTACAAAATAACAAGATTTTCTAATAGATTCATTATCCACAAGTCCAACCACATCCGTATGAATAATTTCTAACTTCTCTTTTTCTCTATTGCTTCCTAAAGGAAATAATTTTCTATTTTGTTTACCAAACACACAATGCTCACAGAAATCAAAGTGCTCATCAGAATAGGAGAAACCATCCAACAAATTTTTATTCTTAATAGTTTTCAGTACATTATTTCTTGTGTGGCCCAATCTATAGTGCTACAACATACAAGTGTTTTCAGAAGCCTCAGATACATAGGAGGCATTATAAACTATAGTGGCTTCAATCATGAGCAGGCTTCTGAATCTCTTCCCCTTCGCTACCACCAAGTTCTCTCTCACTAATCTACATCCATGCTTGTCAAATGTCACATGCATTCCCAAATCATTCAACTTCGAAACTAAAATTAGATTTCTAGCTAATCTAGGAACATGCAAAAAACCAGGGAGGGTTTTAATCCTTCCATCACTGAAACACAACAATACCTTTCTTTTCCCAACAATCAGATATATAGAGTTGTCACCAAGGTAGATATTACCTCCATCATAGTCTTCATATGAGGAGAATTATTCCTTATGTGGAGTCATATGAAATGAGCATCTTGAGTCAACCAACCAGTTTTCATTAGAATCAACATTACATGCAGAAAGTAAAACTTCTTCACTTGCATCTGAGGACTTATCTGAAGCACTCTCCCACTATTTCTTGGGGTTTCTGCATTCCTTCTTCAAATGCCCCTTTTTACCACAGTTCCAACACTTAACTCTGTTCTTTTTACTAGGAGTCTTAGACTGGCCCTTGGACTTGTCCTTATCCCCTTTTTGATCTCCTTTTGATCCCCTTTCCTTAGACCTTCCCCTGACACTGAGAGCATCCCCTGAACTATCCAAACTCTTCTTCCTCAATTCCTATGACAGTAGCACTGAAACAAGAGCATCCAACTTTAGATCTGCAAGGTTAGCAGTGATAGCAAGGATAACATTCTCCCAAGACTTAGGTAAAGAACATAGAAGTAAGATACATTTATCTTCCTCACTAACCTCAACATCTACTGAATCAAGCTGACTCACTAACAAATTAAAAAAATTTAAATGCTCTGCAACTAATTCACCTTCTCGCATTTTCATGGAAAACAATTTTCTTTTTAAATAAAGTTTATTTACCATACTCTTGGCTTGATAGATCTCCCCCAACCATTTCCACAACTTGTATGCAGTCTCTTCCTTTGCGACATTCAATAGGACAGAGTCTGAAAGACACAAATGGATGGTTTCTCGTGCCTTCTTATCCAGTCTATCCCACTCATCTTGAGAGACATCGTCAGGTTTCTTCTCTTTTTGGATAGCCAACCATTGGTTTCTTTCTTCCAACAAATCTTCCATTTTTAGCTTCCACAACTCATACCCCATTTCGTTGAGCTTCTCAATGTCCAATCGAGAGGTTGATGCAATGGTGGATGCAGCCATAATAACAACACAAGATCTGTAAAACAAACATAACCAAATCCCCCATTGCAGCTACATCTTCTACACTACCACCCAAGAGTCAAAGTTGGCCAAGCTCTCATACCAAATCTTAGAAATGAAAGCAACACTACTTCAATGGAAATTTGATTCAAGATAAATTTCAGCAATCTTTAACTGTGTGTTATTAATGGAGATTATAACACAGAAACAAAACTATGCTTCATAGAAATGCAAAATCAGAAATATGAACACATAACACAATGTTTAACATGGAGAAAACCTTTTTGGGTAAAAAAATCCACACAGGAAAGAGGCCCAATGTTTGTATTAATCTGAAAATGATTTACAATACAACAACACTTCAACTCTCTCCACCAGTCTTCAATCTGACAGCATTCTGGCAGCACCCAAGTACCTAAAAATTGTATTACAGCAACTAATACATGGAAAATACTTATAGAAACATTTTCTAACTCATCTTAGGAATTCACCTTCTCTCTCATGAGATTCCCCAACATACAAATATTAAATGCCATCTTACAAGCACCTTCCACTTGTCCAAAAATAGCCATGCAAAGATTGGGTGCCCAAGACTAAATCTGGCCTCTTACAGCATCTTATGACATGTCATAACTATCATATATTCCAACAAAAGAAAATCTTTCCAAGATAGGAACCTTGGGCTAAATATAGAAAATATACAACTAACACATCTGTCATATGCGTCATAGAATCACAGAATCTTATGACAACTTGCAGCTATCATAGATTCACTCTCCAAACATTATGAAAGTTGTCATACATGCCAAAAATAGTATATTCCTGAAGGGAGCATGCCTATCCTCATTTACCATGAGTTTTTACATTTGCCAACTGGAAAAGTCACTCTGTAACTGCCACCGGTAACTCCGAAATTACAACTGACAATGAGACTACCTCATTCCCTTATGGGTAATTACAAATAACAAATAATAAATGGAATAAAATAAAAAAATTGTAATTTACAAGGTTAATGGCACCTTATTCCAATAGCATAGTGGTGGATTAGTAGGACATTTTGGTATTGATAAAATAGTAGCTTTGGTGAATGAACATTATTTTTGGCCTCATATATATAAGGATGTAAGAATTTTTTTTTAGGGTTGTAGAATTTGTCAAATTGCAAAAGGAAGTAGTCAAAATACTAGATTGTATAAACCTCTAACAGTACCAGATAGACCTTGGGAAGATATAAGCATGGATTTCATATTAGGGTTATCAAGAACACAAAGGGGACATGATTCTATATTTGTAGTAGTGGAGATATTTTCAAAGATAGTGCCTTTCGTTCCTTGTAAGAAGACAAATGATGTTGTACATGTTGCTGACCTAATTTTAGGGAGATTGTGAGATTGTATGGATTACCAAAGAGTATAGTTTTAGACAGGGATACAAGTTTCATAAGAAATTTTTGGAGGACATTGTGGAAGAAGATGAAGACATACCTAAAGTTTAGTTCAACATTTCATCCACAGATAGATGGACAAAGAAAAGTGGTAAATAGGAGTTTGGGCAACTTGTTGAGATGTTTGAGAGGAGGTAAGGCATGAAATTGGGATATAATTCTATGAAAAGAAAAGTTTGCATATAATAATTCAATGAGTAGAAGTACAAGGAAGACACCATTTAAAGTTGTGACTGGAATACAACCTAGAGGAGTTGCAAATCTTAGAGATATCAGTATGGAGAACAAAAGGAGTGTGAAAGTAGAAGAATTTGCAAGATACATGGAAATAGTACACACTCAGGTCCAGAAGCATTTGGAAGAAATGAACAAGTATAAGGGAAAAGCAGATGAGAAGAGGAGACATAAGGAATTTTCTATTGGAGATGAAGTCATGGTATACCTCATAAAGGAAAGATTTCTAGTAGGGACATACAACAAGATGAAAATGAAGAAGGTTGGACCATGCAATATTCTTAATAAGTTTGACTCAAGAAATGCATATGAAGTGGAACTATGGGAAACACTTGGCATATCACCAATCTTCAATATTATAGATCTATATCAGTATCATTAAGGAGAATCAAGTGACAACACTGTAGAGTTAGTTTAAAGGATCAAATATCGCATCAACAATATGAGTAGATAGAGCAGATTTTGGATAGAAGAATTGGGTGCAGTACAAGAGGCAAGGAATACAAGGAGTACCTAGTTAAGTGGAAAGGAATACCAAAGGAATAATCATCATGGATTTCTCAGGCTAAGGTAGACTGCATTGGTTTTCCTCTAGCCCCACGAAAGTGAGGGACTCACTTTTCAAACAACCCTGGGTGTTTGATGCAAGAGCATCCCAAGTTGAAAGGTAATCTTCCATCAACCAAAAACATTTCTTTTCTTACATTTTAGTTAGTTTTTGTTTAGTAGATTGCACTACATTTCACTGCATGATCATTTCATAGCTTGCAACAAAGGATCAGGTTTCTAAAATGGCTCATCTACATCATATCCAGATTTCAAAAGACTTGTAATTGTTTATAGGAAGTTATCACTATCAGAAACATCACCCTGTTACATAGTTAAAGAAACCAGCATTCATTTTAGCATATTGAGTTTGTGACACTTTCTTGTGATGTGTGAAATTTATAAGACATCTCAGAATACATTACAGGACTATAGGCACCTTCAACTAGAATCATAACATGATTTATAAACATTGGAGGCTTCACCATTGGAATTATTCTGACCTACACATTTCATCAATCATTAAACTTTGAGACCCCTTAAGGCTGACGTGGATCATTCCTTGAGCTAGGAATTAATACATAATCATTCACTAGATGCATTAGAAGGTAGTAGGAGGAAGTTAGGAAGTTTGTAGTTAGTGGATAGTTTAAAAAGTTAAGATCGCAGGATAGTGCTTCAAAGCTATATCTTTCTTGTAAGTTGTAATAAGCGAGAGGACAAGCCTGTGAGCTAATTATAGTCTACATATTTCCAGCATATGAAATTTTTAGTTGTTCATGTTATAGATATGATTCCAATGGTTGTATTGTTTGTCATTGATGTCAAGTGACTGTCACAAGGTTGTCATTGATGTCAACACTATTATGGATGTGTAATAGTGTTCATAGTTGGCTGCAATACTCCTAAAGAAGATATATAAAGATACATTGAGATATGCATGTCATGCTCTTGAAGAAGATATATTGAGATGGGAATCAAAAGCATCAAGAAGACACATTAATATGGGAATTAGAAGCACTAAGATATGGTAGTAATGGACTACGATTTGTTGTATGCTCTCCTCTATTGTCCCTAAGAATGCATGTGTTAAGGAAAAGAAGATTTAGCCTCTAGAAGTTGGTGATAGTCTCTATTTCAGAATGACCACCATTGAAGACTATCTAAGAAAGTACTCAACATTTCCATCAGCTTGGTTTTGGGCATTTGCGGACTAAATATAGCTCAATGTAAAGACAAATCCTGCATATTCCAAGTTTCATGATGTGTGGACTGTTGGGAATTAAGGTGTCTCAACCTTTGTAATTTCCTACCATTGGTAATTTAATTATATATTTAATTATTGCCTAATATTGTAATTACTTGCACATTCAATTTGGTCACATAGTTGAGGTGGCATGGTGACATGTCAACTTATTTGGAATGTGACTTGGATGGTCAAGACAATCCTACATGGATTTGGGCATCCCATATTGAGGTGGCATTAATTTTCCATGTGTTGGCATCTTTGGTATGTGGAAGGCAATATTCCATATTATAGAATCTATGACACGTAAGGGCCAAGTTTGGAGATTCCTATGACAAGTGATGACAAGTGTCAGTTGGCATCTTTGCATGAGGGAAAGGCATCTTTGGGCACCCAAGTTGGGCTATGACACATTGTAAGTAGAATATGCTATATTTAGTATTGTATGACAGATTCTCTTACAACATTTAAGATTGCTATTGTGGGTAGATTTTATAACAGTTGTACGTTGCATAAGAGAATATGTCATAGTCTATTTTTATCCTAGAGTGCTCTACATTGGGAAAGTCAAATCTGCCATGTATGATAGATGTAAGGGATGTAAGGACAGCAAGGACAAGTGTCCTTTGATGTTGAAAATGGCCATGTGGCCAAGGTGGACGCCTATCCCAAGATGCTCTCAAGATATGCCTTGTAATCTCTATAAAATGCATAGTTTGGAGTTGTAGTTGCATAGTGTTTTTACAGGTACTATTATGCTACCGGAATAACTCTAGAATCAACATTTGTGAACTCTTGGAAGACTTGCATTGCAAGTGTATTGTAAACTGTTGTTGTTTTGATAATACATTATGCAAGTTTAGAGTGTAGGGTTTTTTACCTGAAAAGGTTTTCCCCACGGTATATCTTGTGTTACCTTCTTTATGTGTTGTGTTGTTGTTGTAATATTTATGTTATTAGTTTAATGTTGCTGCAATTGTAAGGATTTAAATGAATTTGCACTCCATTTCCCTCATTAGATTGGTGTAGGAAGTGTGTTCCATGTACCTTGCTTCCTTTAAGTTGGTATCAGAGCTTGATCACCTGTGATCCTAGTTGTTGGGTAGGGGTTTTTTAAGCTAATCTTTGATTGAGTGGGAGTCTGTGCAGAGTATTGTATGATCTTGTTGCAGCAAGAAGATGGCTAGCACATCCAAAAGAATAGAGGTAGAGAAATTCAATGGCACTAATTTTGAGTTATGAAAACTTAAGATGGAAGACATGCTTGTTGATTGTGACCTATGGGAGACCGTATCTAGTGTAAAACCAGCTGCTATGGCACAAGCTGATTGGGATCTCAAAGATCAAAAGGCTAAGGGTCTCATAAGACTTAGTCTAGCTAATTCTGTCTTGTTGAATGTCCATGATGAGAAGAGCACAAAAGACCTTTGGAAGAAGTTGGGTGATGTTTATCAGGCTAAATCCCTAGTGAACAAACTTTTCCTGAGAAATAAGTTGTATTGTCTGAAGATGGAGGATGGAGGATCTATTGCAAATCACTAGAATGCATTTAACATGTTAATTAAACAATTGACATCAGTTGGTGTGAAGATGGAGGAGGAGAATCATTGCATGACCTTGCTTTGTTCTTTGCCAGACTCGTGGGATCATCTTGTGATGGCTATTGGGACAACCACATCCACTTTTACAATGGATGAAGTGGTATCTTTGTTGTTATCTGAAGAGATGCAGAGAAAGTCTTCTAAGGTAGCTAAAGAGGCTCTTGTGGTTCGTGGAAGACCCAAGGAGAAAGGGAAAAAGAAAGACAAGAAAGCTGATAAGGGCAAATCCAAATCCTGTGGGAGATCCAAATCTCCTGGAAAGTCCAAGGCTCTGTGTTGGAACTGTGGTAAATCTAGACATTTCCGAAAGGAATGCAAAGAGGAAAAGAAAAAGAAGAATGCCCCAGATTTAGATTCTGACAAATCACAAGATGATGGTGATGCCTTCATTACAGCCCTAGCCACCCATGCATCTGATGATGTGTGGTTGATAGATTCTGGTGCATCATTCCACATGACCTCGTATCGAAGCTAGTTCACGAAGTATGAAGAGTTCAATGGTAGAAAAGTATACTTGGCTAATGAATCTCATCTGAAGATTGTTGGTCATGGAAGAGTCTCTATTAGATTCCCTAACGGACAAGTGAAGGGGATCACTAGGGTTATGCACATCCCAGGCTTGGCACAGAACCTACTTTCTATAAGTATGTTAAATGATGCAGGTGTGCAGGTTGTCTTTTCAAAGGATGGATGCAAGATGACTAGAGGATCTATGGTGCTTGTGAAGGGTACTCGGAGAGGTACTCTATTTCAGCTGGAGGCATGCACTTCACAGTGCAATAGTTCTTCTGACTCGAAGAAAAGAGCTACAGTCACTTCATCCCCACCATCTGAACAAGCAGTGAAAAAATTTATTGTAACACTTTCTGATGGTAGTGCACATGCTTTGGAAGTTAAACTTCCTATTGAAAAGACAATATTATGGCGTATAAGATCTCGTAGAGGGGTTAAATGATTGTAATCTCAAATTTGACTTTTGTGAACATTGCATATATGGAAAGCAAAATTGTGTTCAATTTTACTCTACTTCTCATAAGTCTTCTAGTGTATTGGATCTTATTCATTCTGATGTGTTTAATCCTATTAATGTTCCTTCGATCTCCAAATCTATATATTTTGTATCTTTCATAGATGATTATAGTAGAAGGACATGGATTTATTTTCTCAGAAGAAAATCTGAAGTCTTTAGTTGGTTTAAAGAGTTTAAATCTTTTGCTGAAAAATTAGACTAGTAAAAAGATTAAGTGTTTGAGAACTAATAATGGTGGTGAGTTTTGTTTGGTAGATTTTGATAAGTTCTATAAAGAACAAGGGATTGAAAGACAGAAGACAACTCCTTACACCCCATAGAAAAATGGAGTTGCAGAGAGGATGAATAGGACATTGGTGGAGAGGGCTAGGAGTATGCTTAGTGGAGCAAGCCTCGAACAAAAGTTTTGGGCTGAAGCTATAGCCACTGCTTGCTATCTGGTAAATAGATCTCCTACATCAGCTCTAAAAATGGCCATGTGGCCAAGGTAGACGCCTATCCCAAGATGCTCTCAAGATATGCCTTGTAATCTCTAGAAAATGCATAGTTTGGAGTTGTAGTTGCATAGTATTTTTACAAGTACTATTATGCTGCTGGAATAACTCTAGAATCGACATTTGTGAACTATTGGAAGACTTACATTGCAGGTGTATTGTAAATTGTTGTTGTTTTGATAATACATTATGCAGGTTTAGAGTGTGGGGTTTTTTACCTGAAAAGGTTTTCCCCACGGTATATCTTGTGTCACCTTCTTTCTGTGTTGTCTTGCTGCTGTAATCTTTATGTTATTAGTTTAATGTTGCTACAATTGTAAGGATTTAAATGAATTTGCACTCCATTTCCCTTATTAGATTGGTGTAGGAAGTGTGTTCCGTGTACCTTTCTTCCTTTCATGGACTACCAGAAGTATGTTTTACAAAAGATTAAGTGAAGACAATGTTGGTTCTGTGAAGATGGTCACTACATGGAAGAAGGATGCTCCACAATCCTCTATATTTGTAGATTTGGATATGTGGTTCTAAATGCATGTTAAGACTCCATTGAAGGTGATAATTCTAGAGATTCAGATCATTCACCCTTTTGCTGTCAAAGTTGTGCATGATAGAGTATCGACATATGTTTTGGCAGAGTAAGTTAGTGTTGAAGGTTTGATGTAATGCTCCACATTCCTCTGCAAATGAATGATTGCCCTTGCAGTTTTGAGGACATGTTTCTAGATGTGTATTACATGCTTCTTTTTAGTTTCAAGGTTCTTGGTGGTCGACAACTTAGTTTTTCAAAATGACATGTTGTAGTGTGTTCCAAATGACAGAGTGTTCTCAGAGTAAATGTTGAAGTTGCATGGTACAATTCTTTGATGTGTGGTGGAAAAGGAGTGTTTGGAGATTTTTTATGAGTCGTGTGGACTCGTCTAGAAAAGTTTTGTGAAGATACTTCTTGTTTCCAATACCGTGCAAGGTTTTTCAAGTTGATATGACCATTATACTTCAAGTCTTCATGTATTCTCCTTAAAGTTGTCCTATTTCCAAATGAGAAGAGTGTGCGGATATAATTCCTTGGTGTTTTATGTTGTGAAGGATGTTTCGGACATGGTTAAGCAAGTGTTGGGGTCCACAAGGCTTGGATCTTCTGCTGGCGTAATGTGTGTGTTCACTTAGGACCTATCTTCTACATGTTTCATATTGTGTGATGTCTGGCCGAATTGTAAATGTATTTTTCATATTGTATCTAGATGACAAGATATGTAATCAATGTAACATCATGTATAAATAGGGAATCAAAGTGAATGAGGTGAGCAATGATTGAAAGTTGGTTGAAAAAGGTTTGCAACCAGAAAAAGCAGAATAAATGCATTATTGATGTGCGACTAAGGAGAAAGAGAAGATGTTGTTGATGTTGTTTGGATTCATATTGAAGACATGCTTGTGATAGTGATCAAGTATAGAGTGTCCCTAACAAATCAGATCTTTAGAGGAAAATGTGAGGAGGCAAAAGTGCAATCATCAAAAGTGTGAGTTTTAGTGTCAGTTTTCAAACAATAGAAAGACTATCATACTGTAATCTTTTGTAAGTGTGTTCTCATTTTAGGTAGTAGTATCTTTCTTGGGTCTGACCCTAAATTAAAGTCATCAAGGACTAGAAACTTCCTTGGGAGTGACCCTAAATCAAAGTTACTTAGGGAGTAGAAGCTTCCTTGGGTTAAAGCCCCTAAAACAAAGTTATTATTTGAGCTTCATATATTGTGAGTTAACCCTCACCATGTTTTTTCATTTCTAGGGTTTTCCACATATATCTAGTTTTATGTGTTGATGTGAATTATGTCATTCTCCCATGTTGATATTGTGATGCTTATGGTTTAATTTTCTCCAAAAAAGTTGAAGTTGTTGAAATTGAAAATTGTTACAATACTGATTCACCCCCCTCTCAGTATTCTTGTGTGTCTAACAATTGGTATCAGAGCCAAGTTCCTCTGAGGAAATCTTAACCACTTGAGGAAGGTCTGAGATGGCACAAGGTGGAACCTGTAAGATACCTAGGTTTGATGGAACAAATTATTCTTTTTGGAAGCTAAGGATGGAAGCCTACATCAATTCTTTAGGGTGTGGAGTTTGGGATTCTATCAAGAAAGGTTACGCTATTCCTACTACTATTCCTACAAATGCGGCTGAAATCAAGAAGTGTGATAACAATGCCAAGGCAAAGTTTGCCATCATGAGTGGATTAATTGATTCAGAACTTTTAAAGGTGATGAGTTGTAGCTCTGCTCAAGAAGTCTAGGATAAACATGAAACCATTTATGAAGGAGATAAGAAAGTAAAGCAAGCTAAGATGCAAATCCTCAGAAGTAGATTTGAAACCCTAAAGATGACAGAGGATGAAAACATTGTTTGATTTATGCTCTGAGTAAATGAAGTGGTCAATGGCATCACAAGTCTTGGTGGTGAGATAAAAGAGGATGAAATTGTGAAGAAGGTTCTGAGATCTCTTCCCAAATCTTATAGTCATAAGGTAACTACTATTGAGGAGACTACAAACTTGGATAAATACTCTTTAGACCAAATGTTTGGGACCCTTACTACTTTTGAAATGAGAGAATTTGACAGTGATGTTCCACCAAAGAAAGAAGTTGCTTGCGAAGTCAGTAACAAGACAAAGGTTGAGATTGCTGATGAAGATGAAAGCCCTGATGATGTTAAAGCAAATTTTGTAAGAACACTAAAGAAAGGATCTAGCAAATATAAAGGTAAGTTACCCTTCAAATGTTTCAATTATGGAAAGGTAGGTCACTTTTCTTCTAAATGTCCTCTTAAATAAGTTAGCAGAGGTTACAGAAATAGTAAATTCAAAAGGAGTTTGTTTTCCATAGAAGACAATTATTCTTCAGAAGATGAGGATCATGATGATTCAAATGATGAAACACTTTTTTTGGCCATGAGTGTTCGTGACAAAAATGATGATGTTGGAAAATGTAGAAAAACTGATACCTTTCAAACAATCCAAAACAATGAAAGATCAATGGTTGTATGGACTGCCTTCCATGCAAAATAAGAAACCAAAGCTTGGGTTATTGACAGTGGTTGTTCAAATCATATGATTGGTGACAAAGAGAAGTTTATCATCCATGAGAAGTGGGATGGTGGAGCTGTCATGTTTGGATGTGATGAGTCAACTCAAATCTGTGGAAAAGGTGTCATAACTATTGATGGAAAGAATATGACTGAGGAGGTTCTCTATGTCAAAGGATTACAACACAATCTTCTTAGTGTCGGTTAGATGTGTAGGAAAGGTTACAATCTTACTTTTCATGCCAATGGTTGTGAAATCAAGAAGGCAGGATCCAGAAAGCTAGTTGTAGAAGGTATCAAGACATGTGGTGACATTTATCACCTGAAAGAGGTAAATGGAAGAACATGTTTGTTGTCTCAATCTAGTGAATATTGGTTGTGGCACAAAAGAATGGGACACAACAATTTTGGTAATATGGTAAGAATTATCTCTACTCATGCAGTGAGAGATATGCCTAAGATAATCAAGCCTGCAAACACTATATGCAAGGAATGTCAAATGGGAAAGCAGACAAAGATAAGTTTTAAAAGCAATGAGTACTCTTCTTCAAAGCCATTGGAGCTTATTCACATAGACCTATGTGGACCTACAAGAGTAAAGAGTCAACAAGGTGAAAGGTATTTAATATTGTTCATTGAGGATTATTCTAGAATGGCTTGGGTTACTTTCTTAAGAGAAAAATATGATGCCCTTGAGAAGTTTAAAGTTTTCAAAGCTTTGGTTGAAAATGAAATGGATACTAAGATCAAATGTTTAAGGTCAGATAGAGCAGGTGAGTTCACTTCAAATGAATTTGAATAGTTTTGGGAAGATCATGGTATTAGGAGGCATTTTTCTGCTCCTAGAACCCCTCAGCAAAATGGGGTAGTGGAAAGAAAGAATAGGATTACGCAAGAAATGTCTAGGGCAATGTTGAAAGATGAAGATCTACCTGATATATACTGGAAGGAAGAAAATCACACTACTGTCTATCTAACTAACAGAGTGTAGTTAAGGGTCAACAACACAAAGACCCCTTATGAGTTGTGGTATGGAAGACCTCCCACTATCAGATACTTCAGGATCTTTGGTAGAAAATGCTATATTAGAAGAGATGAAGAAGACCTAGGAAAGTTTGATTCAAGATGTGATGAAGGAATCTTTCTTGGTTACTCAACTAGAAGCAAGGCCTATAGATGCTACAACAAAAGGTTGGGAAAGATGATTGAAATAAAAAATGTCAAAGTAGATGAAGACTTGTATCAAATCTCACAAGATTCAGAAGACACCAGATCTAATATCTTTCCTTGCATTGAAGATGAAGAAGAAGAAGTGAAAGAAGAAAAGGAACAAGAACCAGAGTAGATGCCTAAGACTCCAGCAAAGTATGTTTAGAAGAATCACTTAGCAAAGAAGATCATTGGAGACAAGAATGAAGGTATGTAGACAAGGAGAAGGTTTGCCAAGACACATGAGCAAGCAAACTTGTGTTTGTTATCAAAAGTAAAACCTAAGACCTTTGCTGAAGCTAGCAAGGATGATGGATGGATAAAATTCATGGAAGAAGAATTAGATTAGATTGAGAAGAATCAAACATGGAAATTGGTTCCCAAACCAGCAAACAAGAATATTATAGGAACAAAATGGGTATTCCAGAGAAAATTGAATGAAGAGGTGAAGTTGTAAGGAACAAATAAAGACTAGTATGCAAAGGATACACTCAAGTAGAAGGCATTGATTTTGAGGAGAATTATGCTTTAGTAGCAAGGATGGAGGCAATCAAAATGTTCCTTTCTCTTTCTACTCATAAGAACTTCAAGGTATATTAGATGGATGTCAACATTTCTGAATGGTGACCTAGAAGAGGAAGTATACATTGAACAACCACATGGTTTCCAAATATCAGAAGATCCAGACATGGTATGCAGACTTAAGAAGGCTTTGTATGGTCTCAAACAAGCACCTAGGGCTTGGTATGCAAGATTAGACAATTTCTTACTCTAGAAGGGCTTCAAGAAAGGTACCACAGATAGTAATCTTTATATAAAGGAAGAAGGAGACATGATTTTGATAGTTGCAGTATATGTTGATGACATCATTTTTGGTGGAGATGATGATATGTGTAGAAGGTTTGTAGAGGAGATACTAAAAGAGTTTGAGATGTCTGTGATTGGTGAAATGTCTTTCTTCCTTGGAATTCAAATTTTCTAGCTAGATGGTGGTATCTTTATTTCTCACGCTAAGTATGTCAAAGAATTGTTGAAGAACTTTGCTATGGAGGATTTAAAACCAATGAGAACTCCCATGGTCACTAGATGTGACTTAAGCAAAGATGATGAGTCTCCAAAGGTGGATTAGACTATCTATAGGTCTATGATTGGAGCATTGTTGTACTTGACTGCCTCTAGACTTGACATTATGCATGCAGTATGTGTGGTTTTTAGATATCAAGCCAATCCTAAGAAAACACATGAGAAGGTAGTGAAAAGGATATTCAGATACTTGAAAGGAACTCCAGACTATGATCTATGGTATCCAAAAGGTAATGACTTTGATTTGAATACATACATTGATGCTAACTCGGCTGGTTGTGTTGATGATAGAAGTACAATAGTGGTGCTTTCTTTCTAGGAAGCAGATTGGTTTCATGGTAGAGAAAGAAGTAAGATTTAGTGTCCTTATCAACTATAGAAGTAAAGTATATTGCAGCATCCTCCTTCTATACACAAGTGTTGTGGATGAAGCAAAATCTGAAGGCTATCAAGGTATTGTATGATGAGCCTATTCCTATTTTGTGTGACAATACAAGTGCTATCAATATTTCCATGAATCCAGTGATGCATCCTAGAACCAAACATATAGCAATCAAATATCACTTTTTGAGAGAGAAGGTTCCAGATAAGGAAGTGAAGCTGGAATATGTTCCAACAAAGGATCAAATTGCAGATATCTTTACAAAGGCTATTGCATAGGACACCTTTGAGGATCTCCAGCAGAAGTTAGGGGTAATTGACCCTCCTTGCTAAAGATGCATAGTGATGCATCTATCCAGGGGGAGTTAATGTTATATCTTTGTTTCCTGGACTGATGATGGCTACCTCAGGGGGAGCAAGTAGTGGTTGCTGATGATACCTAGGGGAGTTTATTTGTTGCAAGAAAAATTTATATCTTAAAGGAAAATATGCAGATGTATGGATGCTGATGAAATTGATGGTAGCTGCCCTTTGTTCTTGATGTCAAAGGGGGATAAATGTGCAAGTATGTGTTTTCATCAATGTCAAAGTGGGAGATTGTTAGACAGATGATTCCAATGGTTGTATTGTTTGTCATTGATGTCAACATTGTCACAACATTATAATTGATGTCAATACTGTCATAAGGTTGTCATTGATGTCAACACTATTATAGATGTGTAATAGTGTTCATAGTTGGATGTAATGCTCCTAAAGAATACATAAAGATACATTGATATATGCATGTCATGGTCCTAAAGAAGATACATTGAGATGGGAATCAAAAGCATCAAGACACATTAATATGTGAAGTAGAAGCACTAAGATATGGTATCGATGGACTAAGATTTGTTGTATGTTCTTCTCTACTATCCCTAAGAATGCATGTGTTAAGGAAAAGAAGATTTGGCCTCTAGTAGTTGGTGATAGTCACTATTTCAAAATGACCACCATTGAAGACTGTCTGGGAAAGTGCTCAGAATTTCCATCAGCTTGGTTTTGGGCCTTTACAGATTGGAATATAGCTTCTAATGTAATTACAAATCCTACATATTCCAAGTTTCATGATGTGTGGACTACCAAAAGTATGTTTGCAAAAGATAGAGTGAAGATAGTGTTGGTTCTGTGAAGATAGTCACTACATGGAAGAAGGATGCTCTGCATTCCTCTAGATTTATAGATTTGGCTATGCATTTTTGAAGGTATGTTAAGATTCTAGTGAAGGTGATAATTCTAGATATTCAGATCATTCACCCTTCTAATGTGGAAGTTGTGCATGATAGAGTACCGACATATGTTCTAGCAGAGTAAGTCAGTGTTGAAGGTTTGATGGAATGCTTCACATTCCTTTGAAAATGAATGATTTCCCTTGTGGTTTTGAGGACATGTTTCTAGATGTGTATTACATGCTTCTTTCTAGTTTCAAGGTTCTTGGTGGTCCACAGCTCAGGTTTTCAAAATGACAGCATGTTGCAGTGTGTTCCGGATGACAGAGTGTTCTTAGAGTATATGATTGAAGTTGTGTGGCATAATTCTTTGATGTACTATGGCAAAGGAGTGTTTGGGTATGTTTTATGAGTCATGTGGACTCATCTAGAAAAGTTTCACGATGATATTTCCTGTTTCCAATACTGCACAAGGTTTTTTAAGTTGATATGGTCGTTATACTTCAAGTCTTCATGTATTCTCCCTAAAGTTGTCCTATTTCCAAATGAGCAGAGTGTGCAGATGTAATTTCTTGGTATTTGAAGTTGTGAAGGATGTTTTGGACCTAGCTAAGAAAGTGTTGGGGTTTGCAAGGTTTGGATCTTCTACTTGTGTAACATGCGTGTTCACTTAGGACCTATTTTCTACACATTTCATATTGTGTGATGTTTGGCCGACTTGTAAATGTATTTTTCATATTGTATCTAGCTAACAAGCTATGTAATCAATGTAACATCATGTATAAATAGTGAATGAAAGTGAGTGAGGTGAGAAATGATTGTAAGTTGATTGAAAAAGGTTCGCAAGAAGAAAAATTAGAATAAATGCATTATTGATGTGCGACTGAAGGAGAAAGAGCAGATGTTGATGCTATCCACATTCATCTTGAAGACATACTTGTGATGTCAATGATCAAGTATAGAGTGTGCCTAACTAATCAGATCTTTAGGAGAAAGTGTGAGGAGGTAGAAGTGCAATCATCAAAAGTGTGAGTTTCAATGTCAGTTTTCAGACAATAGAAAGATTGTCATACTATAATATTTTGTAAGTGTGTTCTCATTTCAGGGAGTAGTAGCTTCCTTGGGAGTGACCCTAAAACAAAGTCATCAGGGAGTATAAGCTTCCTTGGGAGTGACCCTAAATCAAAGTTACTTAGGGAGTAGCAGCTTCCTTGGGTTAAAGCCCCTAAAATAAAGTTATTGTTTGAGCTTCATATATTGTGAGTTAATCCTCACAGTGGTTTTTCCCTTCTAGGGTTTTCCACATATATATGGTGTTATGTGTTGATGTGTGTTGTTCTCAAAATCAGCTACCCTCATTTTTGTAGACAACCCCTACGAAACTTGTCTGTTTCATAGTCTACACTCTAATTTCGCAAATCGAGACAAGTTCTCTTGGCCTTGTGCAAAGTCATATGACATCCTAAACTAGTTTGCGACATTCCCTCAAATCAATTCCTCAAAATTTGTGTGAATCGGTTAGGTTGCAAACTGATCAAAATATCAATTTTGATCATTTCAGGGTGTTAGTAAAATTTTGAAACTTTATGTGCAATGATGGAAAAATCCGCTGCTCTTGCTTACCTTTTTTTTAGTTGTGTTGAGTCGGTGAAAAATGTCGCTTTTACATAGTCTTTTGTGTCAACATGTCTGAGTGGTAATTTTTACCGCTATTACATGTTCTTAGTTGAAAGCAAATGTATAGGCGGTAATTTTTACCGCAGTTGCATTATGGTTAGCACATGTTGGGTCAGCGATTTTAACTACCCGAGTAAGATCTTGAGGATTGTGAACTTCAATAGCATTTATGAGCACTCGTGTTAACATTAAGAGCTTACCTTTTAAACCTTTTTTAATGTGTAAATCCATTTTATTTTGTTATTTCTTTTTCTCTAAACCTTCCAATTGACTCATGAAACCTTCCTTAAACTGCTCGATCATGTTGATCCTAGATTTAGATGAATTTCGGGTCACCAAGGTTATGTTTAGGGTTTCAGTCATTTTGATAGGTAAGTCTTTAACTTTTGTTTTTGTTTTCTTCTAGGGTTTTTTCTTGTTTAAATGAAGCAATTGTTCGTGTCTTCTCAAAATTATATTGTTCAAGGCAAATCGTCCTTTGTTTTGTTTTTATTTCTTTCTCGAGTCGTTTTTAAAACCCTAGTCCTTGCTTAATCCTTCTCTAGCCAACATTTTATCAGAAAATTTCACCAATACATAAGAATTAACCACCGCATGCCTAGTCGGCCAATTTTACTACTTAAAGCGTGAACTTACATAGCCATTACAGGTGTAGTGTCAGCAAAATTTGCCGCTCAAAGTCCTTCCATATGAATTTTTGCATAAGTGCTAAGTCGGCAAAAATTGTCACTTATGCATTTGAAAGCTATACCCCCAAGGTGTATGGGTGGTGAATTTCATTGCCCTTACACGAAGAAAACTTTGAACATCCAACCTGCGAGAGTGGTAAAAATCACCGCTCAAACACTTAAAAATACCTCTTATGCATTGTCAGTGAAATTTGCCGCTCGAACATAGATTGTTTCAACATGCAAAAGTGGTTAATTTTACTGCCAATACATTTGCATTTTAGCCTACCTATAGGGTCAGTAAAAATGGCCGCCCTGACACTTGCAATACATCCCTCTAATTGAAGGGCGACAAATTTTGCCGCTCGTCCATTCACTCTCAATTTTTCCTAACTCTAAGAGATTTCAATTTTGCTTCTTCAAGCCCACTTTCCTCCATTTTTTGACCCACTTGCACTCTAGCCCTTTCAAGCGTATCTCCATAGTCATGATCATTGACATGTAATTTTTCCAGATTACTAGTATTTCCCCTAATTGCATGATCATGGCTTTTTGTTGCAGTTTCTTCTACATATTTTCTCTATTCAGCAACATCCTTCTGGTGATAGCTTTTTTAGATGACTGAGTTGTCTCCAAAGAAGTCGAAAGTGATGAAGTATAAGTATCAGGGTGTTTTTCCAATCACCTCGGTTACTTCCAATGTTGATGGCATTTGGGATATAGAGATTGGCCATGTGGACATGGTTGAATTTGTGGAAAGAACCAAGCCTAATAATCCTAGTTCTGTAATGAAGAAGATTATTGATAGCAACATTCATTTGGTGTCATCTTTCCCGGTGCCAACCCATAATACAGAGTTTGTTCTTCAGTGTGCTCAATTCTACAATAGAGATACTCAGGCGGTAGTGGATGCAAATGGTAATGTGATAATCAGATTAGATCTAGAATTCATTGATAAAGATTTCATGTGCCCTATTGTTATAGAAGTTATAAAACTAGATTTTACTGAAGCCCAAAAAGAGTATGACAAAAATTCTGAGAAGGCTAAGAAGGTAATCAATACTAAATGGCTCAAGACTTCAAGGACAAACTTGTCTAGCAGAACTGATTTTGTAGAAGAAGTTGGTGATCTTATAACTCTTCTTAGCAGGATAAGGGGATTGGCCTCTTCCTCACTTTTTTGTGAGTGGATGTACCCTTTTATCAAGGTAATACTTCAAGGTAAACAAGCCTTCTTCTGGGGTGAGCAAATCAACAATGCTCTACATGAGCAATTGACTAAGGTGTCCACTACCTTTAAATTCTATATGACTTCTTACCTTGTATATATAGCAGCCTCCATGAGAATCTTTCCAGGTTGGACATCAGAAGGAGATAATAGAGTAGTTCCTGTATATCAGTACTATTCTCAACTGACATTGAAAGGTTTTGTTCACCACTTCAGGAGGGTAAATGATGCTTTCTTTGCAGTGTTCTTATGTCTTTTTGACCCTCAGTTGGAGCAAAGAAGAGTTTCAGACGAAGCTTGGTTAGTTGTGAATGATTATGGATGCATGTTCTTACAATTTCCTTCTTTCTCATATTTAAGGGTTGGCTTTTTCCAAGGTCATCCTTATATGTTGCCAAGATTTCCTTCAGACAAACTTGTTATAATGGAATTATGTAGACAAATGATTGTCCTACATAATAAGCAAATGGAGCTCAAGAAACTAGGATTCAGGTTTCCAGTTGAAATTGGCAGGTTTTCAGTATCAACTGCTGCAAAGGCTAGAGCCATAGAAACTAAAATGCAGCTAGTAACCATGAAACAATTCAAATGAAGGCCAAGGTTTGATTACAGGGGTGTGAAAGATAAGATCAAGAGGAAGACCTAGTTTCATGAACCTATGGTCAAGGATGTCTGGGTAGACTTAAGGACAAAAGAAGAGATCAGAAAACTAGACTATAGCAGGTTATCTCTAGAACAAATTGAATATATGGGATTGGCTGATATTCCTAAAGACTTGGTGGATGATGGAGAGTTGATTGATGATAGATATAACATTGAACAGGTTGCTGGTTCTCCTCTTCCTCCTATTCAATGGTCTCAGAAAGAATTGACTTCTCTAAGGAAAAGGTTTGAACCTATATTGGCTAACACCAATAAGTGGCTAGAAGATAAGGGAATTGCTTTGAAAGAATTCCTTACAGGATCAGAAACTAAAGTTCAAGAACAAGTATGTAAGAAGGTGGAGAATAGGATGAAGAACAAGAGTGACATTCCCTCTTCTTCCAAGCCACATAAGCCCAGGATCAAATTTCTGATGAAGAAGTCAAAGGCTGTGGAGAAAGAATCTGAGATAGAAGATATGGAAATTGAGAAATAGAATACTAAAGAGCCAGCTACTGAGGAAATGGAGGTTGAAGACGGACCTACAGAAGAACAAGGAGAGGAAGTTTTATCTCCATAGGAGAATGTACAACAAGAAACGCGAGTCTCTTCTCCTTTGTCTGACACACCTGTGTCATTGCCTCTATCTGTTTCACCCATTAACATCCCCTTGTCTGAATCTCCATCACCTTCAAAAATAATTTTTGATAATCCTCAAAATTCTTTTGATGATGTTCTTCATTCCTCAAAGTCTATTCCTAGCTTATCCTCCTCATCTTTTGATATTGGGGATACTTCTATATTTGATCACTTTGTAATGAATACTAAACAAGTTTCTAATGTGAATGTGTCAGGTGCAGTTTTTACTAATACTCCACCTATTGTTTCTACTTCCAATGCAAGTGTAGTTCTAGTAACACCAATAATGGAAATAGATCCTAATGTGAGTACTTCTGTGCTTCCTCCATGGTTGTCAGCATATACACCAAAAAGGAAGAAACAAGCCATCTCTCCAAATGACTTTGATTTTCGTAAGCCGGTGCCTGTAAAAGCTAAGACCCCAAGAAGCCAAAGATTCTTTCGAGAATGCTTGGAGACAAAGGACACAAATTTTTGGAGATTGCAACACCTCCATAGGATGCAACTATAGAAAATTTTAGTATGAATGATTATTCTATCTCTAGGGCTGAGCTAGGCAAAATAACTCATGAAAGTGCAAAGACTAACATGTAGTCAGCAATGGACATTCTAATTCAGAAGTTTGACAAAGAGAAAGAAATGAAGGATCATTACAAAGCAATGGTTGAACAGTTGACTGCAGTGGTGAGGCAAATTACTTTGAATTCAGAATCAGTGACTCCTGAGGCAATTTTTGTAGAAGATCCTATCATCCAGAAAGCTAAAAGGACTCATCTTAAGGGAAGAGTACTTGAAGAATATTTGGAAAGGATGCGTACATAAGGAATCTCTTTGCTTACAGACCTATCTGAGAAGACAGATAAAATGAAGAAAATAAGAGCAGAACTTGATGACTTGATTGATGTTATTTCTAAAGATATTGAGCGTCTAGAACAGAATCATGATAAGTGGGTAGAGATGAGAAAGCTGAAAATAAGCGCTCTAATATCAATTGGTGTCATGCCAAATAGGGATTCTTATACTAAAACCAAAGAGGCATTGACATATCGGAGACGTGTACTGAAAGATTTGATCAATTACCTGGAAACTGCAAGAAAACTAAGTGATCAAAGTGATGTTAGTCTTTTGCATAAATTGGAGGAGCTTCTATGCAATCTAGTGTCACAGGATAACCGATTTCTTTCTGCATAAGAGATGATTCAAGAATTTGAAAATATGTTCCGGAAAGAGTTCGAGGACAAAACATTTTTAGTGGCCTCCGTGGATAATATTCTTGACAATTAGTTAACTTTGGATAATCTGAAGGCTAAGTTAACTAGTCACGCAAAATCAGTTACCACTTCAGAGATGCAATAGTTAGATCCTAGATGATTTTCAAGAACACGGTTAGTCCAGACAGTCTTGGGATGGAAGCAGCATTCACCATGTATGATTTCCACATGAAAAAAGAAGGCAATGCAAGTTGAAACAACTTTTCATTACTTGATTTATTTTCTCCTTTTCAGATGTACTTTTGAAATAATTTTGGACATGTTTACGTGTACTTTTCTCATATGTAATTACATGTAAAAACATAGGAAGTCCCAAATCAAAAAGGACTCCTTTGTTGAATAAGTCATAGTTAGTTTTTCTTTTCCTATTTTTTCTCTCGTTTCCTCTTATAAATAAAGAGGATCCCCATTGTAAATATAATCTTTTAGTTATTGAAGCGAAACTCTTCTAAATTGAAGAGCATTTTGAGACTTTGTGTTCAAATTGTAAATCAAATTTTATCAAGCGAATAAAAAAGCAAGTGATCATTCAATCTTTGTGTTGAAATAACTTGTGGTCTATTAGAAATTTTTCTTATGTCCTTTTCCTAATACTATCTTATCTGCTTGATCAAATTGTAGTGTGAGTGTGAATAATCTAAGAGATGTTCTAAAGATGATTGTGGAGACTTTGTGCTACAACAATTATCTTTAGTTTGTGATTTTGTGTTTTGAAGTAAAAGATTTTGGAAAGACTTTGAGCTACTATTATCTTTTGTGATCATATGTTTTATCATAGCATTCGGTGAAGACTTTGAGCTGCACCTTACTCTACTTAGTTCTAAATTATAAATTGGTAAAAGGAGCAACGATAGACTTTGTGCTCTCATGGGTTTCTTGGTTATTCAAATTTGTATCAAGAAAGTGCTATTTCATTTTGTAAACATCATTTTTGAAAAAAGAGAAATGGATGATATGGTCTCACCCCCAAGTTAGTATTTAGTTTAAATAAGTTTGTCATAGTTGATAGGGAACCTCCCCTTGCTGAGAGGAGAGATTTATCTCATTACACTGTGGTCAATATAACCATTTTGCCTTCAGTTAGTTGAAGAAAAAATATTCACCCAACAATGTGCATTGTGTTATTCTCTCATGTTGATATTGTGATGCTTAAGGTTTAATCTGCTCCAGATAAGTTGAACTTGTTGAAATTGAAAAATGTTATAATATTGATTCACCCCCCTTCTCAGTATTCTTGCGTGTCTAACAGTTCATGATATAAAATCAATAAATTTCCATTTGTTGCTCCATTATTTGTGTTTTTCGTTGTGTTTACTCTAAGGCTGCATGGTAGGATAGTCCTATTCCTAGACCCTCCATCCATGACTACACCAAAACTCAATGCCTAGATCTTTGAGAAATGGAAGACTAAGGAATGGAAGGTTGGATTAGAGGGTGAAATCTACATTTACCCTTGTGCTAAGGGGTTCTTCATTTTGGAATTTGATTCTATTAAAGACAAGGAGAAGGTGTTGAGATTTGGTCCATGGTATTTCCAAGAGGATTTTATATGCATGAAACCTTGGTATCCATCATTCAATCCTAGAACAAAGTCTTTCGATTTAGCTTTTCTCTGGGTGCGTTTACCCTACCTCACCTTGCAATTTTGGGAAATAGATAGTTTGCAGCCTGCTATTGTGAAAGGTTTAGGCAAATACCATTTTATTTCACCTGAAACAGTTCATCTCACCAATAATACTTATGCGAGGCTATGTGTTGAAATGAATAACTAAGATTTAAATCATAAGGAGATGATAAAAAAACAAGTATTAATAAGTTTCAAAGTGTTAAATTTAGATTTAGTATTGTACTTAATTGGTAGAGAGTTCCTTTTGTTAGAAATAAAGGTAGACAACTATCAATGAAAATTGATTACAACTATATAATATGGATATTTAACTGTGTAGAACAAAACTGGAGATAGTATGAAATCAACACAAAGAAATAACATAATAGAAGATAAAACACATAACACGGTGTTTACATGGAGAAACCCTTTCGGGAAAAAACTCCACACAAGAAGAGATGCACTAGTTTGTATTAACTTCAATAGAATTTATAATTTACAACCCTATAAATCTCCTCTTCAATCTTCAATCCAGTAGTGCTTATTTTTTCCAATCTAAACTTTCTACTATTTCATAGTTGTAATACAATATCCTCATAAAGGGGTTGCCTTATGGGGCAAGAAAATCCAACATAACCTCTATAACCATATATGTGACCTAATGATGAATGGTCTAGATTTACAATGAAAAATATATATAAAATGTTGCTTTCGGGGGTGCTACCCCCATACCCTGCATGGGGGGTACCACCCCTCCCCCCAGTGCTCTCCCCCAGAATGAAATGTGCTCCCTAACCAACATCTAGTACATACCAGGATCAAACATGCGGCTGAAAAAAAATCACTACTTGGTGAAACCTTTCATCCCTTATGGGCAATTTACAAACAATAATAGGAATAATAAATTACATAGGATTTACAAGGTTGATGGCACCTTAATCCTAACACCTTTGAACCTCATTTACTACTTAAAAAATTAAATAAATATATTATCTTGAATACATGAAGCAAATGTTAAAATATAGTTGGGGTGGGAGAGTTCTAGAGATTGTCCCTACTATGCTAATAAAACTATTTCTAGATTTCTCTACCTTTGTTACTAATTATTCTGTTTGAAATTTTTAATTGCACTATCATATTGTATATCCAAGTGTGATAAGGAATAGATTTAGTCCAAATTCATTAATATTCTCTAGCAATGTTGGAATTGATAGGAATATGATGTTAACATCTTAGATAAATTATATATGCATAAATGATGCCAATGTCAAGTTGTTGAAAATTATGAATGAAAATTTTAATTGAGTAATTTGGTCAACACACCATTATTATATGAATTTTCTTGGTAACTCCTAAAATGTCACATCTCAAACCTCATGACTCTTTCTATTGTTGGTTATTATCTTGAGGGTTTTACTTTATGGTTAAATTATGTAAATCTAATGAGTAAATACTCGTAATTGATGATTGTCTAAGTTAAATTACAATGGATTGATATTTGCTTTGACTATTAATTTTTTTGAATAACCTATTGATGCGATTTGGAGTGTGACTAAGCACAAGTACTCTTTGAAGATGAGAACATGATTGAGGTAGAGATGTTCTAGCCGCCCAGCAAGAACTGATGGGATGAAACCCCGATGTTTCACACACCACTTAGACCATGTTAGCATCATCCCGTTCTGCATATTGGTTGATTGATTGAGTTTTGTGCCTATTACTTTTTGAACTCATTTTGGCATGAATGGTTTGGGCAAAGTAGATAAAGTTCATAATATCATGTCATTATTGCATTCTTTTCTTGTTTCATAAGTTCCGGTGGCATAGCATAATCTTGGTTGCTTGAAGAATGTCGGTTGTACATAAGTTCACTTTGGTAATTGTTTGATCCTTTTTGCCATGCCTGGATAGATCAAATGTATAGTGAGGTTATTTAACACAACATACTTTTCTTGTCTATATTATCGTGATTATAAAATTAAAGAATGTTAGATATGAATATAAGTGGATTTAAATAAATTTGTAATTTGATTATATAAATGTTTTTGACTTATTTTTATATAAGTAAATGGAGTTATTATATAAAAACATACATATATATATATATATATATATATATATATATATATTTATAATAAATAAAGATATACCCTTGCTTTGCTATTTTAGTTAAAAATAAATAAATAAATAGAACTTTTGTTTATTTAGTAAATATATATAATGCATGGTCCAAAAAGATATTTTAAATAAATATAATGGCTAATATTAAAAAAACTCAAGCAATAACAAAAGGATATTAAAAATATCCATGATTTATTCATTCTGGAGGAAAACGTGAGCGCCATGCATAATGGAGTTAACTAGAAATTGGAACTTGGAGTCTAATTTTAAGAGGTGCCAATATTAAAGTTTGGATAGAAAAGATTAAGGGGAGGGCACCATTGGAAAAAATCATGAAGCTATAGATAGGAGAAAAATAGCAAAGAAAGAATTATACTGAATACATGCAACAAGAAAGATAGGAGGACTCAAGGAACTAGATCACCTGTCTTAGCACAAAAAAAGAACTCAATCATAGAATCTCCAAGACAAATTAGGTTCCTTTAATTTCTTTTTACTTTTATAAATGATGCATATTAGTTGTGATTATTTGTGTTCAATCGTGCATGTAGGAAAGTATTTGTTACATCCTAGTTTGGCCTTTTCTTAGACATCTTTGTGTTTACTTTTCCTTCTACTTTTAGACCCCATTTGAATCACCTATACCTTGGTCAGCCTCTTTGGCATATGCAGCTACAGTTTGTTGTAATTTTTGTTTTCCTTACTTGGCAGACTATGGATTTTTTGAATCTCCATTTTCTTTCGGTTGTCAGATTGTGTTAAGGATTATCTCTCAAGTATCCCTTTAGCTGATTCAGCCTTGTCTTCTGTTAGCCTATCGAGTTTGTAAATTACCCTATTTCTTAAAATCACCTTCGTTGCAATTCAACAGTTCGAATGGCATATCCTACAACCAGTGGTGAGCGTGAGTATTCAATTTATATTTTTGGGAAATATGTGAAGCATGCTTAGTCTTTGCTAGTGAGGATTTGAATAACTTTGTACCTCCACTCTTGATTGGCTTAGTTATGTATAGAACTTATTCCTATGTACATGTTTTGATCTCCTTCTGTTTCAAAGGTAATAGCCTCAATTATCTTTAATCTTGTTCTTTGACCAATATCTACATCGTCTGGGTGTGACATTAAACAAACACATCTGATATCTTGAATATTGGTTAGTTTCATCTAAGTTTAGGTTGTATATAAGTTAAATGTTCAACACTTGTTACCCTCGAGTAGCCATCTTCGAGTTTATTTTCTCTTATTTTAATTAAAGAGCTTCTCTTATTTTGCAATGACTTTCTTCTTAATTTAAAGATGACCTTCCTAATTTTTGTTATTGGCCTTCTCTTTTATATAAACAGCCTACTCTTAGAAATTTTCTCAGCCTTAAATAAAAGTCATCCAATCGTTTAAAAGCTTCAAAAGATTCTTTGAAATTAGACTAGATCGGTTTAGATTGTCAATCTGCTTGTTCTAAAACAGTCATCTTGGAGGATTTAGACGACCCTGAGCTTTACCAATCAAGCTCTTTCCTAGACCTTCGATGGTGTTTTGTTTTATCTTCTTGTATTATCCTATCATGATTATATATTTTAATCAGTGTGCCTCTATGTACAACTCCTTCCCAATGGCCTTACAGCCTGTGTAGCTTCTTTTGTTATCTAACTAATAATCAATTGAGATTTACCTCTTGCTAGCAGCCAAAAAGTAGCATTGACCACAAATTTCCTTTCCTAACCAAATGTTATGACCCCTTTAGAATATGGATAAACACTTATGTTGGTAGAATAATTATTTATAGGGTTTTGGAAAGTATTACTTATTCCAAATTTTACTATGATTGATTAGAAAATATGATAAATCTATTATTGTAATTGATTTAAGTGTTCAGATTCATTAAGTTGGGTACTCACAAGATTGGATGAACTCGCCCATAATAAATTTATATATAAACATGCAAGTTATATCCTTTGAGTAAACAAATTTAAGAGAGTCATACAAGTGTTAAATCACCATTAAGAATACACAAATGGCTTTAAACCTGTAAAACATGTAAGAAAATGGCAAATTATGTTACATGTGCATGTATTATTATGCTTGTATGCTGAAGAGTTAGTTTTTCTTACTAAAAATCATGTTTCCCTAATGATGGGAACCTTGGGGGATAGATCTTTTTCTCGTTTATATGATTCTTCAATATGGGCACTGGGGTTATATTTTTATTTTCTATGTGTATTTAGGTTAGAGTATTTTCCTTCATGCTAATATCAAATTTTAGAACATGGATGCACTAAGGTTAGAGTTTATCTTCTTGCATTTAGATATGATTCCTAAATGGGTGTATAGGGGGATTAGTTTTCTTTCTTGTTCTTTTATGCATATTGGGTTGCTTTTGGGCTAGGATGCCAAAAGTGGGTAATAGAGATGGCTTTTCCTCTTTTTAGGATTTGACCGTAACTATTTTAAAATGCTTGGTCCAAGTTGGAGATTCATCGAAATAGATGAATATTTGTCTAGAAAAAATTTATGTATATATATCTCTACCACATCCTGTTGTGAGACATTTGCACATCATCATTTAGATTTGCACTTAGACATCAGGTTGCATCGAGTGTTCCCTCCTACTAGTTGTTTCTAGGTTGCTAGGCATTTCATGCAGGGCTAGGTTTCCTTCATGTTATGAAGGGATCTAGGGAAGTGTAATTGCTTCATGGTTGGGTGGAAAAACACTTGAGTCACATTCCTATCTCTTAGCTTACAGAAGACCATGTGGGTTAGTGGCAGCTAGTGATCGTGTTTCAAATATTATTCATTACTTGTAGCAGATTATTGTACTTTATTATTCATTTGATTACTTGAATACCTAGTTAAAGAACATGGATTTGTAAGATGTAATTTCATTAATGTTGATATAATTATGGAGATTATCTTTTAACTTTCTTGATGTAATTATGTGGTTATTTACTTCAATAACTTTTGTGTTAGAATGTGTACTTTACATTTGGTATCAAAGCTCTAGGTTTGACACTAGGGCCTTTTTGGACTATTACGTAAAGTTACAAATTTGATGCAGATTGGTCATCATGGATACAAGAAATACCAAAGGGAGTGGAGGTTCAAACAATGGACAAAATGAAAGGAATCGTGGTGACACCAACAATGATCGAGATGGAAGATTAGATCAAATTATTGCTCTCTTAACCCAGCAGGATACAAGGATGGATAATCTTGAGTAGGAGATCAAAGGGAACTATAGACAGAAGAATCAAAATGGAAACCAAAATCAAGGAGGTGCAAATCCAAATTAGGGTAATGAGAACTTGAGCGTGGATGCACAGAATGAGAACCCAAGGGCAGAGGCATGGATTCCTAAGATTGATGCGAATGCAAATAATCAAGGAAGGATTGCAGAGGAGTTGGGCAAAGACCTCAAGAAGGTCTCACCACCCAATTTCGATGGTAGGACCATTGGTGATGGAGCTGAAGCATGGATCATAGAAATGGATAAATACTCCAAACTCTGAAATCTTTCTAATGAGACGAAGGCAATGTGGGGTTCCTACCATCTTACTGGAGAAGAAGCAACATGGTGGGATAATGAAAAGGTAGATAAAAGATTGTTTCCTGGTGAAATCACTTGGGAATTTTTCCTACAGCTCTTCAAGAAAAGATTATTACCACAGCTCTTCTTTGATAAGAAGATGACAGAGTTTCAAAATTTGACTCTAGGAGGAATGTCAGTAACCTAGTATTGGGAAAGATTCTCTCACTTACTTAAGTATGTTTTGTAGTACTTGATGGACAAGAGATTCTGAATCAGGAAGTTTATCATGGTCTTAAGGCCCCAGATAGGAGTGGATGTAGACATTCACAATCTATTGACCATGGATGCATTTTTTGAGAAAGTCATTAAATAGGAGCAAAAGTTGCAACAAGCAACCAATTACCGTAAGAAGAGAGATGCGAAGTTTGCAAACAAGAGGTCTCAAAATTATAACAACAATTAGAACAATAATCAAAATAACAATCAAGGCAACAACAACCAACAAATCAGGAATTTGAAGAGAGGTAATAACTCTCAAGATAGAAATGGTGGGCACCAGAATGGAGGAAATAAAAGAGGTGGTTACAATAATAACAACAACCACAACAACAACTAGAGGGATAGGTTAGAGGGACCCAAGGTACCTTGTGGTAGATTCTATGTTTGTGGAGGAGAGCATTACACTAACACTTGTCCCTAGAGATCAACAAGAAGAGGAAATAGGAATCAATAGGGAGCACCTTAACACTAGATTCATGTTGCCATGGACAATTGACAAGCTAACTTTTAGGCAATACCTATATAGTTTTGAGGTACGCTCTATGGGCTACCTATTTCTATTTTGATTGATACTAGTGCCACAAAATGTTTTGTAGATCCCAGAGTAGTATCAAAGTTATCTATTAGACCTAGGCATATGGAAAACTCATGTATGTGTTAGCAACATGGTTAAGAGACATTGCTGATATGTTGAAGATTTAATGTTGTAATTGATGGCAACAATCAGATATGACTTGGAATAGTTCTTGAGACAAGTTGTGCACAACATTTTTTATCTGAAAGATTGACTTAGTTAAATTAACTAAGTTTTGACAGCTTACTATGTTAGTAATAAAGATTCATTTGCCACTCCTCCATAGATGAAGATTTTGGTGAGCAGTTCTAGTATGAAACATAGTTATTATACAATGCTATGTTCCAAGTATCATGTCTTGACAATCTCCGGAAGCCATACTGTGAATTGCCTAAGTTTGGGTAAGTAGAGTTCAGTTATAAAACAGTGCAGATCACTTGAGGATTTCAATCTGCATTCCTCTAGTACTAGTTATTTTGAGTTACATCTTGGAGATGTTGTAAACACATATGAGAAGTATTAAATTCCATAATTACAGAGTCTAAAGTCTACCAGAAGATCATCTACAAGCTTTCAAGTATCGACATTCAGTTTGAAAGTGTTTCACAAACATAGAATCAATAGTTCTTAGATCTGCATCTTGCCACATAAGAATATTATGACATGCAGTTATGAAGGTATGATTGGTGATGCATATTGAATGTTTGGTATGAATTTCAGAGTCTTGTTTATTCCGCATTGAGAGTTGTGATATGATTGATATGATGGTTGAGTGTATACTTAAGGATGTGGCCGACACACAGTTGGATCAATGTGCAGTAAAGGTATTTTATTTAGATCATGATCCTAAGTGGTTCTATAATAGGTCCACACCTATATGAAGGTTCTTGAAGGATTGTATAGATTCACATTATTGTTTGTGTAAAAGATCAAGCCAACAAAGTATAACTTTTCTGTACATGTCTCATATTTGGCATGTCGACCTAGTTTTGAGTTAAATCTTGTTGCAGATATATATATTTGATAGATTTTGATGTTGGAAAAATGAGGATGTATGAATTTGTTGCGATGTTGTGCATGCGATTCTTGTGATCCAAAAAGTGCAGTAAAGGTTCAGAAGACTGAAGAACAGAACATATGTGAACAGAGTAGAGAAACAAAGTAGTCATGATGAAGTCCTTTGAATCTGTATTTTGAGCTATCATTGGAACTGTATTCTAGCATTTAGTAGATGCATTTGTAAGAATTTTTTTCTTGGTAGTGAGCCACCCTTTCTCTATCTTCTTTTCTTTGTGGCAGTGAGCCTATTACAATGAGCATTTCTTTGAACAATGAGTCCTTGGGAAATGAGCCCTAAGGCAGTGAGCTTTTTTGTAATCTGGTTTTGATATTATAATATATTGTGAACTAGCACTCACCATGGTTTTTCCCTTTTTGGGTTTTCCATGTAAAAATCCTGGTGTCTATGTGTTATGACTTTGTTGCTGCTCTTCCTATGTTTATTTTTCTTTCATGTCATTGAATTTGGTAAATGGATTAAAGAACATGTGAAGGAATGGTTTTATAGAATGTTGATTCACCTCCCCCCTCTCAATATTCATTGTGTTCAATAGGATGGTACAATATGGCAATAGAGTAGAGAAGAGAATAGACTCATGTCTTGCATGCACTGAATTAGAGCTCCCAAGTTTTCAAACGAAAGTCAATTTGTATGTAGCACCTTTAGGGTCTTATGATGTGATAAATTGGGAATCAACTGGTTAGTTGAACATAAGTCAATAGTAAACTATGAAGACAAGGTTGTTAGATGTTGGGATGACCCAGGAAATTAGGCAGAGATTAATGGATCTGAGAGACCCTTAAAGATTAGACAAATTTGGACTATGCAGTTAAAGAAACCCAAGAGGAAAGGGTGTATCATTTATGATGTTCAGGAAAAAGATCTTGATAATGAGGAACTAGCATTTAATGAATACCCAATCCTTGTGGAGTTGACAGAGTTACCACCAAAGAGAGAATTTGACTTCTCAATTGATTTGCTACTAGGGACTGAGTCTCAATCTAAGGTGCCCTACAAGATGACTACTACAGAATTATATGAGCTTAAAGCACAATTGTAGGAGTTGTTGAACCATGGGTTCATAAGATAGGTAACGTGTTTCCATGGGGCATACTGGTCATGTTTGCAAAGAAGAAGGATGGGACTTTGGGTTTATGGATTGATTATAGGATGCTTAAGAAAGCTGCTATAAAGAACAAGTACCTACTCCCAAGAATAGATAAACTCTTCGATCATATGAAGGGAGGCACAATGTTCTCAAAGATAGACTTGAGGTCCAGCTACCATAGTTGTGGATTAAGGATGAGGACATCTCAAAGATAGCTTTCAAAACTCATTATGGTCACTATGAGTTCACAGTGGTACCATTCGGGTTGACTTATGCTCCAACAGCCTTCATGAATTTGATGAATGATATATTTAGTGATTTCTTAGATGATTTTGTATTAATCTTTCTTGATGACATATTCATATACTCTAAATCAGTAGAAGAGCATGAGAAACATCTAAGGATAGTCTTACAACACTTGAGAGAGAAAAAACTTTATGGTAAGCTATCTAAGTGTACATTCTATTAGGACAAGGTACACTATCTTCGGCATGTAATCTGAGTAGAAGGGATTGTAACTGACCCTAAGAAGATTAACGTGATAATGGAATGGTATGCACCTTAGAGTGTGACAGAAGTTAGAAGCTTTATGGGACTTGCAGGATATTATAGTGGAAGGATTTTAAATAATAGCAGCATCAATTCTTATTACAAAAGAAAGGTGAGAAGTTTGAATGGCCATAAAGGTGTGAGCAAGATTTCCAAGTGTTAAAGGAAAAGCTCACAACTTCTCCTATCTTGACCATACCAGATCCTAATTGTCATTTCACAATTATAACTAATGCTTCAAGAGGAGTAGGAGGAGTGTTGATGCAGAATGAGCAAGTAGTTACATATGAGTCAAGGAAACTAAAGCAATATGAGTTAAACTATGCACTGCATGACCTTGAGTTAGCCACCATAGTACATGCACTTTAGATGTGGAGGCATTATCTTCTAGGAAAGCCCTTTGAGTTAGAGACAAATCATTTAGGGCTCAAGTACATTTTTACTCAACCTAACCGTAATGCAGGATAGAGAATATGGTTAGAATTCTTCAATGAGTATGAATTTGGGATTGAATACATAAAAGGAAAAGAGAATAGAGTAGCAAATGCTCTTAGCAGAAGAAGACATATGGCTGCCATGGTTACCTTGAGATCCAATTTCAGACAGAGAGTAATTCAAAGTCTGCAGGGGGATAAGCATTATGATAGAGTAAAGCAAGCTTTAGAAACAGACCCCTTAGATCATCGATTTGATGGTTATGTGGTTGAGTCAGACTGTTACGATATCAGGGAAGGATGTATATTCCTGACTTAGGAGAGTTGAGAAAGTTGGTGCTTGAGGAGATCCACAAAACACCATATTTGGGGAACCCTAGACTGACCAAGATGGTTGAAGGTTTGAGACCCTTATACTTTTGGCCTAGACTTAAGAAGGATGTGATGGAATTTTTGGCTCGATGTTTGGAGTGCCAATGAGTCAAGGCTGAACATGTGCATCCGGCAGGGTTGTTGTACCTACATAGTGTTTCAAAACATAAGTGGCAAGTGATAAGTATGGATTTTATTCAAGGATTGCCCATGTCAAAGAATCGGCATGACGTCATCTTGGTAGTGGTGGACAAGTTGATAAAAGTAGGACATTTTATCCCAGGGAACCTTTCTAATTGTTCATTGGTATTGGCTAAGAAGTTCTTTTAGGAGATCTTCCAATTACATGGGGTGCTAGAGATGATCATTTTAGATCGGGAAACTCGCATGATATCTAGATTTTGGACAACCCTAAATGCATTCTTGGGGACTAAGTTGAATTTTAGTTCAGCATATCATACTCAAATGGATGGTCAGACGGAAAAAGTCAAGCATGTTGTAGAAGACCTTCTCAGGATGTATTGTATGGATCAGTAGTACAAATGGGAGGAGTATCTTCCATTGGTGGAGTTTGCATACAACAATTCTTACCATGCATCATTGGGAATGGCAATATTTGAAGCTCTTTATGGGTGTAGGTGTTGAACACCAATCAATTGGGACAAGGTAGATGACAGAATAGTGATTAGTCCTGATATGTTAAGGGAAATGGACGATCAAATGAGGTTGATCAAAGAGAAATTAAAGCAAGTTTTAGATCATTAGAAGATTTATGTAGATAGAAATAGGATGCCTAGATAGTTTTCAGTTCGTGATAAAGCCTTCCTGAGGGTCAAGCCTCAGAAGAGTTCGGTTTCATTTGGTAAAGTGTCCAAACTTGCTCCCAGATTCATAGGACTGTTTGATGTCCTGGATGTGATCAATCATGTAGCTTATTGACTTGCTCCACTACCTGCTCTTGCTAGAATCCATAACATTTTTCATGTGTCATTAATTACGGCTTATCATCTTGATGCTTCACATATTCTTGATTGGTGTGCCTTATAGGTATAGGATCTAGGAATGGTGCTAGTGGAGCCCATTCGGATTTTGGAGAGGCACAATATTAAGTCGTGTAATAGGGAGATTGTGCAGTACAAGGTCCAGTGGGACCAATATTCTATGGATAGTACCACATGGGAGGATGCTGAGGAGATAGATAGATCTTTTCCTCATTCGGGGGATTTAGCATAGTTCTTTATTTTATGCATAGTAGATGATACTTTGAGATTCTATTATTTATTTTGATGATTCATTTTGATACATTGTTAGTGGTAGGTTGATACATTATTATTTTAGTTATGTGATAAGACATCGAGACAATGTCTCTTCCTAGTGGGGAAGGATGTCACATCTTGAACCTTGTGACACTTTTTACTGTTGGTTATTATCTTGAGGGTTTTACTTTATGGTTAAATTGTGTAAACCTAATGAGTAAATACTCATAATTGATGATTGTCCAAGTTATTATGATGGATTTATATTCGCTTCGGCTATTTATTTTGTGGACTAACCTATTGATGTGATTTGGAGTGCGAGTGAGTGTAGGTACTCATCGAAGATGAGAACATGACTGAGGTAGAGATGTTCTAGCCTCTTGGTAAGAACTGATGGCATGAAACCCTGATGTTGTACACACCACTTAGACCATGTTAACACTGTTATGGGTAAAATTGGATAATATTAAAATGAATTATAAACCCAATAACTCAATGGAATATGCAAATAACAAAGATTAAAACAAATAAACAAACTTACAGAGCTTTGTTACCTCATGGCTTCCATTGTTCGCCTAGTCTTGATCGATCTTTTGTGGCAAATGTAGCCCTCAGGAAGCTTTCTTCCTTGCTTTGTTTCCTCAAGATGACAATGGAGAAATGGCTTGGATACTTCTTGCAGTGAAGATGAACTTCAAATACAAAGGAGGATGATCACAAGCTATAGATTGATATGTCATTTTTAGGTGTATACAAGCGTCATCTCATTCTGCATATTGGTTGATTGATTAAGTGTTGTGGCTTTTACTTTTTCAACTCCTTTTGGCATGAATTATTTGGGCAAAGTAGATAAAGATCATAATATCATGTCATTATTGCATTCTTTTCTTGTTTCATAAGTTCTGGTGGCATAGCGTAATCTTGGTTGCTTCAAGAATGTCAGTTGTGCATAAGTTCAACTTGGTAGTTGTTTGATACTTTTTTCCATGCCCAAATAGATCAAATGTATCGTGAGGTTAGTTAACATAAAATACTTTTCTTGTCTATATTATTGTGATTATAAAATTAAAGAATGTTAGATATGAATATAAGTGGGTTTAAATAAATTTGTAATTTGATTATATAAATGTTTTTAACTTTTTAATATAATTAAATGGAGTTAATATATGTGTGTGTGTGTGTGTTTTTATAATAAATAAAGATATACCCTTTCTTTGATATTTTAGTTAAAACCAAAAAAATAAATAGAGCTTTTGTTTATTTAGTAAATATATAACATTTGCATGGTTCAAAAAGATATTATAAATAAATATAACGGCTAATATTAAGAAAACCCAAGCAATAATAAAAGGATATTAAAAATCTCCATGATTTATTCACGCTGGAGGAAAAAGTGAGCGCCATGCATAGTGGATTTAACTAGAAATTAGAAATTGGAGTCTAATTTTAAGAGGCACCAATATTAAAGTTTGGAAATAAAAGATTAAGGGGAAGACACCATTAGAAAAAAATCAGGAAGCTACAGATAGGAGAAAAATAGCAAAGAAAGACTTCTACTGAATACACAGCAAGGAAGATAGAAGGGCTCGGGGAACTGGATTGCCTGTCTTGGCACAACAAAAGATCTCAATCATAGAATCTCCAAGATGAATTAGTTTCCTTTAATTTCTTTTTACTTTGATAAATGATGCATATTAGTTGTGATTGTTTGTTTTCAATCGTTCTTGTAGGCAAGTATTTGTTGCATCCTAGTTTGGCCTTTTCTTAGATGTCTTTGTGTTTACTTTGCCTTCTACTTATAAACCCATTTGATTCACCTACGCTATGGTCGGCCTCTTTGGCGTATGTAGCTACCGTTTGTTGTAATTTTTGTTTTCCTTTTTTAGCGGACTATGGATTTTCTAAATCTCCATTTTCTTTTGGTTGTTAAACTGTGTTAAGGACTGTCTGTTGTATCCTTTTAACTAATTCGGCCTTGTCTTCTATTAGCCTGCCAAGTTTGTAAATCGACCCTATTTCTTAAAATTGCCTTCGTTGCAATTCAATGGCCTATATGGCATCTTGCAACCAACGGTGAGTGTGAGTATTCAATTTTTATTTTTGGGCAATATGTGAAGCGTGCTTAGTCTTCATCGCTGAGCATTTGAACAACTCTGTACCTCCACTCTTGATCAACTTAGTTATGTATAAAACTTCTTCCTTTGTACATGTTTTGATCTCCTTCCATTTCAAAGGTAATAGCCTCAATTATCTTTAATCTTGTTCTTTGACTGATATCTACCATCACTTGGGTGTGAATTTAAACAAACACATCTGATATCTTGATTATTGGTTGGTTTTATCTATGTTCGGCCTGTATTTAAGTTAAATGTTCAACACTTGTTACCCTCAAGTGGCCATCTTCGAGTTTGTTTTCTCTTATTTTATTAAAGACCTTCTTTTATTTTGCAACTACTTTCTTCTTAATTTAAAGATGACCTTTCTAATTTTCATTACTAGCCTGCTCTTATATATAAACATCTTGCTCTTGGAAATTTTCTTAGCCTTAAATAATAGTCATCCAATCATTTAAAAACTTCTAAAGCTCCTTTGATATTAGACTGGATCGGTTCATATTACCGATATGCTTGTTCTGAAATGACCAGTTTGGAGGATTTAGATGGCCCTGAGCTTTACCAATTGGGCTCTTTCCTAGGCCTTCGAGGGCATTTTGTGTTATCCTATCATGATTATATATTTTAATCGGTGTGCCTCTGGGGCCAATTCCTCCCCAACGGCCATACAACCTATGTAGCTTCTTTTATTATCTAACTGATAATCGGTTGAGACTTACCTCTTACTGGTAGCCAGCAAGTAGCATTGACCAGAGATTTTCTTTTCTAACCAGATGTTATGACCCCTTTAGAGTATGGATAAACACTTATGTTGGTAATATAATTGTTTATAGGGTTTTGGAAAGTATTACTTATTCCATATTTTACTATGATTGATTAGAAAATATAACAACTCGATGATTGGAATTGATTTATGTTTTAGGAGTCATTAAGTTGGGTACTCACAAGATTGGGTAAACTCATCCATACTAAATTTATATATAAATATGCAAGTTAATTTCCTTTGAGTAGACAAATTTAGGAGAGTCGTACAAGTGTTAAATCACCATTGAGAATACACAAATGCATTTAAACCTGTAAAAAAATGTAAGAAAATGGTGAATTATGTTATGTGTGCATGTATTATTATGCTTGTTTGCTGAAGAGTTAGTTTTCCTTGCTAAAAATCATGTTTTCCTGATGATGGGTACCTTGGGGGATAGATCTTTTTCTCATTTATATGATTCCTGAATATGGGTGGGCACTGGGGTTATATTTTTCTTTTCTATGTGTTTTTGGGTTAGAATATTTTCCTTCATGCTAATATCAAATTTTGGAACATGGATGCACTAGGGTTATGGTTTATCTTCTTGCATTTAGATATGATTCGTAAATGGGTGTACAAGGGGACAGTTTTCTTTCTTGTTATTTTATGCATGTTGGGTTGCTTTTGGGCTAGGATGCCAAATGTGGGCAACAGAGATGGCTTTTCCTCTTTTTCCAATTTGATCGTAACTATTTTAAAATGCTTGGGCCAAGCTGAGGATTCATTGAAATAGATGAATATTTGTCTAGAAAAACTTTATGTATATATATCTCTACCAAATCACGTTGTGAGACATTTGCACATTATCATTTAGATTTACACTTAGACATCAGGTTGCATCAGGTATTCCCTCCTGCCAGTTGTTTCCAGGTTGCTAGTGTTTCATGCAAGGTTAGATTTCTGTAACGCTCGCCTTGAACACCTTAAAGAATACACACTTATGCTATAAGAAACAGGGAAATTTTTTTTTTTAAAATGATAAAGTAACGTTAACACAACTAATTACGACATATTCTCTAAGGGTCCAAGGCTGCATCACTTAACAAATCAACTAACACAAATTAACATACAACAGTAACTGATCCAAATCCATGCTCAAATAAATAACTTGTTCACATTCATTGCAAATCATCAAATAACGGAATCTGCATGATTAAATACATAACTGAAATGTTTTCATATAAGTACATCAAGACATCATTACATTGCCACTTTTAGTCTACATCAAAATTACATACATAAGGAATGTTCTGTTACACAAATCTGGTACAAGGTTATGCACTTACATCATCATCATTGGAACAAGTACAACTGGAACAAATCCTTTTTTGCATATGATCTTGTCAAGAGTAACCAATGGATAAAATAGCTCTTCCACCTGACCATGTGGAACCCTAAGGTCCACCCCCCGAGCTAGGAGTTAACATGAGGTCCCAAACACTGACAGTCAGGTAGACAAAAGACAAACAAGAACAAAGGACGACCAAACGCCAATACAACACATGGCAATATCAATACAACACAACATAACTTAACTTAACTTTCACTTTCACTTCCAGAGGCAACACAAAACAAATGAGGAGAGACCGAACAAGGGATGCTAGGTTGTAGTAGGGAGAGTGTCATCGCACGGTCCTAACATGGGTTATCCTGACAGCCTCTCACTAGGCGCCGGCCCCCATCTATGGTTATCCTGATAGCCCCTCACTAGGCACCAGCCCCATAGGGTGACACATGCAGAATCGACCTTCCTTTCATGAGGAAAAGGAAGTCAATCATGCCGACCAGGCCTTCTCTACCCATCCTTAGTCTAAACAAGCACTACAGGCCATGGGAGAGGAATCCATTAATCTTATTAATGTGAAATCTACCCTTAACCCCCTAGTTTAATTTTTAGGTTATCACTTGATTAATCTACTTCCAACGGGTTATCCTGACTGCCACTTTGGGCGCCGGCCCCACGTTGAAAGCCACTCTCCTTCCTAACACCTAGTAACCTTGACATCATACAAGACTTATAACAAAACACGAATATATACACTGCAAGGCATAAACCCTCTTGCATCAAAATAGAATCATAACATCAATTGTTATCCAACACTATTAACATTGCAATACTTTATCCTCTTACAGATTTCAGATCTCTCCTTACAACAAAATGGTACAATAAGAGCACAAGAGGTTTGATATTTCATCCTGAGATTATTACTTTACAAGACACAACATTCAACCTTGACAGAACCTCATTATACTTCATACTTTGTTTGATACACATAAACACTATTACATCATAATTACAAAACAGCAATACACAAGTTGCAAATACTTAACAACGACAACTTAGCCTCTAGAATACAAGTTTGAACAACCTCAATCTGACTCATTACAAATTCAATTCAATTCAGATTCAGGAGATAAAATACTACAATTCATTCTCGGTTTAATGCAACAACTTCTGAAATAAAATCAACATTATATTATAACACTTGCAACTAAATCTCTAACTAATCTTTATTTTGCTTCAAAAGATAATAAATTGATTAACTATATCATTACAATAATAGATAAAAGAACCACTTAATTTTCGTTTACCGTTCGACACTTCCACAATGATATCTTATGGCTGAACGGTAATTACACGGGGAGGGTTCAATCACGAAAAGTTTGTTATCCTTCATAGGGTCTTGTAGACGTTCAAGTGAGCTCAAACAAATGGATTCTTTTATGATGATTTGAAGATGTTCTGAAATTGATCTTATCTGTGGTGGTATAATATCTCAAGAGAACAATCGTAAATGCGCCCTATGCGAACAGCTTGGGATAACTTACTACTGAGATGTAAAATCGCTATTGCCTGTTTTACCATAGAAATGGATGACAATACTTCAATTGATAGCATCAGACCTTAATCAGTTTATTACTGACAGACATTGACCTCACAATACTCTGTAGGTTTCAACAGCTGAACGTTGTATGAGCTCAGTCGAATTCCTTACTGCACTGATCTTCCAAGGGAGCGCCAACTCTATCAGTAAGATATCTGTTAAGTCTGTGAGGTTATGTGGACTGTTTTTACAGTCCGTTAAACTCATGCAGAGGTGTAATCTGCGGAAAGGAAACTTCTCAGATGTCTTAGCAGTACATAGATTCATTGAAATTTACTAGCAATGAGAATACAAATATGGTGAGTTTCCAATGGCAAACCAAGGTCGCTGGTTTTGGCTAATAAAAGAGATTGAACTTATGAAATAAAGTACAGCTAACTGACAGCAATAGCGTTCAATAAGCACAGAAAAGATTGCAGAATGTATGGGAAACAGAATAGCTTTCAAGGCAGCGTTTCATGCCACTAATTACTCTCAAAGATGCGCCCAGCCATACTGGTGCGATCTCCCCATTAGATTTGACTAAATTTAAGGTTTTCACCTCCAGCAACTACAGAAAACAAAAGCTTTTAAGACATTACTCCAGCCAGATACGCTGTGAGTGCAGTTAGAAATTGATACATGACGAATATACTAATTAACTTCGATAATGAATTTGTTGACACACTACAGCCTCCATCGACTTCCAAGGATGATTATGTTCGCTCAGCTTGATAGTATTTAATTGTTGGAAGGCTAGCGAGATCATGATAGCCCATACCATAAGGTAGACTAGTCAAGGGAAAGCATCACACCATCATTTTGATGGATGACGAAGACCTCCAGATAGGAAAGATTTCAGACACTTTCGAAGAAAGCGAAGGACAAAACACCAACGGCAGCGAATCCGCTTGCATATTCAGCTCAACTTTACGCCCTAATAATTACAAAATTCTGAGCGATACATGCCTTACTCTATTACTAATGAAAATACAAAAGTAAAATATATAGGTATCCAGCCAAAATGGTTGACGAGGGTTTTAGACAAATGATTTGACGATAATCTGTGCAGGTTGTATGGCGTTTCCCTTGAGACAGACGAATGAAAGGAAGGGAGAAATGCAAGAAGCCAGGCAGAAATGAAATGAAGGCAAGCCAGCGGCTATCAAATACCGTCGGTCCACAAGGAATAATACCAAACTCACGAAAAATAGTATGCCAACTATCTACAGGCCGTCCTCCCTCTAACAGGTGTGCGCACAACCCATTCGGCTAGGAAAAACACTAGGACGAGTGCAGTTAGGTATTCAACACAAGATTAAACTCCAGCTAAGGAGTAAACTATTCAAATGGAAAATAGCATAACACTCAGAAAATGGCAAATAAAAAGGATTCAGTCTTTCGTTTCAATGAGTGATATCAGGCAACGATCTACCTATGATGATTGGTCCACAACTGAATAATGCCAAATGCACAACAATATTTCAAGGCTTCAGAACTCCCATTCACAACGAATGATAGCCAGGCAACAGACATCGAGTAATACTAGGTTAACGTTTTAAGCAAAGGAATCGGAATTTTCCATTCAAAACGAATGGTAAAAATGCAGCGGTCTATCTAGTATTATTGGCCCAGTACACAAAAGAGATAAAACACAACAATATATATATGGGACAGTGAAACAACAAGACTATTGAGAATTTCCACCAAATCGAATAAATAAACCAATAGCAGCGAACTGCCCATCACGCCTAGCATTGCAATATGCAGCGCTTTCTATTATCATCGAATCATTGGTAAACAATACTAAGGATTATAAAAAGAATAAATTAAATCTCTAGTGAACAATTACTATACAGGTCTCTAAGTGATTAGAATTTCCAATTGCAGATGTGGGAGGGCAGGTTAAAAAGGTACGCAACCAGGGAAATCAAATGAATACAAAGCGACTTACAGCGAGTTTCCAGATAAGTTTCTGACTAAACACAGAGAAAGAAACAATAACAACATTAATCTGATCTTTCAGGAACAACTAGCTGTAGCCAACAGCGATTTACGGCAATTCTATCGAGGTGTCCTACAAACCCTACCAAGATCACGCCCGTCTGAGAATGCATACAGAATGATTTGGCAACCAGTGGAAGGAAAACATTTAACTTACGGAATCCTTGAGCAGAAATGAAATGTTTAAACCCTAAGAGAAGATGTTGATTACACACTGAGAGGACAGTCTACAGAACTATTTGGAATCGAATAAACTATAACCACATTTGCAGATTGAAATGAAGTTCAGAGATAAGGCATTCGACAGAACCTGATTTCGCAAATCACCTCGACAAACCTACTCCAATTGTTGCAGTTCAAAGCTGCTTCTTTCCTTTCACCTCTCATGCTGTCCTTGATGCACCTACAACTCTTTTATAACTCAGCCTCTCTCCTCTCCAAGGGCTTGGCACGCGATTCCGTGGATAACTCCTTTAAAGAATATGTATTTTTCTATTTAATTTAAAGATCCCAATTATTAGATATTTTATTTTATTATTATTTTTCTTTATAGCCGACCCAAAATATTGTTATAAATAGAATAATACTATTTCGACAATATATAATTTTGTACTATACTTTAATTTATCTTATTAATCAAGCTGTGAATCACAATTTACAAGCATGATTACATATATTTATTTATTTAAATATTTATTATAAATAATATTATATTGAATAATAAAAATTTCTTACAACTTTATTTAACAACAACACTCCTCATAAAATAACAATTTATTTATAACGATAATCGACAACAACGACATTATGCCCATTTAACAACATTTATACTCTTCCGTAGAATAATTCTAATTAAAGCACAACATTACCACACATGCTTAGACACCTGCAGAACTCATTAGACTCCAAGATACAATATTACCTGATAGTAAGACATGAGCGAACGACAACCAATAACCACAAGGGTAAACTGACGACGAAGGAACACTGACTAGGGGCCTCACGTTAACTCCAACCAACTAATCCATTGGCGAAGGCACGCTCAGACCTGTAATCAGGTGGAGTCGATGCCTAGTACCTGCATCCTGCAGCAACGCACAGTTAACCATAACAAGATATGCATATACATCACATGCAGTCCTATCGTGAATGGAAATCACAGTGGGGTAGGGTACTCGAGAACGAGTAATACGACACTGTTCCATTCACGTTTATGAATAACAATCAACTATATTGAACAAGGTATCAGATTACTAATCTATGAAATAAAATGATCAACTAACTTCCAATCCCATATAATGAATAACATCAAAGCATCTAAAACATCAGTTCATTTATCAAATTGTAAAGCATAAAATAACATAATCCATCATCAACATCTGTTGTCATAACAATTAGGTTCATACTGGAATAGAAAAATAACTAGAAATCCATCATCAACGATCTAAAAATACTGTCAAAATGTCCAGTACTACTAAGCAAACATTAGTCCAAAAGACGATAAGTTGAGTGGCACTACATCCTCCCCCCTAGGATCAGGCTTACTCCTGGAAGCCTGCGAACAAATATGGATATAGCTCTCGCATACGGGAAGTATCTTCCCAGGTCGTTGAAGTCTCATCATTAGGATCCCATTGGACCCTTACCTGCTCTATGACTCTGCCCCTGAGAGTGAGTCGCCTATGCTCCAAAATGCCTACGGGCTCCAAAGCTAGCTGCCCATCCTCTACCTATAAAGCATTCCAATCAAGGACATGTGAAATATCTGGATGATAAGGTCTAAGTACAGAGACATGAAATACATCATGGACACATGACAAGCTAGGCGGCAAAGCAAGACGGTATGCAACAGGACCGATTCTTTCCAAAACCTCGAATGGCCCAACAAAGCGTGGCGCGAGCTTAGAGCCTTTTCCGTAACGGATCAGACTCTTTCGCGGACGCACCCGCAAGAACACCTGATCACCAACTGAAAACTGACGATCAAGCCTATGAGCATCTGCATATTTCTTCTGTCTATCCTGAGCTGCTACCAGATGCTCTCTGATGCGATCGACCTGCTGCTCCATCTCTTGGAGCATCTGTGGACCTAGGAGAATTCTATCCTCAAGGCGATCCCAACTCAATGGGGTACGACAAGGACGACCATAAAGGGCCTGAAAAGGAGACATGCCAATGGAACTGTGGTACCCATTATTGTACGCAAACTCCACCAAATACAAATAATCTTCCCATCGGTTTTGCTAATCCATAACATACATTCAGAGCATATCCTCAAGGACCTGATTGACCCTCTCAGTTTGCCCATCGGTCTCTGGATGATAAGCTGAACTGAAGTTCAATTGAGTCCCCAATGCATGCTAAAGAGATGTCCAAAGAGCTAAAGTAAAAATTGGATCACGATCAGAGATAATCTTGCGAGGAATCCCGTGCAATCTGACGATATCCTCCATGAAAATTTTGGCCACAGATGAGACATTATATGAAGATCGGACAGGAGAAAAGTGTGCTACTTTTGTAATCCTGTCTACAGTGAACATTATTGCATCATGGCGACGAGAAGACATGGGTAAACCAACTATAAAATCTATTGAAATGATGTCCCATTTCCATTCCGGAATAAGATGTGGCTGAAGAAGACCTGCGGGATGCTGATGTTCCGCCTTAACCCTCTGACATTCTAAGCATCTCGAAACAAAATCAGCAATATCCCTCTTCATTCCAGCCCAAAAATATATCTGATGAAGGTCTGCATACATCTTCTTGACACCTGAATGCGTAGAATAAGGTGCCCGATGTGCCTCAGTCATGATTAGGGTGCGGAGACCCTCTGTAGAAGGCACATAAATGCGACCTAAATGTCGCAAGAGACCATCCAACTCAACAGAATACCCGGCATATCTACCCTCCAAGGCTCTACCAGACTCCACTTCAGCCTTCACTTCCTGATACCATCTATTTGCAGGGAGTGCTGCAAGAATCTGCCCTCTCAAATCCACTCCAAGAGTGATTGATGAAAGTTCATGTCTTCGCCGACTAAGAGCATCCGCCACCACATTCTCCTTACCTTGGATATAATTTACCTCAAAATCGTACTCACATAAAAAATCCATCCATCGCCTCTGTCTCGCATTCAGGTTTGGCTGAGTAAAGATATACTGTAAACTTCGGTGATCACTGTGCAACTCAAACCGATGCCCCAGCAAGAAGTGTCTCCATCTTACCAATGCATGAACGACTGCAGCCAACTCTAGGTCATGTGTAGGATAGTTCAACTCATGATCTTTGAGTTTACGGGACTCGTAAGCTATCACACGACCCTCCTGCATTAAAACTGCTCCTAAACCTTCCAAAGATGCATCAATACAAACCACAAAATCTCCGGCAGGATCAGGCACTGCTAGAATAGGTGCACTAGTTAACCGCTCCTTAAGACTCTGAAAGGCTGCTTGACACTGTTCTGACCAAATGAACTTCTTTCCTTTTCTCTGAAGAGAAGTTATAGGGTGAGCTATCTTTGAAAATCCTTCCACAAATCATCGATAATAGCCTGCTAAACCCATAAAACTACAAACCTCTGAAACATTGGTAGGAGCTGGCCAATCCATGATGGCTTGAATCTTTGAAGGATCCACTGCAATTCCCTTGTCTGAAATGACATGTCCCAAATATTTCACTTTAGTTTGGAAGAAATCACATTTAGCCAAATTTGCATACAACTGATTTTCTCTTAAACACTGCAGAACCTGACGCAAATGCTCTTCATGCTCCTCCATAGACCTTGAATAAATCAATATATCATCTAAGAAGACAAGAACAAATCTATCCAGATAGGTACGGAACACACCATTCATCAGGCTCATAAATACTGATGGCGCATTTGTCAATCCAAAAGGTACAACAGTGAACTCATAATGCCCATAGCGAGTGCGAAATGCTGTCTTGTGGATGTCAGTCTCAAAGATGCGCAACTGATGATATCCTAATTTTAGGTCTATCTTGGAGAACACCTTAGCTCCCTTGATCTGGTCAAAGAGGTCATCAATTCGAGGCAATGGGTACCTGTTCTTCACAGTCACCTTATTAAGCTGTCGATAGTCGATGCACAAACGCAGAGATCCATCCTTTTTCTTCACAAAAATCATAGGTGCTCCCCATGGAGAGACACTTGGATAGATGAATCCCTTCGCTAATAACTCTTCTAGCTGCAAGCGAAGCTCCTTAAGCTCCTGAGTAGTCATCCGATATGGAGCTCGTGAGATAGGTTCTGCTCCAAGAACAAGGTCTATCTTGAAATCAATATCCCGCTTCGGTGGCATACCTGGAATCTCGCTAGGAAAGACATCTTCATACTCCTTGAGAATAGGATAATCGTCAAGGGATGTCTCCCTACTTTCTCCAAAATCTAAGTCATTAACTGTTATAGCAAACAACTTGCATCCTTGACGCAAACATCTCTTCAATTGCATAGCAGAAATCATGCGCAAGGAGATGGGTCTCTGAATCCCAACCACTTCTACTTCTTTGCCCAAATCATCAACACACCTCAGTAACTTGTGGCGACAGTCTATCACCGCTCGATGAGGATCCAACCAATCCATTCCCAGCACTATGTCATAGGATCCTAATGGTATAATGTGAAGATCCGCTAAGGTAGATAAAGGTCCTATCCTCAACTCGCAACCATACACAAGAGAGTCTACTGATACCCTAGACCTAGAGGCCAATTCCACCTGCCACTTAACATCTTGCTTTGCTGCCACTAATTTGCAATGTTCCACTATAGAAGGGGAAATAAAAGAATCTGAAGCACCAGAGTCAAATAGAATAGAAATGGTAATACCTCGCACAACACCTGTAGCCTCCACAACGGTACCTTGGTACTCTGCTTGGCGATTATCCACCGCCGCAAACACTCTATGTGACCTGCCTGCATCACCAACAGTGGGCTCTGAAACTGCGGGCCTCTGTCCAAATCCTGAAGTATTCTTACGCGGGCACTGTCTAGCAATGTGGCCCTGCTGGCCGCAAGAAAAACATCCTGTTCCCCTGCCAAAACCTCCACCGCCTACAGGAGCATTTGACTGCTGAAAGCTACCTCTACTTGCTACAGATTGTGTGCTTTGCGCTGGTTGACTGGCCCGATCACGTTTAACTCTCTGCCAACTTCGATCCTTCCTAGAATGAAATCTGTTGCTTTGCTGATACTGAGAGTTTCTTGATTTCTTCTGAGAAAACTGTTGTTGCTGCTGTCCACTCTTAGAAGGTACCTGTTGACTCCTCGAGTTACCTACTGTATGGGATTGACCACCACGAAAACCAGAACCTGCTCGAGAAGAGCTACCAATCTGTATACCTGTATGACCTCCTAGGGCCATGGTCAAGTTCTCTTCCACCAGTCGAGCCTTCTCAACTGCTACCTCCATGGTCTTCGGCTCGAACACATGAACTCCTCCGCTGATGCGTGAATTCAGACCTCTAATAAAATGTTGAACTAAGATGGCCTCGTCGTTTCCAATACCTGCATATTGCTTGAGTTCATAAAACCTGCGCTCATATTGTTCCACTGTCATGGCCATCTGTCTCAACCCATGGAATTCATCCGCTCGTCGTTGCATCCAGTGATCAGATAAAAATCAAGCTCTGAACCTTTCCAGAAATAGTTCCCATGAAATTGTCGCAATATCTAGATGCAACTTTTGTTCCTCAAGACGCCACCAAGTAGAGGCGAATCCTCTTAGATGCATGATGGCGCATCTTGCCTTAGTGTTGCTGCCATATGGATGCATAGCAAAGCACCTCTCCAAATCAATTAGCCATGTTTCTGCTTCCAAACCGCTACCAGAGCCATCGAATGTAGGAGGACGGGCTCTCATCAAGTCTCTCATGTGGCCCGCAAGAATGGCTTCTTGTTCAGCTGTGGTCTCTCTCCTTCTAGGAGATCGTTCTCTTTCTCTCTCTTCTGGTTGTACCATCTCCTGCCTCGGACCAAGATGAGCAAGCACCTCCTCTAGGAGCTGGCATAGTTGAGCACCCCCGGGCTGGTCCTGATTCTCTTGATTCTCACTTCCACCTTCTTGTGTACTTCCATGAGGGGAACTAGGAGGAGGGCTGATATCAACACCTCTCCACGACCCCTACCTCATCCACGTCCTCGGCCTCGTACCCTAGGCATCTTCTTGGACAACACATCCAAGAACCACTTCAGGTTGTTAGGCAAGGACCATGAATGAATATGTCCTTCAGAGTTTAAGCAACTAGCATAGCTCAATGGGCTAATTATTAAACCAGAGTACCCAGTGTTAGTAACTTGGCTCTGATACCAGATGTAACGCCCGCCTTGAACACCTTAAAGAATACACACTTATGCTATAAGAAACAGGGAATTTTTTTTTTTAAAAACGATAAAGTAATGTTAACACAACTAATTACGACATATTCTCTAAGGGTCCAAGGCTGCATCACTTAACAAATCAAGTAACACAAATTAACATACAACAGTAACTGATCCAAATCCATGCTCAAATAGATAACTTGTTCACATTCATTGCAAATCATCAAATAACAGAATCTGCATGATTAAATACATAACTGAAATTCTTTCATATAAGTACATCAAGACATCATTACATTGCCACTTTTAGTCTACATCAAAATTACATACATAAGGAATGTTCTGTTACACAAATTTGGTACAAGGGTATGCACTTACATCATCATCATTGGAACAAGTACAACTGGAACAAATCCTTTTTTGCATATGATCTTGTCAAGAGTAACCAATGGATAAAATAGCTCTTCCACCCGACCATGTGGAACCCTAAGGTCCACCCCCCGAGCTAGGAGTTAACATGAGGTCCCAAACACTGACAGTCAGGTAGACAAAAGACAAACAAGAACAAAGGATGACCAAACGCCAATACAACACATGGCAATATCAATACAACACAACATAACTTAACTTAACTTTCACTTTCACTTCCAGAGGCAACACAAAACAAATGAGGAGAGACCGAACAAGGGATGCTAGGTTGTAGTAGGGAGAGTGTCATCGCACGGTCCTAACATGGGTTATCCTGACAGCCTCTCACTAGGCGCCGGCCCCCATCTATGGTTATCCTGATAGCCCCTCACTAGGCGCCGGTCCCATAGGGTGACACATGCGGAATCGACCTTCCTTTCATGAGGACAAGGAAGTCAATCATGCCGACCAGGCCTTCTCTACCCATCCTTAGTCTAAACAAGCACTACAGGCCATGGGAGAGGAATCCATTAATCTTATTAATGTGAAATCTACCCTTAACCCCCTAGTTTAATTTTTAGGTTATCACTTGATTAATCTACTTCCAACGGGTTATCCTGACTGCCACTTTGGGTGCCAGCCCCATGTTGAAAGCCACTCTCCTTCCTAACACCTAGTAACCTTGACATCATACAAGACTTATAACAAAACATGAATATATACACTGCAAGGCATAAACCCTCTTGCATCAAAATAGAATCATAACATCAATTGTTATCCAACACTATTAACATTGCAATACTTTATCCTCTTACAGATTTCAGATCTCTCCTTACAACAAAATGGTACAATAAGAGCACAAGAGGTTTGATATTTCATCCTGAGATTATTACTTTACAAGACACAACATTCAACCTTGACAGAACCTCATTATACTTCATACTTTGTTTGATACACATAAACACTATTACATCATAATTACAAAACAGCAATACACAAGTTGCAAATACTTAACAACGACAACTTAGCCTCTAGAATACAAGTTTGAACAACCTCAATCTGACTCATTACAAATTCAATTCAATTCAGATTCAGGAGATAAAATACTACAATTCATTCTCGGTTTAATGCAACAACTTCTGAAATAAAATCAACATTATATTATAACACTTGCAACTAAATCTCTAACTAATCTTTATTTTGCTTCAAAAGATAATAAATTGATTAACTATATCATTACAATAATAGATAAAAGAACCACTTAATTTTCGTTTACCGTTCGACACTTCCACAATGATATCTTATGGCTGAACGGTAATTACACGGGGAGGGTTCAATCACGAAAAGTTTGTTATCCTTCATAGGGTCTTGTAGACGTTCAAGTGAGCTCAAACAAATGGATTCTTTTATGATGATTTGAAGATGTTCTGAAATTGATCTTATCTGTGGTGGTATAATATCTCAAGAGAACAATCGTAAATGCGCCCTATGCGAACAGCTTGGGATAACTTACTACTGAGATGTAAAATCGCTATTGCCTGTTTTACCATAGAAATGGATGACAATACTTCAATTGATAGCATCAGACCTTAATCAGTTTATTACTGACAGACATTGACCTCACAATACTCTATAGGTTTCAACAGTTGAACGCTGTATGAGCTCAGTTGAATTCCTTACTGCACTGATCTTCCGAGGGAGCGCCAACTCTATCAGTAAGATATCTGTTAAGTCTGTGAGGTTATGTGGACTATTTTTACAGTCCATTAAACTCATGCGGAGGTGTAATCTGGGGAAAGGAAACCTCTCAGATGTCTTAGCAGTACATAGATTCATTGAAATTTACCAGCAATCAGAATACAAATATGGTGAGTTTCCAATGGCAAACCAAGGTCGCTGGTTTTGGCTAATAAAAGAGTTTGAACTTATGAAATAAAGTACAGCTAACTGACAGCAACAGTGTTTAATAAGCACAGAAAAGATTGTAGAATGTATGGGAAACGGAATAGCTTTCAAGGCAGCGTTTCATGCCACTAATTACTCTCAAAGATGCTCCCAACCATACTGGTGCGATCTCCCCATTAGATTTGACTAAAGTTAAGGTTTTCACCTCCAGCAACTACAGAAAACAAAAGCTTTTAAGACATTACTCCAGCCAGATACGCTGTGAGTGCGGTTAGAAATTGATACATGACGAATATACTAATTAACTTCGATAATGAATTTGTTGACACACTACAGCCTCCATCGACTTCCAACGACGATTATGTTTGCTCAGCTTGATAGTATTTAATTATTGGAAGGCCAGCGAGATCATGATAGCCCATACCATAAGGTAGACTAGTCAAGGGAAAGCATCATGCCATCATTTTGATGGATGACGAAGACCTCCAGATAGGAAAGATTTCAGACACTTTCGAAGAAAGCGAAGGACAAAACACCAACAGCAGCGAATCTGCCCGCATATTCAGCTCAACTTTACGCCCTAATAATTACAAAATTCTGAGCGATACATGCCTTACTCTATTACTAATGAAAATACAAAAGTAAAATATATAGGTAACCAGCCAAAATGGTTGACGAGGGTTTTAGACAAACGATTTGACGACAATCTATGCAGGTTGTATGGTGTTTCCCTTGAGACAGACGAATGAAAGCAAGGGAGAAATGCAAGAAGCCAGGCAGAAACGAAATGAAGGCAAGCCAGCGGCTATCAAATACCGTCGGTCCACAAGGAATAATACCAAACTCACGAAAAATAGTATGCCAACTATCTACAGGCCGTCCTCCCTCTGGTAGGTGTGCGCACAACCCATTCGGCTAGGAAAAACAATAGGACGAGTGCAGTTAGGTATTCAACACAAGATTAAACTCCAGCTAAGGAGTAAACTAGTCAAATGGAAAACAGCATAACACTCAGAAAATGGCGAATAAAAAGGATTCAGTCTTTCGTTTCAATGAGTGATATCAGGCAACGATCTACCTATGATGATCGGTCCACAACTGAATAATGCCAAATGCACAACAATATTTCAAGGCTTCGGAACTCCCATTCACAACGAATGATAGCTAGGCAACGGACATCGAGTAATACTAGGTTAACGTTTTAAGCAAAGGAATCAGAATTTTCCATTCAAAACGAATGGTAAAAATGCAGCGGTCTATCTAGTATTATCGGCCCAGTACACAAAAGAGATAAAACACAACAATATATATATGGGACAGCGAAACAACAAGACTATTGAGAATTTCCACCAGATCAAATAAATAAACCAATAGCAGCGAACTACCCATCACGCCTAGCATTGCAATATGCAGCGCTTTCTATTATCATCGAATCATTGGTAAACAATACTAAGGATTATAAAAAGAATAAATTAAATCTCCAGTGAACAATTACTATACAGGTCTCTAAGCGATTAGAATTTCCAGTTGCAGATGTGGGAGGGCAGGTTAAAAAGGTACGCAACCAGGGAAATCAAATGAATACAAAGCGACTTACAGTGAGTTTCCAGACAAGTTTCTGACTAAACACAAAGAAAGAAACAATAACAACATTAATCTGATCTTTCAGGAACAACTAGCTGTAGCCAACAGCGATTTACGGCAATTCTATCGAGGTGTCCTACAAACCCTACCAAGATCACGCCCGTCTGAGAATGCATACAGAATGATTCGGCAACCAGTGGAAGGAAAACATTTAACTTACGGAATCCTTGAGCAGAAATGAAATGTTTAAACCCTAAGAGAAGATGCTGATTACACACTAAGAGGACAGTCTACAGAACTATTTGGAATCGAATAAACTATAACCACATTTGCAAATTGAAATGAAGTTTAGAGATAAGGCATTCGACAGAACCTGATTTCGCAAATCACCTCGACGAACCTGCTCCAATTGTTGCAGTTCCAAGCTGCTTCTTTCCTTTCACCTCTTATGCTGTCCTTGATGCACCTACAGCTCTTTTATAACTCAGCCTCTCTCCTCTCCAAGGGCTTGGCACGCGATTTCGTGCATAACTCCTTTAAAGAATATGTATTTTTTTATTTAATTTAAAGATCCCAATTATTAGATATTTTGTTTTATTATTATTTTTCTTTATAGCCGACCCAAAATATTGTTATAAATAGAATAATACTATTTCGACAATATATAATTTTGTACTATACTTTAATTTATCTTATTAATCAAGCTGTGAATCACAATTTACAAGCATGATTACATATATATATTTATTTAAATATTTATTATAAATAATATTATATCGAATAATACAAATTTCTTACAAATTTATTTAACAACAACACTCCTCATAAAATAACAATTTATTTATAATGATAATCGACAACAACGACATTATGCCCATTTAACAACATTTATACTCTTCCGTAGAATAATTCTAATTAAAGCACAACATTACCACACATGCTTAGACACCTGCAGAACTCATTAGACTCCAAGATACAATATTACCTGACAGTAAGACATGAGCGAACGACAACCAATAACCACAAGGGTAAACTGACGATGAAGGAACACTGACTAGGGACCTCACGTTAACTCCAACCAACTAATCCATTGGTGAAGGCATGCTCAGACCTGTAATCAGGTGGAGTCGATGCCTAGTACCTGCATCCTGGAGCAATGCACAGTTAACCATAACAAGATATACATATACATCACATGCAGTCCTATCGTGAATGGAAATCGCAGTGGGGTAGGGTACTCGAGAACGAGTAATACGACACTGTTCCATTCACGTTTATGAATAACAATCAACTATATTGAACAAGGTATCAAATTACTAATCTACGACATAAAATGATCAACTAACTTCCAATCCCATATAATGAATAACATCAAAGCATCTAAAACATCAGTTCATTTATCAAATTGTAAAGCATAAAATAACATAATTCATCATCAACATCTGTTGTCATAACAATTAGGTTCATACTGAAATAGCAAAATAACTAGAAATCCATCATCAACGATCTAAAAATACTGTCAAAATGTCCAGTACTACTAAGCAAACATCAGTCCAAAAGATGATAAGTTGAGGGGCACTACAATTTCCTTCGTGTTATGTAGGGATCCGGGGAAGTGTAATGGCTTCATGGTTTCCTTAGTCATGTTTCCATCTCTTAGCTTGTGGAAGACCATGTGGGTCAGTGGCGGTAGGTGATATTGTTTCGGATATTATTCATTACTTATAGCAACTTATTGTACTTTATTATTCATTTGATTACTTGTGGCCTGTGTGCCAAGTTCACAATGTATATTCCTTTATAATTGCTAATACCTAGTTGAAGCACATGGATTTGTAAAATGTAATTTCGTAAATGTTGATATAATTATGGAGATTTTTCTTTAATTGACTTTATGTAATTATGTAGTTATTTACTTTAGTAACTTTTGTGTTAGAATGCGTACTTTACATAAAATTTTGGTGTAATAAATTTTAGTTGTACAAAATTTTGATGGTACAAGTAGGTTTGGTTGTATAAAAATAATGTATTTTATTTTGATGCTAACCAAAATATATTGCACTATTTATTTTTATGCCAACCAAGAGCAACCCATAATTTGACCAATAAATCATCGTATACTTAACTTTCTTTGTAACTCTCAAAGTTTTAGTAGTACAAATAGTAGGCATACCTTTATGTAGTCAAAGAAAGTTTCCAAGTACTTGAATTATTTTTGTTTAAAATTTATGTACCAAAAAATAGTGTATCTGGTCTTAGTCAAATGTTATCGAACTCTTTAGATTTCCTATTACACACATCATTATTGGAATGGCCTACATTGTACTTTTTATTTAAATCATTTTTAAGATAGTAGATAATCTAAATCAAGCATTCTTTGTAATTGTGTTTTGGTATTCCAAAGCACCCTAGACTTTGACATGAATTTCTATTCAACTTGTAATGCCCCACCATAAACACCTTAGAAAACAACACATCTATGTTATACAAAACAAGATAATTTTTTTTTTTGATGATAATAATAACAAAGTAATGTTTAACAAATCATTACACATCATTAAACTATCAACTTGTTACACTAAGGTTCCATGTTTGCATTACTTAACAAATCAATTAACATTATCTAGCATGCATCATTAACTAACATTAGTAGATTATTCTAAATCTATTGCATTAAATGAGTAAACATTTACATCTTCATATAGTGACATTAGATAAATTATCAACATGATCAAGATTACATGTGCATATACAAAGGTCTATACACATGAGTACATCATTACATTGTTACACACTATCATCTCTTGATACTTTGAAATACATACATTATGATTTGACTGGTACACGTGACTAGTACATGAGCATAAATAGTTGTCTTCATAATCAGGTACAAGATCTGATGTTTGATACACAAGATACATCCTCCTCGCACACGTACATTGGCAAGGGAAAACCAATAGATATAAAAGCTCTTCCACCAGACCATGTGGAACCCTGAGGTCCACCCCCCGAGCTAGGAGTTAACATAACATCCCGACTACAACATACAGTCAGGTAGATAGAAGACTATAAGAACAAAGACAACACAAGTCAATATCACAAACAACTCAACATCACTTCCAGAGGTAAACACATAACAAATGGGAGAGTAGAAGTATGGAATGATAGGCTGTAGTAGGGAAAGTGTCATCACATAGCTTGTCATGGGTTGTCCTGGTAAGCCTTCCTAGGCCCTGGCCCCCATCCTGGGTTGTCCTGGCAGCCTCTTCCGACTCCCAGCCCCCATAAAAACTCATGTGGAATCAACATACCTTTCATGATGACAAGGTAGTTGATCTTGCCATTCCAGGCCTTCTCATCTCATCTCAAGCCTAAACGAGCACTTGAGCCATGAGTGAGGCATCCACTTATCTTTGTTTAGTGTAATTAACTACCCAACCCCCTAATTCATTATTTAGGTTATCACTGAGTTAAGAAACTCCCACATGGGTTGTCCTGGATGCCACTTTGGGCTCCGGCACCCATTGAGAGCCACTCCCCTACCTACAACTAGAAGACCCTACTCAACAAGCATAGTATGCATCATCATGACAACGAGGATACGTGAACCATTCAAGGCATTAACCATCTTGCATAACAATTATTCTCATATCAACATGTTTAAATAACAATGCAAGGCATTAACCATCTTGCATATCAACTTAATCACAAGGACAACTTACAAACATTGTCCATAGCTTCCAAATAAAGCGACTCATAAATAATATACTCCATTTTCCAATGTCTCCCCATGATCAAAATCAACACAACAATTTAATGCATGCTCAATACTAATTGAACCATTACATTCATGAAAGACTTCATTCCACATCATAACATATTTACTACATAGCTTACACATGAAATCAAGACATCATGGCATAAAAACAAGACAGAATATCCCATGCCTCTGGAAACTAAATTCGACAACATAAACCTTTTACGACCTATGAACCAACTTACACTACTTCACTTACATTATACAATAGACTCACAATAAACCAATTTTCTAATAGCCAATTAACTATGACTCAAATTCCATTATCATGTTTATAAACCTAATTTCAAACCTTCTTTTTAAATTTCAACTTAACAAAATCATTGCCAATAAATCCTAATAAATTCAATACTTAAATTACATTAAATTCATCGACAATAAACATATAATCATATCGATCTAATTTAACAATTGTATCAATACAGTACAAACTATATCAACTACATTTCATTACTTTACAGTTCAATAATCTAATCAACTATATTTCTATATTCTAAACTAAATAAATCAAGTAACTTACTATAACATTTTTAATTCAATACACATGGTTTGAACATAAGAAGTTTAATTAATTTAATAAGATAAAATCATTCAAATCATTTTATTTTTCCGTATGCAAGAATCAATTTATAATTCTAAAATTTTAATTAATTAAGTTTTAAGAAAATAAACTTGTTTACTGATTATCGCATTATCAATTAGCTAGTTAAAGAGCATTCTTTACCTAAGTATACCGTTATTTAGTCACTAAGACACCATTATTTAAAAACCATTACGTAAATGTAATTAATTTAAACTCTTTCTCCTATATCTAATTTCTCATTTATTTATCCTACTCAATCTTACATACACATATATAATTAAATACATATCTATGTAATTAAACTCATCAATATTAAATGTTTAATCACATTAAATTTCATTTATTCATATTAACAAATGCTATATTTATATGTATCATCTAATTTTCTTTATATAATTCCTCTTTAAATGTAGATAGTTCAATCTAAACAAATACCATCTCAATTCATAACTACTTTTAATGGATAATCCAATTACAAGATACATATATTATAACTCATTACCTTAATAATTTAATTTACCTAATGATTTTACCAATAACGTTATTATAGATTACTAAATAATTTAAGCATATCTATCTATTCAACTACTATGGTAAAAAGAAAAAATCATAATAATAATAATAATAATAATAATAATAATAATGATAAATATAAAACCCATGGATCATTGGATAGTAAATATTTTTTTTCATCCAAAGAAAAGTAAAGAACGTTGAAAATAAATCTAGATTATTATTCTATATTTTTCTTTATGACAGTTATCTATTCAATTGTGCCTTTAAAAATAATATAACTTACTTCCGCATAAGTAAACTATATAAAACCTAATATACATATCATCATATTCAGATATAACCTTTGACAGTTTGATCAAAGTCTCTCCTTTCATATAATAGTGTAATGCCCCCTCTTTTTGGCTTGTGATAGTTGGTAGTTTTGTATTACTCTTTGTTAGTTCTGAGACAGTTGCTAGTTCTTCCATTTCATTTAGACAGTCTTGAGACATTTGAGTTATTAGGATTATGGTTTATGCTTATTTTTTATCATGATGGACTATGTTCGACTGATATAGTTTTGACATCTGTTATGAGTTTATGATGACATTATTATTATTATTATTCCAGTTATGATGAGATTGACATGATTAGTAATGGTTTAATATTATCATGTTTTATTTGATTTGTTGATATCTGATTCTAAATAAAAATGTTTATAGTCTTGTTTTAGAGCAGGGATGGTGTAGTACTACTCGTTTCAAGCACCCTACTATGCTGTGATTCTCTGACTCTGTGTGTGTTTGATATGTATGCATTTGATCGTATACAACCTATTGTTCTGATGTAGGCTGCAGGTACCGAGCCTCGACTCCACCTGACATAGCAGGTTTGAGCAGGCTCTTGTACTAGTGGATAACGTTGATGGGAGATAACATGAGGTTTATTTTGCTAGGTCAGTCCTAATCTTCTATTGTGGTCATGAGTCATGGTGTCACTCCTTGGTCTTTACTTCAGGTTGCTGGTCGTCATCTGTTATGCGGAGTTATTGTCAAGTTTTGTTGAGTTAAGCCTACTTGTATTTTGGTAATAGATTAATAAATTAATATGATATTATTAACGATAATATTTTTTCTTACTCGTAATTATTATGGAAATTTGGAGTATTTCTTAAGTAAAAATTATTATTGATTAGATTAGTTATTTTAATGGTTAAATAAGTATCTGTAGTTTTATGGCTAATTAATATATATAGCTTTTAAAGGATAATATTTGGTAAAAATTTAATGTTGTGAGTTGTCGAATGTGAATTTTCAAGATTTGGGGAAATCTCTATTATAAGTAAAGTTTTAAAATTTCTCAAAAAAAGTGGGGATTCTCCGTAACGGATGCATGATTGTGGCAATTTATGAGATTAGCCATTTTTGATGGAGAGTGTTGGGAAGAAGAAGACATAAATTGGAGGGAAAAGAAAAAAAAGAGAAAATTGTTACGGAAGTTGAAGAAGTTTGAGAGCTGAAGAATTTTGAAGTTGGAGATCAAACTTTAGGGTATGTTTCTGAAGATTTTTGGATAAGTGTTATTGGTGTTTTAAGGAATTATTTTCTATCTTCTATGCTTTTAAATTTAGTAGTCTGGGCTTTTTACTGGGTGAGACACCTTGATTTATACTTCTGCTATGTATCTTTGGGGACATCACATGGTTGTGCATATCCTGTAATAACGATGTTCCTAGAGAAGATTTATCTTGAGTCTATTCCCTATCAGCTCTAATGTCTGTAGTGAATACCATTTTGGGAGTATTCGGCATTCATTGCTTTTCCAATGACTACATCTCCAGGTGACTTGTTTTGTTGTGGGTCGTGTATCTTGACCATGCTTTTGTATTGTTTAGGTTTCCTTTTTTTTATGCATGTATGTCAAGTCAGATTCAAGCATTTTCCCTTATCCATAATTTTTATCAGCAATCTTTTCATCCAAGCGGTTTGACCCCTCAACAACTTTAACCTCCAAAACTTCAGTGCACCTGCCTGACTCATGCTTTACCAAAATGGGAGTTGAATATAGTGTTGCCACCGCGTTAGGATCCTAATGAGAAAGGCAGCATCGCCCAGGTCACTCATTGGTCAAGCATCATGGCAGCACCCTTGTAAGTATCCTAAGCCAACGTCCATATGTGAACTACTGATGCCCAATCTCTCTATCGAATCCTTATAGCCGAGAATCATTGCATTCTTCTTCATGAGATAGACATCTCTAGCAATCGGCAGATCCATGGTTGAATGCTGTTGAAACCTCTTAAGTTTCATTTCCCCACTTTGTTGATGGAATTCTGCAAGTCATTTTTTTTTACCTCTGTAGTAGTTTTGAGCCATCGCTAGAAACTTCATTCTTCTGGGTTTCCTCTTTCTCTCTGGAATTTTTATTTTATGATTTCCCTTGTCAGGCCATGATCTAAGTCGTTCCTTTTGCCTTGTAAGCCTTTGATTTCTCTACAACTTTTTGTTTTTTATGTCTGACTTGTGATCTCCGTCCGTACACCATGGGAGGGGAATCTGTTGCTTTGGCTTCCTTTCTATTTCTCACTCCTGAATTTGCAATGTAATCTCATCATTTTTTTAGCTTGAGCCTTGGGAATTCACATGGAAGATTTAAGGAATAGTTCTTTTGTTAATTAGAAAGTTCTAATTAAACTACGTGCGAAACTAGTGTGTTTAGCCTTGAATTTTGCCATTGATTAAGCTAATTGCTGTAATGTTTTCCTTTATTAAATTCTTACATGCAAATGCAGGTAAACTTATATTAGTTAACTCATATAAGAGTTAGAATAAATTTGTTATAGTCACCCTTTAGAGAAATTAGCTATTTTAGGAATAGAATCAAAGTAGTATATGTTAGAATGAGTAATTTCTAAAATATTTATAAAATAGATCTCTAGTAATAATGTTAGGATAAGTATATTAAGTTAGATATTTAAATATGAATTTATTTTTATTTTTCAATATGCTATCTTGTGACACGTTAATTTAGTATGAAAATAATAAGATAGAATTTTAGAGTGGTTAAGTTATGGTATTAGATTTATAGGATAACGATGATTTCAATATTAGAGGTAATAATATATGTATGTTTAAATTATCCATAGAAGCGAATAAAAGCTCTCTAATTCTTATCAGTTTAGATTATCCATGTAGGTTATCAAGTTAATTTTAAATTTGGATATTAGAAATTTTTCAAGCTCATAATAAGGTATGTAGATTACTTTCATTAATATAATTTGCTTAATTAGTTTTGAATTGTTGGTTAAAATAAAATTTTAGGATATACTTAGTACTAAGCTCTTGAAATAGTATTAAATCTTACCTACCAAAAGTTTGCAAGTAGAGTATTAGGGTAAGGCTAGTATTAAACAATTATTAAATGAATAAACTAGTTTCTTTCTTTATGTGAAATAGATTTTATGGTAATCTCAGTATTAATATTGAGATAAAACTTTATAGTGCTTCCTTGTTAAATTGTTCGAAGTTGTTACATTTCAGTTTAACTTAGATGTATTAATTGATCTTTTGTCTATTCCTGTCGACGAATAGTAGGGAAGAAATTAGTTATTCTACTTTCCCTTAGTCATATTGTTTTAATGGAGGTCATGGTTATGTAAGGTCATTTAAACCTTAAAGGTTATATCAGGGAATGGTTTTGTATTATGTTCAATTTACTCGACTCCAGAGGCTAGGCTTCTTAGATACCAGTTTATTGTTGTGTCATTCTTGTTAAATGTCTTATTTGATTTGGGATTTTGAAGTGGAATGGGGAAAGTTTGGTGAATTTGTGGTTTTCGATTTCAAATTTTCTATGTACGGAATTGCAAAGAGAGATGCCTAATAGTACCTATTCCATGCATGATTTGAGTGGTCTTTGGATGATGGTTAGGGGTTGCTATTTGCATGTAGGAGAGTGGCTTCCATGGTGGGGCCGGTGCCCAAAGTGGCTACCTGGATAACCCCATGAAAGCTGTAATCAATTGATAACTTAATAATTTACCTAGGTGGGTCGGGTAGTAATTCACTCAATGAGATAAGTATGATGCCTCACCCATGCCTTGAGTGCTCTCACAGGTTAAGGATGGGATGAGAAGGCCTGGTTGGCTAGGTCGACCTCCTTGTCTCCATGAGAGGATGTGTCAGCTCCGCATGTGTCACCCTATGGGGCCAGTGCCTATAGAGAGGTCGCCAGGATAACCATAGATGGGGGCCAGTTTCTAGTGAGAGATAGCCTGGATAACCCATGCTAGGGCTATGCGATGACACTCTCCCTATTGTAGCTTAGCTACTTCCCCTTATTCTTTGTTGTAACCTCTGGAGTATTGTCTTGATGATTTGACTTGTCTTGATGTTATGCTTATCTTGACAATTTGACTTGTCTTGTTGATTTGTGTAGTCTCGAGGATTTGAGTTGTCTATGTCAAGTCTGTTTCTGCTTGATTGTAACCCTTGACTTAGTTGAACCTCAATGTTATCTCCTAGCTCGGAGGGGTGGACTCCAGGCTTCCACATGGTTGGGTAGCACAGCTATCCATTGGTCTTCTTGGATATTATGGTTCGAGATCCATACCAAAGTGTTCCAGATTCAGATTTGTCCTACATTTTCAGAGTTGTTGGGTCATCCCACAATAATGGGTTACACTTTTTGGCCAAACTTGACATTGAAATCAATATTTTGAACTAAATCTTCATGTTCTAACACCTATAGCCACTAAACCATTAGGAATTTGAATTTGATGTGAACTAGTGATTTATGAGATTTTGTTTGTAGATTCTAAATATAGTTTTTTAAAAAAAATTGGAGTTAAATTGTAAAATGTTTTGCATCTCCTTTGATAACTTATTTTTAATAGTAAACAACATTTTTTTAAAGTGATGTGTATTCCGTAGCACATAACTTTTTTTCTACAAGGGATAAAATTCTGATTTTTTTAATTTAGATTGGTAACAACGATATATAGTGTATGCATTTGGTTTCATAATATTTTGTTAAATTTATATTTTTTAATTAATATTTGAAGTCAAACCAATTGTAATTTAGACATAGGTGTATTCCATAAAACATAACTTTTTTTGTATGTATCAAAATTTAATTTTTTTTCTTTTGTTGAAACAAGGACATGAATACCTAGTGCATAGATATTTTTTAGAATTTTGTTTCAGTTATTTACTAATTTTCCATGTGTGTAGAATAGAAAACTTGATTTTTAGTGAAAAACATACATTCACAAGAAATAAAAAATAAATATAATAATCAAATTAAATAATTTAAAATTATATTTTTTGGGAAGCTTATAATAAGGACTACATACTTACAAAGCATAAATTTTAAATGAATTCATTTGATCCCTCAAAAGATAAATCAAAAGTGGTTTTTTATCAGCATTTTGATAGGTGTAGAGGAGACTCCATTATAGGTATGGTTTAAAACTAGCGGGGTTATATCTAAGGGGGTTTGATCACACCCTATTCAATTAAAATACTTTAAATGGAACCTTTCAAGGATTAAATCATTATATTTTCTAAAAATATGTGATTTCAGCAAAAAGCAGGATGTCCCCAAAAGTGTAACCCATTATTGTGGCAGCACCCTGTATGCATTCATAATTATATTATTTGTAAACCGATGTGGTCAGTTTTGTAATCTTGAATTGAACCTTTGTAATTAACTATCTTTGCAAATGTTAATGTAATACTTTTCTATTATATTATGTTGTATATCACTTGTGTGGGTAAGATGTTATGTTTATCTGATGCAGTTATGTTTTCCCTAGAGGAGTTAGAAGTGCACTTTTCTTTATGTTGTGTAGGATGTTATCTTTAGCTACTATTAATGCAATTACTTGCTTCAAAAAAAAATCTATAATTTTGTTCTTGTTAGTCTAACTCTCTAGGGTTGCATGACGAGGCATCACATTTGGTATCAGAGCCAAGTTTAAACACTGAGTACTCTGGTTATGATTGAGCCCATTATCTGACCTAGTGCTTAAACTCTGTAGATTAACTTTCATCCCTGTTGTTTCCTCTCTTTATGTGTGTAATGAACTACCCTTGTGTGTTGTAGGTAGATGCCTAGAGGTAGAGGTCGAGGTTGTGGCAGGAGTAGGGGTCATGGGAGAGGTGGTGGCGGTACACCGCCTCCTAGCTCTCCTCATGAGAGTGCCCATGAAGGCGGGGGGTCAGAATATGGAAGGTCAGGACCAGCCTGAGGGAGCCCAGTTACGACAGTTACTTGAGGAAGCCCTTGCCCATTTAGGCCCAAGATAGGAGGTTGACCATCCTAAAGGAGGTTAGGAGGTCGATCAGCCAGAACCTAGGGAAAGAGAGAGATCCCCTAGGCAGAGAGAGTTGATAGCTGAGCAGGAGGCCACACTAGCCAGCCATATGAGAGATCTTCTGAGGGCACGTCCTCCCACCTTTGATGGAGTTGGTAGTGGTCTAGAGGTGAAGACTTGGTTATTGGATATAGGCAGGTGTTTCACCATGCATCCTTATGTCAGCAACACCAAAGCTAGATGTGCTATTTTGCATCTCTGAGGGTTTGCTTCAACTTGGTGGTGATTAGAGGAGTAGAAGCTGCATTTGGACATTAGTACTATTTCTTGGGAGTTGTTCTTAGAGAGATTCAGAGCTCATTTCCTATCTAATCATTGGAGGCAGTGTCGTGCAGATGAGTTCCATGAGCTACGCCAGAAGTCCATGTCAGTTGAGTAGTATGAGCGTAGATTTTATGAGCTCAAGCAGTATGCAGGTATCAGAGATGACGAGTCTATGTTAGTGCAGTATTTTATCAGGGGCTTGAATGCCTGGATTAGTGGAGGGGTTCGTGTATTCAAACCTATGTCCATGGAGGCTATAGTGGAGAAAGCCAGGTTAGTGGAGGAGAATTTGGCTATGGCACTCGGTAGGCATACAGGTGTACACATTGGTAGTGCACCATCTGCAAGATATGGTTCTTCTGGTAGTCATAATTAGGCATCAGGATCTCATGCACCCTCAAAGCGTGGATAGAAGAAGCAGTACTCTCAGTCCAAACTGAAGAATTTGTAGCCATAGTAGGGTAACAGATTTCAAAATAAGAAGAACCAGAATTGGCAGCGTGCTAGACAGGATTGTCTTGAGCAACCCGCTTAGAGCACACAGTCCACAGCGAGTAGGGGTAGCTTCTAGCAATCTAGTGCTTTTCAGGGTGGTCGTGGTTTTGGTAGAGGCACTAGGTGCTTCTCTTATGGCCAACAGGGCCATATTGCTAGATAGTGTCCTCAGAGGAGTGCTTCAATGATCCAAGCTATTATGGATTGGCCTGTACCTACTAATGTTTCTGAGGTCCACAGTTTCACTGGTTTGGCCGGTTACTATCATCATTTTGTTATGGGGCTTTCAAGGATTGCCCATCCTATTACTTCTCTTCAGAGGAAAGGGAAGAAATTTGTTTAGTCAGAGCAGTCTCAAGTAGCTTTTCAGACCCTTAAGGAGCAGTTAACCAGTGCACCTATTTTAGCAGTTCTTGATCCTACTAGGGACTTTGTTGTATGTATCAATGCTTGTTTGGAGGGTTTAGGAGCAGTTCTGATGTAGGATGCTTGCGTGATTGCTTATGAGTCACACAAACTCAAGGATCACAAATTGAACTATCCCACTCATGATCTGGAGTTAGATGCAGTTGTGCATGCCTTGGTGAGATGGAGGCATTTTCTCTTAGGGCATCGGTTTGAGCTGCATAGTGATCATCGTAGCTTGCAGTGTATTTTCACGCAACCAAACTTGAATGCAAGGCAGAGGCGTTGGATGGAGTTCTTGTGCGAGTATGACTTTGAGGTCAAGTATATTCACGGCAAAGAGAATGTGGTACCAGATTCTCTTAGTCATCGGAGACATGAGATCTTAGTAGTCTCTCTCACAATTGACTTGAGAGGTCAGATTCTTGCAGCACTTCCTACCGACAGTTGGTACCAGGAGGTGAAGTCTGAGATTGAGTCAGGTAGATCTTTGGAGGGTAGATTTTCCAATTACTCTCTTGAGCCAGATGGTCTTTTGTGACTTTTAGGTCATATCTATGATCCTACTTCTGAGGGTCTTCATAACCTATTGTTGTCAAAGGCACTTCAGGCACCTTATTCTACTCATCTGGGTGTCAAGAAGATGCATGCAGATCTACATCAGCTATACTTTTGGAGCGGCATGAAGTGGGATATTGCTGATTTTATGTTGAGATGTCTTGAGTGTCAGAGGGTGAAGGCAGAGCATCAGCACCCTACAGGTCTTTTGCAGCCTCATTTGGTCCCAGAATGGAAATGGGACATCATTTCGATAGACTTCATTGTTGGTTTGCTGGTATCCTCTCGTTGACATGATGCTATAATGGTCACTGTGGATAGGTTGACGAAGGTAGCTCACTTCTCTCTTATCCGTTCTTCTTACAATGCTACTACAGTGGCCAAAGTGTTCATGGAGTACATAATCAGACTTCATGGGATTCCTCATAGGATCATCTCCGATAGGGATCCAGTGTTCACTTCTACCCTTTGGACTTCTTTGTAGCATGCCTTGGGGACACACCAGCCTAAGACTGATGTATAGATTGAGAGGGTTAATCAAGTTCTCGAGGATATGCTTAGGATGTATGTGATGGATCGGTAGAGCCATTGGTAGGACTACCTATATCTGGTGGAGTTTGCTTATAATAATGGATATCATAGTTCTATCGGCATGTCTCCATTTTAGGCTTTGTATGGTTTTCCTTGTAGGACCCCTCTAAGTTGGGATTGTCTCTAGGATAGGGTTCTTCTAGGTCCTGATATGCTTAGAGATATGGAGCAGTAGGTCGAGAGGATTAGAGAGCATTTGGTGGTAGCATAGGATAGACCTAAGAACTATGCATATGCTCATAGGATCGATCGACCATTTTCTATTGGTGATCAGATGTTCTTGCTTGTGCAATCGCGAAAGAGTCTGATCCATTACAGAAAGGGCTCTAAGCTAGCACCATGCTTTGTTGGACCTTTTTAGGTGTTGGAGAGGATTGGTCCTATTGCTTATCATCTTGCTTTGCTGCCTAGCCTTGCATGTGTCCATGATGTGTTTCATGTTTATGTACTTAGACCTTACTGTCTAGATATTGCTCATGTTCTTGACTGGACTACTCTATAGGTAGAGGACGGGCAGCTGGCTTTGGAGCCCATAGACATTCTACAGCACAAGAGACTTGCTCTCAGGGGCAGAGACATGAAGCCGGTCAGGGTCCAGTGGGATCATAATGACGAGACTTCTATGACCTGGGATGATGCTGGCAGGATGAGAGAGTTATAACCTTACTTATTTGCAGGCTTCCAGGAGTAAGCCTAATTCTAGGGGGGATGTAATGCCCCCTCTTTTTGGCTTGTGATAGTTGGTAGTTTTGCATTACTCTTTGTTAGTTCTAAGATAGTTGCTAGTTCTTCCATTTCATTTAGATAGTCCTGAGACATTTGAGTTAGTAGGATTATGGTTTATGCTTATTTTTTATCATGATGGACTATGTTCGACTGATATAGTTTTGACATCTGTTATGAGTTTATGATGACATTATTATTATTCCAGTTTTAATGAGATTGACATGATTAGTAATGGTTTAATATTATCATGTTTTATTCAATTTGTTGATATCTTATTCTAAATAAAAATGTTTATAGTCTTTTTTCAGAGCAGGGACAGTGTAGTACTACTCATTTTGATCACCCTACTATGTCATGATTCTCTGAATCTATGTGTTTGGTATATATGCATTAGATCGTATACAACCTATTGTTCTAATGCAAGCTACAGGTACCAAGCCTCGACTCCACCTGACATAGCAAGTTTGGTGGCCTCTTGCACTGATGGATAACATTGATGGGAGATAACATGAGGTTTATTCCGCTAGGTCAATCCCAGTCTTTTGTTGTTGTCGTGAGTCGCATTGTCACTCCTTGGTCTTTGCTTCAGGTTGTTGGTTGTCATCTGTTATGCAAAGTTATTGTCAAGTTTTGTTGAGATAAGCCTACGTGTATTTTGGTAATGGATTAATAAATTAATAGGATATTATTAATGACAATATTTTTGCTTAGTCATAATTATTATGGAAATTTGGAATATTGCTTAAGTAAAATTTATTATTGATTAAATTAGTTATTTTAATGTTTAAATAAGTATCTTGAGTTTTATGGTTAATTAATATATATAACTTTTAAGTGATAATATTAGGTAAAAATTTAACGTTGTGAGTTGTCGAATGTGAATTTTCAAGATTTGGGGAAATCTCTATTATAAGTAAAATTTTAAAATTTCTTAGAAAAAGTGCGGATTCTCCATAAGGGATGCATGATTGTGGCAATTTATGAGATTAGCCATTTTTAATGGAGGGTGTTGGGAAGAAAAAGATAGAAATTGGGGGGAAAAGAAAAAAAAGAGAAAATTGTTACGGAAGTTGAAGAAGTTTGGGAGCTAAAGAATTTTGAAGTTGCGGATCAAACTTTCGAGTATGTTTCTGAAGATTTTTGGATAAGTGTTTTTGGTGTTTTAAGGAATTATTTTCTATCTTCTATGCTTTTAAATTTGGTAGTCTGGGCTTTTTACTGGGTGAGACACCTTGATTTATACTTCTACTATGTATCTTTGGGGACATCACATGGTTGTGCATATCTTGTAATCACGGTGTTCTAGAGAAGATTTATCTTGAGTCTATTCCCTATCAGCTCTGATGTCTGTAGCCAAAAGCATTTTGGGAGTATTCAGTATTCATTGCGTTTCCAATGACTACATCTCCAGGTGATTTCTTTTGCTATGGGTTGTGTATCTTGTCCATGCTTCCATATTGTTTAGGTTTCCTTTTTTTTATGCATGTCTACCAGGTCAGATTCAAGCATTTTCCCTTATCCATAATTCGTATCAGCAATCTTTTCATCCAAGCGGCTTGACCCCTCAACAACTTTAACCTCCAAAACTTTAGTGCACCTACCCCACTCATGCTTTAACAAAATGGGAGTTGAATATAGTGCTTCCACAGCGTTAGGATCCTAATGGGAAAGGCAGCATCGCCTGGGTCACTCATTGGTCAAGCATCATGGCAATGCCCTTGTATCCTAAGCCAACATCCATATGTGAACTACTGACGCCCAGTCTCTCTATTGAATCCTCATAGCTGATAATCATTGCATTCCTCTTCATGAGATAGACATCTCTAGCAATAGGCAGATCCATGGTTGAATGCTGTTGAAACCTCTTAAGTTTCTTTTCCCCATTTTGTCGATGGAATTCTGCAAGTCATTTTTTTTTTGCCTCTGTAGTAGTTTTGAGCCATCGCTAGAAACTTCATTCCTCTAGCTTTCCTCTTTCTCTCTGGAATTTTCATTTTATGATTTCCCTTGTCAGGCCATGATCTAAGTCATTCCTTTTGCCTTGCAAGCCTTCGATTTCTCTGCAACTTTTTGTTTTTTGCCTTGGACTTGTGATCTTCGTCTATACGCCATGGGAGGGGAATCTATCGCTTTGGCTTCCTTTCTATTTCTCACTCCTCAATCTGCAATGTAATCTCATCATTTTTTTAGCTTGAGCCTTGGGAATTCACATGGAAGATTTAGGGAATAGTTCTTTTGTTAATTAGAAACTTCTAATTAAACTGCGTGTGAAACTAGTGTGTTTAGCCTTGAATTTTGCCGTTGATTAAGTTAATTGCTATAATGTTTTCCTTTATTAAATTCTTACATGTAAATGTAGGTAAACTAATATTAGTTAACTCATATAAGAGTTAGAATAAATTTGTTATAGTCACCCTTCAGAGAAATTAGCTATTTTAGGAATAGAATCAAAGTAGTATATGTTAGAATGAGTAATTTCTGAATTATTTATGAAATAGATCTCTGGTAATAATGTTAAGATAAGTATATTAAGTTAGATATTTAAATATGAATTTATTTTGATTTTTCTATATGCTATCTTGTGACACGTTAATTTAGAAAGAAAATAATAAGATAGAATTTTAGAGTGGTTGAGTTATGGTATTACATTTATAGGATAACAGTGATTTCAATATTAGAGGTAATAATATATTTATGTTTAAATTATCTTTTAGAACTCATTTATGTCTAGTGTTTTGAGCTTGAACATTTACAGGCTTTCTCATTCAAACCCTAAGTTTTATGAAGCATGAAGTCTGAATCTTGCCTTAAGAGGCCTGCCAAGTGGAAGAGTGTAAAATTCTAAGCAGGATTGCCTTTTATATCACCTTGAAATTCGGCCAAGTGAGGAAGTTATGCCTATCAAAAATCTAGGTTTGTGCGCCTCCTCATCATATTTCAAATATAACTTGATTTTCTGAAGGAGGGGGTCATCATCATGTTTCAAATATTAGGTGATCTTTGTTAAGATCACCCCAATGTTCTCTTATTACCCAATGCTGCTGACGTCAAATTTTACATGAGGGTGATGTCTACTTGTCTAACGACTACATCATATTCTGAAGGAGGGGGTGATATCCCAAATATCAGTCATATTCAAAGATCACCCCAATATTAGAATGAAGCTACAGTGTAGCCGGACATTTTATGGAGGGGGTGATATTCCAAATATCGGGTGATCTTCTGATTATCACCCTATCTTGTCAGTATGATGGTGACGTCATCTAGAGCTCACTAGATATCATGTGGGAGGACATTTTATGATGTCATCAGGATCGGTGGGGTGATATTGGTTTTCAGGTGATGCGGTCAGGATGATATTTCCCGTGGGGTGATATTTCACATCAGGGTAACGTGAAATATTAGGGTGATATTTCATATCAGGCGAACATGCAGGTGGCTCACTAATATCAAGGGTCTAGCCGACAGGATATTGAACATGAGGATCATCAAGGTGGCAAGTTATATCAGGGTGATGTTCAATATCAGGTAAGGAGTGTTGGCTCACCGTTGGCACAGGTCATGATGATGAGGTTCAGGGTTGGTGCTGTCGGGAACAAAATCACCGACATCATATATGTTCGTGGCCCAATTTAGAAAGTATTCAGGGGGTCACCGTGGGGTGCATGTGGGATAATTTGTTCCCACATGATTTGAAATATTAGGGTCATGTATCTTCGTGGGAAAGTTTCAAGTGCACAGTTCAATGCATTCCCAAGGCCATGGGTTGGTATGCCATTAATGGTGGATGTTACAGAGTATGGGCAAAGGCGTGGACGGATCATGTACCTGATTGAAGATGTTAACCCCTAGGTGGCGGCGCAGGGCTCGAGATCTCCCTATCTCCTCCTCTGCCTATTGCATTTAATGTTGAGCACCATTTTCTCAGGATGCATAGTATCTGGCAATTTTTTGAGTCAACCATGTACTTTCACCGTGAAGTGCACCTTCCTTGTTGTATATAGCAGGTTGTGTGACTCATTTATGGTTGTTGAAAACTGGACAAATTTTGGTGCCACAATAGGAATACAACTTTCTGGTGACTCTATTTCTGGTGTCTTTGCGAGTTTATGAGTTGTATGTATTATGCACAGAATTATCAATTTCATGTTGATTTAAATGAGTAATGCTTAATTGCATGTGTTTTGTTATTTGTCTCTAGATTGAATGTGTTTTTCTTCTGACTCTGAACATCTAAGGGGTGTTATAGATTCTAGAATATAGGTTTTCTATATTGAATACTTAGTCTCTTACTTATGCTCAAGGAGTAGATTGAATGTTTTGGATTAAGTGTTGAGAAGAATACATTGCAGTAAGGATGTTTATAAGCAGAAATAACTAAATACTCTCTCTTGAGTATTGTCTGTAAGGCAGACATTTTAGAAACCCCTTGAAATCTAATTACTATCTTAGGTCTGTGGTAAACATTCACATATATATGTCTACTAACTCTGAGCCCTGGATAGGCACCGATCTGGTCTGGTATCTTTGTTGTAAACCAAAGTCCTAGTTTTGCATCCAAACATAAAATCAAACTTAAACTTTAAATCAAACCATTAGGAATTTAGAAGTAGTTTTAGGACCCAAAATACTCTGTCTACAACTAAACATAGGCCCAGAGCTAGCCCCTTTGCACTTATCTCACAGTTTTGGTCTATAAAAAGGACGATTTATCTGCTTTACATCAACATCCCAGTTAAGCCATAATCATATTTCATGGACGTTGAATAGGGAATACCCCCCTTGGTTTTGCAGAGCCTAAAGAAGAAGAGGAGATATTTATAGAGTCTATCTCCTATACTATTGGCCCCTGGCCCAGTGATCCTGTTGATCAATGATGGCCACATTGTAGGGATAACTGGGAATAAGCATCCAGTCTAGGAAAATAACAAACATTATCCATAGAAGAGAATAAAAGCTCTCTAATTCTCGTCAATTTAGATTATCCATGTAGCTTATAAAGTTAATTTTAAATTTGGATATTAGAAAAATTTCAAGCTCATAATAAGGTATGTAGATTACTTTCATTAATATAATTTGCTTAATTAGTTTTGAATTGTTGGTTAAAATAAAATTTTAGGATATACTTAGTATTAAGCTTCTGAAATAGTATTAAATCTTACCTACCAAAAGTTTGCAAGTAGAGTATTAGGGTGAGGCTAGTATTAAACAATTATTAAATGAATAAACTAGTTTCTTTCTTTATGTGAAATAGATTTTATGGTAATGTCAGTATTAATATTGAGATAAAACTTTATAGTGCTTCCTTGTTAAATTGTTCAAAGTTGTTACATTTCAGTTTAACTTAGATGTATTAATTGGTCTTTTGACTATTCGTGTCGATGAATAGTAGGGAAGAAATTAGTTATTCTACTTTCCCTTAGTCATATTGTTTTAATGGAGGTCATGGTTATGTAAGGTCATTTAAACCTTGAAGGCTATATCGGGGAATGGTTTTGTATTGTGTTTAATTTACTCGACTCCAGAGGCTAGGCTTCTTAGATACCAGTTTATTGTTGTGTCATTCTTGTTAAATGTCTTATTTGATTTGGGATTTTGAAGTGGAATGGGGAAAGTTTGGTGAATTTGTGGTTTTCGATTTCAAATTTTCTATGTACAGAATTGCAAAGAGAGATGCCTAATAGTACCTATTCCATGCTTGATTTGAGTGGTCTTTAGATGATGGTTAGGGGTCACTATTTGCAGATAGGAGAGTGGCTTCCATGGTGGGGCCGGTGCCCAAAGTGGCTACCTGGATAACCCCATGGAAGTTGTAATCAAGTGATAACATAATAATTTACCTAGGTGGGTCGGGTAGTAATTCACTCAATGAGATAAGTATGATGCCTCATCCATGCCTTAAATGCTCTCACAGGTTAAGGATGGGATGAGAAGGCATGGTTGGCTAGGTCGACCTCCTTGTCTCCATGAGAGTATGTGTCGGCTCCGCATGCATCACCCTATGGGGCCGATGCCTATAGAGAGGTTGCCAGGATAACCATAGATGGGGGCCGGTTTCTAGTGAGAGATAGCCTGGATAACCCATGCTAGGGCCATGCAATGACACTCTCCCTACTGTAGCTTAGCTACTTCCCCTTATTCTTTGTTGTAACCTCTAGAGTATTGTCTTGATGATTTGACTTTTCTTGATGATTTGACTTGTCTTGATGTTATTCTTGTCTTGACGATTTGACATGTCTTGTTGATTTGTATAGTCTCAAGGATTTGAGTTGTCTATGTCGAATTTGTTTTTGCTTGATTGTAACCCTTGACTTAGTGGAATCTCAATGTTATCTCCTAGCTCGGAGGGGTGGACCTCAAGGTTCCACATGGTTGGGTAGCACAGCTATCCATTGGTCTTCTTAGATGTTATGGTTCAAGATCTGTGCCAAAGTGTTCCAGATTTAGATTTGTCCTGCATTTTCAGAGTTGAACAATGCATTCATAATTATATTATTTCTACACCAATGTGGTCGGTCTTGTAATCTTGAATTGAACCTTTGTAATTAACTATCTCTGCAAATGTTAATGTAATACTTTTCTGTTGTATTATGTTGTATATCACTTGTGTGGGTAAGATGTTATGTTTATCTGATGCAGTTATGTTTTCCTTAGAGGAGTTAGAAGTGCACTTTTCTTTATGTTGTGTAGGATGTTATCTTTAGCTACTATTAATGCAATTACTTGCTTCAAAAAAAAAATTTGTAATTTTGCTCTTGTTAGTCTAACTCTCTAGGGTTGCATGAGGGGGCATCACATTTGGTATTAGAGCCAAGTTTAAACACTAGGTACTCTGGTTATGATTGACCCCATTATGTGACCTAGTGCTTAAACTCTGTAGATTAACTTTCATCCCTATTGTTTCCTCTCTTTATGTGTGTAATGAACTACCCTTGTGTGTTGTAGGTATATGCCTAGAGGTAGAGGTTGAGGTCGTGGCAGGGGTAGGGGTCGTGGGAGAGGTGGTGGTGGTACACCTCCTCCTAGCTCTCCTCATGAGGGTGCCCATGAAGGTGGGGGTTAGAATATGGAAGGTCAGGACTAGCCTAAGAGAGCCCAATTGCGATAGTTAGTTGACGAAGCCCTTGCCCATTTAGGCCTGAGACAAGAGGTTGAGTAGCCTAAAGGAGGTCAGGAGGTAGATTAGCCAAAACCTAGGGAAAGAGAGAGATCACCTAGGCAGAGAGAGTTGACAGCTGAGCAGGAGGTCACACTAGCCAGCCATATGAGAGATCTTCTAAGGGCACGTCCTCCCACCTTTGATGGAGCTGGTAGTGGTCTAGAGGTGAAGACTTGGTTATTGGATATGGGTAGGTGTTTCACTATGCATCCTTATGTCAGCAACACCAAAGCCAGATGTGCTATTTTGCATCTCCGAGGGTTTGCTTCGACTTGGTGGTGGTTAGAGGAGCAGACGCTGCATTTGGACATTAGCATTGTTTCTTGGGAGTTGTTCTTAGAGAGATTTAGAGCTTGTTTCCTATCTGATCATTGGCGGTAGTGTCATGTAGATGAGTTCCATGAGCTGCGGCAGAAGTCCATGTCAGTTGAGCAGTATGAGCGCAAATTTTCTGAGCTCGAGCAGTATGCAAGTATCAGAGATGACGAGTCTATGTTAGTGCAGAATTTTATCAGGGGCTTGAATGCCCAGATTAGTGGAGGGGTTCTTGTATTGAAACCTAAGTCTATGGAGGTTGCGGTGGAGAAATCCAGGTTAGTGGATAAGAATTTGGCTATGGCACTCGGTAGGCATATAGGTGTACACATTGGTAGTGCACCATCTACATGATATGGTTCTCATGGTGGTCATACTCAGGCATCAGGATCTCATGCACCCTCAAAGCGTGGATAGCAGCAGCAGTACTCTCAGTCCAAACCAAAGAATTCATAGCCACAGCAAGGTAACAGATTTCAAAATAAGAAGAACCAGAATTGGCAGCGTGCTAGACAGGATTGTCTTGAGCGACCTGCTTAGAGCACACAGTCCACAGTAAGCATGGGTAGTTACCAGCAGTCTAGTGCTTTTCAGGGTGACCGTGGTTTTGGTAGAGGCACTAGGTGCTTCTCTTATGGCCAACAGGGCCATATTGCTAGACAGTGTCCTCAGAGGAGTGCTTTAGGGTTTGGGCATCAACTGGCAGCTTCAGAGCCAACGATTGGTGATGCAGGCAGATTGCATAAAGTCTTTGCAGTGGTTGATAACTATCAGGCAGAGTACTAGGGCACCATGGTAGAGACTTTTGGTTTCATGCGAGGTATTGGTTTTTCTATTCTTTTTTATTCTGGTGCATCTGATTCATTCATTTCTCCTTCTCTGGTGGAGCATTGTGGCTTAGTGGCAACAAAGCAGGATGATAGGTGGTAGGTTGTATTAGCTTCTAGGGCTAAGATCGCAGTTGATTCTCTAGTGCACAGTTGTGAGTTGAGGGTAGATTCTCTATCTACTATAGTAGACCTTCGCATCCTTACCCTTGGTTCATATGATATAGTTTTGGGGATGGATCGGTTAGAGGCCCATCAGGTAGTGATCGATTGTCGGCATAAGTTTGTTAGATGTGTGGATGATTCTGGTTTAGAGGTGGTGGTAGTTGGACTTCAGAGACCTATTTCCCTATGTATGATCTCCACTATGCAGCTTAAGAGATGCATGTGTCAGGGATGTCAGCATTTTTCTGTGTCGGTTAGTGACTTGGAGATGGAGGAGAGTCGAGAGGAATCTCTTGATGATCATCCATTTTTGAGGGAGTATGCTGATGTTTTTCCTTCTAAGACTTCGGGGATGCCACCTAAGCGTGATATTGACTTCAAGATTGATCTTGTTCCTGGCACAGAGTCGATCTCACGAGCTCCATACAGGATGACCACTTAGGAGCTTAAGGAGCTTCGATTGCAATTGGAAGAGTTGTTAGCCAAAGGATTCATTTGACCTAGTGTTTCTCTGTGGGGAGCACCTGTGATCTTTGTGAAATAGAATGATGGATCTCTATAGTTGTCTATACACTATCGACAGCTCAATAAGGTGATAGTGAAAAATAGATATCCCTTCCCTTGGATCGATGATTTGTTTGACCAGATTAAGGGAGCTAAGGTGTTTTCTAAAATTGACCTTAAGTTAGGATATCACCAATTGAGGATATTTGAGGTAGATATTCACAAAATAGTATTTCACACCCGTTATGGACATTATGAGTTCACAGTAGTACCATTCGGGTTGATGAATGCACCTTCAGTCTTCATGAGCCTGATGAATGGTGTTTTCCACACTTATCTCGATAGGTTTGTCCTTGTATTTTTAGATGATATATTGATCTATTCGAGGACTATGGAGGAGCATGAGGAGCATTTGCATCAGGTATTGTAGTGTCTGAGAGAAAATCAACTTTATGCTAATTTGTCGAAATGTGAATTCTTTCAGACAGATGTGAAGTATTTGGGTCATGTCATCTCTGGAGGGGGTATTGCGGTGGATCATTCGAAGATCCAAGCTATTATGGATTGGCCTGCACCTACTAATGTTTCTGAGGTCTGTAGTTTCATGGGTTTGGCCAGTTACTATTGTCATTTTGTTATGGGGTTTTTGAGGATTGCCCATCCTATTACTTCTCTTCAGAGGAAAGGGAAGAAATTTGTTTGGTCAGAGCAGTTTCAGGCAGTTTTTTAGACCCTTAAGGAGCAATTGACTAGTACACCTATTTTAGCAATTCTTGATCCTACTAGGGACTTTGTTGTATGTATCGATCCTTCTTTGGAGGGTTTAGGAGAAGTTTTGATGCAGGATGGTTGCGTGATTGCTTATGAGTCTCACAAACTCAAGGATCACAAATTGAACTATCCCACTCATGATCTAGAGTTAGCTACAGTTGTGCATGCCTTGGTGAGATGGAGGCATTTTCTCTTAGGGCATCGGTTTGAGTTGCATAGTGATCATTGTAGCTTGCAGTGTATTTTCATGCAGCCAAACTTGAATGCAAGGTAGAGGCGTTGGATGGAGTTCTTGTGCGAGTATGACTTTGAGGTCAAGTATATTCACGGCAAAGAGAATGTGGTACCGGATTCTCTTAGTTGTCAGAGACATGAGATCTTAGCGGTCTCTCTCATAGTTGACTTGAGAGGTAAGATTCTCGCAACACTTCCTACCGACAATTGGTACCAGGAGGTGAAGTCTGAGATTGAGTCAAGTAGATCTTTGGAGGGTAGATTTTCCAATTACTCTCTTGAGCCAGATGGTCTTTTGTGACTTTTGGGTCGTATCTATGATCCTACTTCTGAGGGTCTTCGTACCCTAGTGTTGTCAGAGGCGCATCGGGCACCTTATTCTGCTCATCCGGGTGTCAAGAAGATGCATGCAGATCTACATCAGTTGTACTTTTGGAGTGGCATGAAGTGGGATATTGCTGATTTTGTGTTGAGAAGTCTTGAGTGTCAGAGGGTGAAGGCAGAGCATCAGTACCCTGCAGGTCTTTTGCAGCCTCATTTGGTCCCAGAATGGAAATGAGACATCATTTCAATAGACTTCACTGTTGGTTTGCCGGTATCCTCTCATCGACATGATGCTATTATGGTCACTATGGATAGGTTGACAAAGGTAGCTCACTTCTCTCCTATCCGTTCTTCTTACAATTCTACTACGGTGGCCAAAGTGTTCATGGAGGACATAGTCAGACTTCATGGGATTCCTCATAGGATCATCTCTGATAGGGATCTAGTGTTCACTTCTGCCCTTTGGACTTCTTTGTAGCATGCCTTGGGGACACACTAGCCTAAGACTGATGGATAGACTGAGAGGGTTAATCAAGATCTCGAGGATATGCTTAGGATGTATGTGATGGATCGGCAGAGCCATTGGTAGGACTACCTATATCTGGTGGAGTTTGCTTATAATAATGGATATCATAGTTCTATCGGCATGTCTCCATTTTAGGCTTTGTATGGTTGTCCCTGTAGGACCCTTCTGAGTTGGGATCGTCTCGAGGATAGGGTTCTTCTAGGTCCTGATATGCTTAGAGATATGGAGCAACAGGTCGACAGGATTAGAGAGCATTTGGTGGTAGCATAGGATAGATAGAAGAAGTATGCATATGCTAATAGGATCAATCGACCATTTTCTATTGGGGATCACGTGTTCTTGCGTGTGTGATCGCAAAAGAGTCTGATCCATTATGGAAAGGGCTCTAAGTGAGCACCATGCTTTGTTGGACCTTTTGAGGTGTTGGAGAGGATCGGTCCTATTGCTTATCGTCTTGCTTTGCTGCCTAGCCTTGCACGTGTCCATGATGTGTTTCATGTTTCTGTACTTAGACCTTACTGACTAGATATTGCTCATGTTCTTGACTGGACTACTCTATAGGTAGAGGACGGGTAGTTGGCTTTGGAGCCTGTAGACATTCTACAGCACAGGAGACTTGCTCTCAAGGGCAGAGACATGGAGCAGGTCAGGGTCCGGTGGGATCGTAATGATGAGACTTCTGTTATCTGGGAGGATGTTGGCAAGATGAGAGAGTTATACCCTTACTTATTTGCAGGCTTCCAGAAGTAAGCGTAATTCGAGGGGGGGATGTAATGCCCCCTCTTTTAGGCTTGTGATAGTTGGTAGTTTTGCAGTACTCTTTGTTAGTTCTGAGACAGTTGCTAGTTCTTCCATTTCATTTAGACAGTCCTGAGACATTTGAGTTATTAGGATTATGGTTTATGCTTATTTTTTATCATGATGGACTACGTTTGACTGATATAGTTTTGACATCTGTTATGAGTTTATGATGACATTATTATTATTCTAGTTATGATGAGATTGACATGATTAGTACTGGTTTAATATTATCATGTTTTATTCGATTTGTTGATATCTTATTCTAAATAAAAATGTTTATAGTCTTGTTTCAGAGTAGGGATGGTGTAGTACTACTTGTTTCGAGCACCCTACTACGCCATGATTCTCTGACTCTATGTGTTTGATATATATGCATTTGATCGTATACAACCTATTGTTCTGATGCAAGCTATAGGTACCAAGCCTCGACTCCACCTGACATAACAGGTTTGAGCGTCCTCTTGCACTAATGGATAACATTGATGGGAGATAACATGAGGTTTATTCCACTAGGTCAATCCTAGTCTTTTGTTGTTGTCATGAGTCGCGGTGTCACTCCTTAGTCTTTGCTTCAAGTTATTGGTCGTCATCTGTTACGTAGAGTTATTGTCGAGTTTTGTTGAGATAAGCCTATGTGTATTTTGGTAATGGATTAATAAATTAATATGATATTATTAACGGCAATATTTTTGCTTAGTCGTAATTATTATGGAAATTTGGAATATTGCTTAAGTAAAATTTATTATTGATTAAATTAGTTATTTTAATGTTTAAATAACTATCTTGAGTTTTATGGTTAATTAAGATATATAACTTTTAAAGGATAATATTAGGTAAAAATTTAATGTTGTGAGTTGTCGAATGTGAATTTTCAAGATTTGGGGAAATCTCTATTATAAGTAAAATTTTAAAATTTCTCAAAAAAAGTGCGGATTCTCCATAACGGATGCATGATTGTGGAAATTTATGAGATTAGCCATTTTTAATGGAGGGTGTTGGGAAGAAGAAGACAGAAATTGGGGGGAAAAGAAAAAAAAGAGAAAATTGTTATGGAAGCTGAATAAGTTTGGGAGCTAAAGAATTTTGAAGTTGCGGATCAAACTTTCGAGTCTGTTTCTGAAGATTTTTGGATAAGTGTTTTTAGTGTTTTAAGGAATTATTTTCTATCTTCTGTGCTTTTAAATTTGGTAGTCTAGGCTTTTTACTTGGTGAGACACCTTGATTTATACTTCTACTATGTATCTCTGGGGACATCACATGGTTGTGCATATCTTGTAATCACAGTGTTCCTAGAGAAGATTTATCTTGAGTCTATTCCCTATCAGCTCTAATGTCTGTAGCCAAAACCATTTTGGAGTATTCGGCATTCATTGCTTTTCCAATGACTACATCTCGAGGTGATTTCTTTTGTTGTGGGTTGTGTATCTTGACCATGCTTCCATATTGTTTAGGTTTCCTTTTTTTTTATGCATGTCTGCCAGGTCAGATTCAAGCATTTTCCCTTATCCATAATTCGTATCAGCAATCTTTTCATCTAAGTAGTTTGACCCCTCTACAACTTTAATCTCCAAAACTTTAGTGTACCTACCCCACTCATGCTTTAACAAAATGGGAGTTGAATATAGTGCTACCACCGCATTAGGATCCTAATGGGAAAGGCAGCATCGCCTAGGTCACTCGTTGGTCAAGCATCATGGTAGCGCCCTTGTAAGTATCCTAAGCCAACATCCATATGTGAACTACTGACGCCCAGACTCTCTATCGAATCCTCATAGCTGACAATCATTGCATTTTTCTTCATGAGATAGACATCTCTAGCAATTGGCAGATCCATGGTTGAGCGCTATTGAAACCACTTAAGTTTCTTTTCCCCATTTTGTCGATGGAATTCTGCAAGTCATTTTTTTTGCCTCTCTAGTAGTTCTGAGCCATCGTTGGAAACTTCGTTCCTCTGGCTTTCCTCTTTCTCTCTGGAATTTTTATTTTATGATTTCTCTTGTCAAGCTGTGATCTAAGTCATTCCTTTTGCCTTGCAAGCCTTCGATTTCTCTGCAACTTTTTGTTTTTTGCCTTGGACTTGTGATCTCCGTCCATAGGCCATTGGAGGGGAATCTGTCGCTTTGGCTTCCTTTCTGTTTCTCACTCCTCAATCTGTAATGTAATCTCATCATTATTTTAGCTTGAGCCTTGGGAATTCACATGGAAGATTTAGGGAATAGTTCTTTTGTTAATTGGAAAGTTCTAATTAAACTGCCTGCAAAACTAGTGTGTTTAGCCTTGAATTTTACCGTTGATTAAGTTAATTGGTATAATGTTTTCCTTTATTAAATTCTTACATGCGAATGCAGGTTGTAGTTAGGGTAAAATTGCAAATCAGGGCAAATGAATAAACAGCAATGATAAAAACCCTAGCAATGCACAATGAAGCACAAGACAACATGAAAATCAAAATAACAAATGTAAATACAAACCGATCTCCATGCTATGCTCGATTTATCTCCATTGCTCTTCTCCACCTCGCATGAGCATGCAAGATTTTGAAGGATTATTGTTGGAGGAATGTTGGATGCTCACTTCCACAGCATAACATTAAGATGAAGATGATATTAGGATGATAGTTGAAGGATGCAAAGGCTCTAATGATATTTTGATAGAATAATGGTACTTGAAGCTTAATGCATTCTAATGGCTTGTGAGGGGGTTGATTTATAGGAAAGGCTTGGTTCCAATGGATGGCTAGGATCAATTAGGGCTTTAGGTGAAATGGATGGATAGGATTAAGTTAGGTTTCCTTGCACATCAAGAAATTGTAGTCATATGACATGTGGCAAAGGAGGATGAGGCTTAGGTGTGCTTGTGTAGATAAATACTAAAATTAGGTCCCATTAGTTGTGCATGTGAAAGATAAAAGTTGTAACACAACACATGATTGACTAGACAAGTGTTGGAATGTGATGAAAGATAAGTGTTTAATTCAAATAAAATATTTGAATTAGTTGGGATATGAGTTGGAAATTAATTAAATAAATAAGATTTATTTAATTAATTGGATAAATGAATAGGATGGGATAAGATATGGAGGATTTAATTCAAATAAAATATTTGAATTAGTTGGGATAGGAGTTGAAAATTAATTAAATAAATAAGATTTATTTAATTAATTGGAAAGTGGGATTATGCATGTGAAATTAATTAAATAAATAAAATTTATTTAATAAATTGGCTAAGTAAGATGAGGATGGAATTAAGATGGGATTTTAATTAAATAAATAAAATTTATTTAATTAACGGGATTAAGGTGGGATTTAGGACAAAAATGGCTTATGATGTTTAGATAATGTTTTAACAAGGTGTTGTAGGACATGGACAAGGTTGGGACAAATTTGGGGGTCTACACAGGTAAAATAATATTAGTTAACTCATAGAAGAGTTAGAATAAATTTTTTATGGTAACCCTTTAGAGAATTTAGCTATTTTAGGAATAGAATCAAAGTAGTATATGTTAGAATGAGTAATTTCTGAATTATTTATGAAATAGATCTCTGGTAACAATGTTAGGATAAGTATATTAAGTTAGATATTTAAATATGAATTTGTTTTGATTTTTCAATACGCTATCTTGTGACATGTTAATTTAGCAAGAAAATAATAAGATAGAATTTTAGAGTGGTTGAGTTATGGTATTAGATTTATAGGATAACGGTGATTTCAATATTAGAGGTAATAATATATGTATGTTTAAATTATCCATAGAAGAGAATAAAATCTCTCTAATTCTCGTCAGTTTAGATTATCCATGTAGGTTATCAAGTTAATTTTAAATTTGGATATTAGAAAATTTTCAAGCTCATAATAAGGTATTTAGATTACTTTCATTAATATAATTTTCTTAATTAGTTTTGAATTGTTTGTTAAAATAAAATTTTAGGATATACTTAGTATTAAGCTCCTAAAATAGTATTAAATATTACCTACCAAAAGTTTGCAAGTAGAGTATTAGGGTAAGGCTAGTATTAAAATATTATTAAATGAATAAACTAGTTTCTTTCTTTATGTGAAATAGATTTTATGGTAATGTCCGTATTAATATTGAGATAAAACTTTATAGTGCTTCCTTGTTAAATTGTTTGAAGTTGTTACATTTCAGTTTAACTTAGATGTATTAATTGGTCTTTTGTCTATTTGTGTTGATGAATAGTAGTGAAGAAATTAGTTATTATACTTTCCCTTAGTCATATTGTTTTAATGGAGGTCATGGTTATGTAAGGTCGTTTAAACCTTGAAGGCTATATCGGGGAATGGTTTTGTATTATGTTAAATTTACTCGACTCTAGAGGCTAGGCTTCTTAGATACCAGTTTATTGTTGTGTCATTCTTGTTAAATGTCTTATTTGATTTGGGATTTTGAAGTGGAATGGGGAAAGTTTGGTGAATTTGTGGTTTTGGATTTCAAATTTTCTATGTACGGAATTGCAAAGAGAGATGCCTAATAGTACCTATTCCATGCATGATTTGATTGGTCTTTGGATGATGGTTAGGGGTCTCTATTTGTATGTAGGAGAGTGGCTTCCATGGTGGGGCCGGTGCCCAAAGTGGTTGCCTGGATAACCCCATGGAAGTTGTAATCAAGTGATAACTTAATAATTTACCTAGGTGGGTCGGGTAGTAATTCACTCAACAAGATAAGTATGATGCCTCACCCATGCCTTGAGTGCTCTCAGAGGCTAAGGATGGAATGAAAAGGCTTGGTTGGCTAGGTCAACCTCTTTATCTCCATGAGAGGATGTGTCAGCTCTGCATGCGTCACCCTATGGGGCCGGTGCCTATAAAGAGGTTGCTAGGATAACCATAGATAGGAGCCGGTTTCTAGTGAGAGATAGCCTGGATAACCCATGCTAGGGCCATGTGATGACACTCTCCCTACTGTAGCTTAGCTACTTCCCCTTATTCTTTGTTGTAACCTCTGGAGTATTATCTTGATGATTTGACTTGTCTTGATGATTTGACTTGTCTTGATGTTATGCTTGTCTTGATAATTTGACTTGTCTTATTGATTTGTGTAGTCTTGAGGATCTGAGTTGTCTATGTCAAGTCTGTTTATGCTTAATTGTAACCCTTGACTTAGTGGAACCTCAATGTTATCTCCTAGCTCGAAGGGGTAGACCTCAGGGTTTCACATGGTTGGGTGGAAGAGCTATCCATTGGTCTTCTTGGATGTTATGGTTTGAGATCTATGCCGAAGTGTTCCATATTCAAATTTTTCCTACATTTTTAGGGTTGTTGTATACATTCATAATTGTATTATTTGTAAATCAATGTGGTCGGTCTTGTAATCTTGAATTGAACGTTTGTAATTAACTATCTCTGCAAATGTTAATGTAATGCTTTTCTATTGTATTATGTTGTATATCACTTGTGTGGGTAAGATGTTATGTTTATCTGATGCAGTTATGTTTTCCCTAGAAGAGTTAGAAGTGCACTTTTCTTTATGTTGTGTAGGATGTTATCTTTAGCTACTGTTAATGCAATTATTTGCTTTAAAGAAAAAAATCTATAATTTTTCTTTTGTTAGTCTAACTCTCTAGGGTTGCATGATGGGGCATCACAAATAGTCTTTTTTTTTTAATTTTCAGTTATATTTTATAATTGAAATGTCTATTTTCAGCTATAATGCTATATATACTATTTTAAGTAACATAAAACTAATTTTTGAACCTTTTATATAAGCTATTCATTTGGAAATGGAAAATAGCCATAGAATTATTGGGTAATTAATATTAATAAATTTTTTATCAAATTTAATAACTTTTTGTAGTAGTGCTAGTAAATTTTATTAACTAACAAATCTATTTTTTTTACACCTTTACATGAGCTATTCAACCAGAAGTGAAAAATAGCCAAATCGAATTTACTTTATACTCATTTCCTACTGTGAATATATCATTTTGGAATAATAAAAATGTTGATATAACTACAGCGCAGGATAGCTGAGTGCCTGAGTTTTTTTAAAGGCAACTAAAATTAAATCGATTAAACTTTAGATTTTAATGCATTAATTTCTTAAGGCATTAATGTGCTTAACTTATCTGAAATAAAACACATGAATGGAATGTAGACCTTATCACAACTAGAAATGTGTTGAGAGAATAGAATAAGATAGACGCATGGCAAAATCATGATCGGCAAAGTAGATTAACCAGTGAATTATAAGGAAGGTAGTTTGATAAGATCTCAAATAACATTATTTAAATAGTTTTTTTTAAAGCATTTCTAGTGCAGCAATAAACATCATGACCCTAAGAATAATGGTAACTGGAATCATTTGACAGAAATAAACTACGGTGAGAGCAATTCTAATAAATTTGATTTTAAAAGAAAAAGGAAAAATAGTTGAAAGCAAATAACTCAGGCCAGCATATCAAATTGCAAGATTTGATATCCTGATGAGAGCTTAAGAGAAACCCAAATAGAAAATAAAAGAATCACCTTCCATGGAATTAATTCAAGGCTGAGGAAGAAATTTATACAATTTAATAAAAGAGACATTAATGGTAAAACTATTCAATCTTTTGCTCATCAAAAGAAACAACAAAAGCTTAATCACACCTTTCAAGTATGCAGACAAAGTTCATTAAGTTGCCAGTTTTGGATGGCCACAGTTATAGCGGATGAGAACTGCACAGACTTCAATCAGATTTGGAACCCTTATTGCATTTATCTACAAGTGATCATTCTGTGAGCATGATAGTCCTTATTGGCCGCACTAGAATCTGGAAGACTCCCTAAACTTTGTCATAGAGATACTGATGAAATCACTGCTGGTTATATGGATGCGTTATCATGGTGACTGTAGATTACATATGAATATAACTTAAAGGTATTTACAGCGATGCTAGCATTTGGTAAGCTTTCAGACAAGGGTGATTGGCAGGTTTAGAGCCAGATAGAGAGTTTATCCTTTCTACATTAAACAAAAGCCTAGAATGGAGTATGGACATCCATCAAGTTATAAAGAAAGTCAGACTTTTGACAGATAAAAGAAACTCTATAGTTTGTAGGTTTTCCTCCTTCATTTTAGCGTGTTTCTAATGGATTTCTAATCTTGAAATGCCATAATACTAGGGGCTAAAATAAAGCAAAGTTATCTTTAGAACATTCTATTTCACCCTCACCAAGCATAGAGTGATAAGGATGATGAAAATAAGCATTGCAGCATTGAAACACATAATGATATAAAATGCCTAACAAAACCTGTAGTGGTCGAATGGATATGTATCGCAGAGTCTATAGATCACAAGAGATTTAGATTTGGGAGTATTACAGTGACACTGCCTTTTAATGACACTACTTTTGTTCTTTTCTGAAACATATAAGCAGAAGTGGGCAGGTATGATGAGAAATCATACGGTTTAAATGAAGGAAATGGTTCACATCTCTTGCAATGATTTCTCTTAAAATAAAAACCATTGCATGCTACCGATTTGTTTGCTGAATAGACTGTAGAACATTCAAGCAAATGCAATGATTACAGGATGTACATACGAAATGGATGGGTTGAGAGCTATAACTCTTTCTGGAAGAGCTGATTGGTGGATTACAAAATAATGAAAATGATTGTGGAATACACACAAAATTGTAGAAGATGGTAAACACTTGCTGAGTACAGGTGGAGATATGCAGATTATCATTGGGGTCTTGAATGATGAGGATTATTGAATGGAGAAGCAATTACTATTCATATACAGGGACAATTAATCAATTTCATAAAAGAGAAAGAGATCAGAAAATAATGGAACCTAAAAACCAACGTCTGGGTGAAGATTCATTGCCAGATCAAAAGCTACCCCCAACAGTCTCCCCAATCTCCCCAAAAACCTTCCATCTTCCCCCTCTACCCAATCGCCCAATTCAGAGAGAATTCCCCCCTTTAGAGAGAGCAACCTCTCTATTTCTTCCAGAACCTTCCCACCTTTTTAGGTGGTATGCACATGATTCTAAGTGACAACCATATTTTAATCATTAAAATATTATTTTTATTATCTTAATGTTAACTATAAATTTATTTTATCAATATTTTATAATTGTTAGTATATATTTATTTATGTATTTTATTTCCATTTTAATTTTATCAATTTACAACTTGTAATTATTTATTTTATTTAATCATTTATCAAATTTATTTATTTTCATGTCAATTTTACCAATTATAAATTGTTTATAATTAGTAATCAACACATTATTTCCCCTAAAAGTATTTATTTAATTCTAGCTTGAGATTATCATTGTTTTAATGAAGCACTGCCCAAGACTTAAATCAAACATTTCTAATTGAATAAACCCAAGCCTACACAATTATACTTGACCTCCATGCAAGACCACAAGACATGATGACAAAAATGATGACAAACAATCCAACTGATGGTGACGACTGGATATGATACTGGATACTCATCCTCTTAGAGGATATTGACTAAGTAGGGAACCTTATGCTAACTCCGATCAACAATTCCATTGGCTAGGGCACGCTCAGACCTGCTAGTTCAAGTGGAGTCGATGCCCGGTACCTGCATCCTATAGAAAACCACACAGTCAACCATATAAATATATATATCATCATGTAGTCATATAGTGAATGGAAGTCACAATGTGGCAAGGTACTCGAACACGAGTAATGCAACACTATTCTGTTCACATAAACACATCAACAAATAACTACATTATGCATAACAATTATTTATTAAACAATCAATATGGGACAATCAGTTACATACAATCTTATACAAGCAGTCATCAATGGTAACATCATAACCATGATCAAATAACACATTGAACTCAAAATTAAATTAATCTATAACATCTGATATGTCCATCAAACTATGAAAGCATAAAGTACTAGTAATCAAGCATCATACTAACATAGATCCATAATCAACTAGCATATTAACAGAGAGTCCATCATCCAATAGAGTGTCATAGTGTCTAATCCTACTAGGATGACTATTAGTTTGACAGAAGACACGGTGAGGGGCACTACACAACATCCAAAGCATGTATAGAGTCTATGTGTGTTGTTTTTGAAAGAGCTCCTTATTTTTCAGTAATTTTGTGGATTCTAATTTATTTTCTTCTTTAGTTTTCAAGTATTTTTCTTACATCTTAAAGTGTAAGATGAAATATTTTCCATGGCTATTAGTAGGGGAGTGATGGAAAGAAACAATAATTCTACAACTAACTATAATTATTCTTCTTTTTCATCATGGGTTTCTCACTTAGACAACTTGCAATAAATATTTTATAATTTAATTAGAGTCATTTGCAATATTAAGCTAGAGTGGTCAAGCCCTAATGAAACCTCAAATAGAAAAGAAAAGGTTTAAGTGTCTCTATACTTTGTAGAGCATATTATTATAAACAAGAGGAGTGCGATTTGGATCTATCTTAGAGGATGTAGAGAAATACCTTGTAGAACAAGTTAGATGTCAAACTTTCTTAGTAATTTTGAGATTTTCTATTAAATTATTTTTAATTTTTTAATGAAATTAATTTTAGCATAGTATTAATTGTTTATTCCTTATGCAAGATGCTCTATAGATTTTGTTGACCCAAACACAAAATATGAATATAAAAGGATTATATGGATGAGACGTTGAGGCCATGGCTATTCTTTAGGGCATCATTCTATTATTAAATGTCAAATAGAATCCATTGAATGTAAATTGTAGTCCAAAATAAGGAAGGTTACCTTTTTGGATGGGAAGGGTAATATAAATAAGATTGAATCATGTTCTATGAGACATTTTTCAAGAATATCAAGATGGGAATTCATGAAGGAAACTTTAAAATAGTGTTAAATTGGCCAAATTTTAGAAATGGAATTCTATAAGGAGCAGCAATTTAAGCATATATATGAAGATCAATGTGAAGGATACAAAATAGAAATTCCCTCCATATGTCATTATCACATGGTCTTGGGTTCAAATCCCACTAAACATAAATGTAACAATTTTGATGGTTTTTTATAGCAAAAGAACTATAGGTCATAGGGGGAGATAATTCAAATAAGAAGGGAGGTGTTTTTCTCATAAGTGAAGAGAAATAAAAAGACACTATGTATGTGGTCCTCACTACCTTTACATGACATTTTATTTTTACTATTAATAAGTGTTACAAAGCAACTAGATTCGTATTGTGGTTTGTAAGAACGAGTGGGTTGGGGAAAGATACTAGTAGGTGCTACTAAGCATACAAAAATGTCCACCCAACTTTGACAACTTTAAAAAGTTGTAAAGTGTTTTCTAAGTGTGCAAATCTAATAACAATTTCATTTCATGTGACTAGAACTCATTTAATTGTGATTATCATAACCAAAAATTTGTCAAAATTAAGGACAATTAAAATTCATACACTAACCACTAAACGTTGATCTACACATCTTATTATCATATGTATACACACTAGGAATATAGTGTCAAATGTTAAATACAAAATTCTTTTGGATAGAACTGTGTGAGTGTTTTTTACATCACATGATTACATCCAAAAGAATTTTTCAATTTAATAAAATGGCCTCTGGAAATCTAATGTATCTTAGTGTCAAAGCTATTGAATTATCTTAACAATAACCATTTGCATTTTATTTTAAATCATTAAATAAATCCTTAAATTCATTACATCCTTCAAGACCATATAATTTTTATGCCTACTAAATACTTGACATTAAGTTATCAGCATGTGCCATTGGATTATTTTATGAAATAATAATGTTCTACAAGAACAAAATTAAGATCACATGTAAACTATAGAATCCATTGAACTAGAGAAGAACACCACATACATTAAACATATGAGAGTATTTGTTGAAGTTTACCATAGTGAAGTGAATATAAAAGAAAAAATTTGGCAATATCCAAATACTTCAAATATTAGAAATTTCATAAGAAAAGGTTGGGGATTGTTGATTTCCATGACATCAAATTCATAACCATAATCCATAATAATTTTCAATTATGTTTCTAGTTTTCAAAAGCACATTTTTCTCCTTCAACAAGTTTCTCCTTAAGATGGCATTCCAAGAAATGAACATTGCTTGCAATCTATCTTTCTTCCTTGCTTATTTTAGGAAAATAAAAAAGTACTCAAGAGATTACCAATTTTAAACCAAACAAGTTATGTCTACTCATTGTATTGATGAATCTTATTAAACTTGCTTGTACTTAATCACTCAAGAAGATTAAAACGGTTTAAACTTTATATTTTTTGAATGCTCATTCCTTGTTCAAGTTAAACACTTTGGATAAGAATATCAAGGAATGAAATCAAGCTTAATAAGTTACTTTACACAAAACCCACCTCATAAGAAGGGACAATTAGTTGATCTCAAAAACTTTACATTTTCCTAGCTTACTTTCTTTTTAAAATGTGAATTATTTTATTTTATTTTGTATTTTGTTATATTATTGTCTCATTTTTGGAACACTATCTAAGGCCACACTGTTCAACTAAAATTCTCATTGAAAGAGTCAAATTCTTTCCAAACATGATAAAGTAGAGGGTACATACCCGCAAGGTTTGCCTTTGAGGTCATCCATTTAACACTCTAATATAGATCTATATGGAAAAAAGGATAACTAACATGTTAAGAAAAACTATATACTATTTAATTGTTTGGTAAAATTAACCAATTAAAAATTTAGTAATAATTTTGAAAATGATTTTAATGTTTAGGAACACCTTATAAGGTATTATTCATTACAAAGTTCCCTAATGTAGATGAGTAGAGATGCTCTCTTAATAGATATAATTAATTTTAAAACTATAGAGATTCTTTATAAATAACTAGGCGTTGGTTTGAGAAAAATGGACAAAGCTCAAGTTCTTCTAAACATTTTCTTTCATTAATTCATTAATTGTGAGTTTTATCTCATTGTGAACTATTTCAACTTGCTTTCTAATGTTGTTATGCTCTAAAAGTTTTTAGGATATTTATACATGAAGTGGGGAAATGACAATGGGTGGGATAGAAAAATGTAAGTAATTAAGAACAAGTTTTAGAAATGATATTAGTATTATTACCTCATTTTTAAAATGTTAAAGAAACTTTGGTATCACTTACATTGAAGATTGAGCCTAGATAGAATGGGAAATCTCTTAACCTTAGATTAAAAAGCCTCCAAACAAAATACAATTTATCTCAAAGGAGTAATAAGAGTGAAGTTTATAAGTATGGTAAATTGTATAAAACTGCCTCTTAGAGAGGCGTACAAGAATTCTTAGGAAGACTTTTCTAAGACAAAAGAAATGCCTAAAGAAATGGTTTAAATTTATTTAAATATGGAGAGACTAATTTCCTTACTATATCAATTTGTTTGGATTTATCCATGAAAAACTTTTATCTTCTTGATATTCTAGATCATGTTTCCTTAGACTTAGCATTTTTTCATCTAACCAATCGGGACCTTTATTCCAAGAGTGGATTCATTTTCCCCATTATTTTCCTTAGTGACCATATAGTAATGGATCTTATGCTCTTCTTTCATAAGTTTTGACTTAATATTGCAAATATTTCTTGATGTTATAAGATTGTCCATTACTTAAATTTCTAAACAACATAACAAATTTTCAAGCTCTAGCGATTTTAAGCATGTTCAAATTTCTCATTCTATGGGAAATTGATGTCTAAAAATCCAATGAAGGCATTTTTTTCAACTTTATTCATGTTGAGAAAGTTTTGACTTAACATTGCAAATCTTTCTTGATGTTATAAGATTGTCCATTACTTAAATTCCTAAACAACATAACAAATTTTCAAGCTCTAGCGATTTTAAACATGTTCAAATTTCTCATTCTATGGGACATTGATGTCTAAAAATCCAATGAAGGCATTTTTTTCAACTTTATTCATGTTGAGCGCTGAATAATATTCTTGTTTTCATATCTACGAGCATATGCAAATAATAAATTATCTTGTGGAATATTCGGGAAAGTGTTCATGTATGTGACTATATGTAGTTATTTGAGTTTTTTTGTAGTCTCTTTTTTTGTGGTGAATAATCATGTCAATTGGTTGTGGACCATATTCGTATCAAAACCTTCATGATTACCGGACCAATATTTTTCAATATTAAAATTTGTTTGTAATTTGATCTATATCAAATATATGATGTTAAATGTCTTTCAGATGGCTAGTCGTCAGTATCATTTTATATTTGTATGTATTTACTTTTGAAATCTAAAATAATATTTGGTTAGGTTGTATTTGTTGAATTCATGGTTGTATACTTCTTGTATTCATTCAAATATTATAGTAAAATTGCCTTCTTAATTGGAACTTGGTAGACAACCATATTGATGCACTCGTGGATGTAAACTTTAAAGAAATGAAGTATGTCTTTGCCTATATTAATGCTAATAATTTCCTTCAACTATAGTAGGGACCAAGAAAACAAAGTTAAAAAATGAAGTTGATTAGATTCCTAGTACTATTTTTTAATGAAGCTAACAACAAATTTCCAAACAAAGCAACAAATCTTCTATCACATATGATTTGTTATTGAGCTTGAGTATGTAAACATATCAATTAATCTTGTATTACACAATATCTCTTCTTGAGGTTGAGTATTTACTAGTCATCCATACTAATTCCTTTAATAATGTCTTCATTGATATCATAGTCAAAGTGGTTCCAACTATTCCATATGCACAACCCACCCAAAAAAAAAACACAAAACAAGTCACATCACCACAATGAACTCATTGATCTACGAAGATCTCCATACCCACATCAACACAATAAGTCACTAAAATACATGCAATTTGAGCTCATTGGAGGGGTTGCAAATAGTCTATTCTATAGAAAAATCTCACTCAAAGGTGAATCCCTTCATTGCAAACAACACTAAAAATCCCAAAAGTTTGTAACAACAAAACAATTGATATACAATACACACATACCATTACTTCCACCATAATCTCCACTATTGTTTTCCCAAATTCATGATATTTATTGCTCGCTGTGAAATCTTTACTATATCATAGTCATTGCAATCCTTAGCATTGAAATGAAACAATTAACAAAAAAATGTAGAGAAAAGAAGCTACTCACCTATTGTGGTGCAAAATGGGCTAAAATGGAGCTCAAAAGAGAACAGAGAAGATTCTCTTGCTTCTCTTGCCTTAAAATGAAAGGTTAAATTACAAAAAATAAAATTTAAGCTAGAAATATTGAATTTTTATGCCCTAGATTATCTCTACCATAATATTTTCTAGTGTTTATTATAACGCGTGTGATTGAGATAGGTACATATCATGGATACATGTCAATCAATTTTTTCAACATCAACAAATACAAAAAACCACCTCAACTATCACAATTCCTCAATTTCAAAGTATATTGTAGGCACCTAAAGAGCATTAATAAAACTACTAAATATAAACTTGCAAATTTGTGAGTAGTTAAATATGTTGCCAATTTATTTTCATAAGATATCATATATCTACAAGTCTTTGTTTATATCACTTAAATTAAACTTGGTGCGCTATCATTATTTATTTGGTTGTTTAGTATTTATTTAAAATCAGTGCTCTACCACCTCCCTTTTCTTAGTGTGGGTGGTTCTTTTGATTCTTACTTTATCAAAACAATTAGTATGATTAGTTAAATTTTGGTTGGTTTGGACAACTCAACAAGAGATTTCAAGGTGATAAATAAGATCAAGACCTAGATTCAGAATGCCTATAGTGATGTACTTTACAAGGTTGAAATTTTGGCAAAATCTATTAATGATACTATTGTATAAGTATTTTTTTAATTATAAAACTTGAAGGCCGCCTATAAATTTTTTTAATAAGATAATAAAGTTTATACATAGAAGTAGGGTAAAACAGACCCAAAAGACTAGAACATGAGAAAGAGTAGTTGAAGATAGAATCCAAGACAGTAAACAAAATCAGGCCCTTTGGGATAGCCAGATCTTCATGAGCATGAACAAGAGGCAATAAAAGCCAAAAACATGCCATAGGGAGGACCATTACGAACTTGCATTAGAGCTAGAAGTAGAAGGCTCATGTGTGTTAGGAGTAGTAGCTGACACCGGAACAGGAAGAGGACGAGGAGGCACTTGAGTAGGAACATGGCCTCTAAGAAATCTTATAGCATCGAAGAGGCTTTTCACCTTTAGGGAGAAAGCATGATCAAAGTGGAATTTGTGGGAACGGAGAGAATTTTTGAGAGGTAGACCATAGTCCTTATGGATGCCAGTCTACAAAGCATGGTACACACAAGCCAAAGCCAAATCAATTGGTGCAAAGCCTCCAAACATATCATATTCCTCTATGGCCTAGTCGAACATTGCCTCAGGAAGGATATATTCTTGAATATAACCAAAGACCATAATCTTGATTAAAGTAAAATCCTGAATGATATCCATAATGTTTGAAATAAAAATAGAAGCTACCTTTGTATACTACATGGATCTGAAAGGGGCCAACAATAATTCTTCATCGATGACCACACGAATAGCTTGCTCAATCCTTGGGCAGTCATATGAGAAGACATGGGAGAGCATGATAGAATCATAGGCTCCCATTTATGTGGCTTAATGAAAGCCTTTTGTTTTTCTGAATCTGGCTCATTGTCCAAGTAATTATTACTACACTCTTTTACTTTTATTTACAGTTTACTCTAATGTAAAAGAAATTATTCCTACACTCCTCTATAGTGTCATTATAAATTTATTTACAATTTACTCTAATGTAAAAGATAAATTATTCCTACACTCCTCTGTAGTGTCATTAGAAATTTATGATTATTCCTACACTCCTCTATAGTGTCATTAGAAATTTATGTTTGTAATTATTTGACATGGATAGTAATTGGAAATCCAAATCTTAAATTCTTTGCCCTAATGGAAAATGTTGTCATAGGCTCCAATAACAAAAATAATCAAGACTAATTGATAGGATTCTAAAAACTATAAATTGTTTCTGAGAATGGATATTTTTTCCAAATTATCTTTGCCTATTTATATAAGCCTATAAGTTTTTGCCTTCTATATATATATTTTTAGTGGCCAATTTCTTTTGTGCAAAGAAATAGGGTATGTAATTAACTTGTAGGCAAGTGCCTTTCATCATGCACATTTCACACAACTTATATGATTTCCTAATCTTCCACGCACTTACATTTATGTTAGATTCCATGATAGGATGGAGCACCTTGTAATGGTGTCATTTCATATTTAAGATTTATATTTTCATTTTTGTGAGTGTCTAAGAATCTATTTGTGTTTTTAATCATTACTCAATTTATCACACATAAATATTAGGCATCACTAAACTATTTGTATAGATTCATCATACTTTTCATGGTTGAATATTTGGATGCTTCTACTCTTAATTTAAGAGTTATATTTTTTATTCTCTTCACCTTGATTAGGTGCAACAACATACCACAATCCTTATTTCAGGTTATTAATCTTTTATTCACTTCACATGATGCACCATGATGTCACCAAGCTTCAGATGAACTACAAAGTACTATTTTGATGATGTGTTAAAATAAATTTACATTAAAATCTTTTGTCGAATGTGAAGTCAATCTCTATGTTTATAATTTTGGGTCATAGATATGCTATAAATGCAATTCTCACTAAGGTTTACATGTCAATTTGTATCTTTTTCTCCATTAAAAATAAATTATGGTTCATTATATGCTCTAACGTGATAAAAGGGGATGACCCTTTGGTGAAATGGTGGGGTTTCTTGCCTATAGTGCCAACAACCAAGGTTCAAACCCCATGAGGTCGCCCTCTACCGCATCAAAAATTGAGGTTGCTTACCCTCCAAGAGGGGAGACTCTGTGGTGAAATGGTAGGGTTTCGACCTGTAGAGCCAACAACCCAGATTCAAACCTCTTGGTAAGTTTTTAAGAACCAAGTCTCATCTTCTTAACAATCATATAGGCATCTTCTTAACAATCATACAGGCTGGGTAAATCCTAAAAAAGTGCTCTGCCTCTGCTCTGCATGTACTCCTAGGGTTTTGTTTTGACTTGGCATCTCTGTGTCACATGGGGATGGAGGGTACTGCCTCTGGCAGTACCTCTGGACCCCTACCCGTGTTGGGCATTGACAGTCCCAAGAACTAGAAAAATGTTCTGGTGGGACAGGAGGACCTTTTTCTTGATGGTCATTCTGTTGTCCTAGTGTAAAAGGAAACTCCTGAAGGGATAGCCCTCATGGTACCAGATGACCTGGTGGAGAAAATCATTGCCTCCATGGATCTCACTCTTGTGGGTAAGTTCTTTTATCTTTGACCTAATATTGAAATGGTCTAGAAATGGGTTTCCAACCGTTGGCATATTAAGGGAAGTGTGACTGTTAGCGCTATGGCGCGAGGGTTTTTTTATTTCATTTTACCAGCAAAGAGGACATGATATCTATTTTAGGAATTGGGTTATGGCTCTATGGCACACACTCACTCTCACTGTGTAGTTGGCGGCCAGGGTTTGATCCCAGTTCTGACTTGAACTGATATGCCCCGGTCTGGGTTAGACTTCTCAGCTTTCCGTTAGAATAACGGGATGAAACTATTTTTACTTCTATTGCTAATTCCTTTGGCCAGTTTGTTACCTTGGATAATACCACTTGGGCCAAATCCTGATTTGTCTATGCTAGATTTTGTGTTAATGTGGAAGTCCACAAATCTCTACCTTTGTCAACTTTGCAAGAAGAAGGGTCATTTGATTTCCCACTGCAAGCACAAGAAAGCCGAGGAACCCACAAATCAGGAAAAAGAGAAAAGTGATTCTAGTTCCTCAGAGAAATCAATGGATAAGAAGATGGATGATAAAGTTGAACCCTAGGTGACGGAGGGCAATGGGGAACAAGATCTCCAACACTTTTCAAAAGAGAATCTCGTACCAATTTTGGAAGATGGTGAGATTCACAACAGATCTAATGAGACCCATCAAGAGGAGCAATTGCAAGCTTCCCATGGAAACCTTGAGGCACAAGGTATTGTTTCAGATGCTCTACCCCCTAAGGACAACTTTCAATCTCAGGAGTCTAATCTTGTTCAAGGAAGGATGAACTCTCAACCCTCTCCAAGACATAGTTCAACTCCTCTCCCCCTTGGAGCGGGGTCTAATGGAACTCACAATGAAGAATCTTTTAAGGAAGGGATAAACTCTCAGTTATCTCTAAGATGGAACTCAGGTCCAACTCCACTTTCCCCTGGAGCAGGGCCCAGTGAAACTCATAGTGACCAAGAAGGGTGGATTACTCCAAAGAAGAGGGGTTGTAAGCTAAAGAAGTCTATTGATGTGGGAGTAGACCCCAAATTAGGAAGGCCATCTTTAAGAGAAATAAAGCAAAGGGAAGCAGCTAAGGAGATAGTTAGTGGCAAACAAAAGACACTGGAGATTCACTCCCAAAAATTATTTAAATGAGGATTTTTTCATGGAATATGAGGGGTCTTAATAGCCCTTCAAAATAGTACGAAGTTAAAAACTATATTCTAGATCACAAAATTGATATTCTTACTCTAGGAAGTTAAAATGTTGGAGGAAAGCTTCAAAATTATTGCCGATAGGATCTAGCCTAATGCCGCCTACTGTATCAGTCTTGCTGTTGGTGCCTCAGGGGGATTGTCACAATGTGGAATAAATCTAGGGTTAGAGGTATGCTGACCTTCCTTAATAAACATTATCTTATGATTAATTTTTCCTTGCCTTCCTTCAATTGGACCTTGGTCAATATCTATGCCCTGAACACTAGGGTGTTGAGGAAAACTCTGTGGAAGGATCTGTCTGCTCACCTATCCTCTACTCTTGACTCCCATTGGATGCAGGCAAGAGGTTTCAACACCCCCCTATACCCCTCTAAGAAGACTGGGGGCACTCTTGACTACTCAGATAGTATGCTTGATTTAGCTAAATTTACCAATACTTTTGGGCTCTTGGATATAGAGTTGCTGAATTAGAATTATACCTAGACCAACAGAAGAAGAGGAGATCAAATGATCCAAGTTAAGTTGGATAGGTTCCTCATCTCCAACAATTGGGATAATACCCTCACCCTTAAACTTTCTGCCCTCCTGAGGACCGTCTCTGATCATAATCCTATTCTTCTAAATTGGGTTGATTAGAAAAATAAGGGACCCTTACCTTTTTCATTTGAAGTGATGTAGATCAAACACCAGAAGTTTAGAAGTCTTCTCTCCAGATGGTGGTAGCTCTAGGTCTAGGGCACCCCTATGTTTAGACTGGCTATGAAACTCTTGCACATTAAGAAAGAGGTCTGATGGTGGAATAAATATAGTTTTGGGAACATGTTTTCCTAGAAAAAGATCATTTCTAGAAAATTAGCTGACATTCAAACTAGAATAGCTCAAGTGGATTCTTTTGAGGACACTACTCAATTAGAAAGCAAATTAATCATGGATTGGAAGAAGCTTATGAACAGAGAGGAGCTTTATTGGAAATAGAAGTCCAGAGTCTAGTGGCTCAAGGAGGGAGATTGTAATACTATTTTTTTCCACCTTTCAGCTATGAAACACAGAAACTCCAATACTATCTCTAAACTGTGTATGGAAGATGGTAGTGCGATCACTAATGATAAGGAGAGTGGTAATCAGGTGGTTAGTTTCTTTCAGGACTTGTTGTCAAAACAAGCTGTCAATGCTGATAATAGGCCAGTTATGGATCAACTCCTCAATAATATTCCTACTCTGATTTTTGAGGAAGATAATGCTGACATTTTAAAACCTATTTCTAAGGAAGAGGTTCAGGGAGTTTTATTCTCTATTGGCCCCTTTAAAGCCCCAGGCCCTGATGGTTTCCCTCTAATATTCTTCCAAGAGTTCTAGGACATCGTCAAATATGATGTTACAACTGCTATCAGAGATTTCTTCAGAATTGGAAAACTCATAAAATAGTTTAACAACACTTTTATTGTTATGGTCCATAAGAAACCCAACCCTAAGTTGCTTGTTGATTTCAGACCTATTAGTCTGTGTAACACTGTGTACAAGATATGTACCAAGTTACTTGTCTATAGATTCCAACCCCTTCTAGATAAAATCATTTCCTTTTCTCAAAAAGGCTTTGTTCCTGGAAGTCAGATATTGGATGCTATTATTGCCACCCATGAAACTATCCACTCTATGGAGAAAAGTAGGATCCCAGGTATGGTTCTCAAGCTTGATATTTCCAAAGCTTATGCTAGAGTCTCTTGGCAGTTCTTATTTAAAGTTATTCAGAAGTTTGGTTTCAATGAAAAAGTATCCCTCCTTATCCAAGAAATTGTCACCACTGCTAAGTTATTGGTTCTTGTCAAGGGGGTTCCAAGATGTTCTTTCTCTCCCACAAGAGGCATTAGGCAGGGGGACCCTTTATGCCCCTACGTCTTTATCATGCTAGTTGAAGCTCTTGGGAGATCTGTTCATTCATAGATCAATTCCAGGGAAATAGTTGGGATAAAACCAACCTCTACTCTCCCTCCAATGTCTATATAGCAGTTTGTGGATGACACCATCCTCTTTGGCATCTCCACAGTTTTGGAAGCTAGAAGCTGGAAAAAACTCCTCAATGACTATGCCAAGGCTTATGGTCAACACATCAACTTCCAAAAGAGCAATGTCTTTTTCTTCAATACTTCGAGGGACCATTAGAGGAAAATTAATAATATCCTTAGATGTGTTGCTATAGATTTACCTTCAGTCTACCTTGGTCTCCTTTTAACTGTCAAGGAAGTAACTCAGGGATTTTGGAACAGTATCTTAGAAAGAACCCAAAAGAAATTGGTGGGCTAGAAAGGAAATCTCTTGAGCAGTACTGGAAAATTGTAACTTCTTCGGGCCTCCCTTCAAGGTATTCCCACTTACTTTCTCTCTCTTTTCAAAATGCTTAAGTATCTAGCTGACAAACTGGAGCAGATCTAAAGAACTTTTTTATGGACAGGAGTGGAAGAAAAGAAGAGAATGTCCCTGGTCAAATGGGAAAAGGTCTACCTCCCTAAAACTCATGGTGGTCTGAATATAAGAAATATTCAAAATATGAACAAAGCCCTTTTATCTAAAATCAATTGGAATCTTATCAGCAACAATAAGGACTAGGGGGAAATTATGAAAGCTAAATATTTACATGGTTTTGTTAACTATAACTTCCTTCATCAGGAGGGTCTCCCACAAGGGTTAGTGATTTGGAATAAAATGATCAAATCCAAGAGCTTAATCAAGAAAGGGTTAAAGTGTAAACTTGGGGATGGCACCCTCATTAACTTTTGGGAGGATCCTTGGTTGGATGACAAAGCTCTTTCCACTCAAGAGGGCAATGAGGCAATTGTTGTTATTGCTGAACAATCTTTTGGTACTAAATTTTGCCATTATATCCAACAAGGATATGGAATTAGATAATGGAAAAACTTGCTTGAATGTTGTAACAATCAACCTAATCATCTCCTTCAAATGAATGCCATACAACATATGCTTTTGGGAACCCGGATCCCCCTTTTTCCAAGACCAGATGAGTTACTTTGGATTGCAGATAAAAAAGGCCACCTCTCAGTCAAGTCTACTTACCATTTGCTGATTAAGGAAGACCACAGAGATGAGCTTTGGAGGAAAGTTTGCAACCATAAACTTATCCCAAAAGTCAATTTTTTTCTGGTGGGTAGTGGTCCATAATAGAATTTTAACCCAAGACAATCTATAAAGAAGAGGTTTTTACCTAGTCAATAGATGTGTCATGTGCCACAAGGAAGAGGAAACTATTCCTTATCTGTTTCTGCATTGTGATTTTGCCAGAGAAATTTGGAGTAGAGTGCTTCTGAACTTTGGGTTGTAATGGGCTTGTAATAAGGATATTAGGGAAGTCATTGTGGTGTAGGAGCACCTTGGCAAATTAATGTTGCCCTAGACAAATCTTTGGAGTTTGATTAAATTTTTAGTGATTTAACATTGAACTAAGGTTTATCAAGTCATTGTTATGTGTCTAGGAGATTAGGAGTTTCAAATATGCAAAATATTGCAAACCATGTAAAGGTTGCCAATGTAAAATTGGAAAAAACATTCAAGTTATTAGGCAGATTGGTGGAATGCCAATAGTCAAGTTATTCAAAAGACAGTTTTGGGCAGTTGAAAGGTCATTAGAATTTGTTGAGACAAGTTGGAATGCCTTTATTAAGGCCTTGTAACCATTCTATACATGTGGGTGATTGTACATCTGATTCTGAATGAATAAAGACATTGTTTTCTGTATATTCTCTTTGAAAATCACTGTATTCCTATTGTGTACAGCTCTGTACAGGCAAGGATCCATACCAAATTGATTTCAAGTGAATACAAGAGCACTCACCCTCCATTTCCATTTTGTTTCATGCATTTTGGTATTGTTTTGAGTTAGATATTGTTAGTTTTCTGAAAACTATCAAAACCCTGATTAGGGTAAATAGTGGCTTGTAAATCTTGTGTTTCTCCCAGTTTATCCATTGCATGTTATTAAACTTGGTGGAAAATGATTGTGGTAGTATTTTCCTTCATATTCTTGAGGTCTCCGACCAAATGATTAAGGTTGATGTGGGGAAAATCAATGTTTTATGACTGCATTTCTGTATATAGTCAGAAAACAGGACAGTCAAGAAAGTAAGCCTTGGGATTTATATACATATCATTACAAAAATGGATATTTAGTGTTTTTAATAGCTTGGGCAGGTTAAATAGATCATATTCCAAAGGTTGGTTGAGAGAGTTTAGGGTTGGAGACTTCAAAACCAATAAGCCTTGTGGAAGATCAAGCCTACTAGGCCTAAGTAGTATGCTAATAGTCCTGATTTGGGACATATTTTTCAAAGTAACCAATATTGAATTTTGGATATGTTTTAAGACCCCTTAAAGGGTATCTAAAATGTCAATCATAGTTTTGATATGAGGTTTATGATGGAAGTTAAATCTGACAGTTGCTTGAAAGAGTGCTACTAGGGATGTGGACAGTCAATGAAGGAATGGCAAATGCATGATGGGACAGTCCTTGGTGATTGTTTGTTTTGATTGAGTTAAGGTTCCTAGAGGTTAAGAAAGATAGCTAAGATCTTGTTTGGGTTAGAGTAATTGGAAATCCAAAAAAATGCTTGAGTAGAGGCCATTGTATGGTGAAGTCCTCTTGTGAACTTGTAAGTATCAAATGGATTGAAACCCATTGTTGAGCAATATGCTAGTATGAAGTTGAGTTTATCCTTTTCCTCTGCATCACATTGTTAACTAGATCCCTCCATTCTCTCAACCCTAGTTAGTGGAGCTTTGGAACCAAACCCTTCCCTTTATTGGTTGGACTCTGTTGAAGGAAAGGAACAACATAATTTTCAGGGAGGCTACCAAAGATCATTCTCAAGTCTACTATTCTCTCTAAGACCCTTATTGAAAGTGTGACCAATTTTCATGGTAAGAGTGATGACAAACCTCTCACCCAACATGAGGAAAGTATGGCAACTAATTGGGGGATGCTTAACGAAATCCCTACCTTTGATAACTTAAAGCAACTTCAGAGGTTAAATACCAAGTGGACCCCCCTGAAGTCTGGTTGGCTCAAATTAAATTTTGATGGGGCTTCAAAATCTAATGGTAAGGCTAGTGGTGGTGGGATTATCAGGAATGACAGAGGGGATCTTGTTGCTTCCTATGCAGGGGGATTAGGTCTCCAAAGTAATAATTTTGTGATGCCTTAGCTCTTTTATGGGGTGTTAAACTGGTAGCCACCTTGGGTATTCAGAATCTGTATATAAAGGGAGATTCGAAGCTCTTAATTGATGTTGTCAACAAGGTTTCTATGTGTGGGTGGCATCTGAAGGACATCATCACTGATATCCAAACCCTTATTTAGGGTATTCCTATGGTTGATTTCTCCCACATTTACAGGGAGGGGAATGGAGTCACTGACGCCCTTGCTAATCATGGTCAGTAGTTTGGAAATTGGAGATGTTGGTGCTAATGCCATAATATTCCCCAGGCTATCGAGGAGTTAATTCAAAAAGATATGACTTCTTAATGATGACTCATTATATTCTTATTGTGGATGCCACCTTGACACTACTGACCTCCTGTGGCAAGTTGAGGTGGTAGATTAAGGACATCGCAATGATGATACAATGTACCCTTCTTACAGTTGTCATTTTGGCATCGATGATCTCCTGTGTTAAGATGAGGTGGCCGATTGATGTTGACAGGAGTTTTAAATGGGAGATTTCGAAGCATGGGAAGGACACTTAGAGATTGGGGAATGTGGTGGCATATTCGAGTAATGATAATCTTAGGACACCATGCATTTTCATCAATTATTTCACCATTATTATTCCTAAGGAAAGATAAGATATTTCTTCAAAGAGACACATTGAAGAGAGAGAAAGTCATTGCTGTCAAATTGTGAAGTTCAGTTCTTTTCTGCAGGGTGGCTTTGAAGAAAACTTGATCATGGGGGGGCTAGAATCTAAATAGAACCCAACACTTGTAGTGAATTTAGGGATAATGCCTTAGTGTGGCATTACTATAAGGAAGGAGGCATTATTGCTTTCCTGGAATGCCTTAATGGCCATGACAAAAATCTTTCTATTCAGTGTGCCCTTTCATGGGATAACAGCAGAGTCAAAATTGGAAAGATTGGGTTTGAGGTTTCTGAGGGGGTCATTGCAATGGCTACTGGCCTTTCCACTAAAGGCACAAAATTGAAGAGGAAGGCTAGGGTTGTGGATCACCAAAATCAGAAGTTGTTTTTGGTCGAGGGGGAGGAGATGGTCTCATATCAAGGAGGGTTTGATCATGCTAAGTTATTGGAGCCATGAGATGTAATGTGCTTCCTACTGATGAAGTATTTCACCTTGGAGGGTCACTATACTAGGTTTTACAACTACCACCTTCCCCTTCTTAACCACTTTAGGAGAAATGCTCTTATTAGCTTTCCTTTCAATCTGTTATCTTCGTTGGAACACTCTATTCACCATGTGCAAGCTAAGTATGCTAAGAAGCCCTCAAAGTAGCCTATCCCCCTTCACCAAGGCCTTATCCATTGCCTTTATAAATTCCATCTCACCTTGGAACCATCGAAACCCATTCAAACGACCATTGATGAAACCCTTGTGGATAACCCCTACATGGCCAATACCACTTCTGAGAAACCCAATGATTCTACCCCTACTAACAAAAAATTGAAAGGGGTTTCCATTTCTAAATCTCTAGAAGAGACTATTGTAAAGGATTTTCATACTCCTACTTCCAAAGGTAGTGTGAAATTGAAGAAACGGCTTCTTAAGGAAGTGGAGTCTACTGTGGAGATCACTGACTCGGAGGGGCATATGGGGGCCCTGAAAAATAAAAAAAGTGATAGTGAGAGATCACTGAAAAAGGCCAAAACTAAAACGGCTAGTGATAAGATAGAGGGTAACACTTCAGGTGTTAGAAGATCTGGCAGAATTGCAGGAAACCAGCCCCTCAGGCTAAATTGATAGAATACTCTGAAAGTGACTCAGATACGTCTACCCAGGAGGGAGAGCTGTCTAAAGGTGAAGCCATCAAAGTGCAGGAGATCTCAGAGGAGACTAAAGGGATGGAGGAAAAGGATATGCAAGCTGAGGACTCTGATGGTGGGGATTTTGTACCTGGTGATCATACTCATGATGGGGAGGGGATGACTGGCGAGAAGGTTGAGGAAGATGCCATGGAGGAAGATGCCAATCAAGAGGATGAAATGTCTATGCTAAGAAACTGTGTGGAATCCCTTGAGCAAAAGCTTCTCTCCCTTAGATGCTTCATAAATAGAATGCTTTGTCGCTCGGCTATGGAGAATTTGACTCTTTTATAGGAGCAGGATACCCTTGCACATGGTGCAGACGAAGAGAAGACTAAAGAGTTTGATAAAATTTATGAATTCCTATCTAAAGGCTAGGAGGATATTTCTCCATAGCTTTGTCTCTTTGCTTTCTATTTCTTTTTGCTGTTAGACTACTACTATTTACTATTTGTTGTTAATTGGTTGTCAATGTTGTAGTTGCTGTTAGTGGCTCCTTTTATTCGTGAGCCTTGGTTTGTTCCCTTTTTGGGTTGTTTTGTAAGGGTTTTCCCCCTTGTTTTTTCCACCTTATTATATCAAAAACATGATAAAAACACTAAATATCATTCATAGTTGAAGAAATTATAACAAAAATGTAACATATATTATTAATTTCAAACTTCATATTCAAATTGAACTTGATCTCTTTATTTAGCTACTACAATAAATCCAACAAGCACTTTTATAAATTTTTCTTTTTTCTAAAAGAGGGGTAAAAATTTATTCAAACTTAAACAAAAGAAGTACAAAGAAAGGGCATTACACAACCCTATCAATCTCCACTAAGTGACCTCCAACTTTTGAGACATATCCGGGGGTAATTGGCCCCTATCCACAATGTTCCAATTTTGCATTTGATCAGAGGCCCATTTGGCCAAACAATCCGCTACTCCATTCCATTCTCTAGGAATGTGACTGAAAGTAACAAATAACAAAGAAGCACACAAATTAAGAATCTATTTAATAATCAAAGTTAAATGCCAGCTGACATCTTCTAATTGCTTCCTATTCAACAAAGTCACCACCACCTGAGAAACAGATTCACAAATGATCCGTCTCCACCCAAGATTGCAACCGCACTCCACTGCATATAAAATGGCAAGATCCTCCATCAAATTGTTAGTATGCAAACCCTTATAAATAGAAAAGATAAACTGAATAGTCCCAGAACTATCCCACCCAACTCCACCAATACCAGCATGACCAGGATTTCCCCAAGAAGAACCATTCTTGTTGATTTTCAATGCTCCTTGTGGAGGAGGACACCAACGCCCCTCCTACTTTTAGAAAATTTTCATTATATATATATTATATATATATATAGATATTATTAAATTTTGTATAAAATATATCATTCATAATGCATTGCACAATTCATTTATATTGAATCGTGTGGAGATTTTTTTCACAACAATATTCATTCTATAATTGTAGTGTGCTTCTATTTTATATCACTTTATTCTCCTACAGTATTACTATTCTTCTAGGCAATTCTTGGGTATTTTATTTTGTGGTCCTTACTATAATCTTATTTTTATAAATAATTTGATTTCTTTCTAAGAATCAAAAGATATCCTTTTAAGTACCAACAAGGTTATAGAGTAGCACTAAAAAAGATATATTTATGTCCATTATGAGCTTCAATGCAAAATATTTATAGAAGCATCATGACAAGAAGTAACAAGCCATACCAACAATATGAAGAATATGTTGTCCTTCATTCATTGATATTGTGTAAATATACAAAAAATTATAGAGGTGATGGTAGGAAAGTAGTTTTCCATGATTAGGTTGGGATAATTTATCCACTTGGTTTGATAGAGCACCCTGGACTATAACCAAGCTAGGATGAATGATATGATTGGGCTTAGTAGTCAAAAAACTAGTTTAAAAAATGTACAATGAGATGTATTTATATATAATAGGCTATTATTTAATCCTTCCACAATATGATAACAAGTTTCATGAATGTATCATTTTCTTCCCATGTGGGTAAGGTTGTGCCAAATGTCAAATATATATATGGTGTTAGTCAGTGAGCACGAGCATGTGGAGTAGATGAGGCCATGTGTCAAACATATATAGAGATGAACTAAATGTATTAGTGCAAGCACATGTGCTACTCATGTGTAGGCCACGTATTATGCAAAGAGGTTGAGCAAGAGTTTGCAATATTGTTGTCAAAGTTGAAATGCACTCCTAAAATTTCATATTGTGACTAAAGAGTGCATGTGTATGTGTGACTATCTTGTATTGAGTTACATAGAGTTTTTAGAATTTGTGCTTGCATAGATGTGTGCGAATCCATTCTACCAAAGTGTCTCATTAATGTGTTGACCATGTTGTCATTGTGTTGTGTGTAAGGGAAGTTTGTAGCATGAAACAAGATTATGTTGAGTCCATGTGCATGAGTGTGAGTTTCATGGAATTGTTCATGGATCATTCACTCTTTCTTGTAGAGAAATGGTCTCCATTTCATCTAGTGTGTGGTTTGAAGAACTAAACTAATGTTGAATTGAAAATCACTAATTATGTCAGACCATTGCATGGTTTTGCTAATATCCTTCACCCTTTATTGTAAAGTAATCTCCTCATTAAGCTATAAAGATACCCAAAGGTGCAAACACAAAACATGCATGACAAACTATGCATGAGGCATGGCTTCGTGTTGGTGTTTTTGTTGATGACTTGCAAATGTGAAGCTAGAAATTCATTACAAAGATTGAGAACTAGTCAAGATCTAAAGTTGTTGTACTTCTACCCAAGAACCAATGAAGGTCTAAAGTGCACTGATGTGGTTGTTATTTGAATCATAGTCCTATTGATACATGCTTGAACAAAAGATGAGGAAATCCAATCCATATATTCTACTATTGAAAGGATAAGGTATCATTAAACACATACATCCTTTTCATGAGAAGCAAGTCTTTGTACACAAGATCTAGAGCATAGAGTAGTGCATAGTGAAAAAGTGCTCACAATCCAAAAGAACATTGCTAGATGAAGAAGTGGCTCATTAGGGCATAATGAATTGTGTTGTCTCAAATTATGTTGAGCATTTTTGAGAAGTGCTTTAATGTCCTTGCAAGACCTCAATGCGAGAGTTGTAAGCTTGTAATGTGGGAGTGGATGTTGCTTGTTGTAAGTGTGGAGCTATGAAGGCTATCCTTCTATAAAGATGTGCTTGAGAAATAATTAGATGTTCATGTGCATAGATTATTGTGGATGTTGTGATTTGTTGGGAATTAAGGTGTCTCAACCTTGGTAATTCCTTGTATTATTTCATTGTATTTATTTATTTATTGCCTATGTTGTAAATTAAATTGTAAATTCATATTGTCATCTTGTGGGATGTGGCACAGTGATATGTCATCCTACATGGAAGATGACAACTTGTAATTTTGTCCTCACATGAGGAGATAGGCATCCCACTTTGTGGTAGGGATATTTAGCTATGTGTTAGCATCTTGGATGTTGTGTAAGGGAATATTGACTGAAACAGTCATGACAGAATCCTATGATGAAGTTATGACATGTAAGAGTCAGAAATAGGAGATTCTATGATAGGTGAAGACATGTGTCGAAGAGCATCTTCGAAAAAGGCATCTTTGGGTACCCCAAGGTGGACTATGACATGTTGTAAGAGAATATGCTATTTATAGCCTGTGTATGATAGATTCTCTTATAGCTATAAGATATGACAGCTATGACAGATTCTATGACGGTCGCAAGAGTCGTAAGAGCATCTGTCATAGCCCATTTTGGAAATTGGTGACCTCTTTGGGATGGGGTGTGTGGACAAGTGTCAGAGGCATCTTACAATGTTGACCAAGTTTCCATAGGCATGGGTTTTGGGCCATGAGGCCAAGTTGGACGCCCATTCCAAGATAGAGGCAATTTTGCCTTGTATATTCTATATAAACAGGTGCCTTGAGGAGGAGTTGCATTATGTGATTGACAGGTACTGTTATGTTGCTGAAATACCTCTAGATACAAGTGCTGAAGACTCCTGAGAGCTTGCATTGCAAGTGTATTGTAAACAACATTTAGATTTGTTAATACATTATGCAGGTTTTGGAGTGTGGGGTTTTTCGACCGAAAGGGTTTTTCCTGCGTTAAATCTTGTCTCTCTCTTCTTCTGTGTCATTCTATGTGTATGTTGTTTTCTGCAATATCTCTATTATTTGGTTGATAACACTGTAATTGTAAGGATTTAAAAGAATTTGTACTCTACTTCACTCATTAGATTAGCGTAGGAAGTGTGTTCTACGTACCTTGCTTCCTTTCATGATTTACATAGGCCACCTATTGAAAATTTTGTTCTATGTTACAATATTTAAAACCTAGACAAATACATCTAGTAACAAGGCACATGAGATCAAGCCTTTATTCTCTAATAACAATGATTTAATTTTAGCTTGAGAATCAAATAACAACCTTGTGAGTAGCAACAAGGTCGGGGAACAATGATAATGGAGATAAATTTATGTCCATTAGGTGCTCAAATGAGAAAGCTTTATAGAAGTAACATGATAATTTAAGTAATAGGTCATGCAATTAACATGAAGAATATATTATCCTTCAATCATTTTTATCATGTGAATGTACAAATAATTACAAATATAGTGGCAAGAAATTAGGTTATTGTGATCAGGCAGAGAGAATGGATTCACTTGATTTGCCAAAACACCCTAGAGTACAACCAAACTAGGGAAAATAATTGATTGGGATTACTATTTGACAAACTAGTTTGTAAAATACATAGTGAGATGAATTTATACAATAGGCTATCAACTAAGCCTTCCTTAATATGCTAACAAGTGGCATGCACAAATAGTGTGCTTCCTATGTGGCCAAGGTTATGCCAGATCAGATCCATACTATACCAATTTGTTGGTATGATCATGTGGGGTAGACATGACCATGTGTTGGATTTGCATGAATCTAAACTAAATGTATTGGTGCAATTGTATGTGTTTCCCATGTGCAGGTTGTACACAATGTAGAGAGGTTGATGTACGAGTTGGAAATGTTGTTATTAATGTTAAAATGCACTACTAAAGTTGTATGGTCCATTACTGAAGAGTGTTTGTGCAACTAAGTTGCATAGATTTTTTAGAATTTGTGCTTGCACAAATGCGTAAAGTAATTCTACTGAAGTGTCTCATCCATGCATGAAGAATCTTGGCACTATGTTGTGCATGCAAGGGAAGATTGTGGCATGAAATGAGCTTATGTTGAGTTGATGCACATGAGTGTGAGTTGCAGGGAATTATGAATGGATCAATAAATGTATGGAACAAACAAAATCTTCAAATTTATTTTAGTCTTGAGAATCCTAGTCATAGTTCACTATCTTTATCTAAAAAATAATTTGTGTATTCTAGAGCTGACTTAGTTTGACAAAAAGAGAATTCATCTTGGCTTGAAATGTACCTTCTTTGGAAGCATATTGGACTTTTGGTTCCCATAATGAAGGTTTGAATCTAAAACTCAAGTTTCATTATTTGATACACCAAACATGGATAGATCATATGGAGGTGAATGTTAGGTATCAATAAGATCTACATTGGTTGCAGACAAAGAGAAAAGGATGTGAAATTAGTAATTAAATTATCTTTTGAATCCAATAAAGAATTATCTAAAAAGAGTGTTATTCAACAAATAATATGGTTAGCTCTACAATAAGAGAATGTTAAATTAATTAACCACACTAGTTGTGTGCAATGTGTCTACATATACTAGAGCATAAAAAATCAATCATCTAGATAGTGAGGTGTTTTGTGTGTTTGAAATCAGACAATGTTGGTTTACACTGTGTGGGTGGATGTTGGAAATACTTAATAGGACACTTGGTATTGTAAAGAATATAGATTATTGTCAAGGTCTTAGACCACCTGAATTGCCATTGTGTGTGATCATACACAATTTAAGAATTATGCAATTGTTCCATGGGACATGAATAAACCAAAGTTTGTTAATGTTCTACCTATTACAAGAAGAAATGATAAACAAATCCCCATCAAAATGACATGGGATCAAACTATACACAAGTCATAAGTACTAGCATTAGAAAAGGCCACAATAGATATTAGTGATGTAGAGAGGAAAGGTTTGACATTCACTCTATTTCCTTAGTTAAGTCTCTTAACTCATTGCAAATATCACTACCATTCTCATTTGAGCATGATATTCTAAGAAAATACATGTTACATTAGCAACATGGAAAATGAAGAGTAATGGTTGTGATCCTTGTCTTTAGGTTGACCCTTGATAAAAAAATCCTTGAAGGAAACATTCAATGTGTCTTAGTTTATACATGAGATTGGTAGGACCTCCTATAGGGTTTTCTCATGTCATTAATAGAAAATATGTTTTGTATATTTCATGTATTGATGTGAAGTATTCCTCTAAATACCCTTCATCTATCTACAATGATGATAACATTTTTGTACATGGTTTCTCCTTTTGTGTATATTGTTTAGAAGTTAGTGTTGGTGTGTGAATGCTTATCATTCATAAAAAATAAAGTGGTCATATTGGTTAACTTTTTCAGTATGTATCGATTGTTTTGAAATAACTAGAGTTATATTAGGAAGATACATGTCTTAAAAGAAAATTTTATAAATTTTCATTCTTATGGTTAAGACTTGATGCATATCATCAAAATATCTTAAATTATCACACCCATGAAATTCTTTAAAACTAGTAACAACACCTAAAGGTGTTATCAAATGCTTGATAAACACAAATATTTGTAGTCTTGTTGGCCAAGTACTATGTGTGAAATGACTCTACAAAATAAACACATAAATGCATATAGTGATTGGTCAACAAGACGAAATATTTGTGCTTATCAACCATTTGATAGCACCTTTAAGTGCTACTACTAGTATATTTTGTATGCCTTGGATCTAGCTAGGTTTAGTTTGTTTCCTACTTTGTTTTTTTCTTTCGAGTTTTCTCAAAGTTTACTTGTGCCTACAAACTATCCTTTAAATTTCATTCTTTCTTTTCTATATGTTGGGGCTTATATGTACTTACATTTTAGCATTGTTTACAATAATATTATTTACTTAATTTTTGAAAATGTAGGTCTTAAAATAAGGAATTCTTTAGTCTAATAAATATATGAAGAATGTGAGATTTGGAATGAGTATGACTTGCCACAATAAAATAAAAATATAGGAATTTTATTAGGAAAAGGATGGATAAGTAGGAGTCACAATGAAAAAGATGATGGTTATTAGGGCAACATAGCCTAAGGATACTAATGCAACACATAGTGGGCCTATTATTGGGGCTGGAGGAGAAAAATGTTGTTGAGGAGGATCTATGGGCTCTTTGGGAGAATAACATAGAAATGTTGACCTAAATACATCAAGCAAAATGAGTGGAGGATGGAAGAAAAGTAAAATTTGTTTCTTAATGAGAATGTTGGCATAAAGGGAGTGAAATTTGTATCTTACATAGAGATCATGGGCCAAAAAAATAGGAGAAGATGGTAAATAGGGGGTGACATATAAAAGAATTAAGATAGCTAAAATGTTGACTCTATAATTTGGGAAGGAGTTGCAAGAGGAGTTGGAGCATTAAAATGAAAGAGGTCTTATTGAAAGATTCAATTCACTTTTAACATCTCTTATAATGTTTAATAATTGGATTTAATATGCTTGGTGTCCTTTTCTCATATCTCTTGTAGTTATTTACCCATTTATACAAGGTTTCTTTGTGGTTGTTTTTTATCCACTAGATGACAAGAATAAGGTGTTAGAGGGTCATGGTTTTGGGATTATGTTGCTTTGTATTTGAAACTATGGTTTCCAAGGTTCAACTAATTAAAAATTTTAGGGTTACTCCATTATATGTAAGGCTTCCAAATCTTCCCCTCCATTTTTGGAAGCATTCAACTTTGAAAAATATAGGAGATGCTTTGGGTAAATTTACTAGATTATCTCCAAATACCAAGGCACACTTTAACAACTTATGGAAGGATTCTTATAGAAATGGATATTGAGTAATGGCCTACTTGAAGAAATTTGCTTGAAAGTAGGAAAAGAAATATAGAAATAACTATTAGACCTTACAAAAATCTATATTCATTATTGGATCTATTTTCAAATAGGACATAATATTGTTGAATGTAAGAATACAAAAAGGTAGATTCTAGGCAATCTTGTTGGTGGAAAGATGCTTGTCCCCAACATTAGCTAGTTGGATGATCTTTGGTTCCAACCCCAAACAGTATAGAGAAAAGGGAAGATATTTTTCCAAATAGTAGGAAAGTTTAAGGGGAGCCACATGTTGTAGTATCTAAACTTGAGAAGATAGGAAATTGATCTGTAGGAAAATTAAATAATTAGGAAGATATTATACAACAAGAGGAAGATCCCACACAACAATCTAAGGTTAATACTACAACCAATATGAAAGAGGAGATTAAACATTTTAGAATTGACATATGCAAATTCAAAAGAATGTACAAAGATGCTAGACACTTTAGAATATGATCCACTCTCTTCTAAAGAAGAATTCACTTCAAAGGTAAGTAACAATGAGAAGTAGGTGGAGGAAGGGGAGTAACTCACCTCACCAAAAATAGCAAATATTGGAAGGCAGTAAAAAGTAGGAAGTCTAAAAATAATGTATTTGAGGATGACTCTAAGGTCACATTATAAATAGAAAAAGAGATGTTGAGTAGTCTTAGAGGGAGGATAGTATGTATGTAATAGGGTAAAGTGGAGGATTATGTCATTTGTATATCTAGCTCTCTTTTATGTAACTTTTTTGCAATATGTATTTTGTTGAATATTGTATTGGACTTTCTTTTATTTTCAAGGTGGGGGTCCCTATAAAACCCCACTAATTTATCTAAAAAAATAAAATGTTACATGTTTAAGGGAGGTCCTGAGTTTAAACCCTAGAAAGTACCTTGTGCAATTGTAATGCTACAATGAATGGATGGAGCATAAGGTTTGTTTGAAATAGGTGTTGGAAATTAAGGCGTCTCAACCTTTGCAAATTCCAGCATTTGATATTTATTTGTATATTTATCTATTGGCCTATATTGTATTTATTCTTGCACATCATGTTTTGTCATTTAGTGTGAGGTGGCATGGTGACATGTAATCCTACTTGTAATATGACTTGGATGGTCAAGTCAACATATGAGAATGTAGGCATCTCATTTGAGGTGGCATTAATATGTCATGTATCGGTATCTTGAGGTATGTGAAAGGAGTTATTATGTATGACAAAATCTATGACATGTAAGAGCCAGAATTAGAGATTCCTATGACAAGTGAAGACAAGTGTCGGAGAGTATCTTTACATCTGTGGAAGGCATCTTTGAATGCCCAAGTTTGACTATGACATGTTGTAAGAGGAATATGCTATTATTAGTGTTGTATGACAGATTCTCTTACAATAGTAAATGTTGTTATGTTTGGCAGATTCTATGACAGTTGTAAGATGTGTAAGAGCATCTGTCATAGCCTATTCTTGGTTGGAGTGCTCCACATTGGGAGATTCAAATCTGCATGTTATGATGGTTGAATGGAGGTTTCTTGCATGTTTTCCAAGTGTTCCAAGGCATTGGATTTTGACCAAGAGGCCAAGTTGGACACCCACCTCTAGAATCTTCTCAAGATGGCCTTGTAGACTCTATATATGCTGCAGGTGCTTGGAGTTGGATTTGTATAGTTGATTTACAGGTACTATTATGCTATCAAAATTTCTCTAGAACTGACATCTTGAAGACTCCTAAAAGAACTTGCATTGTAAGTGTATTGTAATCACCATTAGATTTGATAATACATTGTGTAGGTTTTGGAGTATGGGGTTTTTACTTGTAAGTGTTTTCCCCACATATATCTTGTGTCTCTTGCATTCTACTTCTTCTTGCATGTTGTTTAATCTCTCTGTTATATGTTTCACATATCTGTAACTATAAGGATCTAAAAATTTGCAAACTATTCCCCTCATTAGATCAGTGTAGGAAGCATTTCCACGTACCTTACTTCCTTTCAGTTGGTATCATAGCTTGATCACCTTTGATCATAGTTGTTGGGTAGGGGTTTTTTGTACTGATCTTTGATTGAGTGGGAGTCTACGCAAAGTATTTTATGATCTTGTTGCAGGAAGGAGATGGTAGGCACATCCAGAAGGATAGACTTGGAGAAGTTTAATGGAAATAATTTCAAGTTGTGGAAACTCAAAAAGGAGGACATGCTTGTGGATAGAGATCTACGGGAAACTATATATGGCTCAAAACCAATGGAAATGACTCAAGTAGACTAGGATCTCAAATATCAAAAAGCTAAGGATCTTGTGAGACTCTGTCTAGTTGACTCTGTCTTGTTAAATGTCCATGAAGAGAAGACTGTGAAAGACCTTTGGAAGAAGCTTGGAGATATTTATTATGATAAATCCTTGGTAAACAAGTTATTCCTGCGGAATAAGTTGTATTCTCTGAGGATGGAAGATGGAGGATCTGTTGCAGATCATTTGAAGGCCTTTAACATGTTTGTTTCTCAGTTGACTTCTGCTTGTGTGAAGATGGAGAAGGAGGACCATTACATGACCTTGCTTTGTTCTTTTCCAAACTCATGGGATCACCTTGTCATGTCCATTGGAAGCATTACTACCACCTTCAAGATGGATGAAGTGATTTCTTCATTGTTGTCTAAAGAGATGCCTAGAAAGTCTTCTGAGTCAGCTAAGGAGGTTCTTGTAGTTTGAGGTAGATCCAAGGATAAAGGGAAGAAGAAGGACAAGAAAGAAAAAAGGGTAGATCCAAATCCCATGGGAGATCTAAGTCTGGCCTGGAAATTCCAAGGCACTATGTTGGAACTATGGAAAATCTAGGCACTTCTAAAAGAAGTCTAAGGAGGAGAAGAAGAAAAATAACTTTGATTCAAATTTTGACAAATCTCAAGATGATGGTGATGCTTTTTTTGCTTCCTTGGCAACCCATGCATCGGAAGATGTGTGGTTGATAGATTTTGGTGCTTCTTTCCACATGACCCCACATCAAGGTTGGTTTACAAAGTATGAAGAGTTTGATGGTGGGAAGGTGTACCTGGGTGATGACACTCACCTAAAGATCGTTGGCCGTGGAAGAGTCTTGATCTAATTCCTTGATGGACGAGTGAAGGGGATCAATGGTGTATTGTATATCCCAGGTTTAGCACAAAACCTTCTTTATGTCAGTAAGTTGAATGATATGGGTGTGTAGGTTGTCTTCTCAAGTAGAGGATACAAGATGACCAGAGGAGCTATGGTGCTTGCTAAGGTTACTCGGACAAGTACTTTGTTTTAGCTGGATGCATGCACTATTCAGTGCAATAGTTCTTATGTTTTGAAGAAAAGATCTTTAGTTCTTATGTTTCAAAGAAAAGAGCTTCAAATTCTTCATCCTCACCATTGGAACCAGCAGCCAAGAAGTGTGTTGCATCAACTTTTGATGGTCATGCTTTTTGGGTACCTAAGGGTCCTCATGCTTTGGAAATGAAACTTCATGTTGAGAAGACAATGTTGTGGCATGAGAGACTTGGTCACATTGGTGAGAAGGGTCTTAGATCCCTAGAAAACAAAAACTTCATAAAGGGGTTAAATGATTGTAATCTTGAGTTCAATTTCTGCAAACATTGTGTATATGGAAAGCAAAATTGTGTTTAATTTTACTCTAGTTCTCAAAAGTCTTCTATTGTGTTGGATCTGATTCATTCTGATGTGTTTGGCCGTGTGAATGTTCCTTCAATTTCTAGATCATTATATTTTGTATCATTCATTGATGATTATAGTAGGAGGACATGGGTTTATTTTCTCAAAATCTAATTGAAAGTCTTTAGTCAGTTCAAAGAGTTTAATTTTTTGTAGATAATCAGACTGGTAAAAAGATTAAGTGTTTGAGAAATGACAATGGTGGTGAGTTTTGTTCTACAGATTTTGAGAAGTTCTGTAAAGAACATGGGATTGAAAGACATAAGATAACTCCATACACCCCTCAACAAATTGGAGTTGCAAATATGATGAACAAAACGTTGACGGAGAGGGCTAGGAGTAGGCTTACTGGAGCTAGCCTTGAATAGAAGTTTTGGGCTGAAGTTGTAGCCACTGCCTACTACCTAGTTAACAAGTCTCCTACTTTAGTGCTTGTTGAAAAGACACCCATGGAGGTGTGGTCTTGTAAGAATCCTTTTTTGAGACATCTTAATGTTTTTGGTTGTGAGGCATATGCACATGTGCCTAAGGAGAAGAGGTTAAAATTTGAGAACAAGCCTATTAAGTGTATCTTCATTGGCTATGGTGTTGGTGTGAAAGGGTACAAGTTTTGGGATCTTATGGCTGAGAAAGTCTTGTATAGTAGAAGTGTTATTTTTAGAGAGGTAACTCCATCTCCTTTTGTTCTACAGCCAGAAGAAAAGGAAAAGAAAGAGGATGTAGTTCAGTTTCCTACTACCCCTAAGAAGACTGAACCGAAAGACCCTATCGGACTTGATGATGAGGAGAGCTCTAGCATCTCTAAAAGTTAAGAAGAAGAAGAAGAACCTCCACCTCTTCTTGTGAGGAGGTCTACATCGATTAGGAGGCAATCCGAGAGGTTTGGTTATTCATTGCTTGGTTCTAGTTGTGTTTTTGCCTTGATTTCTAACACTGATGAGTCTAGAACTATGAAAGAGGGTATGGGTATGAACAATGTAGGTTCCTAGAAGGAGGCCATGGAAGAGGAGATGGCTTCTTTGGAAAATAATAAAACTTGGAAATTGGTTCCTTTTCTTGAAGGACGAAAACTCATTGGGTGTAAATGGGTGTTCAAAAAGAAATTTGGTGCAGATGGTAGTCTTGAGAAATATAAGGCCAGATTGGTTGCAAAGGGGTATTCTTAGGTGGAGGGAATTAATTATGGTGGGATTTTCTCTCTCGTTTCGAAGCTGACATGTCTATTTAGTTCATGTTATCTCTTGCAACAAAATTTGATTTAGAAGTGGAACAGATGGACATGAAGATAAATTTCCTTCATGGTGACTTGGAGGAGGAAATCTATATGTCACAACTAGAGCACTACATGATGAAAGGTAAAGAAAATCTAGTTTACAAGTTAAAGAAGTCTTTCTGTGCTTTGAAACAGTCCCCTAGGATGTGGTACCAAAAATTTGATGTTTTTGTGTTGAGTATTAGATTTCTGAGTTCGAAATCATATCATTGTGTTTATTACAAATTTGACAATGATTGCATTCTCATTATAACATTGTATGTTGATGATATGTTGCTAATTGGGAATGGTAAAATTTTGATTTTTAACTTGAAGTCTCAGTTGTCAACACAATTTGAAATGAAAAATTTAGGGGCAGTCAGGTACATTCTGGGGATGGAGATTAGAAGAGACAGAGCAGACAGAAAACTTTGGTTAGGCCAGAGTAAGTATGTTAACACTATGTTGGAGAGATTCGGTATGGTGGATTGCAGACCTTTGACTGTTCTTGTTACGATGGGGACAAAGTTATATGTTTGAGATTATCCAAAGTCACCTTCTGAGACAAATGATATGAGTAGAGTTCCTTATGCTAATGCGATTGGCAGTTTGGTGTATGCTATGGTCTTTACAAGACCAGACATTGTCCAAGCAGTGGGAGTCCTTAGTTAGTTTATGGCTAATCCTGGATGGGTACATTAGGATGCAGTGAAGAGAGTGTTCAGATATTTGTGGGGTACATCTAAGTATTCCCTATGTTATCATCCTATAGGACCTCTAAATTCCATGAGTATTTGTGGATTTGTGGATTCTAATTGAGCAACTGACATTGACAAAAGGAGATCCACTAGTGCTTACGTGCTCACTATGTTTGGTGGAGCTATCAGTTGGATGAGTAAGCAGCAACCTGTGGTTGCTTTGTCCATAAAAGAAGTAGAGTGCATGGCAACTACTCATGCTTGTAAGGAAGCCATTTGGCTTAAGAGGTTGTGTTCAGCTATTGGTTTTGATGCAGGTCAGATTATTATCTGTTGTGACAATTAGAGTGATTTGCTTAGCAAATAATCCTACTTTCCATGCCAGAACAAAGCACATTAATGTTTAGTTTCATTTTGTTCGTGATATGGTAGAAGATGGGAAGGTGATATTGGAGAAGGTTGACACTTTGAAGAATGTTGTAGATGCACTAATGAATCCTGTGGGCATTGTGTGTAGGATCATGATGGGCCAAACACTACCCCTAAGTGGTAATGTAAATGTTAAAAACAAACTTAAGTAACTTCATGTCAAAAATTGAATGAGTTATCTACACAATCTAGAAATAAGGTAGTAATAAAAGTTGTAATAAATTGAATTTAGTTTATGTGCTACTACCTTTTTTTTGAAAATTTTAAAAAATAGTTTGGTGAAAATCGGATATTTGAATAAAGCTCTACTAAAATTTTCAGAAAGATGTAAAAAGTAGGTGTCATTCCGGCCAACCTAAGTATGAGAAAAAGACCATATTTTTCCTCCATGATTTGGATTTAAGTAAAGGATACATGAGCAGATGTGACACACATTTTTTTGAATTTTTTAAGTAGATAAATAATTATTTATGAATTTTTACTCTGACTTTTTTAAAATATTAAAAATTAGTTTTCTAGCCAGCCTAACTTGGTAAAAAATATATGAAACTCAAAATTTTAAATCTTAATGTATAACCAATAAATCCTAGAATGTGATGCATCTTTTGGATTTAAAAAAGGATTGATATGTTGAAAGTTATGGATGTTTTTCAATATGTATATCTATTAGGAAATCAGACATAGCATATGTAGAAAATTAATAATAATTACCTATTAAAATTATTATGATGCATATATTATATTTTTAGAATCTTAGTAGCTTCCTCTATAAACCCTTTTCATTTGATTAAATTTAGTTACAAAAAAATATGTCAACCTCAAGGATGAAATTATGGAAAATTTCAGGATAAAACTAAATGGGTGGTTTTTCAAGTTTCTTTGACAAGTTTTAGGATCCCACTTGCCTAAATATGAGGTAATCCTAAGGCATTTTTGGAGGAAATCCATATTTGAGCTAGAAACATTAACATCCTTTCCATCCAAATCCAAATATTAGTTTAAATGTTAGCACTTTTTCATCTAGCAATCTTTTTCCTCCATTGCCAATGTTTGGCCCATCATGATCTCACACTCACCATTGGGTGGATAAGTTCAGATGGTGTTTAGAGTCTATGGGCCTCTTGGCCCATAGCATTTAAATCTTGTCATTCTATTTGCTCTTGCAAGGTGTTCGACTTGAGTGGGAGAATGTTGGGAATTAAGGTGTCTCAACCTTTGCAAATTCCTAGCATTTGATATTTATTTGTATATTTATTTATTGGCCTATATTGTATTTATTCTTGCACATCCTATTTTTTCAGTGTGAGGTGGCATGGTGACATGTCATCCTACTTGTAATATTACTTGGATGGTCAAGTCAACATATGAGAACGTAGGTGTCTCATTTGAGGTGGCACTAATATGCCATGTGTCAACATCTTGAGGTACGTGGAAGGACTTATTATGTATGACAGAACCTATGACATGTAAGAGCCAGATCTAGAGATTCCTATGACAAGTGAAGACAAGTGTCAGAGAGTATCTTTGCATGTGAGGAAGGCATCTTTGAGCGCCCAAGTTTGACTATGGCATGGTGTAAGAGGAATATGCTATTATTAGTCTTGTATGATGGATTCTCTTACAAAAGTAAATGTTGTTATGTTTGGTAGATTCTATGATAGTTGTAAGATGTGTAAGACCATCTGTCATAGCCTATTCTTGGTTGGAGCACTCCACATTGGGAAAGTCAAATCTGCAAGTTATGATAGTTGAATGGAGGTTGCTTGCATGTTGTCCAAGTGTTCCAAGGCATTGGATTTTGACCATGAGGCCAAGTTGGACACCTACCTCTAGAAGCTTCTCAAGATGGCCTTATAGAATCTATATATGTAGGTGCTTGGAGTCGGAGTTGTATAGTTGATTTATAGGTACTGTTACACTGTCAAAATTGCTCCAGAGCTGCCATGTTGAAGACTCCTGAAATAACTTGCATTGCAAGTGTATTGTAATCGCCATTAGATTTGATAATACATTGTGCAGGTTTTGGAGTGTGTGGTTTTTCACCTGTAAGGGGTTTCCCCACGTATATATTGTGTCTCTTGCATTCTGCTTCTTCTTGCATATTTTTTAATCTCTCTATTATATGTTTCACATATCTGTAACTGGAAGGATCTAAAAATTCCCCTACTATTCCCCTCATTAGATCAATGTAGGAAGTGTTTTCGCATACCTTGCTTCCTTTCAATAGGGACAAGGGTAACTTGAAATATTCTATTAATAATAATATGATTATAATAATTAATGAATATACATAATTGGACCCCCTTCAAGTAATAAATAAGGGATACAAGTGTGATAAGTAATATATATTTAGTTAAATTCATTAACATGTTATGACTTGATAATGTAATTGATATGAATATGGCACTAAATTAGTTAATTGAGTAGTAAGTTTTGTATGCCTTAGATCTAGCTAGACTTAATTTGTTTTGTGCTTTATTTGTGTGCTTTCTAGGTTTAGGATTTCTCTTGTGCCTACATGCTCTCCCTTTAAATGTCATTATTTCTTCTCTATTTGTTGGGACTTGTATATACTACTTTTGAGCATTTTTTACAATGATATTATTTACTCTCTTTTTTAATGTAGGTCTTAAGAGTGTATTCTTTAAAGATTCTTAATAATATGGTGAGCATGAGATTAGGGATGAGGATCAAGGGATGAACATGAGATTGGGGATGATGAACTTGCAACTATAAAATGTTACTTGTTCAAAGGAGGTGTTAGAACATAATATTATTAGGGGTTGGACCCTTATAACATTTATATAATGTTCTAATATAAGGCTATAAACCCTTATGTTATAAAGCATCTACCATTTAATAATTAATAATCTAATAACTATTAGATTATTGATTATTTACAAATGGTTGCTTTGAATGGGCGTGACTAATACCCCTTTAGGTATTTTTCCACCCCTTCTCCTTTATTTAAGGAGGTTCTCTCTCATTTTTGAGGAGGTGAATTTGGATTTTTATAGTGAATTATATCACTATGTACATGAGGTATTATTGGCCATGTGGAAGTATGTAGAGAAGTATATCCCCAAGTTCAATCTATTCTTTAATAGACTATATTTTGTAAGTGTTTTAATAAAATGATACTTTATGAGGTTTTTTACCCAAAAGGGTTTTCCCCATTTATATCTTGTGTAATGTGTTAAATCTATGCATGTATATTATTCATTCTATTTATTTTATATTTTGTTTATAATGATTAGTATCCTAAGATCTTAATATCTAACATGGTATCAGAGTAGGTTAGGCTATACTAATCATTTTTACAGGATATTTTAGAAGACATGTAGAACTTGATGGGAATCCTCTTTATGTTCAATCAAAACATATGCAAGGGCATTTGTACAAGACATTTGATTTTCCTTTTCTAACATTTTAAAATTAATCCATTAAAAGAAGGTTAGGAAATGCTAATCATTTTTATAACTAATATTAAAGAGAATTTTTTATGTAGTGTCCCTCCATTCTCACTGTGGATGTGCAGGTGGTTGGCTTTGGAACTTGGAGATGAAGGTAAAATAATAAAGGAGATTTAAAGGTATGTGCTAATGATGTTGTATATTATGAATTCATGTATTCAAGTATATACTCCATGACTTATGTATGTTCAAATGCACACTTCATGACTTACTTGTATACTTCATTTTCGTGCATATACTTGTGTGTTACATATACGCTTCATGCCTTATGTATTGCGTGCGTATACTTTGTATGCTTCATGCTTTATGTATCAAGTGTATGCTATGTGTTTCATAGATTGCATGTGTATATTTGTATATTACATACCATGTTCATGCTTCATGCTTTGTATACTTTTGTATCATGTATTAAGTGTATAAGTTTTGTGTATGCTTCATGTATTACATGTATTTATGCTTTGTGCTTTATGGGTATGCTCCATATATCGTATATATTTGTGCATGTATACTTCGTATATCATATGCACTTATGTGTATAATTCATCCCTCACATGTATTTAAGGTTATACATCATGTATTACACATATATCGATGTGTGTGCTTCAAGTCTAACGTTCCTTAACACGTTACTCTATATGTGTAAAGGCCAAATCTCTAGAGCCTTAGTTGTCAAATGCTTCTTGGGTTAAGAAGCGCTAACAAATTAACTTATGTAATAATATAAATATAATTATTGCTATTTAAACATATTTGATTTAAAATTAAATATTAAATATTCTAAACATTACTAAATATTGTAGTAACCGACCACATGTTAACTGGCCGACCACATGTTACATACATACATTGAAAACATTATAAATCAAAGACAAATCAGTGATGATAATAATTCAAGGCTAACATACGAAGAGATTTATACACAACAAAAAGGTGCGATTCTTAGAAACCACAAGTATATAAGGATCGACCTCATTAGCCAATGGGGGGAAAAAATGAAGTATATAAATCTGATATAGAGCAGATCTAGGGAAAAAAATTGCTGGTATGTTGATGTTGCGGAGAAAGAGAAGCCTCATTAAACCTCCATCAGGAATGTAAAGAGGAAAATTTGGATCCATTGAAAGGAAAGAAAAGAAAAAGATCTATGTTGCTTTGGCCGCCACTGGTAAAACAAAGTCCACGTTGATCATCGTCGGGACTCAACGCTTACTAAATGCATTTGCAGGAAAGTTTCTAAAATTCTTTCTCCAAATTTACTTTGTAATTATCTTTCTATGGTGACATTTCATGAAAAACCATAGTTCTTGTAGAATTAAAGTCAAACAAATCTCGTACCTTGTTGTGTCTCCTCTCAATGCATTCAAGTTTACCATTCAGTTGTATTTGCAACGTTTTGAGAAATTCCCTCTATCCTTTATGCCTTGACATGCAATCCTTCCAGTATGTTATTTGTCTATTTCAACTTCAGATCTAATATGACTCTTGTAATGTAATAGTCAGTAGAGAGTGGTCCTATGCTTATTTTGGTTTCTCTTTGGAAATTGATATAGACCAGAAATAAATGATAGGTCCCTCTTAAAATATAATGATTCTCTTAAAAAAAATGTCGAATACTTTATATAACATGATGCGAAGAGTCTTCAGACCAGTCTTCATTAATGGAGAGCTTCAATATCGACTTGCATTTAGAAATTGACAATATGACTTATTGACCTCCTAAATGATATTCCTTATACAAACGATGATCGAAGGGTTTAGTGAAAGTTTCTAAAGTCTTTCAACAAATTCATTTTGTGCACTTCCTGCAATTACTACATTCCATGAGACCGTAATTAATTGAGGTATTTTTCAATCAGATTGCATGCCTTGTCTGTATTTCCACATTTTGATTTCATCTGCTTGAGGTTCTTAAGCCTTTCGATAAATCCATTTAGTGTATATCTAGAAATTATTGCATTCCATAGATGACATCTCTTGGAGGGTTCTGTCAAACAGTTCACGTGTCTTGACTGTGCTTCCACATTTGTTTGCATGTCAACTAGTATGTTTTCAATTGTGAAATCAGGCAAACTTTTGCTTTTTTTTTTATGATTTTATGGATGTCCCTACTTGTCCTAAGCCCCATTTTGTCACGGCCAAAGAGTACACTACCAAAATCATGGATTGGGCTTTACACCTACAATTGCTTTTGCTTGGAAGTTTCTAAACCCTTTTCAATCCATTTTGTGCTTAATGTGCAATCATTACATTGCTTGAAAGTTTGTGGAGCTTTTCAATAGTTCCTTTAGATATAAATGGAAACTGTAAGGGCTCTACTTAAATATCATCCATTTCAATGGTCAAACAATCAATAGCAATTTTACACCTCATCTACAACAAACAATGGTAAATATTTGTTCTATTTTTATTGGCCGAAATTGACCTTTAACTGTTGAAGTGTATGACATTTAAGAATAACGTTGTCAAAGTTGAGAAACTTGGTTTTACACTTATAGTTGCATTTGCTTGAAAACCTTTGAAGTGTTTGCACTCTTACTATTTATTTTACAAGTCCCTAAGATACTAAAGCATGAGCCCTCTATCTAGTATAACTTAATTGTTAATTGTTTATGAATGTTACTTCTATGATGCATTGAACACACAATTGTGTATGTGTATAAGGGATAAAAAGTCTACTTGTCATGTGGCTATTGTATTTATTCTAGATATCGCTTCTTGTGCACAAAATATTAGTGCGTTTTCTTATAGCTTAGGTTATGTTGCTCTTATACCAAACCCATTGTATAATATGTTGTTGGTCACCACCAATTGTTTTATGAATTCTTTTAAATTGAATAATTTTCGTTGTAGCTTATTGTGTGGGTGAGATTAGTTGTTCCCTTTTGTTTCCTATTGCATTTTTTTGTATGTTATGAGATCTGTTGAGATGAGTAGTGAATAGCAATGATATTTTGTATGTTTTTACATTATTTTATTATACCTTAGTTGTGGAAAAATGCAAGTGTTATCTTTGGGTTTAAGGGTTTTTTTTCATATTAGTTTTTTTTTTTGGTTTTGTTAAAAGGGGTATTAAGATTATTGAATTAATGAGGGAAAAGAGTACTTAATTCTTGTTGTTTTATAATGTCTTATAAATCTAAACATATATGTAGAAATGATCCATTAAATATACCATCTTCTTGTACTCTTATTAAGAAAGTGAAGGAATATTAATAGATTTAGATATGTTCTAATAGTATTCTAATGTTGAGAAAAGTAAATTATTAACACTTTGGTAGCATGCTTAAAAATTTAATCTCTATTATTCTAGAGTAATGAAAAGTGGATTACTTCTTTCAAGTTATCTTGTTTGTGATAAACAAGGCAGTGACTCTAGCTCTATACCACCTTGTTGTTAGGAGTGTCTGAGATATCACTAGTGTACCTTTGTTAAGACACTATGTGTGCTTCTTGTGCATCCTTGCCTAAAAGGATATGAACTAATGTTATAGGCATCTAGTTAGATCTTACTCTCTTAGAAGATTTGAGAAGCCTTGCTTGTTAGACATTCCTTAGTCAAAATTCCTTGTTATTTTCCTAAGCTTTATATTTATTTACTCTTGAAATTGATACATAAGTGATTCCTAAATTTCTATTGGAATGTATATATATAAGGATTTAAGACTTGCAACTAATGGGAATTGTGGAAAACCTTGCTTGTGATATGTCCCTATCTAACTATGCATGTAGTTAACAGTGGGATAAGTTAAATAATATGGTTAGACCATTAATGAATGATTGGTCGATTTAGGAATAGGTTGTCATATGGTCTTAGTTAAAATTAGTATAGATGTGTATGTTCCTTCTCACTAGTATATGTTCATGAATAAGGATTAGGTGAAAAAGAATACAAATAAGTGTTGTAGATCTATTTATCACATGAGAAAGTAATATGATTATTGATTAGGTTAACTTGTAAGCCTATTAAACTTGATTTGCAAAATTGAGAATACGCGACCTGAGTTTTATATTCTTGAATAAATTTGTATAGATTGGATTAGAACTTATTCTCTCTTTTTCTTAGAATTCATACATATTATTATCTCTTCTTGTAGTTGATATATGAAGAATTATTGATTGTAAGATGTAACAATTATTGATGATCCCTTCTTGTAAAGAGTACCGTAAGTAATGGATCATTCATATGTTAGATCGATTCAGTAACCTTTGTTCTTGTAATCTTGATTTGTGAGTAGCACAGTCGAGGAACCTTAGAGGACCTAGGTTTAGATTATTATGTTATGTTATGCAATCTATTGTTATTTTCTTTAAAAAATTAAAAAAAAAAAAAATTGTTCCATTAATTTGGCATAGTTTAGTGTTGTCCTCTGCGGTTCTTTGGTAGGGGCATTACATTTTATGCTAATCTTTTTTCTAACATAGTCATGGAGTTTCCTCATATAGCTTCTTCTCTTGCTAAAAGATTTTGTCAAAGTTTATTTAGCAACCACTAACTCATAATATCATTCAAGATAGATAGATAGGTGTAAGGTTGTCATAGGAAGTAGAAAATATGTTCACCTTGAATGGTGTTAAGTTGCAAGGTGAAGTTGTCATTCACTTCACTCTTATCCTTGACTATGCCTATTGATATATTGTCATTTTGAATAGTCATATAGATTATGATTCTTCGTTCAACAACTAATAATTTATATCATCAAAGTTGGTTGGAATACAACCATTATTTAGTATTTGGAAAGAAATATATATATATAGGATGTATTATATATTAAATAATTTTAAATTAATAATATAAATCATAAATCTTATTAATCATATATAATGTTTTTTTAAAATAAAAAAAATATATCAATCATAAATATTTTTAAATTCTTTTAATTTGTAGATTACATTCTTAAAAAATAAGGGGCCTAAGGTCTTTTAAAGGGGTTGAGACCAATCCCTTTATCCAAATATTTTTTAAGTGTTTCAAATTATTTTTTGGGGGATAACAAAATATAGTCGCCAATGATCAAGCAAGATGTCTTTATGCCTTGAGGTGAGATTCTAGTGTAAACAAAATATGGTTGCGATCATTAGGATAAAGGTCATGATCATTAGTTTGTGATCATTAGGATAATGGTCTCAATGTAATTAGCTGATATGCTTATATGTGGGAGATTTCTCCCATTAAATTGCTAGATGCCCAGGAAATCGTCAGCCTCGAGCACCATTTTATTTTCTGTCTTAATGGAATAAAAGCTAGTTCGATTGACTCTAGTTGTAAAGAAACACCCTTTTTAGTGGTCGACGGTCTTCTAGAAATATATTTTTTGGTTGACTCCAGTTGTAAAGAAACACCCCTTTTATAAAAGTTATGTGGTCGGTGGTCTTCTAGAAATATATTTGTATATTTAGCCGATAGGCTTATATATGGGAAATTTCTCCCATTAAATTGTTGGACACTAGACCATTTTTTTTTTCGTTGTCATTTTTTTCCATTTTCATCATCTGAATATTGTGTAAGTTTGGAGTAGTGTGTAGAGCATTCAATTCTAGGGTTATTTGAATCTTTAGATTACCCATTAAATATGAAGTATGGTGTTGAGAGAAGGCTCATCTTGATCACTCAGTGCTTACCAATAAATCCAAAGGATATGTTTACATTAGTTTTTAACTTTTTGGAATTTGTGTCTACTTGAATAATACGTTTATTGATTTGGGAGGCTACCAATTCACCAAATATGTTGTTTTGTCCTTCAATACTTGTCATTTTTCTCATTTGTAATAAACTAATATATATGTATATATATAATGATATATACATTTTTAATATCAATTGATATATCAAAACTTAAATTAATTGATATAAATTTAATGTGATATTTAATTAATTAAAATATTAATTTATATTAATTTAGAAAGGAGTAAAATTTGTTTTAATATAAATTTAATGTGATATTTAATTAATTAATATATTAATTTATATTAATTTAGAAAGGAGTAAAATTTGTTTTAATTTATAATTTTTAAATTTATTTTATAATATGTGTTTCTTCTTAACAATAGTTGGTTATATATATATGAATGAAATATAACTAAACATACACATTAAAGATATATCAAATAAATTTATTAATATATATGTCTAAATTAGCATAGTGCGAACATTGGATTACATACCTGTGTCAATCATTGCAGTAGCCGTGGCGGATCCGTGACAAGTAGAAAAATGAGGGTTTGTAAAAGTTTTAACCCTTTCCATGCAACACAAATATGATCAACTAATTTAACCACAGAATAATTCTTAAATGTACGTTATTAAAAATATAATATCAAAATTAAATATTATATTAAATAAAATAACAAATATATAAAAATAGTATATATAAAATATTTAACTATAATATTAAATATATAATATTGTATATTAAAATGTATATAAATATATAGATCTTTCTATTACTCAAGAACCCTAATGGCCTCTCCCATTTCTTTTCCCGCTCATGGCCTAAGTTTGTAGGATTCATCTGTTGTTGGGTTGCTGCCTATTGCAGAGACCTGTGTGCTCTCCGTGCCTGAGGCTGATGGTGCGCCATCTATCACTGGGAGGTTGATGGGTTCTTCTGCTGCTATTGGTGTGCCACCTATTGGTGCGTCAACACTGTTGGTGCGTCGTCTGGTGGTGTGTCGTCCGCTGTTGGTGCATCGTCCACAATTGCTGATGGGGTTTTTGTGGCCGGTATGTCATTGGTGGGCTTAGATTCAATGAAGGGGGTAAGCCCTCTTTCTTAGCTACTGTTCTTGAGGGAAGTGTTAGAGGTCACCTTTGCCCTATGCTGCTCCGCCTATTATTTCTTTTGGGTCTGAGGTTTTGAAGACTAAGAAGTATTTCTCCTCTCACACTTTGATCTACAAATTTAGTCATTTTTGGCCACACCTTCATGACCTAAATTCTTGAATCTCTGATACATGGGGACCAATTACTAGTAATACAATCAAAATTTACCCTTGTGCTAGGGTTTTTTTTAATTTATTTTGATAATATTAAGGATAGGGATGCTGTGTTTGAGGGTTCTATTTGGTTTTAGGGCCAGCATCCCTTGTTGATTCGTCCCTGGTTCCCTCTTTTTAATCCAGTGACTGAATCTTTGAATTTTTCACCCACTTGGGTTAGGCTTCCCAACCTCCCTCTCTAATTTTGGAAAGACTCTTGCTTTTCTGCAATTGGGAACTCTCTTGGGCAGTTTATTTTGACTGATCCTATTACCTTATAGTTTACACATACAACTTATGCTCGGATTCTTGTGGATCTAGATTTGAATAAGGCATTACCTGCAGAGATTATCTTCAATGTTGCTGATCATCAGTGGAGTCAGGTTTTGGACTACAAGGGTATTCCTTTTCGCTGTTGGCGTTGCTTTAGCACTGGTCACTTGGCTGAACAGTGTGTTAAATCTAAGCAAAATCATCGTGTGGCTTCGTGGTGGTGTAATGTTCAACCCTCAGACTTCATTACTCCTCCTGAAGAGTCACCTCCTTCCTCTCCATCCATTGTGGTTCCCCAGCCTAAGATTAGTTCTCATCTCTCTCTTCCTACCCAAGAGCTGTCATCTGCTACTCCTGTTGCTTTAACTTCTTCTTCTACTGCTGATGTTCCACCCATGACTGGGGTTGTCACTACTGTTGGTGTGTCGTATGCTATTGGAGTGCCATCTATGGCAGGGGCTATTGTTGTTGTTGGTGTGTTGTCTACGGCAAGGGCTGCTGTTGTTACCTCTTTGTGTGAGACCTATTTAGTTGAGGCATCAGGTGAGGTTCCCCTCTCACCTTGTTCGGAGGATTTAAACTTGGAAGCCTCTTGGACAGTGGTCCAAAGAAAAAAGAAAGGACTACCCAAATATGTTGCAGCTTTACATCCTCGAGTTTGGGGAGTCAGGGTTGGTAGCTTGGGATCTATTGTATAGATCCTCTAGTTGATTTTTGTTTTACAGCAAGGCTGTTGTGTCTATACTGCTAGTTTTTTCTCTGTGTTGTCTAAGTACTGTCAGTGCTCTGTTTTCTTGCCCCCTAGGCTTGGTTTTGTAAAAGGGTTTGGCCCCTAGTTTTTTCCGCCTTATTATATCAAAAACATTAAATATATAGAAATATTGAGATTAAAAAATTAAACATTATATAGAATATAATATTGTCTCATCAATCATTGCTTTTAATGTGGTTCCAATGTGGGACAGTGAATATTTCATTGAAATATTATTTTTATACATAGAAAATATTTCCCAGCTAAAATATGAGAAATGAAATTTGTATAAACATTACAAATTATATGTGAAGGCTAAAATATTTAGCAATTGATATATCGTAGGATGAAGATCCTTGTTTAGTGAATATTTTATTCTAGAAATTAGTTTTAAATATAATCCACTTCAAGAGCAATTAGAAAAGGTAAAATTTTAAAACTCCTCATAACTCACATCACCACATTTTATGTTTTGTAGTTTTTAATTAGGGAAGTGAACTTGATGCCAAATGATTTCATAGATCTGTATTGAGGAAACCTAGAAAAGTGTCCATCGATGCTAGGTCTAGATTTGTGGATTTGGCTATAATTGATTCCAAATAGACATTCAATGGGCCAAACATATGCAAAAATACTATGTAAGCTAAATTTTCTTTTTAGTTATGCTCATAGTTTTTTATTTATTTCCAATCATCAAAGGGATAGATTCTTAGTAGGCAATGATATATATGAGATCACAAAGGGATATCTTGTTATCTTGGCATGCATCATTTTGGAGCAAGCACATTATTTCTTTTTGTTTTTCACCATTCATTTTCACCTTTATGTTTTCTTTAATTATTTTACATTTTTTTGCATTGGTTGTGTTTTAGGAGGTAACTACTTGCTAGGATGTATCGCACGTATCTGTATTGAGGAAGCCTTGTTGATAAATTTTTTTAATGTAAATTTTATTTTGATTATGTTTAAATTTATTGACTTGGTTAAGTTTACTATATAAAATAATTTATTAAATGGAAAGCTATTGGAAGTGTACATAATTTATTTTAGTTGTATAGTCAATCAAAATGTTCTATTTTTTTTGTTTTAGAGTTTTTTAAATTTTATTTTTCTTGGATTTTAAAATACAAACCCAAACACTTTATTTGCTTACAAATTATGTGGAGAATACTTGATTCTCTGGCCAAGTGAATATTATTTTCACAAATGAACACACTTTCTACAGAAGGCATTCTTCTTAAATTGACTATAAAGACATGGTTTTCTTATTGTTTTTCTAAGAGCAGTGATAGTTGGGAACCAACTACCGTTACTTCCCATTTGTATTTGCATTTAATTTTTGCTTAAGCTTTCTCATTGTTAAACTGGTCTCTTCAAAGTTGAATTAGCTCTATAGTATTAAGTCTCTAAATATTTTGTTGACAAGAAAGCTCTATTGGAAGTGTATAATTTATTTCAGTTATGTATAATTGGAAGTGTATAATTTATTTAAGTTGTGTAGTCAATCAAAATGTTCTAATTTTTTTGTTTTAGAGTTTTCTAAACTTTATTTTTCTTAGATTTTAAAATACAAACTCAAACACCTTCTTTGCTTACAAATTATGTAGAGAATACTTTATTATTTTTCCAAGTGAATATTATTTTCATATATGAACACACTTTCTACAGAAGACATTCTTCTTTAATTGACTATAAGGCATGGCTTTTTTATTGTTTTTTAAGAGCAGTGACAACTGGGAACCAATTGTCGCTGCTTCTCATTTGTACTTGCATTTGTGTTTTTCTTAAGCTTTCTCGATGTTAAACTAGTCTCTTGAAATTGATTTAGCTATACAATATTAAATCTCCAAATATTAGAATAAAAATGAGTCAATACTATTTGCATAAATGTTTTTCCTACATGCTAAAATTACTTAGAGGCTATCAATTACATTTTAAGACACTCTCAAAACAATGGAGGCAACTACACGAATACACTAGAAAACAAGAATGGTCAACCATATAATGCAATGTGGTCTCCACCTTCTTAACACTTTTCAAAATGACACTACTTAGAGAAGAATGATGATTTCACTATACAATTGAAGTTTCAATAGTGCTTTCCATGCTTTGACAAACATGGGGCTAAAAATCTACTCCAAAATATATGAATCCAAAGGAAATGTACAAATTCCCTCCTCTTAAAGTTATACATACAAAAGAATAGTAGTAACAAAAAAAACACATAAATACTAAGAAGCCATAGTGAAAAACAACCAATTATGCTTAAATTTGGTTAATTTGTGTCTTAATTGATACTGCTAATCTGTATCAATCTACTTTATGCTAAAAGGAAATTACACCAAACAAAGAAATAATTGAGAAAAGTGATATTCATTGGGCAATAGTGGCATTCTCAATCCCCTCTTTTCAAGTGGTAATATAAAATTTGCTTTGATAGATGCAAAAGTACATCTCCACATTAAATATGTCTTTATTATATGTTTCCATCACTCATATGTCTTCTATCTTGCGAAGCATAAACTAAACATATTTAATATTTATTATTTAATTATTTTTATTTTATATATAATACATAGTCTCTAATATAATTGTATTTATTCTTGTTTAGTATATTTTATATAATGTCAATTATCTAATATATTTTACAAAATAAAATGATATTATAAAATCATTTATTGATATTAAATATTTATTTATAATATAATCATATTTATTATATATAATATTTAATATTTAATATAATTATATTTTTTATTATTTAGCATATTTTATATAATGTAAACTCTGGTCAAGATAAGACCATTGCTATTGTTAGTGAGCATTATTATTGGCCACAGTTGCAGCAAGATGTGACAAAGCTTGTGTAGAGATACAGAGTGTGTCAGATGGCAATAGAAACAAGTCAGAATACAGGGCTATATCAACTATTACCAGAGAGGCCATGGGAGGATATTAGTATGGATTTTATTCTTGGTTTAGAAATAGAGGGAGATAGAGAGAGAATGAAAGAGAGAGGAAGAGAGAAAGAGATGAAGAGGATGAGAGAAGGGGAGAGACAGAGAGATAAAGGGATACACAAAGAGAGAGGAAAAGAGAAGTGGAGAGAGAGATATCTAGAATGAAAGAGAGAGAAAGATAGAAAGAGAGGTAGAGGAAGAGAGAAGGGGAGAGACCAAGAGACAGACGAATACATAGAGAGAGATATATATTTAATATTTAGAACTTAATTGTAATTATTTTATATATAATTTATATAGTCTCTAATATAATTGTATTTATTATTGTATAGTATATTTTATATAATGTAAATTATTTAATATATTTTAAAATACTATTATATTATAAAATCATTTATTTATATTATTTATATTATTTATATCTATTTATAATTTAATCATATTTATTTTATATATAATATCTAATATACTAATATAGTTATATTTGTTATTATATAGCATATTTTATATAATTTAAATTATGTAAAAGTGAGATATAGAGACATAGAGGAGGCTAGAGAAAGAGGGATATAGAAAGATGGAGGGAGAGAGGAAGTGAGATAAAGACATGGAGGATGATAGAGGAAGAGAGATATAGAAAGAGAGACAGAGATAGAGAGAATGAAAGAGAGAGGAAGAGAGAAAGAGAGGTAAAGGAAGAGAGAAGGGGAGAGATAGAGATAAATGGATACATAGAGAGAGGAATAGAGAAGTGGAGAGAGATAGAGAGAATGAAAGAGAAAGGAAGAGAGAAAGAGAAGTAGAGTAAGAGAGAAGGAGATAGACAGAGAGATAGATGAACACACACACACACAGAGGAAGGAGATTGTAGAGAGGAATAGAGAAATAGATTGGTCATGCTAACCAATTGGATGCATTTCATCATTTAGAATAAAAATGAGTCAATATATTGTTTGCATAAATATTTTTCCTACACTCTACAATTACTTAGAGGCTATCAATTGTATTTTAAGACACTCTCAAAACAATGGAGGCAACTAGACAAATACACTAGAAAACAAGCATGGTCAACCGTATAATGCAATGTGGTCTCCACCCTCCTAACACTTTTCAAAATGGCACTATTTAGAGAAGAATAGTGATTTCACTATACAATTAAAGTTTCAATAATGCTTTCCACTCTTTGACAAACATGGGGCTAAGAATCTACTCCAAAACATATGAATTCAAAGGCAATGTACAAATGCCCTCCTATTAAAGTTATAGGTACAAAAGAATAATAGTAACAAAAACTTAAACAAAAGAAACACATAAATACTAAGAAACCATAGTGAAAAACCAACAATAATGCTGAAATTTAGTTAATTTGTGTCGTAATTAATATTGCTAATATTTAGTATTTATAACTTAATTATATTTATTTTATATATATGTAGTCTCTAATATAATTTTATTTATTCTTGTATAGTATATTTTTAAGTGATTGTGTTGTCGATCTCTTATTTATTATTATTTATGTAATTACGATTGTTTGGCTTAAGATGAGCTCTAGGAGATTGTATTAGCTATAGCATTTAGTATTGTAAGATGGTGAATATGTAATGTTAGCAGTTAAGCAATTGGTAATATTAAAATTATATTTTTGAGGAAAAAACTAAATGATCCATATTCTTTGCATCCTTTTATGCTTGATGTGGTTACTAACACCAAGTAGTGTGTTTCTTTTGCAAATATAATCTACATACTTTGTCACACCACCATCGAGAACTCAATACAACTTCAAATGGCTTTTACTGCATTAAAAATATGAAAAATGTCTATAACTTATGTAATCATCTACAACATCATACTAATGTTTTATCCTTCAATACACATGCATTTGATACTACCCTAAATACTATAGTACAAGAGAACGCCTATGTTAGTGATGAAAACCCAAATTTTATAAACCTTGTATTACTCATATTCATATAAGGAACATTTGCTATAAATACTATATTTTAAATGTAAATTAAAAATGCATATTATACATTGCAAAAAAGAAAAAATTATTATCATTGTCTCATCTTGCAATATAAGTATGAATTTTTATTTCTATATTTTATTCCATAACTAATTGCTTCCATTACTAATAGCCTATCAACAAATCTGTTGTGTGAAAACTCTGTGCAACTGCTAGTTTTAACTAATATAAAGGACCTTACATTGTTTGCATAAGCCCTTAAATCACTTTTTATGGTTGATTCCTTTATTTTTCATGGTTTGTTCCTTTATTTTTCATGGTTTGAATTAATCTACATATTGTTACTAACACTCTTTAAGAGCCCTTCGACTAATACTTTTGACAAATCTTGGTTGACCTCTTTATCTCGCGCATGCCTCTATATGTATTTCATACCTTTTTGATTAAAGAACACTGGCCCTTGTCGGGCACACACCTAGAACAAAGGGATTTTGACTTCAAATTGAATGCCAGATTATTATTTTTTTGTTATGAAGTGCATGTTTAATAGCGTTATTTGAAAATTTATTTTTTTTGACCTTACATCCTTCACATACGCATGTCCCTAATAATGTGATTTCAATCCTTGATTTGGAATGTTTTATTTTCTGAGAGTGGTGTGCAACTATACAAGCAAATTTGACTTTAACTTTGAGTGCATTTTTCTTTTTTTCGGCACGCACTTGTATATGAAATATAAACTTGAAAATGTTAACACTATTTTGCCTTTTTGAGTGTGCCCCTAATAGTGCAATTTTGATCTGGAGCTTTGAACTTGTAATCTAACTTTACAAAGGTGTGCCCTTGACAGTGTAAAGTTGTTCTTTGATTTACATCTCCCTTTTTCTTTACAAAGGTGTGCACCTAACAATTCAATTTTGGGCTTTATTTTGGAACTTGATTTTCACTCACATAGGTGTATACCTCACAATGGAAATGTAGATTTTGCAAAGAGAACTTGTTCTTCCTTTCTAGGCGCACCCCTCATGGTGCAATCTATGAAAATTTATCATTTATTAAAGTCTCCATTCATATGTGTGCCCTTGGATAAGTGTTTCATGACTTTTAAAAAAAAGGAATATTTTTTACGATTCATAGGTGTTCACCTGATAAGGGAATAACAATCCTTAACCTCAAAACTTGCCTTATCCTTCATATGGTTTCCTTTCATTCTTTGACATAATGTGCTTTTGAAAATATTGATCACTAATTCTACAAAGATATATTCAAGAAAAGACACAAAGCACATAGTGGATATTCCATATAGATTGGGCAAATAGTCCATTCTTTTGATCGAGTTTCCAACTTTCCTAGGTCATTTATATTTGGTAGGAGTTGTTTGAATTTCTCAACATCAAAATAAAATTCCTAGATCTTGGAATGAAATACACCATCCGATATAAATATTGTTGATATTATAGGACGTTGTTACCAATTGTGTGTCTTTTGGCTTCAGATCATATCCTCATTTAAACCTTCTCTCCTATCTGTGTTTCATGCTCTACTTGAAATTTCAATATAAGTAAGATATTATAATCATAGTTGATGATTTTTTGATAATTCTTACTAACCGAATTGTCGACCTATTTGATGAAACTACCAATAGTTTTAAGTATTTTATCATCCTTAATACAAGAATGCCAACCATAACTGCCTCAAGTCAACACCACAAATGTATTCATTATAAGTTATGTTAGTAATGAACATGTTTAGACCTAATTGATGTTGATAGTGTGTAATGTAACCTATTTGGTTAGAAAAGGAAAAATATATAGTAATTTAACCTACTTGTTTTAAAGAGGAAACAAATACATAAATGATCCCTTCAATCCTTGAGCTAAGTATTAAGGTGTACATCCATCGCTAAATATATTATGGAAATATTTTAAATGTGCCACATATTAGCATTCCACCTATTTGGAATATGGGCTCACTAACTTATCACTTTTTACTTTGTCATATCCATCATTGTGATAACCTATCATCTAAAGTGGTAGGAAATATTTTGATATTATTTTCAATTGTGGAGCACTACATGACAATCTTGTCCATTGGTAAATAATTATTGTAGGATGGCAACCATGTTCCATAAATAATAAGAAAACTTCAATAATCTAGTAGTTATTAATTGATATATATATATATTTTTATCTACTACCTTTGAACAACTTTGACCCCAAATCACAACTTCTATAATGTTTCTTTAGTAACCTTAGAGAATGCTTTTGTCTTGGATATTAATAAAATCATCACCTATAAAGTAAGAGATAACATATAATTTGCATTCAAAAACCTTATCACATGTCTAGATAACTACCTTGTATCTGAAATAAGTTGATGAGAACCTTGAATGAGTTTTGCATGGCTATTGATAACTTATATTACAACTAACATAATCAAGGAGCACAAATATTGCAAGTTAAAAAGGTATTTCCAAATGGATAAAGAGATCCAAGCGGATGACATATTGATAAAGCACATAGGTAATTTTCACAACCATCTAAGGAGGTTAGTATTACTCTCCAAGATATCTCATTCTCATTATATTAAAATCAACAAATATTCCACATTTATTTCCTTCTTGAAAAGGTATGGATATATGGATAAGAGTTCATAAATGGTATTTTACTTTGTACATTATATTATTATCACCTATTTTTCTATTACATTTATTTGGAATAACGATTTGAATATTATTAAGGCCTAGACAAATGAACATTGTAATATCATTTGGTAATGCCAAAATTATTAGTTGCAACATTTGTTTAGTGTAAAATTAATTAAATATTCTTCATATCCACCAAAAAGGGTTGTTTGTGCATGCATCTAACATTTTTAATAACTTCGTATCCTTTAAGCTGATTGGTTATAAAAGCACCTACTTGTAATGGGTGGTTGTTGCCCTTATACACTTTCCGAGGAGCAAGCCTAGAAAGGATAGCTCACCCATTGCTTTATTTTTTTATAGATCATTACTATATGTTTAATGACTATTTATTTTCCTTGTAGAAACATGGAAGATTATACATACTTATACTTATGAAAATCCCATATAAACTCTTTAATAAGATTGTTAGATCATTTTTAAGTATTATCATAGCATATTATATGTTGACTGACTTATTTAATTATGGGCTTTTATTATTTTTGCACCAAAAATAAATTTGATTGATTATTATTATCTAACTATGTTGGTAACCTTATTGATATGACATATACCTTATCTATGTATTCAAAATATGGTGCAGCTACTATGACATGGATGGAGTAATATTTAAACAACTATCTTCTATAGCTCCTTAATCAAAAGTTGACTAAAAATGTCACTACAAAAGAATCAATGTGCTTAGGAGATTACTGGAAATATTTTTACATCTGGGTGCTATTGCAAGTCCCACTTTATTATATAATAAAGTTATTTTCTATTACTCAAGACTCCTATTTCCAAAAATAAAGCACATTTGAAGTTCATAGGCATTGACTTCAAATAAATTCCTTCCATCCTAATATTATTCTTTAGTTCTATAAGACTGATTATCAAATGGCAGATATACTATATGTTAAGAAAATTTGGGATAGGCTCCTATTAATCATAAAAAATATATATACATTAAAGCATCAAACATCTATTTAGTACCAAATTCAAATCAATGCTTGGCCATTGAGGGGGAGAGTGCATGCCAATAGCACCTCTAGATTTAAGACCTAAGGCATAAAATAATACCTTAGGCATTTTAACACCTCAGGATGTAAGGAGTTGTCATTGAGGGGGAAAGAGTATGTCTAACAATGGTAGCTCTATGTAGGACATAAAAGGTAAAAAGTAGGACCTCTAGGCATTATATACAGTTATCTCCTTGCATTTTGTGTAAGCTCTATGGGCATATTAAAAATTCTTCTCTATAAATCTTCTACTTGTAAAAGCATTGTATTATATAAGACCTATGGGCAATATGTAATGAACCTGGAGGGGGATTGGTTTGAGGAGTTTTGGGCTCCAAAAAAAACATTGTAAGACCTCACATCATTTTTAAAACACGGGATTATAAATTGTGACAAGATGACTTTCATGTAGTACAGAATACGTGCTCTTCATTTTGGCATATATTTGTGTCCCTGTTTATCACTGTCAAAGAAGACCTACGTTACTAGGGTACTTCATTTTTTCTTCTATAGATATTGACATGTGATGCCCCTTATTAACATTAAGGGGAGTGTTAGAACATAATTTTATTAGGGGTCAGACACTTATAACATTTATATATTGTTCTAATATAAGGCTATAAAACCTATGTTATAAAGCATCTACCATATAATTATTAATAATCTAATAACTATTAGATTATTAATTATTTACAAGTGGTTGCTTTGAATGGGTGTGACTAATACCCCTTTAGGTATTTTGTCACCCCTTCTCCTTTATTTAAGGAGGTTCTCTCATTTGTGAGGAGGTGAATTTGGAGTTTTATAGTGAATTATATCACTATGCACATGAGGTATTATTGGCCATGTAGAAGTATGTAGAGGAGTATATGCCCAGGTTCAGTTGACTCTTTAATAAACTATATTTTGTAAGTGTTTTAATAAAATGATGCTTTATGGGGTTTTTTACCTGAAAGGGTTTTCCCCATGTATATCTTATGTAATGTGTTAAATCTATGCTTGTATAATGCTCATTCTATTTATTTTATATTTTGTTTATAATGATTAGTATCCTAAGATCCTAATTTCTAACAGGAGGTCTGTAATTGAAACTCTAGCAAGTAACTCTTGTAGTTGTGATGTTACAATGTATTGAACATGAGGATTATTTGAAATGTGGACTGGTGTGACTTGAAATAATATATAATTAATAATGGTATGAGTATAATATAGGTAATGACTTCGTCATGTCCCATGAAATGTTCCATATTTTTACAATGTTGGCTTACTAAGATATGATAAGAAGTAAATACCATTCGTAAAGCAAGTGATCAAGTGATATGAGGCGATTCTAATATAAAATACTCATGTTTGAAATGAGTAAAGAAGGCTTGATTAAACAAGTAAATAGCAGTGATGAATATTAATGAGATTTATATTAAAGACAAAATGGCCAACTTCCTTTTGATGTCTTTCGTGAAAGATTTAAACAAACCAAAATAAACATTGGTGGTTGACTCTCTTTTAAAAGAGTGCTGGTGAATAAGACAAAAATATATTATTTAAAGATAAAGAAAAGGTGCAATTATCATGTGAAAAGGTATGCGATTTATGAGAAGCGATTAATCTTTAATGAGCAACGATCAACATTTGTGTCCATTCATTATGAATAAGTATGTCCATTGTAAAGTGATGTCTCTAGTCTAATTAGACCCTTTTAGGAGATATAAAGAGGGAAACAAGGAGTTGTTACAAAGGAAGGAATTCAAGGAATATATTTCTGAGTTTAAAAGAGTAGATCAACCAGCAAGAAAATATATAAGAAGAAATAAAGAAAGATATAAAGATCTAAAATAGTAATTGATAACAACAGAGAAGTATTTATTGCAGTCATTCTATCATACTATAATTCTATCATTCTCTCATTCTATTGGTTTATTATTCTATCCTCCTACTCTTCTATCATTGTATCATTCTATTCTTATATCATTATTTCATTCTATTCTTCTATCATTACATCATAGCTATTTTATCATTCTATCATTCTATTATCCCATAATTCTATTATTATATCATCATTCTATTGTATCCTTCTACTCTTTTATCAATGTATCATTCTATCAGTCGATTATTTTGTCATTCGATAATTCTATCATTCAATTATTCTATCATTCTATCATTTGATTATTCTATCCTTCTATTATTATAGCATTCTACATTGTTCTATTATTGAATCAATCAAATCAACTTATTTGCACTCAACAGATAAGAAAAGAATCAGTAGTTAATGCATTTGCTTCAGGGAATATAACAGTCTTATGTTTTAATAAATATTGTTGTATGCTCTATCATGATTGTTGTGTATAATGATATATTTATTGTTATGAATCTAGATGTGTTTGTAATTCTCATCAAGAAACCATGAGGAATAATGAGGAATACAAGGAAGGGTTGGATGGTCCTCTTCTAAGTACACCACCTCATGGTTGAAGACTGATAGTCCCATGAGGCCAAGGGGGTGCAAGTTGTGCCCCACCCTTGGGCTTAAAAGGGAAGGATACTCTGGAGACCCTATTGTAGTTTCCCTCAAACCTCTGCCATGGTTGGCTATTGGGTTAAGTAGCTTCCCAATTATAGGGAGGAGAATAAGGGTGGTAAGATGAGGGGGAATGGCTATAGGATTCCTCACTAGGTACACCCCTTCATATGGAAATCTGGCAAGGGCCACATGAGGCCAAGAGGGATGGTATATCTGCTCTTGGGCCTAGGCTAGAGGATCACTTCAGGCACCCTATCATGCCCCCTTATCCTAAACCTTTTTGGTTGGACTCCATTAACGAATCAAGATAATGTTCCTAACCCTAGTAGGAAAGATCTATTTTATGAAAATGATTATCTAACATGATTGCAAGGTCTCAACCAGGATCTATCTTGTTCAATATTTAAATTGGTAAATGATATCGCTAACTCTATTTCATTTCTTGATTTTCTTGGAATTGTGATTTTAGGGCAAAAACTAGGGCATTTACAAAAGGGGACATTAGAAATGGTATCAAAGCATGATCCTGGCAGCCTAGGGAGGGCCATCCCACAATAATGGGTTACACTTTTTGACCAAACTTGACATTGAAAGCAACATTTTGAATTAAATCTTCACTTTCTGACACCTATAGCCGCTAAACCGTTAGGAATTTGAAGATGATGTGAACTAGTGATTTGTGAGAATTTGTTTGTAGATTATAAATATATTTTTTAAAAAAAATTTGGAGTTAAATTGTAACAAAAATTGCGTCTTCTTTGATAACTAGTTTTTAATAGTAAACAACATTTTTTTAAAGTGGTATAGTGTATTTTGTAGCACATAACGTTTTTTCTACAAAGGATAAAATTATGATTCTTTTGAATTTAGATTGGTAACACTGATATATCTAGGGCATGCATTTGGTTTTATAATATTTTTTTGAATATTTTTTTTTAATAAAGTTTTGAAGTTAAACCAATTATAATTTAGACATGAGTATTCCATAAAACATAACTTTTTATGTATGTATCAAAATTCAATTTTTTTTTGGTCGAAACAAAGACATCAATACCTAGGCCATAGATATTTTTCAAAAAAAAAAATCACTAATTTACTAATTTTCCATATGTGTAGAATAGAGAACTTGATGTTCGGTGAAAAACCTACATTCACAAGAAATAAAAAATAAATATAATAATCAGATTAAATATATTTAAAATTATATTTTTTGGGAAGCTTATAATAAGGACTACATACTTACAAAACATAAATTTTAAATGAATTCATTTGATCCCCCAAAAGGTAAATCAAATGTAGTTTTTTATCAGCATTTTGATAGGTGTAGAGGAGACTCCATTATAGGTATAATTTAAAACTAGTGGGGTTCTATTCAAGGGGGTTTGAATCTAAGGGGGTTTGATCAAACCCTCTTCAATTAAAATCCTCTAAATGGAACCTTTCCAAGCTTAAATCATTATATTTTCTAAAAATATGTGATTTCAGCAAAAATCAGGATGTCCCAAAAAGTGTAACCCATTATTATGGCAGCACCCGGGATCAAAGATGTCTTGTCATGGAACAACTCTAGATGATGTGCCATATGGTTTCATGTGCAAATTGAAACATCATGTGGTGTTTTGAAGTGTTGTGTAGGGTTCTGCATTGATTTTTTGGATTGTGTGCTTTCTGTGTGAGTGTAGATGTTGCACAAAACTCAAACAAAGTTGTTTTGGAAATTATGTGACATGACACAAAGGCTGCATGAGAGTTGTAGGATTCTTTTGGATTGCATGGCATGGTTCTCAAGGTGGGAGTTATGTACGAGGAGCACAATCTTGTGTGATAGCATGTGGATCACATTCTATCTAGATAAAACATGATGATCTAGTGGAACTTTTAAAGTGAGATCTAAAGATGACTTACATGAGCTAGAATGATTAAGCAAAGTGAAGTGGCTTCTGATAGTCTAACAATTGAGTATAGTCAAGGAATTTTATTTAAAGCTAAGGTTAAGTTGGGAAAATACTACCCATGGAACTATATCCTCAGTAATGTATTTTACTATATACAACCTTCAGTTTAAAAATTCACTGCATGATAACATTCATATTAATGTGGAAAACTCATGCCTACTAACATTCATATTATTAAAAGTTGGCATGTTAATGTGAAAAATTCAAATGGCTAGTTTTAGCTGCTTTTCATGGCACAAATTCGTACTACTGAAACATTGTTAAATGAATGGCCCACAAATTTATACTATGAAATGCCATGTAATTAGAGGAAATTTCCTATCCATTCTGTCCGGATAAAATATGATGTACTATTAGTTTTGGTCACATCATCAAGGGGGGAAGTTACTACCTATTTTGTTCGGAGAAAACCCAATACATTATTTTTCACAACATTTAAGATAGTTAAACAACATCTAGAATTTGATTTTCATGTAAATTACTACCATAGAAGGTATGACTTTGCAATGGCGATTGAATGTGGAAGAGCACATGGTATTTGATGAAAATTTAGATGGGAGAGCATAATGGTACTTTAAATTGCCATGTTGGTGGAAGGCTCAACTAAGGAGGTTGCTTCTTAATGGCCTATAATTAGGTAGAGCAAAGATATCTTGTTACAGGCTCATATTTAAGTACACTATAGAACTGATGTAGTTTAAGTAGGTTGAAAGTAGCTTTTAGCTTCCCATAATCTAGTGAATCCATGCAATTAATATATCAAGCCAGAGTTTTGTGAAGGTTTAATTTGACAGTTATGTCTAATATTTATGGAAAATATACTTTGAATTTAATGTAATGCTTTTACCTTCATTGGCATTTTGTATGACTTTGAAAAGGGGTTCATGATTTTTAAATTTGAAAAAGTACAAATTGAATTGGAAATTACTTCTGACACTTTTAGTTTGGCTAAACTTTGCTTTGCTCTCAATTCAAATTGACTCTATACATAGCAATACAATTGGTAATACATGTGTAAAAATTGGGCCAACTTGGTTTCCTCTCCCTGAGATGAGAGAAAACTTGTCTTATGTTAGGGACCCTACCAGTTACCAACTCTTGGTTTTAATGTTCAGAGATATTGGGAAATACAAGTGCATGAATCAGAAGAATATGGGACAATAAGTTGTCCTCATACTTTAGAAGATGTTGTCAACATTAAGATGTTAAAGAAATATGCGAGATTAAGGCAAGTATACTAACAACAATTCTCCAAGGACAATCAATGTTGATTTGGGACCCTAGTAACTCCAAGAGCATCCTAGAACTTTGTTTTTGCTTGAGGACAAGCAAAATTGAGTGGGGGGACTATCATGTCCCACATGAAATGTTCCATACTTTTACAATGTTGGCCGACTAAGATATGATAAGAAACAATTATCATTAGTAAAGTGATTGATCAAGTGATATGAGGCGATTCTAATATAAAATACTCATGTTTGAAATGAGTAAAGAAGGCTTGACTAAAATACTTTGATTTTCTCTCAATTCAAATTGACTCTATACATAGCAATAGAATTGGTAATACATGTGCAAAAATTGGTCCAACTTGGTTTCCTCTCCCTGAGATGAGAGAAAACTTGTCTTAAGTTAGGGACCCTACCAGTTACCAACTCTTGGTTTTGTTGTTGAGAGATATTGGGAAATACAAGTGCACGAATCAGAAGAATATGGGACAATAAGTTGTCCTCATACTTTAGAAGATATTGTCAACATTAAGATGTTAAAGAACTATGCGGGATTAAGGAAAGTATACTAACAACAATTCTCCAAGGACAATCAATGTTGATTTGGGACCCTAGTAACTCCAAGAGCATCCTAGAACTTTGTTTTTGCTTGAGGACAAGCAAAATTGAGTGGGGGGACTGTCTTTCCCACATGAAATGTTCCATACTTTTACAATGTTGGCTGACTAAGATATGATAAGAAGAAAATACCATTAGTAAAGCGATTGTTCAAGTGATATGAGGTGATTCTGATATAAAATACTCATGTTTGAAATGAGTAAAGAAGGCTTGACTAAAATACTTTGCTTTACCCTCAATTCAAATTGACTCTATACATAGAAATAGAATTGGTAATACATGTGCAAAAATTGGTCCAACTTGGTTTCCTCTCCCTGAGATGAGAGAAAACTTGTCTTAAGTTAGGGACCCTACCAATTACCAACTCTTGGTTTTGTTGTTGAGAGATATTAAAAATACAAGTGCATGAATCAGAAGAATATGGGACAATAAGTTGTCCTCATACTTTAGAAGATGTTGTCAAGATTAAGATGTTAAAGAACTATGCAGGATTAAGGAAAGTATACTAACAACAATACTCCAAGGACAATCAATGTTGATTTGGGACCCTAGTAACTCCAAGAGCATCCTAGAACTTTGTTTTTGCTTGAGGACAAGCAAAATTGAGTGGGGGGACTATCATGTCCCACATGAAATGTTCCATACTTTTACAATGTTGGCCGACTAAGATATGATAAGAAGCAAATACCATTAGTAAAGTGATTGATTCTAATATAAAATACTCATGTTTGAAATGAGTAAAGAAGGCTTGATTAAACAAGGAAATAGTATCAATGAATATTAATGAGATTTATATTAAAGACAAAATGGCTGACTTCCTTTTGATGTCTTTGGTGAAAGCTTTAAACAAACCAAAATAAAAATACTCATGTTTGAAATGAGTAAAGAAGGCTTGATTAAACAAGGAAATAGTAGCGATGAATATTAAGGAGATTTATATTAAAGAAAAAATGGCCGACTTCCTTTTGACGTCTTTGGTAAAAGCTTTAAAAAAACAAAATAAACATTAGTGGTCGACTCTCTTTTAAAAGAGCGCTAGTGAATAAGACAAATATATATTTAGCCAATAGGCTTTTATATGTGAGCATTATAGTGCTCAAAATTGTCTCACACCATGAAATTCAGCTGGAAAATTTTCTAAGGTCATCAGTTGTTTCTATCGGTGTATTCCTTGAACGTCCTATGGGTGCAAGTGCTAGTATTTAAAGATAAATAAAAGGTGCAATTATCATGTGAAAAGGTATGCGATTTATGAGGAGCAATTAATCTTTAATGAGCAACGATCAACATTTGTGTCTAGTCATTATGAATAAGTGTATCCATTGTAAAGTGATATGTCTCTAGTCTAATTAGACACTTTGAGAAGATATAAAGAGGGAAAGAAGGAGTGGTTACAAAGGAAGGAATTCAAGGAATATATTTCTGGTTTAAAAGAGTAGATCAGCTAGTAAGAAAATATATAAGAAGAAATAAAAAAAATATAAAGGTATGTACAACAATAATTGATAACAACAGAGAAGTATTTGTTGCAATCATTCCATCATACTATAATTCCATCATCCTATCACTCTATTGATCTATTATTTTATCATCCTATCTTCTATCATTATATCATGTCTATTTTATCATTTTATCATTCTATTATCCCATCATTCTATTCTATCCTTCTACTCTATTATCAATGAATCATTCTATCACTCAATTATTCTATCATTCAATTATTCTATCATTCTATCATTTGATTATTCTAACATTCTATTATTCTATCATTCTATTGTTCTATTATTGAATCAATCAAATCAGCTTATCTGCACTTAACAGATAAGAGTAGAACCAACAGTTAATACATTTACTTCGGGAAATATAGTAGTCTTATCTTTTAATTTAAATATTGTGGTATGCTCTATCATGATTGTTGTGTATAATGATATATTTATTATTATGAATCTGGATGTATTTGTAATTTTCATCAAGCAACCATGAGGAATAATGAGGAATACAAGGAAGGTTTGGATGGTCCTCTTCTAAGCACACCACCTCATGGTTGAAGACTGATAGTCCCATGAGGCCAAGGGGGGTGTAAGGTGTGCCCCACCCTTGGTATTAGAAGGGAAGGATACTCCAGAGACCCTACTGTAGTTTCCCCTCAAACCTCTACCATGGTTGGCTATTGGGTTAAGGAGTCCCAATTATAGGGAGAAGAATAAGGGTGGTAAGATGAGGGGGAATGGCTATAGGATTCCTCACTAGGTACATCCCCTCATGGATGGCAAGGGCCACATGAGGCCAAGAGGGATGGTATATCCACTCTTGGGCCTAGGTAGAGGATCACTTCAGGCACCCTATCATGCCCCCTTATCCTAAACCTTTTTGGTTGGACTCCATTAATGAATCAAGTATATCATATGATTAAGATAATGGTCTGAACCCTAGTAGGAAAGATCTATTTTATGGAAATGATTATCTAACACGATTGCAGGGTCTCAACCAGGATCTATCTTGTTCAGTGATTTAAATTGGTAAATGATATCGCTAATTGTATTTCATTTCTTCTTTTTCTTGGAATTGTGATTTTAGGGGGAAAAAGTAGGGCATTTACAAAAGGGGACATTACAGACTTGGCATTATTGGACCTTTTCATGTAGGAACTAAGAGAAAAAAATATCATAACCTATTGGATCATAGCCCAAAATCAACAAAAACACTCACCCAATAATAAACCCCTCATCATAGACCCTACTTTCCTTCCAAAAATAATAGATAGGAACATGGTTTTTATATTGGAATATTATAGAACATTATTCCACAAACCCCTTACTGCATGGCATACTTTTCCCCCAAGTACCTCGTGCAGTTGTACTACTACAATGTATTAAGCATGAGGATCATTTAAAATGTGAACTAGGGTAATTTGAAACAATCTATACTTGATAATAGTATGGTTATAATAGGTAATAACAAGACATTGTTGGACCCTTCTCAAGCAAGAAATAAGGGGCACAACTCTTAATAACCCACTTGATCATAAACCCTAAAAACATTCACCCAATAATGAACACTCTTCACACCTTTCTTTCCCCCCAAGGAAATTTGAAAGGTACATAATATATTGGAAAATTGAAGAGGCCTCAAAGTCATATGGAATTATATATTTCAAAATCATATGGAATTACATATGTGAATTATGATAATAGCATAGCATTTGTTGTTGGACATTCAACTGTATAGAACATTATTCCACAAACCTCTTATTGCATGGCATACCTTTCCCACAAGTACCTCGTGCAATTTTAATGTTATATTGTATTAAGAGTGAGGATCATTTGAAATGTGAACTAGGATAATTTGAAACAATCTATAATTGATAATGGTATGATAATAATAGGTAGTAACAAGACATTGTTGGATCCTCCTCAAATAAGAACTAAGGGGCACAAATCTTATAATCCATTGCATCATAACCCAAATCAACAAAAACATTCACCCAATAACAAATATTTGTGGAACACCCTTGCCACACACGTCTTTCCCCCAAAAACTAATTGAAAGGAACATATTATATTGGAATATTAAATGAGCCTCAAAGTCATATGGAACTACATATGTTGAGTATGAAAATAACATAGCATTTGTTGGTTGTACATGACTTCATCATCTAGTTATGCCAAGAGGTATAACTATAATGGCAGCAAGTGGTGACCATGAAAGAATAGTTGAAAGAAAAACTACTTAGAATTGACATGACTTTAAATAATAAATAAAATATTAAGTAAATCTATTAAAATAGTTATAGTAAATAAAATAGTTATTTATCATATATTATTTAAGATTTCATGTGCATGGTTTTATTTAATAAAATAACTTTAAGTAATAAATAAAATATTAAATAAATCTATTAAAATAATATAATAAATAAAATACTAAAATATTTATCATATAAAATTTATGTGTCAAAAGTAAAAAAAACAAGGGCTGCAGTCCCTACCTTGCATTGCTATATATATATATATATATATATATATATATATATATATATATATATATATATATATATATATATATATATATATATATATATATATATATATATATATATATATATATATATATATACCTACAGGAAGAATTAAAGAAAAAGTGCTTTATGTCAGCTGACTTTTTGAGGATTCCTAATTTGGCAGAGCTATAGAAAACCTTTTTGCACTATCCTTTTTGCTAAGGTATAGCAATGCAAGGATAACAAATAGGCTAACAGCCAATTAAGTTGGCTGACACTAAAAACTGTGTTGCATTGATTTAGTCTATTCATTAACACATTTAAGCACAACACAAGCAAATAATACAAAAGAGTATAACATTAATAATTTTGACTAAAGACAATGCCATTAGCTTTCCTAACATGCTTACTCAAGTTATTGTTAGACTTAGGGCACACAACTGAGAGGGGGGGTGAATCAGTTGTGCAAAACTTTCTCCAATTAAACACTTAAATCTTCTTAGTGATTAGCAGTATATTAATCATGAACCATAATGCATTCAAATCAAGAGTAGAAACACATCAACACATAAGACACCAAGATTTTGACGTGGAAAACCTAGTTAAGGGAAAAACCATGGGGTGATTAACCCAAGATTGTATTCTCTGTTAGAAGAATAGAAAGAATAAAATGGCACATGCCAATTAGGGCTCACTGCCCGAGCACACTGCTCACAAGAGGCTCACTGCCTATAAGAGACACACTATCTACAAAGAAATAAATATCACATACATGAACTGGAGAATAGCATCTTCACCATGCTTGAATCAATTCCATTTAAGCCCAATACTTCTGATCTACCTTTCGCTCTCCTCCTCGCTACTACACTCTCATCACCACAAGGACAACTTCAAACTAACTTCACAATCCCTTATTTATACAAGGCATCAACTTAGGAATAATCATCTAAATTGGCAAACATTCATAAGATCATCCGCCAGATGGATAATTCATCCAGTCAGCCTCTCTCAAGAAGAACACCATCATCCAGAAGTTACTCTTCAATTGCGAGCTCCAACTTCAATGTAGACCACCAACACAAACTGGATACAATCCAAAGACCTCCACAAGCTTGCCTGAATCACCAAGAACATCCACACTTCTTCTGCTCAATAAAATCCTTCTCTCCTTCATCTGGAACCTCAAGAACACAGTCTATCATTTTTGTCACAAAGGAATAGATGCTTGCGGACCTTCAAACCATGAACCAATAGAGTTGATGCACCACAAAGACTTCCTCAGCACTCCCTTAAATCTATAGAATAGGAAACTTAATTTCTGGATCTCACCAGACCTTTCTTGTTACACTGTCACCTCTGAACACCTACCGGAACTGGTTTTACTTGAGCGGCCACAACTTCTTCATATCTTCATGTATACCTCTGAAATCTCTACTGGATCACCTACAGACACATATCTACAAACCCTTTAATCCGCATCCTCTAATCCTCATCCTATCTTGAACTTTTGTCTTACAGTCATCATTGTTCTTCACTATTCCTGATTGAGACTAATTTTTTCAATATCCTCAGCTCACGGCTCATCCAAACCTTATCATTAATGCAATAGGAATATGTTGACATCAATGACAATACTAGTTAGATCCATACTTGCAACAATCTCCCCCTTTGTCATTGATGGCAACATAAGATGTGAAAAACTATTTTAACCATCAAGTCAAGAACTTCTTCTTACTGTCACAGCTCCCCCTATTGGCAACAACCATTCACATGTCTTCTTTCCCTTTACTACTCCCCCTTTGATCAACAACCACTTGTTTTTCACATGTCTTCTCTCCCCCTTTGACATCAATGGCAAAGGGCACATACTTGCAATTCCAACACTTTAGAATCATACCTGTTGCTCCCCCTGAGTAGCAGCTCCCATCAATACGGATCACAAGATATGACTGTGATATCCACTAGACTGATGCACCTTAGTACACCTTAGTTCATCACCAGAGGGGCAATAACCCCTAACTTCTCCCTGAGATACTCAAAAGAGTCCTTAGGTAGAGGTTTAGTAAAGATGTATGCAATCTGATCCTTGGAAGGCACAAACTCCAATCTGACTTCATTCTTGTTCACTTGCTCTCTCAAAAAGTGAAACTTGATGGATATGTGTTTAGTCTTTGAATGCAACACCGGATTCTTAGATATGTTTATAGAACTTGAATTATCACAGAAAATTGTGATAGGTTCCTCATACTCCACTTTGATATCTCTTAGCATCTGCTTCATCCACAAAACTTGAGTGCAACTACCTACTACTGCAATATATTATGCTTCAGTTGTAGACAAAGATATTGCATCTTATTTCTTGCTTAGCCAAGAAACCAATCTCTTCCCCAAAAGGAATGCTCCACCACTGGTACTCTTCCGGTCATCCACATCTCCTACCCAATCAACATCTGTATATGCATGAAGAGAGAAATCATGATCTCTATGATACCACAGACCATACTCAACCGTCCCTTTTAGATATCTAAAAATCCTCTTGATTGCCATGACATGGGATTCTCTAGGATCAGCTTGGAATCTAGCAACAAGACCAATAGCTTGCATAATATCTAGTCTAGTTTGAGTGAGATACAACAATCCCCAATCATTGATTTGTACTTTGTCTGGTCTACCTTAGGAGAGTCATCATCTTTGCTCAACTTACATCCAGTTTCCATGGGAGTATTCATTGGCTTTAAATCTTCCATCCTGAATTTCTTCAACAATTCTTTCACATATTTGGTCTGAGAAATGAAGATTCCTTTCTTTGTTTGAGTGATTTACAGACCTAAGAAGAAATTCATTTCACCAAGCATAGACATCTCAAACTCACTTTTCATTTGATTTACAAAAGTTTTACACATACTATCTCTTCCTCCAAAGATGATATCATCAACAAATAATTCAACAATCAAGATGTTTTCATGATCAATTTTGAAATATAAGTTATTGTCAGTAGTACCTTTGTTGAAACCAATCTTCAAAAGATGCTTATCCAATCTTTCATACCAGGCTCTTGGGGCTTGCTTCAATCTATACAGTGCCTTCTTCAACTTGCAGACCATATCACCATGATCAGACAATTGAAATCCATTTGGTTGCTCTATATACACTTCTTCTTCCAAGTCACCGTTTAGAAAGGCAGACTTGACATCCATATGATATACCTTGAAATCCTTGAAGGCAGCAAAGGCAAGAAATAATCTGATTGCTTCAATTCTTGCCACTGAAGCAAAAGTTTCTTCAAAATCAATTCCTTCTATTTGAGAGGAGCCCTTGCAGACCAATCTGGCTTTATTTCTTATTACTTCACCAACTTCATTTAGTTTGTTCCAGAAGACCCATTTGGTTCCAATCACATTCTTATTTCTAGGTCTGGGAACAATATCCCAAGTGTGATTTTTCTCTATTTGCACCAGCTCTTCCTCCATTGCTTTAGTCCAGTTTTCATCATTGCAAGCTTCATTCACTGTTTTAGGTTCAATCTTTGAAATCAAACAATACTCTTCTGAATCTTGAGCAATTCTCCTTCTTGTTAGTACTCCTTTGCTTTTATCACCTATGATCTGATCTTCAGAGTGGTTCAGTCTTACATACCTAGGAACTTTAGGAATTTCTTGCACTTCTGATTCTTGATCAGGCTCATTGAAACTCATTTCTTCTTCCTGGTTTACCAGATTAGCTTGAATCTGACTAACAGATGATGCTTGGGCTCCTTGAGTCAGAACACCATTCTGATCATCTTCATCATATTCATAAAACCTTGAGGGTTTCTTAATTCCCTCATCAACCTTCACATTTGTACTTTCTATCATCTTTCTTAGTCTTTTGTTATAACACCGGTATGCTTTGCTTTGAGTAGGGTAACCCAAGAATATTCCTTCATCACTTCTAGCATCAAACTATCCTAGATCTTCATCTCTTTTAATGTAATATTTGCTACCAAAAACTTTGAAATACCTTACAGTAGGAGTGATGCCAAACCAAAGTTCATAAAGTGTCTTACCAGTATTGCTTCTGATATTTACTCGATTGAGAGTATAGACTGCAGTGCTGATAGCTTCTCTCCAATAGATATGAGGAACATTTGCTTCCATCATCATGGTCCTAGATACTTCCTGTATGATCTAGTTCTTTCTTTCCACTACTCCATTCTATTGTGGAGTCCTAGGAGCAGACAACTGTCTCTTTATTCCATGTTTCTCACAGAACTCTATGAACTCATCGGATGTGAATTCTCCACCTCTATCAAACCTTAGACATTTCAATTTCAATCCGGTTTCATTCTCTACCATAGCCTTGAATATTTTGAATTTCTCAAAATCTTTTGATTTCTCTTTCAGAAAAGTTACCCACATCATCCGAGAATAGTCATCAATTAGTAACATGAAGTATCTATCACCTTGCATACTCCTGATTCTTGACGGGCCACAAAGTCAGTATGAACTAAGTCCAATAATCCAGTAGAAGACAGTTCCTTACTTTTGAATGTGATTCTACTCAGCTTACCCAACTGATATTCTTTGCACAAGCTATTAGTAGGTTTCACCAATTTTGGAAGATCTCTTACAGCCTGAGTATTGCTTATCTTGATGATATTATCAAAATTCACATGACACATTTTCCTATGCCATAACCAACTCTGATCAACTTGAACAAATAAGCAACTTTTACCAATGCCAACCAAGTGGAAGATATTACCTTTAGTTTGGGTACCGGATGCAATCTCTGTTCCGGAGCTTTCAAAGATCTTGCATTTTCCATTCTTGAACCGGAGATCAGAGCCTTTGTCCACCAACTGTCCAACACTAAGAAGATTGTGCTTCAAGCCTTCAACATATAGAACATTACCAGTTTTGTTCCTTCCATCAAAAGAAATAGTTCATCTTCCTCTGATTCTACCAACAGAATTATCACCAAACTTCACCACTCCTCCTTCATACCTTTCCAAATCTATGAACTTATTTTTCTCACCTATCATATGGTGAGAGCAACCACTGTCAATGACCCAATCATCTTTTTCTTCAACTTGGGCAGCCAGGGCTCTTTCTACAACTTTATGATTGACAGATACAAAGGATATTAGTTCTTCTTCCTTGATGGCAATAAACACCCATTCACTTTCGGATTTGTTTCCAGTCTTTGAGTCATCATCTGTTACTCCTTCATTGTCATCTTCTTCATGAACATAGTAACAATTCTTTTGGAACCTTGATCTGTTAGGATTTGGCCTTGAAAATCTTTCCAGACATTTTGAGGCAAAATGACCAATCTTATTGCAGTTAAAACACTTAAAAGGCAATTTTCCTTCATACTTACCGGATCCTCTTGGCAGTCTCTTTGTAATAAGGGATTCAAGTTGAGCAATTTCTACTTCTTCTTCTAGGTCTTTTCTTGCTTTTTCATACCATGACAGTTTCCTTGATGAGTTCTCTCCCGGCTCAAACCTTTGTTTACCTTTTATAGAGGCACTGGCTTTAAATGTAGATTCAGTCTTAGGGGGGTCATCTCCAAACTTGATCATTTCAAATATAGCCAATTTGCCAGCCAATTGATCTCTTGTGACAGTTGTATGGGCTCTAAATTCATCAATGGCAGCAACCTTAATTTTGTAAGAAGCAGGAAGGGATCTGAGAATTTTTCCAACAATCTCATTTTCATCCAAGACTCCACTAGCATTTCTAATTCCACAAACAAGCTCATTTACTCTTGGCATAAAAGTAGTAATATTTTCATCATCTCTCATCTTCAAGTTTTCAAATTTCTCTTTTAGACTCTGTAACCTTGCACATTTAACATACTGGTCTCCTTCATGTAAAAGTTCCAATTTTTTACAAATATCAAAAGCAGTTTGAAGGTCAATAACATTTGAGAGCTCTGAATTAGATAATGCACTTAGAAGAGCTTCTATAGTCTGTAGATTGTTTTCAGCATCTGTGATTTCATTTGGAGCTTTTGGACCACCCTGTGGATATACATACTATGTCGTAACCATGGTCCAGTATGCTATTCCCATTCATTGCAAGTGACACTTCATGCGACCTTTCCATAGATTAAAATCTGTTCCATCAAACTTCGGACTATCCTTCTTGTAGGATGACATCCTAGATCTCCTCAAGTGGTTAAGCTCTTTTAGAGGAACTTCACTTTGATACCAATTGTTAGACTTAGGGCACACAACTAAGAGGGGGGGTGAATCAATTGTGCAAAACTTTCTCCAATTAAACACTTAAATCTTCTTAGTGATTTGCAGTATATTAATCATGAACCATAATGCATTCAAATCAAGAACAGAAACACATCAACACATAAGACACCAAGATTTTGATGTGGAAAACCTGGTTAAGGGAAAAACCATGGGGTGATTAACCCAAGATTGTATTCTCTGTTAGAAGAATAGAAAGAACAAAATGGCACATGCCAATTAGGGCTCACTGCCCGAGCACACTTCTCACAAGAGGCTCATTGCCTACAAGAGACACACTGTCTACAAAGAAATAAATATCACATACATGAACTGGAGAATAGCATCTTCACCATGGTTGAATCAGTTCCATTTAAGCCCAATACTTTTGCTCTGCCTTTCACTCTCCTCCTTACTACTACACTCTCATCACCACAAGGACAACTTCAAACTGACATTGCAATCCCTTATTTATACAAGGCATCAACTTAGGAATGATCATCTAAGCCGGCAAACATTCATAAGATCATCCGCCAAATGGATAATTCATCCGATCGGCCTCTCTCAAGAAGAACACCATCATCCAGAAGTTACTCTTCAATTGCAAGATCCAACTTCAATGCGGACCACCAACATGAACTAGACATGATCCAAAGACCTCCACAAGCTTGCCTGAATCACCAATAACATCCATACTTCTTCTGCTTACTGAAATCCTTCTCTCTTTCATCCAGAACCTCAAGAACATAGTCTGTCATTTCTGTCACAAAGGAATAGATGCTTGCGGACCTTCAAACCATGAACCAATAGAGTTGATACACCACAAAGACTTCCTCAGCACTCCCTTAAATCAGCAGAATAGGAAACTTCATTTCTAGATCTCACCGGACCTTTCTTGTTACACTCTGACACCTCTGAACACCGACCGGAACCGGTTTTACTTGAGCGGCCACAACTTCTTCATATCGTCATGCGGACCTCTAAAATCTCTACTGGATCACCTATAGACACATATCTACAAACCCTTTAATCTGCATCCTCTGATCCTCATCCTATCTTGGACTTTTGTCTTACAGTCATCATTGTTCTTCACTGTTCCTAATTCAAACTAATTTTCTCAATATCCTCAGCTCACGGCTCATCCAAACCTTATCATTAATGCAACAGGAGTATGTTGACATCAATGACAATACCAGTTAGGTCCATACTTGCAACAGTTATCAACTCAGATCTAGACTTATTGGATGCACATTCACCAGATCCATCTTCAAACTAGACTGAGAAGTAAATCATCTGTCTTCTTCCCTTTCTACTCAGAGTCTAGTCTACTCAATCCAATGTCTTGCATTGTCTACATTTTGAGCTTTGAGAGTGGTGCAGGAGCACCTAGAAAATTATGTTTTGTAATAAGGTCTATTTGACCAATGCATTTTCATTTCAGTTTGTCTCTAGGTTCTTCAAGACCTAGAACCTATTTTTGTAAGTCCTAAGTAACTTAAAACAAACTTTTGTCATATTGTATGCACGTAGTGCCAAAACAGGGCAATAGGATAGTTTGAGGTAGTTGGATCGGTTGGTCTTCCAACTATTTGCATTGGTTGGTTTTCCTACTACTGGCAGGTTGAGTTGTTAAAAACCAAAAAAAGAAGGAACTACCAAAGAGAGGAAGAAGAAGTGTGAATGTAATCGTGCATTATTCTGAGGAGAAATAAAATCATTTTGTTCTATCAATCTAGTTTCTATTTTCTGCAACTGTAAATTATGTAACTGTAGATTTTTGTTCGAAGTGTAGTTCTTTCTGTGCATTCCATTGTTGCAGTATGTCGACGTGAAGCATTCCACTGGTATGATTCCTATCGAGATCAGTGGAATGGCTTCATTGTACAGTATTTGTTTTTGTTTTCTTGTTTTGTTCTTGTGTCTAATGGTGCAGAGGATCCAGACAGTGTCTTTCTGCATAGTAGATTAACCTAGCATCTCCATGTGCTCGGGATTGATTGAAGAGGGAGAAAGCAAACTGTGCATCGGCGTAAGTTTTGTATCGTTTCACCAAATGTATATTGCAAATGCATATCGCAAAAGTATGTTGAGAATGTATGTTGAGAAAGCATGTTGAGAATGTATATTGAGAATGTACCTTTCATCGGATACAAATAGTGACCGGTCGTAACGATGAAACAGGGTATAGAAACTTTAGTCCACCGGGAAGAGCAAGTCACGCCAAGCATATACTAAGTTGGTGTATCGACATATCGGAAGATCTTGGTTAGGGCTTCGCCGATAGCGGTCTATCTGGCCGATAGGAATCAACAACGGGGTGTCTGTCAAAAGCAAGAAGACGGAGTCATGGTGGCATTGGCCTATCGGCCAACGGAATTCTAAGTTCACCGATGCATTTTTGTTAGGCTCCGCATCATATTGGTATCAGAGCAAGTTTTGAAGATCACTTGCGAGGTGTGGTCTTATTGTATGTCAGACAAGGAAAGTGAAGCAGAGGCTGACACGATGCCTCATAAAAGCATGTCACAAGATGCAGTGAAGAAATTGATCGAAGAGATGTTTGAATCCAAGCTCGAGGAATTGAAAAGAACCAAGGGTAAGGATAGGGAAGATGAAAGTGACAGTGATGAAGGAGATACAAAAATTGAGGGAACCTATAAGAGGACAGAGGAGATACCAGCAAACCAGAGGGCATTTGTAGATGCTTTGAAGTTGGTCAATAGGGACACCATAGATGGGTTACCCATGTATAGTGGAAGTGTGGAAGCTGAAGAGGTGATTGACTGGATTGAGGCATTGAACAATCATTTTAAATACAAAGAAGTCCCTGATGATAAGAGGGTTAAATTGGCAATGGCAAGATTGAAGGGGTCCGCTCTTGCATGGTGGAATTATGAGCAAGGAGAGAGAGTCTAGGAGGGGAAGAATATGATAACCTCTTGGGAAAGGATGAAGACCAAAATCAAGGCACAATTCTTACCCCTGGACTATAACGTGCAGATGTATAAGAAATTGCAGAACCTCAAACAGAGAGACCTTGATGTGAATGCATACACACGACTTTCATAAAATCAGTCTCAGATCAAAGAGACAAGAAGAAGAGTTAGAGAAGGTGGCAAGGTATTTGAATGGCCTAAGGATGAACATCCAAGATGAGATCAGCATCTTAGCACCAGAAATAGTGAACAAGTGTTTCCAAATGGCCTTAAGGGTTGAAGAGAAGATAAAGAGAAAGAGTGAGTAGAATAATAGAGGTAGAGGAGGAAGAAGTTTCAGAGGCAGAAGCAGTTTTGGAGGAAGAAGTCCTAACCAGAGGCCTAGTGGTGAGTCTAGCCAAGAAGAGCAAGTTGGAGACTCAAGTAGCAGAGGAGGCTACCAAGGAAGAAGGCCTAATGGAAGAGGTGGGACAAATGGATCAGGTAGAGGATCCAAGTTCTCCAATATGAGATGTTATAACTGCAATTAGATGGGCACCCGCAATACAAGTGTCCAGAGAAGGCCTCAACTTCTCATGGTGGTGAGAAGAGAACCACTTTGATTCAAGAAGATGCAAGGAGTGTGACATCTACTGAAGTGAATCTAGCATTAGAAATGGGAGAAAATCTGATGATCAAGAGGACGTTGCTCAAGGAACTAGTGCAGACTGAACCATCTCAAAGAAGGGCTTTATTTAGAATCAACTACAAGATCCAAGGTAAGGTTTGTAAAGTTATTATTGACTCTAGTTCTACTGATAATATCATATCTTTAGAAGCAGTGAATAAGTTGAAGTTAGAAAGGATACCCCATAGCAGTCCATATAAAGTCAGTTAGTTGAATAAGGGACAGCACATACTCATCAATGAACAAGCATGGGTAGAATTTAGTATTGGGGGGTATAGAGATAAAATCTTGTGTGACATCCTTCCAATGGATGCTTTCCATATTTTGTTAGGTAGACCATGGCAGTTTGACAGAAAGGCTCATCATGATGGAAAAAAGAATGCTTACTCATTCCAAAAGGATGGTGTAACTTATAGGATATAGTCATTGGTAGAAGGGGATCCACAGCCTATAGGACCTAGTGTAATACTGGTAGGAGAAAAAGAATTCATGGATACACTAAAGGAAGGTGGTGGAGTAGGTTTTGCTTTGATTGTGAAGCCTAAGGGGGAAAAGAAGGAAAATGTGAGAGAAGTAGGGCCTAAGGAGGTCAGAGATTTTCTTGAGAGTTACAAAGGAGTGATTGCAAAAGATATACCTGATTCCCTACCACTTGTTAAAGACATTAGCCATCAGATAGACCTCATACTCGGAGCAGTACTCCCTAATAAGGCAGCATATAAAATGACCCCTCAGCAAAATGAAGAGATAGCAAATTAGGTTCAAGAACTCCTAAACAAAGGGCTGATAAGGAAGAGCCTTAGCGCATGTGCAGTACCTACTATTTTAGCCCCAAAGAAGGATGGGAAATCGAGGCTTTGTACCGATTCTAGGGCCATCAATAGGATAACCATCAGGTATAGGTTTCCTATTCCTAGAATAGAAGATCTAATGGATTATTTGGGAGGAGCCACTTATTTCACCAAGATAGACTTAAAAAGTGGGTATCACCAGATAAGGATAAGAGAGGGGGATGAATGGAAGACAGCATTCAAAACCAATGAAGGGTTGTATGAGTGGCTTGTGATGCCTTTTGGTCTTTCAAATGCCCCTAGCACCTTTATGAGACTGATGAACGAGGTGTTGCAGGAATTCATACGGAAATTTGTGGTAGTCTACCTTGATGATATCTTGGTGTTTAGTAAGAGCAGGGAAGAACACTTGAAACATTTGGAGATAGTCTTGAAGAGGCTACAAGATCAGAAGTTAATGATAAACTTGGAAAAGTGTGACTTCATGAAACAAGAATTGGTGTACCTAGGTTTTGTCATCTCTAAGGGTGATTTGAAAATGGATCCTTCCAAGGTAGAAGCTATTTTGAATTGGCTTACACCTAGAACAGTAGGAGAGGTCAGAAGTTTTCATGGGTTGGCCACATTTTACAGAAAATTTATTAAGAACTACAGTGATATTTGTGCACCTATGTTGGAGACCATTAAGGGTGGCGGTAGGGTGAAGTTTGTGTGGACAAAAGAGGCAGACCAGAGTTTTGAAAGTCTGAAGCAAAAAGTTGCCAAGTATCCTATCTTAGTACTTCCTGATTTCAATAAGGTTTTTACCATTGAATGTGATGCAAGTGGGCTGGCCATAGGAGCAGTGTTGAGTCAAGAAGGTAGACCAGTCACCTTTTTCAGTGAAAATTTGAATGAAGCTAAGAGGAAGTACTCCTCTTATGATTTAGAGTTGTATGCCATGGTACAAGCTCTGAAAAAGTGGAGGCACTACTTGCTTCCTAAAGAATTTATTGTATACATTGACAATCATGCTCTCAGTTTTTTGAATGGACAAGAAAAGCTCAATCATAGACACATGAAGTGGGTGGAAAGTCTTCAAGCATACACCTTCATCATCAAACATAAGAAGGGGATAACCAATAAGGTTGCTGATGCCTTAAGCAGAAGGGTGTTGACAGTGCAAGAAGTGTAGCTACAAAGCATGGGTGTTGAGGCACTCAAAGGATTGTATGAAGAGGACCAAGATTTCAAGGAGATTTACAGGGTATGCAGTGAGTTTTCCAATGCTTTCCATAGTGAATTTTCAGATTATACATTATAGGATTGACTTTTGTTTAAAGGGAGTCAACTATGTATCCCTAAGTGTTCAATGAGGGATAATATAGTGAAGGAGAAACATAGTGGTGGTTTAGGAGGACATTTTGGGCTCAATAAAACCTTAGATCTAGTAAGAAGATTTTACTTTTGGCCAAAGATGCAATCTGATATTAGAAGGTTTGTTGAGAGTTGCATGGTATGTCAAAGAGCAAAGGGGGTCTCAACCAATGCAGGACTGTACCAACATTTGTCCATACCAGACAGACCTTGGGAAAGTTTGAGTATGGATTTTGTGATGGGATTGCCCAAGACAAGGACAAGTTGTGATAGTGTGTTTGTTGTGGTAGATAGATTCAGCAAAATGGCACATTTTATTCCTTGTAAAACCACCAACAATGCTAGCTACATTGTAGACTTGTTCTTTAAAGACATTGTTAGAATTCATGGATTGCCTTTGAGTATTGTATCTGACAGAGATAGCAAATTTGTGGGACATTTTTGGAGAACCTTGTGGAAAAGATTGGGTACAAATTTGTCCTTTAGTTCAGCCTATCATCCTCAGATTGATGGCCAAACTGAGGTTGTGAATAGGTCATTAGGCAATCTGCTAAGATGTTTGACAAGAGAACATGGCAGTAGTTGGGATGTGGTACTCCCACAAGCAAAGTATGCCTATAATGATTCTACAAATAGAAGTACAAGTCTAAGTCCTTTTGAAGTTGTCTGTGGTAGTCATCCTAGAGGAATTTTTTGATGCAGAGCGCCAGCAGAAGCGAATGAAGATTTGACTATATCTTCCCTATCGGCAAGAGGTCCTCCAGTGTTTCGCCGAAGTCAAGGATGTCTTCGCTATCGGAAAGACATGAACTATCGGCCGTTCCTTATTCTTTTATCCCGATGGCCAAGTTCTCACCGATAACTCCTTAATGGTTCGTTGCCTATTGGCAACACCTCATACTATCGGACCACGCGAGATTTCTTAGGCCGATATACTCCCGTCACTCTGATGACCCCTCAAACAATTTTCATCGGCCAGACTTCCTCCTTCGGCAAAGCTTCCTTCACCTACGCCGATACCTTGCTTCTCACCGATACTGTCAGGTACATCAGCCAGACCTTCCGCTTCAGTAAGACTCCGGTTCGTGGCCTCGATGGTTCATCTCATTCCGACGAGTCCTTTGTCGCTGAGACTTCTTGAACTCCTTCCGATGAACTTCTATCGGCGAGACTTCTAACGGTCGCCGTGACTTCTTCGGCTTCCCCCGACAAGGTTCCTCACGCTGATACTCTTTATCGGCGATACTCCGGGGATGTCTCACCGATCGGTGAAACCTTATACCGTCGGCTAAGTGTATTTTCCTTAGACCGATATCGTTTCTCTCACCGATGTGAATAACAATGGTATGTATCTCCAACACTATACCAATCTTCGACAAGACGGAGAGCCTTTCACGCTGATGGATCTCCAATTGTTCTGAGGTGCCGAACTAGAATTCCTTTCGACCGAACAATGGAATTTGGCCGTTTCATTTATCAAACCCTCGATCACTTGTAGCAATCTGATCCCACATCAAACTATCCAATTTCACTCCGATTTCCCGACTAGCCACATGACGATGTCTAGTCAAACTTGACTGAGTTCGCTGGCTTCCTGGGTAAGAATTCAACAACAACAAACGTGAAAAGTCTTTCCCCCATCACACTGATACTATACAGGGCTTCAGTGGACAGAGGAAAGGGCCTCCATGTATGAATCAAAACCCTGCTTCTAGGTTACGAACCAACCACTGTGGAACCGTGGGTTTTACACCATCTGCACACTACAGAGTCACTATGGATTGACAGATAGCATCCGGTTAGGGTTCCATTTACAAAATCAGGATAAAGATATCAAATCACTAATAACAACCAAGAAAATCAACACAGATCATACCTAGAACTCTCTTTATTCAGTTATCAAAAGAACTTGTTGTAATACACACTTCTCTCTCTACTCCGTGTGACATACAACCTGCCTCTAAAGAAGATGTAGAGACAGCAGTTATCCCCGCCAACCGTGCAAACTGATTTTCAAATCAGTTAGCCATTGGTTTACCCTTCATACAAGCAAAACTACATGTGTGCCTTGCACAATTACATTCATGGGACCAAATTGACCCTTATTACAAAATGAAATGGCTTAAGAGCCTTATGAGAAAACAAAAGAAAAGATAACCCTGCACTACAAAGAATGTGCTCCTGCACCATACTCCCCCTGCAGGAAAAACTCAAGTCCCTTGAGTTGCTAACTGCTGAAGTGTCTTCCCATGCTTTAAAATATCTGCTTCACTCATCCAGGTTGCCTCTGAATCAGGAAGATCCTGCCACTTGACCAAGTAGTCTTTGTATACCCCTTTTCTTGTCTTCTTGACAATTTTGGAATCCAAAATGCATTCCAATTGCAAAGGCTTACTTGGAGGTAAATTTCTGATCCAGTCTTCATCTTCAATCACAGCATCTGAGCCATCTTCAGCATGTAATGGAGGTCTAAAAGGGAACAGGTCTGCAACATTGAAAATGGGAGAGATACCAAGGCCAGATGGTAATTCTATCTCATATGCATTTGGACCAAATTTATGCACTACCTTACAAGGTCCTATCTTCTTCATCAACAATTTGGTTGGTTGCCCCTTAGGTAATCTTTCCTTTCTGAGGTAGGCCATCACCAAATCTCCTACCTTGAACTGTACCTCCCTTCGCTTCAAATCCACCCTATCCTTGTACTTGGAGACAGTTTTCTCCAACTGAAGCTTGACCTGATCATGTATTGTTTTCATGGTAGCAGCAAAGTCTTCTCCTAGAGCACTCCTTTTATCCCATCCTTGGAGGTCTTTGAGTTCAAGTGGTCCTCTTGGGTGGAAACCATAAACTATTTCAAAAGGGCTTTTCCCAGTACTTCTGTTTCTTGAATCATTATAAGCATATTTAGCTTGACTGATCACTAAATCCCATGCCAATCCATGCTGTTTGGTAAGGCATCTCAAAAGGTTTCCCAAGGACCTATTAACAACCTCAGTCTGACCATCAGTCCGGGGATGGTAGGCTGATGAAAAAGACAACTGAGTGCCCAATTTTCTCCATAGGGTCCTCCAAAAATGACCAACAAATTTGGAGTCTCTATCAGTAACAATTGATAGGGGTAAACCATGAATTCTGACCACTTCTTTGAAAAAGAGACCAGCAATATGAGATGCATCATTTGTGCATTTGCATGGCACAAAATGAGCCATCTTACTGAATCTATCCACAATGACAAAAACACTGTCTACACCCCTTGCTGTCCTAGGAAGACCAAGCACAAAGTCCATACTAATGCTTTCCCAAGGTCTGGTGGGAATGGGCAGTGGTTGGTACAAACCAGCATTAGAAGACATACCTTTGGCCTTTTGACATATGGTACAGCTTGCAACATATCTCCTCACATCTGTCTGTACCTTGGGCCAATAATAGAACCTGGTAACTTGTTCCAAAGTCTTGTCCAATCCAAAATGTCCTCCTAAGGCTCCATTGTGCTTCTCCTTGATGATATTGTCCCTCATTGAACATTTAGGAACACACAACAAACTACCTTTAAATAGGAGCCCTTCTTGCAGCACAAAATCAGAATACTCACCATGAAAAGTGTTAGCCAAACTTGCACACACTTCATAGGCAGCCTTGAAATCTGCATCATCCTTGTACAACTCCTTCAGACATTCTAGATCCATATGTTCCATTTGTACTTCCTGTATGACCAGTATCCTTCTACTCAAAGCATCTGCCACTTTGTTGGCAACACCTTTCGTATGCTTAATAGTGAAGGTATAGGCCTGCAATTGTTCCATCCACTTGGCGTGCCTATGATTCAACTTTTCTTGACTATTTAGGAAGCTAAGAGCATGGTTGTCAGTAAAAACAATGAACTCTTTTGGCAGTAAATAATGTCTCCATTTTTTCAGAGCTTGCACCATTGCATACAACTCTAGGTCATAGGTAGAATACCTCTGTTTGGCCTCATTCAACTTCTCTGAAAAGAATGCTACTGGATGTCCTTCCTGACTAAGAACAGCACCTATAGCCTGTTGGCTTGCATCACATTCCACAACAAATACTTTGTCAAAATTAGGGAGTACCAACGTAGGTAACTCGGCCACTTTCTGTTTCAACAGTTTAAAACTATCATCTGCTTATTTTGTCCATTGAAATTTACACTTCACTCCACCCTTGATGGTATTGAGAATAGGAGCACTTATGTGACTGAACCCTTTAATGAACTTCCTGTAAAAAGTTGCCAAACCATGAAAACTTCTTACATCTCCTACTGTCTTAGGAGTAGGCCAATTGAGAATAGCCTCAACTTTTGTAGGATCCATTTTCAAACAGCTATTGGAAATCACAAATCCAAGATACACTAGTTCAATTTTCATAAAATCACATTTATCCAAGTTGATCATCAACTTACTCTCATGCAATTTCTTTAACACCTGTCCAAGATGCTTCACATGCTCTTCTTTGGTCCTGCTGAAAATCAATATGTCATCAAGATAAACAATAACAAATTTTCCCAGAAATTCTACAAGTACCTCATTCATCAACCGCATGAATGTGCTTGGAGCATTACTGAGTCCAAATGGCATGACAAACCACTCATAGAGACCTTCATTTGTTTTGAAAGCAGTCTTCCATTCATCTCCCTGCCTTATTCTGATCTGGTGATAACCAGATTTCAAATCAATCTTGGAATAGTAACATGAACCACCAAGATAGTCCAACAGATCCTCAATTCTTGGCATAGGAAATCTATACCTTATGGTGATCTTATTGATAGCCCTTGAATCAGTGCATAATCTCCATTTGCCATCTTTCTTAGGAGCAAGTACACTAGGGACTGCACATGGACTAAGACTTTTCCTAATCAAACCTTTCTCCAAAAGTTCTTGAATCTGTCTACCTACTTCTTCATTCTGCTGTGGTGTCAACTTGTAGGCAGCTTTGTTGGGTAATGTGGCTCCAGGAATCAAATCAATCTGATGACTTATGTCCCTCATAGGTGGTAAGGAGTTAGGAGTATCCTCTACCACAAGATCTTGGTACTTATCCAGTAATTGTTGCACTTCCAATGGAATCTCCTTCCGCGGTTTGCTTTGCTGATTGGATACAGGCTTCATCATCAGTGCATACCCTTGGGTATCCTTCTCCTTCATGAGTTGTAGGAACTCTTTGCCACTCACTAACATGACACTGTTATCATTGCTCTTCTCTCCAACCTGCTCTAGTAAGGGATCCATCTGAAACTTCTTACCATTCTTGGTGATCATATATGTATTCTTTTCACCATCATGCTGTGCCTTCACATCATACTGCCAAGGTCGTCCAAGAAGAAGGTGACAAGCATCCATAGGAATAATTTCACATAGCACCTTATCCCTATAATCACCTAGTTCAAACTCTACCCAAGTTTGTTCTTCCACCAAATAGTTCTGATTCTTATTCAACCAAGATATTTTGTGAGGATTAAGATGGGGTAATCTTTTCAGTCTACACTTTTCTACCATTTCAGTAGACACTACATTTTTAGTAGAACCTGAATCAACAATGATTTTACAGAGCTTACCATATGCTATTCCTTGGGTTCTGAAGAGATTCTTCCTTTGTGGGGGCTCCTGCTTCAATGGCATCTTCACGAGGGTCCTCTTAATCATCATATTCTTTCCTTCAAGTACTGGTACAGCACTACCAATTGGTGAGTTTACACTCTGACAATCATCCTCCTGCAATAGTTGGTTCCTTCTCCCACCATCATGAGAGCTAGATGCCTTCTCAGGGCACTTACTTGCAGTGTGGCCTACTTGATTGCAGTTGTAACATCTTCCAATGAAGACTCCACGTCCTCTGCCTGCACCACCACCTCTTCCTCTGCCATTAGGTCTTCTCCAACCTCCGAAACCACCACCTTTTTGTTCTGTATCAGAACGTGATTCTTGTTGACTTGAACTTTCACCTTTGTTTGGCTGTCCTCTGCCAAAATTACCTCTTCCTCTATTGTTCCTGCCACCTCTTCCTCTGTTATTTTGATCACCTCTCCTTTTCAGTTTATCCTCTGCCCTAGAGGCTAACTGAAAACATTCATCCATAGTCTTGGGAACCACCATACTGAACTCATCCTATATATTGTACCTCAGTCCATCCAGGTATCTGGCCACCATCTCTTTTTCTTCTTCTCTGCGATTGGCTCTCATGCTCAATCTGTGGAATTCTTCAGTGTATGTAGCCACGTCCATATCTTTCTGCCTAAGATGATTAAACTTTCTGATAGTCTGCAGATCATAATCACATGGTAGAAATTTGGCTCTCAGCATGGCCACCATTCTGCTCCACTTGGTGATTGGACTCTTTCCAACCTTCTCCCTTTCACATTGAGTGTAGTTCCACCAAACCAATGCAGAACCTCTCAGTCTGGTCTTTGCAAACTTTACTTTCTTACTGTCACTATACTCTTTGAAGTCAAAGTAATTACTTATGGCTTCAATCCAGTCCACAAGAGTATCTCCATCCAGTTTCCCATTGAAGGTGGGAACATCCATTTTCGGATCACCACTATCTCCATGACCCTTGAGTGCGTTCAGGAATGCCTTTTGGTCAGCAGACATACCTTCTCCTTGAAGATTCTCTCCAGTTTCTCCTTCTTCGTCCTCTTCTGACTCACAAGTGCTTCCATCCTTCTCTTTGGATCTTTCTTCCTTCAGTCTCTCTTCGAGCATTTCTTCCACCATCCTCTGGATGGCTGCTTTACTCATCGTCTTGGGAGGCATTGTGCTAGCCTCTGTTTCTATCTCCAATTCTTCGTCTGACATACACGGCTATGATTCAGAATATTGGCTCTGATACCAATTTGATGCAGAGCGCTAGCAGAAGCGAATGAAGATTTGACTATATCTTCCCTATCGGCAAGAGGTCCTCCAGTGTTTCGCCGAAGTCAAGGATGTCTTCGCTATCGGAAAGACATGAACTATCGGCCGTTCCTTATTCTTTTATCCCGATGGCCAAGTTCTCACCGATAACTCCTTAGTGGTTCATTCCCTATCGGCAACACCTCATACTATCGGACCACGCGAGATTTCTTAGGCCGATATACTCCCGTCACTCCGATGACCCCTCGAACAATTTTCGTCGGCCAGACTTCCTCCTTCGGCGAAGCTTCCTTCACCTACGCCGATACCTTGCTTCTCACCGATACTGTCAGGTACATCGGCCAGACCTTCCGCTTCGGTAAGACTCCGGTTCGTGGCCCCCGATGGTTCATCTCATTCTGACGAGTCCTTTGTCGCTGAGACTTCTTGAACTCCTTCCGATGAACTTCTATCGGCGAGACTTCTAACGATTGCCGTGACTTCTTCGGCTTCCCCCGACAAGGTTCCTCATGCCGATACTCTTTATCGGCGATACTCCGGGGATGTCTCACTGATCGGTGAAACCTTATACCATCGACTAAGTGTATTTTCCTTAGCCTGATATCATTTCTCTCACCGATGTGAATAACAATGGTATGTGTCTCCGACACTATACCAATCTTCGACAAGACGGAGAGCCTTTCATGCCGATGGATCTCCAACTGTTCTGAGGCGCCGAACTAGAATTCCTTTTGACCGAACAATGGAATTTGGCCATTTCATTTATCAAACCCTCGATCACTTGTAGCAATCTGATCCCACATCAAACTATCCAATTTCACTCCGATTTCCTGACTAGCCACATGACGATGTCTAGTCGAATTTGACTGAGTTCGCTGGCTTCCTGGGTAAGAATTCAACAACAACAAACGTGAAGAGTCTTTCCCCCATCACACTGATACTATACAGGGCTTCAGTGGACAGAGGAAAGGGCCTCCATGTATGAATCAAAACCCTGCTTCTAGGTTACAAACCAGCCACTGTGGAACCGTGGGTTTTACACCGTCTGCACACTACAGAGTCACTATGGATTGACAGATAGCATCCGGTTAGGGTTCCATTTACAAAATCAGGATAAAGATATCAAATCACTAATAACAACCAAGAAAATCAACACAGATCATACCCAGAACTCTCTTTATTCAGTTATCAAAAGAACTTGTTGTAATACACACTTCTCTCTCTGCTCCGTGTGACATACAACCTGCCTCTAAAGAAGATGTAGAGACAGCAGTTATCCCCGCCGACCGTGCAAACTGATTTTCAAATCAGTTAGCCATTGGTTTACCCTTCATACAAGCAAAACTACATGTGTGCCTTGCACAATTACATTCATGGGACCAAATTGACCCTTATTACAAAATGAAATGGCTTAAGAGCCTTATGAGAAAACAAAAGAAAAGATAACCCTGCACTAAAGAGAATGTGCTCCTGCACCATTTTTGAATTGTGAGATGTTCAAGGGTTGGACAAAAGGAGTGGACATGCTGATACATTTGCAGAGGCTATGAAAGAGATCCATCAACAAGTCAGAGATACTCTACACCAGAACAATCAGAAGATCAAGGCTTGAGTGGATCAAAGAAGAAGGGATGTGCAGTACCAAATAGGAGATATGGTCATGGTTCATCTCAACAAGCACAAACTACCCACAGGAAAACACAGCAAGTTGATGAGGAAAATTGGACCTTGTCGGATTCTAGAGAAATATGGTCCTAATGCTTACAAAATTGAACTCCCTGATGATATTGCTATTTCCCCTATATTCAATGTTGCTGATTTGACATTATATAGGATTCCTGATACAAGCGAAGGTACAACAGATTCTATCCAAGACAATGCAGAGTGGGTGCATCATTTACCACCTAAGGAACCACCTAAGATGGAGTGCATCTTGGATAGCAGGACAGCCAAAAAGAGAAGAAATCAGACCTATTTTGAGCACTTAGTCAAAGGGCAAGGACTTCCAGACTCAGAAGCCACATGGATGCTGGAAGAAGACATCAAAAGGCAAGGTGGTGATTTGCAACAGTTAGTCTCTAAGAGGACTTGAGACAATCTTTACCCGGGGAGTATGGTGCAGGAGCACCTAGAAAATCATGTTTTGTAATAAGGTCTATTTGACCAATGCATTTTCATTTCAGTTTGTCTCTAGGTTCTTCAAGACCTAGAACCCATTTTTGTAAGTCCTAAGTAACTTAAAACACACTTTTGTCATATTGTATGCACATAGTGCCAAAACAGGGCAGTAGGACAGTTTGAGGCAGTTGGATCGGTTGGTCTTCCAACTGTTTGCATCGGTTGGTTTTCCTACTACTAGCAGGTTGAGTTGTTAAAAACCAAAAAAGGAAGGAACTACTGAAGAGAGGAAGAAGAAGTGTGAATGTAATCATACATTATTCTGAGGAGAAATAAAATCGTTCTGTAATAATCCAAAACAAAGAAGATAAAAACACAAGAAAGAAACTAATAGTAACCAAAAGAATATAAATACCAAAAAAATAGTTTGTCTTATGATCAAGTTATGGCTGATATGGTGTAACATGAAATATAACAGAATGCATAACAGAGCAAAAAGTGATCTAGGATATGTCTTGACACAAATATCATTCCCCACAAATGATTAACTAGTAGAGACTGCCAATACTAACAAAGGTAACACTGAGCTTGCCGAAAGGATTTCCCTAGTTGACAAGATCAGTAGTGTGGAATGCTGAAGCCTGAATGGTCCTTGATGAGTGGTGGAACAGAGAGTTGTCCACTTGAGAGTTTATCACAATGGAAACACTTTGAAGTTGTGAGCCAGTCTTCACTACAACATGTTTGTGCACATAGAGATGAGCATGGTTACCAACTAAATTACTAATTAACAATCTGATGGATGCAATTTGAGATTTCACTCATTACATATAATCCCTATAGATGGGAAAAATAAGCACAACTAATGTTCCAAATCCAGTTTACCAACCTCCTTACCATGCACACATTGAAATGCATCAGCCAGGAAATACCCATCTATCTGTAAAACCCCTAAAAATGACATTTGACTTAATAATTTTCTATCATCTGCAAAATACATGTTAACCTATATTTGTTACCAAATACAAGCAGCAGAATGGAGACAACATTTTGATACATGATTCCTAAGGCAATACTCGTGAATGCAGTTTCCTAGAAAAACACAACCCATCAAGAAAGGAATAGAAGTCATTGTTTGAGCACTTAAGTCAAAGAGGGAAACCCCATCTCAAGCAACTCAGTATTTTTTATCACTGAATGATATTACAGCCAAATTAGAATAGATAAACCCTAAATTCTGTGTCAGAAAAATGCTGAAGTGGTATATAAGGTTAAAATTCTGCGAAATGCATTAAGGAATCTACATACTGCTTTGAAAACCAACAAAGATTTGTTGTAATAGCACTCAAATTTTGATGTCAGAAGCAGTTGTGGATTTGACACGCTGTCTATTTCTGAGGGCTGCCTAAATATCACAACAAAACAAGAGTTTGAAGAAAAGGTTCCCTAGAGTAGCAGGTGGAGCATGACCAGAGCTTCTAACCAAACCCTAACTGTGGCTGCCTGAGCCTGCACAGATTGCTCTGCTACTTTATCCACTCCCCCCACAGTTTATCTCAGGGGAACTTCTTTATGAAATTTAACAGACTATTCTACTTATCTGAGCATTTATGCTGCTGTGATTCTAAACCCATTTGGGCCAACAGATATAATACTGCCCTGTGTTTGTTTTTCATTGGCCTGAGTTTGGATCATGGTAAAGAATGGTGAGACCACATTGATATATCTGCTGCATAAATAGAAACATACTAAGGCTATTCCAAGATAGATAATAGCTGATACAGAGGACCATTTCTGTTACTTCTTATGTCAGCTGTATCATAATCCTTTAGAAATTAGAATACAAGATTAGTGATCAAAAATTGAAACTTCAAAATGCTATTTTCTTAATCCTTGACAAGTTTCGAAGTAGAAACCAAAAATTTGAAGTCATTTGACAATGATAACATCACAAAAAAAAATTATTAAATTCATTTTCACAATAAAAGCCACTTTCTTATTCTCTGGTATCATCTATAGTAGGTGATCACATACAAAGCTTGTAAATCTAAATAACAAAAGAGTATAAACAGTGCCAAACACAAAATTTTGAATTTTGCACTTCATTGAAGGAACAAAGGTCATTCAATAATGGTAAAAGAAAAATATGTTTTCGTTCCTTTTCCATGTAACCTTTGCAGAAGTTGTTGTTGAAATAGCTCTATAGAAGCCTTTACACACAAGAAATGAGAGACTTTCCATAACTTATCTCTGTTCTGCTACACAGTAACTTCCAAAATCATGAAGCCTGAAAAGGGTAACCTTTTTTTGAAATTATTTAGAAACATATTGGAGAAGAACATTGAACTTAAGAACACCTAATAAACATATTGTCTGCTTGATTGTGAGTTTTGAAACTATCATTGATGACTTGAGATCTGAACTCATTGTCATTTTTTGTTGATGCCAAGACATAAAAAAATCATACGTACTGCCATCAAATCAGTGCATTCTTCTACAGAAGTTCTGTTAATAAATAATAAAGAACAGACCAGACAAGATCAAGAGTGAAAAAGTTAGTAACCCATTACTGCACAAAATTATAAACAAAAACTCCTGCATCCTCTTTCACTACTAGCAAATTCCATTGCGGAGGTCCCCCAACAGGTGTAGAATGCCATGAATCCATCTCAATGCTTTCGCCTTCAGGTCATTTCCACAGGCCTTAAATGCAAGACCTCGACCATTTTCTGAATTTGTTCTCACAGGCAAACAAATAGATATTCAAAATGATTTAAGTATATTTTGGTACCACGGAGATTTTATAGGCCCAATTGCTATAATTCTCATAGGTTTTGGAGTTTTCTTTGCAATTATGTTTAGTATATGCATCAAGGTATTGAACCAGAAAAGGTGGGCCATTGTTTCACAATTTTATTTTTATTTTCACCTTAGAAAGTAAATGTAATGGTTGAGCTAGATGATAGTTCTTCCTCTTGCTGATAGATCAATGGCCTACCATGAGTTATTTTAGGGAGCAATAAATTTTTCAATTATGGAATATAGATAGGCTATATCATTATGTAGTAGTTTGTATATTTTCTTACCATCACAGTGAAGTGGTTAAATACATCTCAATTGTTTTGATCCTGCAAACAGTTTTTTGATAGTAATATTTATGATTATAATTTTCAATTAAGTTAATGATTTACAATCATGATTTCTGATTTAAATGCAATGGAAAATTATTATCATAAGAAGCATATGAAAGTAGGTTATGATTATTTATTTACCATTCAAAAAATAAATTCTATGTCCTTTTTACATTTGATTGTTAGGATTTTCATAAATTAAAGAATATTATGTATTTTTAATTATTCCAACCCTTAATTCATTTTTTTTTTTACTATTGCAGCGAAGGATTGCGGCATTTGTGTGCATATCAAAATTAAAATTTAAACCAGCTCCTTCTCTATTATGAAAATTCAGCACTTTGATACAAAAGAAAAACATAAATGCAAAAAACACAGTAAAAACCACAAGGACTACAGCAACAGGACCCGTGAAATCTATGTTAAATCTGAAATTTTCTTCGACATACTAGTTTAAGGCATTACTAAGACTGTGACGAACGCCCAAATAGAGAAGGCCGTGGTAGGAATGTCGAACAATTTATTTAAACAATATTATTTTTCCTGTAAACCACTTTACACATGTCCAAACTTGTAGATTATGTACTTTGAGGAAACAGAGCAAGAAAAAAAAAAACAGAACAGTTTCATTCGTGAGGCAACGTCAATTCATTCAATTCGCATTGAAAACAGCTTAGATCTTACAAAAAGAATAAAAGAATCCCATACAAACTACCCCTAAAAACAAATTCTTGTTTTCTCTACCTCAACTTAAATCCACAGTCACAAACTCCTGCGAATCCTCCACTTTCTTCTTCTTAGCAGCATCAACATCATTATCATTCTGATTTTCACCCTTCTCCTCCTTAACATCACAAACCACATGGAATTACCACACGAAATGCATTCATTCACAATCGAACAAAGAGAAGCATAAGAGCTTCCAAAAATACCTTCACATTTGATTCTTCCAAAGGTGACTGAAAAACCAAAACCACCTCGAGTGGTAAAAATATTGCGTCTTCCAAAAAGGAGCTCCAAATGCAAATCCATTATGGAGTGTTGATATGGAGTGAAAACCACATCCAGTGTGCTCCTCCCCAACTCTACCATTACCATTACCATTATCATCATCATCATTATCATTCTGATTTTCACCCTTCTCCTTAACATCACAAACCACATGGGACGGTACCTCTGAGGGCTCCTCCCCAACTCTAGCTCTGTTCTTAGCAGCATCATCATCATTAGCATTTTGATTTTTACCCTTCTCCTTAATATCACAAACCACATGGGACTGTTCCTCTGAGGGCTCCTCCCCAACTCTAGCTCTGTTATTAGCAGCATCATCATCATTACCATTCTGATTTTCACCCTCCTCCTTAATATCACAAACCACATGGGACGGTTCCTCTGAGGGCTCCTCCCCAACTCTAGCTCTGTTCTTAGCAGCATCATAATCATTACCATTCTGATTTTCACCCTTGTCCTTAACATCACAAACCACATGGGAGGGTACCTCTGAGGGCTCCTCCCCAACTCTAGCTCTGTTCTTAGCAGCATCATCATCATTAGCATTTTCATTTTTACCCTTCTCCTTATTACAAGACAGTCCCAGTGCAATCCACTGAACACAAAATATTAAAAGAGAGAGCCCTGCTTTCAGCTTCACCAAACCAGCTCCTTCATCAGAAGAAGATGGCTTCTTCAAATGTTGCAGAGACCCCTCAGGCGTTGTAAACAGTACAAGGGACAAAATGCCCTGTAAAATTGCAGTCACTGCAGTCATGACAATATGAAAAGTATAGCATCCTGGTTGGCTGCAGGAAACACAGCCTGCTATACCAGAGACAACTGTGAGCAAATCAATGGTTAGCAAAACCCAACCCCACCCAGTTGGGCTCGCTTTTAGCAGAAGAATTACAACAATGGAGGCAAATGCTGCCATGAGCAGAGTGTAATTGGTGTAGGGGAAGAGCTTTCTGGTGTAAATTGCTGCAGAATCCCTGCTAAAGTTGCACTTTGATTTTACTTCACCCATTTTGCTTTTCAGTTCAATGCAGAAATAGTTGTCTTTGTACGAGCTTATTAACCGAGAAAACAAATATGTATGTTTTGGGCTTAGCAGAGGTTGGATATGAGGCAGGATTTTAAAGGGGATTTTTTTGGAGTAGATGACCGTTAGTGGGGTGTTTATTAAAAAAATTATTGAAGCAAGGGGTATATAATTTAACTAATACAAATAATGGGAATTGATTACATCATCAATGGAGAGGTATCTTTGTGTTTGCACCAGCCAGCATGGGTGCCCAAGTTTGTCATTATTCCCATCTAAAAATAGTCACTTTATGACAAATAATAATATTTTTCATAGCTGGTAAGATTCCGAAGTAACTTCCTATATTCTTGGGTTTTATGTGTTATAAGAATCTATCATAAGTTTGTCATAAGATCCCACAAAAGTAGGGCACCCAATTTGTGCTTAAAATAGGCAAATTAAATACACCTTACACCACTCCACAAAGTATTGACATGTGGCATATGATGCCAACTCAAAATCCCACACCCCATTTTGGCTAGAACACAATTTAACTAATACAAAATATAATAATATACAGGAAAATGCTAAATAGTTAATAAATCAAAACATGAATTTTTGCAAGGTTGAGACATCTTAACTCCCAACATTCTCTCACTTGTCAAATACCTTGCAAGAGTCAAAGGGAAACATAGTGTCATGGAATCTAACTGCTAGGGGTCAAAAGGCCCATAGACTCTAAACACCATCTAAATTTTTGTGCTCATGGGCTTGGTTAAAGCATTTGGAAGATTTGTTAAAGTTTGTACTTTCTCTAATTTCACCCTTCCATCTTCAACCATGTCTCCAGCAAAAATAAACTGCACATCTATGTGCTTGGTCCTCACATGAAATGTCAGGGTCTTTGCTAAACAAATTGCACTCTAACTATCACAATAAAGAGTAACTGCATGCTTATTCAACCCAACATCTGAGCATAATCTTTTCAATTAAATGACTTCTTTATAGGCATGAGTAGTTGCCATATACTCAGGCTCGGTAGTGGTCAAAACAATCACATCCTATCACTTACTCATCCAACTAATCGCACCACCAAATAAAATAAACACATAAACAGTGGTGGATCTTCTGCTATTGACATCTCCAACCCAATATGAGTCTACATAACCATGAATATCAAGGGAATTCTTGTCTCCTATCAAACCACCATGATAACATGAGGGATACTCTAAGGTGCCCTGCAAATATCTAAAGACTCTCTCAACTACATCCAATGATTTTGTTTGGGATTAGACATAAACCTTCTTAGAACTCCCACTACTTGTTCAATGTTTGGTCTTGTACAAACCATAGCATACATCAAACTTTTGACTGCACTCTAGTAAGACACTCTGCTCACATCTTCCATCTCAAAAGGAGATGTAGGACATTGTAAAATAGATAATTTGATTCCCAAAGTCACATAAACACATAATGGTCTAGAGTCCTACATGTAAACCTATGCAAAATTGAATTCACATACTTAATCTGGCCAAGACAAAAGCTTTCTATTTTTCTATCTCTTCTTATTTCCATCCCAAGAATGTGTTTTACAACACCTAAACCCTTTATTTCAAATCTTGTAGGAAGCTAAGATTTTAGACCATAAATCAAATCTTTTCCTTTACCAATAAGCAACATATCATCAACATATAATGCAATAATCAAGAAACGATCATAATTAGTTTTGAAAATAAACATGGTGATCTAATTTAGGATGCTCAAATTCCAAACTCAATACAAATGTATTAAACTTATGGTACCACATCTTAGGACTCTACTTGAGGCCATACAAAGATTTGTTTGATTTACAAACAATTTTTCTTTACCTTTCACCATCAATTGCTTTGGTTGTGTAATGTAATTCTCTTCCTCTAAATTGTCATGTGCCAACATTTTACACGTGGACATGAAAACCGAACCAACAAAAATTTTCATTAAACCACACTCTAACTCACACTCTTGCTCTGCACACATGATCTTTTAGTGTGTGCAGCCAACATTGTTGCATGTGCAATGAAAGTTCAGCACATCGCATGAGGTGGAAAGAGGAAACGAGAAGAGGGTTGTACGATACTCCTTTCGTACCCCTACAATGTGGAGGTTAACCCAAATAGGGTTTGGCATCGTGTCTTGTGACACCACAAGGGGAGACCCCTTTCGAGGTGAAATTCCCCTAGGGTTCCTAGGTGTTACAAAAAATGCTCTTGCCCTTAAGGTGAGATCTAACAACTTGTCGCAAGTAGAAACCCTAACCTAATTAAAATAATAGTAAAAATTAAATGTGATAACAAACTTTAGACTAATCTCCACAACTATTGAAAAATTGGAACAAAACTTAAATGCTAAACACAAATTAAAATGTTTGCAAAGACATTTAATGTAGAAGTGAATTAAAATAAATTTTAACTAATAAATATGCTAAGTCGATTTAAAATATTACAACAATAACAATTTATCTAAAAATACACAAATCAGCCCATGTAAATTAAATCGATAATTAATTAAATTAAATTGATTTAATAGCATAAGAAAAATAAACCTAAAATACAACTATAGACACCTAAAAATGGTCACAATCATCTCTCGTTATCACCAACATAATAAACTGATCCAAATCGAATAAATCCCACAATTTCATACTACACATGTTATTTAATTAATATTTCCTCATCTCCTCTTATCACAGAAAAATCATTTTCTTCTACTACAGTCCAAAAATCTAAAATCTGTTTAAAATACCATAGTTCATGTTCACCTTCCAAAAATTAAATAAATATATACCTATTTATTTAATTGCCTATTTTATCCATTTTTAATTACTTTTGCAATCAATCACTAAATTATTCCTAAGTGTGTGTGCATGGGTTAATTAAATTAATCCTAGATTGCCCCTTTCTCCATGTTTCTATATGGGCACTTGTCATCTCATTGTTGGCGATATGTGTTATCATTGATGTCAACACTCAGAGTGATGTTTGCACTCAGCTTGTGGTTGTCTGATGTGGTTGATGTGAATGTTTATGTTGATGATATACTAAGGTGGTAACAGAGATGTAGTGATGATGATGATGATGATGATGTTCTATGATGCTAATGTTCAGTGATGTTCCTAATGTTCATAGTTAGATAACATGACTTGCTAATGTTCATGGTTGGATTTCATGTCTTGATTAATGTCAAATAAAGTTGCATTGAGCATGTGTGTGGTCAGCAGAGATTATTTCATGATGAAATATTAAGACGGGAATTAGAAGCATAAAGATGAATGATGATATATTTAGATGGGAATTAGAAGCTATGCTAAGGTTGAGAAGATGTCTGTGATGACCTGTAGCATGTTTTATGCTTTTTCCTGATGATCCTAAGAAAGTATGAGTTGCTACAAGAAAGTTCTTGCATCCGGATGTTGGTGAAGATTTCCGTTGCAGGAAGCTACCTGGAAGACTACTTAGTAAAATGCTTTGCATTCCTCCACATTTGAAGATATGGTCATGCAGTTCAGAAGTTAAGTTGAACATGATCTATAGGTGCTAAATCCAAAGTTTCATGTCATTTGATCCTCCACGGTGAAAGTTGTGAGTGACAGAGTTCTGATATGTGTTATGGCAACATAGTGTGATCATGAAGGTTGTTTGGAATGCTATGCATTCCTCCTCAATGATAGATATGGCTATACAGTTTCGAGTGTATGTTTAGAATAGTGTATGAGTGAATCCATATGAGTTTTAGATGGTTTAGAGGTCCCCAAGTTTAGTTTATAAATAATAGATGTGATATAGGTAGTTTTGGATGCCTAGTTGTTCCCACGATATGTGTTAATGATGTGTGCCAACTTGTTGTTGCATGAAATGGTACATTGATTGATGGAAGTTGATTCTAAAGATCTTGTAATGTCTCTAGTTTCTGCGCAAAGTGATTTCTACTCTCTCTGGAATTGGTTATGGTTAGGAATGATGATATTGCTAGGTTATGCCTTTGTTTGGCCAATTGAAGAATATTGGAGATGTGTGCCACAGAGTTTTTGCTTTGTGGAGTTCAAGGAGTGTTTGGAGAAGGTTTATAGGTCATGTTGACTCATCTAGAAGAAGAAAAAGTAATGCTTAATCATTCATGAGTACCGGCAAGATGAAATGATTGTTGTGCTACAAGCCTCATGTGTTCTTTCTTAAGGGTGACCTAATTCAAATTTGTGAAGCGTGCAGATGTTATTCCTTGAAGAATGATTCTACGAATTGTAACATACTAATTCTCAAACAAGATATAAAACAAAATTTTTCCAAGAGATAAATAAACATATAAATCATTAAGTGAAAAAGATTAAACTTTTTTTTGAATTAAAATATTCTCAAGGAACCAAAATACATCATATAACCATAACTTCCCTTCTGAATATACAACATGTATTCAAAATTAATTTACAGATTTTGTTTTTCAATTACAATAATCTACCCTTGATAAAATTTACATAGTTTATGAAATACAAGTCACACATCAAATATGCACACTGCATCTGGAATTATGATATCCATATTACAAGTCTTAGTAAGCCTTCTACTGGAGAGAGAGAGCATCTTCCAAGTGCTTTACCTCCAACCATAGACTAGCGGTTCCCCACCTTCCTTCCTTCCTAGAAGTGCTCGTAACCTTCACGAAGAGTATAGACATAAGGTGACCAACTAGTATTTTCCATCTAAGGACTGATGTTGTATCCTATATAACACGATCAATCACACAACTCTAGACAATCCACTAGCTAAGTATGATCATACCGAAAGGTTATGAAATCTAGACACGGTGTTCAGAGTCTACGGGCCTATTGGCCACTAGCAGTTAAATCTTGTCATTCTATTGGCTCTTGCAAGGTGTTCGAAAAGTGCGAGAATGTTGGGAATTAAGGTGTCTCAACCTCTGGAAATTCCTAGCATTTGATATTTATTTGTATATTTATTTATTGGCCTATATTGTATTTATTCTTGCACATCCTATTTTTTTAGTGTGAGGTGGCATGGTAACAGGTCATCCTACTTGTAATATTACTTGGATGGTCAAGTCAACATATGAGAATGTAGGCATCCCATTTGAGGTGGCACTAATATGCCATGCGTCGACATATTGAGGGATGTGGAAGGAGTTATTATGTATGACAGAATCTATGACATGTAAGAGCCATAATTAGAGATTCCTATGACAAGTGAAGACAACTGTCAGAGAATATCTTTATATGTGATGAAGGCATCTTTGAGCGCCCAAGTTTGACTATGACATGGCGTAAGAGGAATATGCTATTATTCGTTTTGTATGATAGATTCTCTTACAACAGTAAATATTGTTATGTTTGGTAGATTCTATGACAGCTGTAAGATGTCTACGAGCATCTGTCATAGCCTATTCTTGGTTGGAGCGCTCCACATTGGGAAAGTCAAATCTGCATGTTATGACAGTTGAATGGAGGTTGCTTGCACGTTGTCCAAGTGTTCCAAGGCATTGGATTTTGACCATGAGGCCAAGTTGGACACCCACCTCTAGAAGCTTCTCAAGATGGTCTTGTAGACTCTATATATGTAGGTGCATGGAGTTGGAGTTATATAGTTGATTTATAGGTACTGTTACACTATTAGAATTGTTCCAGAGCTAACATCTTGAAGACTCCTGAAAGAACTCCCATTGCAAGTGTATTGTAATCACCATTAGATTTGATAATACATTGTACAGGTTTTGGAGTGTGTGGTTTTTCACCCATAAGGGTTTTCCCCACGTATATCTTGTGTCTCTTGCATTCTACTTCTTCATGCATGTTGTTTAATCTCACTGTTATATGTTTCACATATATGTAACTGTAAGGATCTTAAAATTTGCATACTATTCCCCTCATTAGATCAGTGTAGGAAGTGTTTTTGCATACCTTGCTTCCTTTCAATAGGGACAAGGGTAACTTGAAACATTCTATTGATAATGATATGATTATAATAATTAATGAATATACATAATTGGACCCCCTTCAAGTAAGAAATAAGGGATACAAGTGTGATAAGTAATATATATTTAGTTAAATTCATTAACATCTTATGACTTGATAATGTAATTGATATGAATATGGCACTAAATTTGTTAATTGAGTACTAAGTTTTTTATGCCTTAGATCTCATTTAAAGCTAAGTAATAGTCTAACAATTGAGTAGAGTCAAGGAATCTTATTTAAAGGTAAGGTTAAGTTGGGAAAATACTTTCCATGGAACTATATCCTCGGTAATGTATTTTACTATATACAACCTTCAGTTTAAAAATTCACTGCATGATAACATTCAGATTATTAAAAGTTGGCATGTTAATGTGAAAAATTCAAATGGCTAGTTTTAGCTACTTTTCATGGCACAGATTTGTACTACTGAAACATTGTTAAATGAATGGCCCACAAATTCATACTATGAAATGCCATGTAATTAGAGGAAATTTCCTATAGATTCTGTCCGGATAAATATGATGTGTAGACACCTAAAATTGGCTTGCTTCGCAAAACAATTTCCCATGTCTCGACACCAATTTATCCCTCCTATTTAATAAATAAATTCATTTTATTTAATTAAGTTATCCCTAACCATCTGTCTATCCCTTGTGATTAATTAACTCACTTAATTTATCACTAGACCTTACAACACTATCCCTCATTAATCAAATAAATATTCCCAATATTTATTTAGTTCAATTCTCTTTTTCGGTAATCCTCATTAATTAGATAAATCATGCTTATCTAATTAATCTAGCCCACTAATTGACCTGCCCTAACCTACCCTAGCCTACCTCATCCTAGCCCTAGGATCAATTAAACAAAACCTCTGTTTAATTAATCCTAACCTCTCATTTGGGTGGTTAAACCTAGTTTAACACCCTTCCCTACATTCTCCAAATAAAAAATTGAAACATATCACACATCACATTTACTTCTCTTACAAACCCCTAACCTCACCCATCCTCATTCATTACCTCTTATCCCCAAATGAATTCTTAATTCATTTCCCATTCTCCAAATGAATTTTTAATTCATTTCCCATTCTTTCACACCCATACCTCATTTATCACCCCTTTTACCAAAATGAATAAAAGATTTACTTTTATTCCTAGCCCTTGATCTCATCCTTTAATCCTCACCCTCCATCCTCATTTCCAAAACTCTATAAATAAGACCCCTCTCTAAGCCATTTAGAGGGGACTTCTTCATGCATCAAACCTCTGCCAAAATCTCTCCACAATCTCCTCATCATACCATCATAATGCAAAAATCATGCCTCATTGCTATCTCCATCTCCATCTAATCCCATAATCTATCAATCCCCATCTCATCTACATTGTGTTGCAAGAATTAAGCAATCCGCATACATTTCAGTCATCATGGGTAAAATCTGAGGAGCTCGTGGGTGCAACTCCTTCCCTCTTGGATTTGTGAGTCAAAAGGAAGTGTTGCAGGGCACTAGTTTTGTAGGTTTGATGTATTTGTTTTGCAGGTCATTCGTTTCAACCTACCACTGCTTCACCTCCCGGTCGCCACCAACCCAAAACCCAATCACTATCGCTTCTTGCATTTGCCACCTCTGTGGCTTTTCCCGTCACCACTTCTTCTACTCTGGTCCCCTCCCAGTCGCCACCAGTGGTGGTGACCTCCACTATCTACCCCTAGAACCGCCACTCCCATGGATCTCCAACTCACCGCGGCTGCCTGCATCTCTCGACTGCCACTCCTTTGCTACCGTTCAGACACTTCCATCACCTCTGTGCCCTCCGTCGCCACCACACCTGTCGACACTATCACTGTGTCGATACCCCCTACAGTGTCGACCAAACCACCAAGTGCCACTTCCTACCGGTTTCCTCCCAACCACCAACAAACCCTACCACCACCGGAGGATCCGCCTGGTCGCCACCCAAAGCTCTCCCAATCGACACCTTCAGAACCACCAACCGCCACTGTCCAAATAACCTTTGCGCCGCCACTGTCCAAACTCCCTTCGCACCACCATTCTCCCCCAATCCTCTCCTGCATTCACTCCCTATTGCTTCCAACATACCTCCTGACTTGAGATCGGTCACCATTGCCATTCAAAACTTACCCTTATCTACAACCACGTCCAAGGAAACCCTAACTGCCATGGAAGTTTAACTTCAACAGTCGATATTTGTGTTCACTTTTAATATGAAGAAGTTAGGGTTTTAACATATAAGCTTAATCTTTAATGTTTAGATGTAAGCGCTTAACACTTAACATTAAACCTTAAGCTTCTGGTGTAATTCTTTTTATTTTTTGCATGGATCCAGCCCCAGGTCATATTAACGACTAGGGGCTATAGACCTAACTCCCAGACAAAACCGCTAGATTCACACCAACCCATGTGACCACGATAACTCCAATTGCTAGTGGTTAGCAGATAGCTGCCAGGTGACCTATGGGGTCTTCCTACCTTCTAAAATAGGGCCTTTTTTTCAAACTCACACAACTTTAGCATATGAGGTCGAAATAACACAAAACTGGTGGCGTCAGAAAGATGGAAGGCTGAACTACATAGTTGTGAGAAAATTTTCAGGTGATTGTACCATTTTGACCACTTTTTTTGCAGTCAAAGTCAAAGCCCTTTTAAAACTTCACCCCTAGGAATGACCTCATTCGAGGCTGAATCGAAAGACACCCTCATTGAAATCATAATCTTGTCACTCTTGGCTAAGACCCAAAGAACTTTCTACCTTTGGGAAGTGAAGGTGAAGGGTGGGTTACCCCCTTCTCCTAGCTGTGTGATAGGATTTCACTTTCAATTCTTAGTCAACCTCGTGTAAACATTGCCCAAACCTAACTAGCCATACCCCATCAAACTAGACATTAGGGCATGTTGATGTGTTTTCCACATGTGCTTGTTTAATCATCATCATATTCTTCTAATTCAAAATTCAAAATTGCTTGTGTCTTGTGTGAGTGAATCATGTGTGTCCATGTGTGATCATTTCATTGAACATTGCCAAAACAAGCTAAACATCAAACACATAAGACAAGTCATTCAACTCATTCAAATCCAATCACATTCATCCTAATCACTCATTTTTTTGCCACTTCATTCCTAATCACATCCAACTCATCCTAAATAAATCGTAATCATATCCTTGTCACTCTACATCATCAAATCATTATCATTCTATCTAAATCATTACCCAATCAACATCATTATTCCATTCTTATCAAATCAACCTTAATCCCAATCATCCCTAAACACATCCTAGTCATACCTCCATCCTTCATCACTCATCTATCCTAATCATCCTAATCACCTATCTTATCCACATCATCATCCAAATGATTCAATCTAATCTTATCCTAATCACTTTCATCATCCTTAATCCAATTCACCAACATCATTCTAATCCCATCTCATCCAAATCCAAAATCAAATCCAACATCAATCATCCCTTCTCCATTATCCACTCTAATCAAACATTCCAATTCCTAATCCTTAATCAACAAATCATCCTTGGCACATCAAACTTTGGTTAAGGACCTAGTCTCCTTCATCCTCCATCAATCCCCTCATCCAAAAGCCCAACCAAAACTATCCACATCATTATCAAAATCCCTCAACATCATTATCATCCCAATCCAAAATCCAAATCAACCCAATCAAAAAAATCAACACCTTAGTCAAATAGATCAACCCTCTTGCTTAAGATCATTAGTGTATCGAAAGCATAGAGAACCATCCAACAAAAAACAAATCAAATCAAATCATCTTAAGGTCTTGAAATTTTGATTCCTAACATCACAATCATCCATCATCCCCCATCATCCCATACTATCTCCCACAAAATGGATCCTTATGAAGCAATGCAACATTTACAAAGACTTAGAAAAGTCTATGAGAACATGGATCCTAATGCTAAGAAAAAATGCAAAAATGACATTAAGGATATACCCTTAGCACACCTCATCATTGGAGAATCCCAAGTCCCTACCCAACCTTCATCATATCAACAAACATCCTACATATCACCCCCATCCACATCACATCACTCTTCATTCATTCAACCTTCATCATACCTACCTTCATCCTATATACCCACACTATAAACCTCATATCAACCTTCATCATATCAACAAACATCCTACACATCATCCCCATCCACATCATATCAATCTTCATTCTTTCAACCTTCATACCAACCTACATCTTACATATCCACTCCATCAACCTCATATCAACCTTCAAACTCATACCAACTTCCATCATATCAACCTTCATCATATCAACCTTTACCCTCATATTAATCACCATCCCCTTACACATCCATGCCATCATACTTATCCAACCAATCAATACCTCCACCTTATCCATCCCCCAACCTTTTTCATGCTAACTTTGATCAAGGGAACACCAATCTAGCACACCTTATATCTGAAATCCAAACCTTATATCAACAACCAAATCCCCCATCTCATAATCCCCATGCTCCAATCCCCCCATCACAATATCCCTCCAACCTTATCAACCTTAATCCATCACCTTATGTATCTCCCAATGCACCAATCCCTATCACCCATCCACCATCAAATCTTCCAAGTCCCAACACTATCACATCCAAAGAATCCTTGGGGGATTTCCTCCAAAGAACATCACCTAAAAATGAAAGAAAAGCAAAGGAATCCCTCAAAGCCTCCACCCCTCCAACACCACCATCCAATCCCACACCTACCCTTGAACCCATCCAAGAACCATCATTACCTAATCCTATCACCCACCTATCCAATCCCAATCCTAATCCTACACCATCCACCATCATTATCCATCCATTACATTGTTTTTCAACCCATAAACTCATGAAGGATACCATCCATTAGCTATTAGCAAGGAATCAAACACCCTCATGTAATCCAACATCCACCAAACCTCTTAAACAATCTCCTATCATAACTCAAGAACCATCATGCAGCCATGTTCAAGAACCCATATGTCAAGCACCTATCGCATCCTTCCAAACATCTATCACATCCATCCAAGCACCCATCACATATATCCAAGTCACTCCCACTTCTATCCAAACACATGAGCCATGTCAAGAATCAAATCCAAAGCATGTTGAAACATCAACCGCTTCTCCTAATCAAGATCTAACCATCCCATCTAATCCCATCCACAATCCCCTCCCATCTATTGATCAACTTATTGATCTCACCACATCTTCTACCACCCCTTCACCATCCCCCATGAATCCTTCATCTCTATCTACCAATCCCATCCAAAATCCATCCCCTTATCCACTTGGCACAAGCACTTTCATCTGTGGTGACTCCCTTGTAGGAGGCGAACAACTTCCTTCCACCACCTATCTTTCTCCAACAAATAATAGACTCGCGTCTTGTTTCCAAAGCACCAAACATCCCATTGCATGTCGCATACTCCAACACATGAACTATCAAGGTAAAGGCTTAGCCCTTCATGAACAAGGCATCTTGGAGCCCATCCACACCACATTCCATCCATCCTCGTATGTCCTCGTCTATACATCCCAAGACAAACAAAATGAACATGTTGGTACAACCCATACGCCTTCCAAAATTCATTCATCCAATCCCACACATGGTGCATCTCATCGCACTCCAAAAACATATGTCGCCATCCCCCCTCCATCATCCTATCATTTGCAAAAGCATGTGACCATCCATTTTCCTCCAAATTTACCTCCACTACTTCCAACTCCAAATATCCCTATCAAATCCACTTTACCTCCACTCCTACCAACTCCTACTATCCCCATCCTCAAATCTCCTCATCCATTTTGGTGCAGGAGCACCTACCTGACAGCTGGCCTTCATGAGGCAGTTAGTAGTTTAGGTCTTGTTTGTGTTTCCAAGAAGGTCTGTTAGACCAAATGCATGTAATAAGGTCATGCTGATCAGGATAAGATCATGCTGACCAGGCTTTTGCTATTTTTAGCTAGTTAGTTATAACAGCTGTCATGATGTATGTTCGGTGGGATCTCCCAGCCGCTTGGAGAGTTCCCAGCCGCTTGGAGTCGGGTCAGTAGTACTCGTAGGGAAAGTCTTTATAAGCATGAGATCGGTTGATGTTGGACAGACAGACAGATATCATCGATCGAGCTTGAGTGAGACTAAGAGAGAGATTGATCATATTGTAGTGCATCTTTGAAATCAATAAAGTGATCCTGTTTGTGTTCTTGCTCTGGTTGCATTCCTTTACTTGATTGATCTGCTGGTTTGAGAGGGTGTCATGGATTTCCTGATCCATTCCACCGGTTGACTCATCTGATCGGTGGAATGGTAATGTACAGTAGGTTAGATTGTAGTTTGTTTTCTGTTTACATGCAGGTGTGCAGGATCGCGGTCGACAGATGCTGAGAAGCCTAGCATCCTCATGTGCTAGGTCAAGTTGATAAACTGGAGTTGGAAGATCACCCTGAGTTGGATCGGGTCATCCCTGGTGGATCGGCGAAGGGGAATTTCGCTAAGTGAAGAAGTTCGTGAAGACGGCATCATCAGGATATCTTGGTGAATATCCTGCAGACAGTTCGGACATCGTCATCCGGATAAATGGAGAAGATCGGCATGATGTTGTCGATTGCATGAAGTGTGAGTTCGTCGGGGTGATCATCAGCAGGAGGAGCCGAGGAGTGCATCGGCATCAGGATCATCATATCGGGAGTGCCAAACATCCGCATATCGCGAGTTGATGCGGGAGAGAGAGTTCGGATTTTTGACTAAGTGTTGAGAAGGTCATCAGGATATCGGGTGACGTCATCGTCATCAGGATATTGAGATATCCCCCCTATGCGAGTTTATCCTGCCGTCGTTAAGTGTTAAGGTATCGGCGGAAGTCCGTGTCAGGAAGTTGTGTTAACATCATCATCAGGAGGTTTCGAAGAGAACCGGATAATTTATATCATGATGCTGTTGCTTGTATCATCGGGCAGTGGAGCGTCGAAGGCAAGTTGCTGAAGGTGATCGTCATCAGGATATTTGAGCAACCGGATATTTGGATATCCTGCTGACGAAGGAAGTGTTGCATATCATGATGACGATGGAGTTCGGAGCCCGATGAACAGTGCAACCGGAGGATGTGTGCGCCCGCTGAACATCATGATGATGATGTTAGAAGGAAAGCGGAGGTGAACAGTAGTCGGCAGGCGGATGTTTGCGATCGTCCGAAATATGATGATGCTGACTGTGTAACGCAGTACATGATGATGATGTTGGTAGTTGTAGGAAATATGATGATGATGGCGAAGATGATGATGATGAGGTTGGTCTGCAGACATTCATGCTATATGCGAAGGTTATAGTGTGGATGCCTCTGCATCATAGTGGTATCAGAGCTCAGCAAAAGGTCTGGGCTGTTGTGTGTTGATTCTGTCACCGAAAGGGCAGAGGTAGAGATAGAGTTGATTGTGTTGTGTGTTGATTGAGAGGTTGACAAAATGCCTCCTAAAGGTAGTGGTACTGCAAGGGAATTGCAGGAGATGAAGGAGAAACATGCTAGAGAGATGAGGAAGATGAAGGAGCTTGCTGAAGCACTTCAAGCCAGGCTGACAGCCCTGGAAAAGAACAAAAAGAGGGAAGTGGAAGATAGTGAGTCTGAAGAAGATGCAGATACTGTGGAAGAGTATGAAGAGGTAGTCGAAGATCTGGATGCTGAAGACCAGAGGTTGGCAAAACTGTTAAAGGCAGTGCAGAGTGAAAAACCTAAAGTGAAGGTTGATGTTTCCAAATATACTGGAAGCTTGAATGAAGATGAGTTGTTGGATTGGATTGCTGCACTGGATAATCACTTTGAATGTGAAGATGTTGCTGAGGATCAGAAGGTAAAAATTGCAAAGACCAAGTTAGGAGGTCATGCTTTGGTATGGTGGGATTATGTACAATCTGAGAGAAGAAAGCAAGGGAAGTCTAAGATCACTTCTTGGGATAAGATGGTAGCAAGGATCAAGGGTAAATTCTTGCCAAGGGATTATGAAATCCAGATGTTTAAGAAGCTGCAATTTTTAAAGCAGAAAGACAGGGATGTGAAAGCCTATACTGAGGAATTTTATCTGTTGAGTATGAGATCTGGTCATCATGAGAATGAGGTAGAAAAGGTGGCTAGGTACTTGGCTGGTTTGAGGTTTAACATACAGGATGAGTTAGTGTTAGCTAACCCTAAGAATGTGGAGGATTGTTATCAAATGGCAATCAGGATTGAAGAAAAGATGAATAGAGGACATGAGAAGTCCATGAGAGGAAGAGGAAACAATAGGGGAAGAGGAACAGCCCCTGCACAAAAGCAAACCAATGAGGGTCAAGAAGACACTGGTAAAGGACAAGGACAGTCTGATTTCAGAGGTGGATGGAAAGGCAATAGAGGAAGATTTGGAGGTGGTAGAGGTTCTACTACATTTTCAGGAAAGTGTTACACCTGTGGAGAGTTTGGTCATCCATCTTTCAAATGTCCAGAAAACAAAGGTTCATCATCCAGAAATGATAGAACAAGTGATAAGAGAGTACAATTGGTACAAGAAGAGAAAGAAGAAGAAAGTGCACAGAGTTCAAACAGAGGTCCTGAGAATTTTGGCTATCCAGAGAGTGGAGAATCACTGCTGTTAAGGAAAACAAGTTTGCAGGCATCAAAGGATATGATGCAAAGAGGAGCTCTTTTCAAAACCACATGCAAGAGCAAAGGTAAGGTATGTAAGGTTGTCATTGATACTGGTTCAACAGACAACATGGTATCTCAGGAGATGGTGGATAAACTAAAGCTGGAAAGGATTCCACATCCACACCCTTACAAGGCATCTTGGGTGAGTGATAGGCAATCACTTTTTGTCTCTGAACAGGCATATGTGGATTTCCAGATTGGACCATATCAGGATAGAATTTTGTGTGATATATTGCCTATGGAATGTTGTCACCTACTGTTGGGTAGACCATGGCAATTTGACAGAAGGGTACTGTATGATGGGTATGCTAATACCTACACCATCAAGAAGGATGGGAAGATTATTCAGTTGATGCCATTGCAGGCAAAAGCTGCAGTACAGAAGGCAGCTCAACTCATTTTAATGGGAAAGAAGGAGTTTGTGCAGATGCCTAGAGGAGCAGGCATGAAGGCAGTTCAGGATACTGCAGAGAAAGGAGTTGTTACAGACAACAAGCTGAAGAAAGTTTCAGTTGTGACTGACAGAGGTCAGCAGCAGGTTCAGAAACAGGGGTGCAAACAGCCACCAGTTCAGAAGAATGACATGGATGTTGTCATAGTTGGGACTATTGCTTGTCCTATACAGATTGACAGGAAGATAGACTTGAACACTTCAGAAGTTCAAGAGGTAGTTCAGCCAGAGGTTCTGGTTAGGCAACCTGACAAACACAGGGTATGTGAGAAGAAGGCCTACATCAACAGGCATGATGATTTACTTGCCAGAAAGCAAGTTACAGTTCAGAAGTCTTGGAGCAGCCAAGAGACAGCAGCAGATAAAGCTGGAGCAGGTCAGAAGACTGACAAAGCAAAGTGTAGAGGTGGAAGACTTCCACATGCTAAACTCATGGGACATGAGTTCTTTTCTGTTGGGGAGTATGGTGCAGGAGCACCTACCTGACAGCTGGCCTTCATGAGGCAGTTAGTAGTTTAGGTCTTGTTTGTGTTTCCAAGAAGGTCTGTTAGACCAAATGCATGTAATAAGGTCATGCTGATCAGGATAAGATCATGCTGACCAGGCTTTTGCTATTTTTAGCTAGTTAGTTATAACAGCTGTCATGATGTATGTTCGGTGGGATCTCCCAGCCGCTTGGAGAGTTCCCAGCCGCTTGGAGTCGGGTCAGTAGTACTCGTAGGGAAAGTCTTTATAAGCATGAGATCGGTTGATGTTGGACAGACAGACAGATATCATCGATCGAGCTTGAGTGAGACTAAGAGAGAGATTGATCATATTGTAGTGCATCTTTGAAATCAATAAAGTGATCCTGTTTGTGTTCTTGCTCTGGTTGCATTCCTTTACTTGATTGATCTGCTGGTTTGAGAGGGTGTCATGGATTTCCTGATCCATTCCACCGGTTGACTCATCTGATCAGTGGAATGGTAATGTACAGTAGGTTAGATTGTAGTTTGTTTTCTGTTTACATGCAAGTGTGCAGGATCGCGGTCGACAGATGCTGAGAAGCCTAGCATCCTCATGTGCTAGGTCAAGTTGATAAACTGGAGTTGGAAGATCACCCTGAGTTGGATCGGGTCATCCCTGGTGGATCGGCGAAGGGGAATTTCGCTAAGTGAAGAAGTTCGTGAAGACGGCATCATCAGGATATCTTGGTGAATATCCTGCAGACAGTTCGGACATCGTCATCCGGATAAATGGAGAAGATCGGCATGATGTTGTCGATTGCATGAAGTGTGAGTTCGTCGGGGTGATCATCAGCAGGAGGAGCCGAGGAGTGCATCGGCATCAGGATCATCATATCGGGAGTGCCAAACATCCGCATATCGCGAGTTGATGCGGGAGAGAGAGTTTGGATTTTTGACTAAGTGTTGAGAAGGTCATCAGGATATCAGGTGACGTCATCGTCATCAGGATATGACGTCATCGTCATTAGGATATTGAGATATCCCCCCTATGCGAGTTTATCCTGCCGTCGTTAAGTGTTAAGGTATCGGCGGAAGTCCGTGTCAGGAAGTTGTGTTAACATCATCATCAGGAGGTTTCGAAGAGAACCAGATAATTTATATCATGATGCTGTTGCTTGTATCATCGGGCAGTGGAGCGTCGAAGGCAAGTTGCTGAAGGTGATCGTCATCAGGATATTTGAGCAACCGGATATTTGGATATCCTGCTGACGAAGGAAGTGTTGCATATCATGATGACGATGGAGTTCGGAGCCCGATGAACAGTGCAACCGGAGGATGTGTGCGCCCGCTGAACATCATGATGATGATGTTAGAAGGAAAGCGGAGGTGAACAGTAGTCGGCAGGCGGATGTTTGCGATCGTCCGAAATATGATGATGCTGACTGTGTAACGCAGTACATGATGATGATGTTGGTAGTTGTAGGAAATATGATGATGATGGCGAAGATGATGATGATGAGGTTGGTCTGCAGACATTCATGCTATATGCGAAGGTTATAGTGTGGATGCCTCTGCATCACATTTATCCATAAATCCACTTTTTACCCCTCCACCCATAAATCCCCTAAATTTCCCAATCAAGACCAACAAAAGCACACATCTTTCAAACATGAAGCTTCCCCCAAATCCATGGGATTCAAAAGTAAAAATTTGAATGCCTTAACTCATAAAGTACAAAAGCCTAAAGATCTTATCCCTTTCAAGCAAAATCAAAAATCCAAAAGGCTTTCAAAGCCCACACCATCACAAGAAAAAGAAAAAACAAAAATGGTGTGGGTCCCTAAGCAAAGATCAATCAAAACAAATGAGGCATCCACCTCCCAATCTACCGCAAAATCCCAAATATCATGCTCCCCATCTAAAAATCCCATAAATCCTAAGTCCATTTGGGTCCCTAAAACCCCAAATCAACCATCCAAAAATCCCCCATCCCGATCCCCATTACTCCCAACTCCACATTCAAAATTCAAGCTTCCGAATACATCACAGTGTGTGCAACTGTTGGTCTTGGTTCCCCTCCACCACTTGACATTCCCACATTCCCCCATTTCTCCATCTTTCATCCACTATCCTACATATCTTCCCCATCACCTTCCTATGGTTTATGCTTTTGCATAGTCCACATCATAATCCGCATAGTCCACATCATAATCCGCATAATCCACATCATAATCCACTACCCACCATACATTCCATCTTCCCCTATCTACCAACAATCCATGCAATCATCATCCAAAAGGCTATCCAACATGGGACCATCTCCTCCATGCTATGGAAATAGATGCTAGAGTCCCCACTCCATCAAAAAAGCAAAAAAATAAAAAAATCAAGAAAATAGTAAAGAGAAAAAATCTGTCCAATGGTGAAAACCACTTCTCGTGGTGCCTTGGGCAAGTACCTTGATGAAAACCCCTTGTGGGCATCATACGTAATCCCTACTCCATCGATTTTGTATCCCTACATTTGGGGGCAAAACCATCTAATCTCCACATCCATAACATCCTTTTGCATATCCTATCCATGTATCCTTATCTTATCATATTCCTATCCACTACCCCCTATTCATCCCATCATTCCCCATCCATTCTATCCACTATATCCTCCTCCTTAGATCTTGATGAAGACAGGGGGAAAAATATCAACAACATGCTTTGGAAACCTCTTGGCATACTCCCTTTTAAAAGTATATCCTCTATCCATCTACTGCAAAGTCCATCCATTCAAACATGAACCCATCATGCAAAATTCTAAGCATTGGGGCATATGATTCCTTGCAACCTAGCCCTTGGAGAAAATCCTAAAATCCCCCATCCATATATCATTCATACCTATCCTACCCCTCATCCTTATCTTCCATCTATCTAAATATGCATCCCTATCACTTGTCCATTCATCTATCATGAATCACCTATACAATCCCCCTATCCAACCCCATCACTTTCACCTCTAGACTTGGTGTTCCCTTGTCATTGGTATCTAGCAAAAAGGTTACCCACACAAAAGCCAATGTAACCATCTCATAATAAACCATTCCTTTTCCAAAATCAAAAAACATCACAAAATCAAAAAATCCAAAAACATCACAAAAAAAAATACCAAAACAATAGAAAACACACAAAATTCCAAAAATAATTCATCTCATCATCTTCCAACATCATCACATCTATCATCATCCCACATCATCATCACAAATCAGAACTACATATCATAACCACTTGCATCTTAATGTGCCTTAATCCCATAGATATAGGGTATGTAGGCAGTCTAGGATACGAATGATGTTTCCAATACTCAGGTGCATAAGATGCATCCATCCAACCCGCTGAGCTTACACTAGATCCAAGCATCGCATCACCTATCAAAGCATCGTCCCTTAATCAAAATCATCAACTATCAAATCAGCATCAACCACAACTTGTCACCATCATATCTTGAGCCAATCTTACAACATCAACATAACATGATCCAATCATCAACCGATTCCTGTCTTAGGATATATCATTCCTACAATAGGCAGAATCTATCCAATCATCATCCATCTTGGCAAGAGATACAATGGTTACTCGTTTGGTTCGTTGGTCTTTTCGTTTTTGATTTTTATCTTTTGTCCTATTTGAAGATCACATCAAAGCTACCTTGATCTCACTATATCATGGTATGTGGCGAAAACATCTAGAATGGGGCATAGTCTTGCTTTTGTGTGCAGTGCTTGTGGGTTGGTTTCATTACTCCAAGCTAGTATTCATATCTTGTTGATCATAGGGTTGGTTCTAGCATAGTGATCCCCTTATGCATCTAAGGTTCATCATACCTTTTGTGTACGAAGGACTTATGCTATGAGTCCCCTTCCCTCATTAGGACAAGGTTGTACTATCTTGGGCATGCATGGGATCATCCCTTTGTTTGCATGTCTAGTCCATGCAAATGTTGGATACACATTATCACCCTGGTCTTCTATACCTTGGTGAAAATATCCACTTTGCTATATCAAACCTATGATTGCTCTAAATCATTTTTCAACACAATGATTGTCCACCAATCAATCTCCCAACATCATCATCCTTTCATCTCACCCCTTATCCTCCAACCACTTCAACCAATCTCTTCCATCCATTTCGAGAGCACAACCGTGTTCTTGCAACCCGCCTCTCCTCTCGAGGGGGCATCACCCTTACCAATTATCCCCAAACCTTACCCTATTCTTCTAAGCCAAAATCTTTTTTCTATCCAATCCAACTCTATGTTTTAACTTCTTTGAAATGATGTTACTTAGCCGCAACACCATCTCAAAGAGGGGCAAATGTAGACATCACCCTTACCAATTATCCCCAAGCCTTACCCTATTCTTCTAAGCCAAAATCTTTTTTCTATCCAATCCAACTCTATGTTTTAACTTATTTGAAATGATGTTACTTAAAAGCAACACCATCTCAAAGAGGGGCAAATGTAGACACCTAAAATTGGCTTGCTTCGCAAAACAATTTCCCATGTCTCGACACCAATTTATCCCTCCTATTAATTAAATAAATTCATTTTATTTAATTAAGTTATCCCTAACCATCTGTCTATCCCTTGTGATCAATTAACCCACTTAATTTATCACTAGACCTTACAACACTATCCCTCATTAATCAAATAAATATTCTCAATATTTATATAGTTTAATTCTCCTTTTTCCTAATCCTCATTAATTAGATAAATCATGCTTATCTAATTAATCTAGCCTACTAATTGACCTACCCTAACCTACCCTAGCCTACCTCATCCTAGCCCTAAGATCAATTAAACAAAACCTTTGTTTAATTAATCCTAACCTCTCATTTGGGTGGTCAAACCTAGTTTAACACCCTTCCCCACATCCTCCAAATAAAAAATTGAAACATATCACACATCACATTTACTTCTCTTACAAACCCCTTACCTCACCCATCCGCATTCATTACCTCTTATCCCTAAATGAATTCTTAATTCATTTCCCATTCCCCAAATGAATTTTTAATTCATTTCCCATTCTTTCACACCCATACCTCATTTATCTCCTCTTTTCCCAAAATGAATAAAAGATTTACTTTTATTCCTAGCCCTTGATCTCATCCTTTAATCCTCACCCTCCATCCTCATTTCCAAAACTCTATAAATAAGACCCCTCTCTAAGCCATTTAGAGGGGACTTCTTCATGCATCAAACCTCTGCCAAAATCTCTCCACAATCTCCTCATCATACCATCATAATGCCAAAATCATGCCTCATTCCTATCTCCATCTCCATCTAATCCCTTAATCTATCAATCCCCATCTCATCTACATTGTGTTGCAAGAATTGAGCAATCCACATACATTTCAGTCATCATGGGTAAAATTTGAAGAGCTTGTGGGTGCAACTCCTTCCCTCTTGGATTTGTGAGTCAAAAGGAAGGTATAATCATGTGTTTTTGCATTTGATTCATATTTAAATCTTCATTTATTTTCTCATTGATCACATGATGTACTATTAGTTTTGGTCATGTCATCAAGGGGGGAAGTTACTACCTATTATGTTTTGAGAAAACCCAATACATTATTTTTCACAACATTTAAGATAGTTAAACAACATCTAGAATTTGATTTTCGTGTAAATTACTACCGTAGAAAGTATGACTTTGTAATGGTGGTTGAATGTGGAAGAGCACATGGCATTTGATGAAAATTTAGATGGGAGAGTATAATGGTACTTTAAATTGCCATGTTGGTGGAAGGCTCAGCTAAGGAGGTTGCTTCCTAATGGCCTATAATTAGGTAGAGCAAAAATATCTTGTTATAGGCTCATATTTAAGTACACTATAGAACTGATGTAGTTTAAGTAGGTTGAAAGCAACTTTTACCTTCCCATAATCAAGTGAATCCATGCAATTAATATATCAACCCAGATTTTTGTGAAGGTTTAATTTGACAGTTATGTCTAATATTTATGGAAAATATACTTCGAATTTAAAGTAATGATTTTGCCTTCGTTGGCATTTTGTATGACTTTGGAAAGGGGTTCATGATTTTTAAATTTGAAAAAGTACAACTTGAATTAGAAATTACTTCTGACACTTTTAGTCTAGCTAAACTTTGTTTTGCTCCCAATTCAAATTGACTCTATACATAGCAACAAAATTGGTAATACATGTGCAAAAATTGGGCCAACTTGGTTTCCTCTCCCTGAGATTAGAGACAACTTGTCTTAAGTTAGGGACCCTACCAGTTACCAACTCTTAGTTTTGTTGTTGAGAGATATTGGGAAATACAAGTGCATGAATTAGAAGAATATGGGACAATAAGTCGTCCTCATACTTTAGAAGATGTTGTCAACATAATAAGATGTTAAAGAACTATGCGGGATTAAGGCAAGTATAATAACAACAATTCTCCAAGGACATTCAATGTTGATTTGGGACCCTAGTAACTCCAAGAGCATCCTAGAACTTTGTTTTTGCTTGAGGATGAGCAAAATTGAGTGGGGGGACGGTCATGTCCCACATGAAATTTTCCATACTTGTACAATGTTGGCCGACTAAGATATGATAAGAAGCAAATACCATTAGTAAAGTGATTGATCAAGTGATATGAGACGATTCTAATATAAAATACTCATGTTTGAAATGAGTAAAGAAGGCTTGACTAAAATACTTTGCTTTGCTCTCAATTCAAATTGACTCTATACATAGCAACAAAATTGGTAATACATGTGCAAAAATTGGGCCAACTTGGTTTCCTCTCCCTGATATGAGAGAAAACATGTCTTAAGTTAGGGACCCTACTAGTTACCAACTCTTGGTTTTGTTGTTGAGATATTTTGGGAAATACAAGTGCATGAATCAGAAGAATATGGGACAATAAGTTGTCCTCATACTTTAGAAGATGTTGTCAACATTAAGATATTAAAGAACTATGCGGGATTAAGGCAAGTATTCTAACAATAATTCTCCAAGGACAAACAATGTTGATTTGGGACCCTAGTAACTCCAAGAGCATCCTAGAACTTTGTTTTTGCTCGAGGACAAGCGAAATTGAGTGGGGGGGACTATCATGTCCCACATGAAATGTTCCATACTTTTACAATGTTGGCCAACTAAGATATGATAAGAAGCAAATACCATTAGTAAAGCAATTGATCAAGTGATATGGGGCGATTCTAATATAAAATACTCATGTTTGAAATGAGTAAAGAAGGCTTGACTAATATACTTTGTTTTGCTCTCAATTCAAATTGACTCTATACATAGCAATATAATTGGTAATACATGTGCAAGAATTGGGCCAACTTGGTTTCCTCTCCTTGAGATGAGAGAAAACTTGTCTTAAGTTAGGGACCCTACCAGTTACCAACTCTTGGTTTTGTTGTTGAGAGATATTGGGAAATACAAGTGCATGAATCAGAAGAATATGGGACAATAAGTTGTCCTCATACTTTAGAAGATGTTGTCAACATTCAGATGTTAAAGAACTATGCGGGATTAAGGCAAGTATACTAACAACAATTCTCCAAGGACAAACAATGTTGATTTGGGTCCCTAGTAACTCCAAGAACATCCTAGAACTTTTTTTTTGCTTGAGGACAAGCAAAATTGAGTGGGGGGATTGTCATGTTCCACATGAAATGTTCCATACTTTTACAATGTTGGCCGACTAAGATATGATAAGAAGCAAATACCATTAGTAAAGTGATTGATCAAGTGATATGAGGTGATTCTAATATAAAATACTCATTTTTGAAATGAGTAAAGAAGGCTTGATTAAACAAGGAAATAGTAGCGATGAATATTAATGAGATTTATATTAAAGACAAAATGGCCAACTTCCTTTTGACGTCTTTGGTGAAATCTTTAAACGAACCAAAATAAAAATACTCATGTTTGAAATGACTAAAGAAGGCTTGATTAAACAAGGAAATAGTAGCGATGAATATTAATGAGATTTATATTAAAGACAAAATGGCCGACTTCCTTTTGACGTCTTTGGTGAAAGCTTTAAAGAAAACAAAATAAACATTAGTGGCCGACTCTCTTTTAAAAGAGCGCTAGTGAATAAGTCAAATATATATTATTTAAAGATAAAGAAAAGGTGCGATTACCATGTGAAAAGGTATGCGATTTATGAGGATCGATTAATCTTTAATGAGCAGTGATCAACATTTGTGTCTATTCATTATGAATAAGTGTATCCATTGTAAAGTGATATGTCTCTAGTCTAATTAGACACTTTGAGAAGATATAAAGAGGGACAAAAGGAGTGGTTACAAAGGAAGGAATTCAAGGAATATATTTCCGGTTCAAAAGAGTAGATCAGCCAACAAGAAAATATATAAGAAGAAATAAAGAAAAATATAAAGGTATGTACAACAATAATTGATTTCAACAGAGAAGTATTTATTATAGTCATTCCATCACACTATAATTCTATCATCCTCCCACTCTATTGATCTATTATTTTATCCTCCTATCTTCTATCATTATATCATATCTATTTTATCATTTTATCATTCTATTATCCCATCAGTCTATTCTATCCTTCTACTCTATTATCAATGTATCATTCTATCACTCGATTATTCTATCATTTGATTATTCTATCATTCTATCATTCGATTATTCTATCATTCTATTATTCTATCATTCTATTGTTATATTATTGAATCAATCAAATCAACTTATCTGCACTTAACAGATAAGAGCAGAACCAACAGTTAATACATTTACTTCAGGGAATATAGCAGTCTTATCTTTTAATTTAAATATTGTGGTATCCTCTATCATGATTGTTGTGTATAATGATATATTTATTGTTATGAATCTGGATGTATTTGTAATTTTCATCAAGCAACCATGAGGAATAATGAGGAATACAAGGAAGGGTTGGATGGTCCTCTTCTAAGCACACCACCTCATGGTTGAAGATTGATAGTCCCATGAGGCCAAGGGGGATGCAAGGTCTGCCCCACCCTTGGTATTAGAAGGGAAGGATACTCCAGAGACCCTACTATAGTTTCCCCTCAAACCTCTACCATGGTTGGCTATTGGGTTAAGGAGTCCCAATTATAGGGAGGAGAATAAGGGTGGTAAGATGAGGGGGAATGACTATAGGATTCCTCACTAGGTACATCCGCTCATGGATGGCAAGGGTCACATGAGGCCAAGAGGGATGGTATATCCACTCTTGGGCCTAGGTAGAGGATCACTTACGGCACCCTATCATGCCCCCTTATCCTAAACCTTTTTGGTTGGACTCCATTAATGAATCAAGTGTATCATATGATTAAGATAATGTTCCTAACCCTAGTAGGAAAGATCTATTTTATGGAAATGATTATCTAACATGATTGCAGGGTCTCAACTAGGATCTATCTTGTTCAACAATTTAAATTGGTAAATGATATCGCTAACTGTATTTCATTTCTTGTTTTGCTTGGAATTGTGATTTTAGGGGAAAAAATAGGGCATTTACAAAAGGGGACATTACAGACTTGGCATTATTGGACCTTTTCATGTAGGAACTAAGAGAAAAAAATATCATAACCTATTGGATCATAGCCCCAAATTAAAAAAAACACTCACCCAATAACAAACCCCTCATCATAGACCCTACTTTCCTTCCAAAAATAATAGATAGGAAAATGGTTTTTATATTAGAATATTATAGAACATTATTCTACAAACCCCTTGCTGCATGGCACACTTTTCCCCCAAGTACCTCGTGCAGTTGTACTACTACAATGTATTAAGCATGAGGATCATTTAAAATGTGAACTAGGGTAATTTGAAACAATCTATACTTGATAATAGTATGGTTATAATAGGTAATAACAAGACATTGTTGGACCCTTCTCAAGCAAGAAATAAGGGCCACAACTCTTAATAACCCACTCGATCATAAACCCTAAAAACATTCACCCAATAATGAACACTCTTCACACCTTTCTTTCCCCCCCAAGGAAATTTGAAAGGTACATAATATATTGGAATATTGAAGAGGCCTCAAAGTCATATGGAATGATATATTTCAAAATCATATGGAATTACATATGTGAAGTATGATAATAGCATAGCATTTGTTGTTGGACATTCAACTATATAGAACATTATTCCACAAACCTCTTTCTGCATGGCATACCTTTCCCACAAGTATCTCGTGCAATTTTAATGTTATAATGTATTAAGAATGAGGATCATTTGAAATGTGAACTAGGATAATTTGAAACAATCTATAATTGATAATGGTATGATAATAATAGGTAGTAACAAGACATTGTTGGATCCTCCTCAAATAAGAACTAAGGGGCACAAATCTTATAATCCATTGCGTCATAACCCAAATCAACAAAAACATTCACCCAATAACAAATATTTGTCGAACACCCTTGCCACACACCTTTCTTTCCCCCCAAAACTAATTGAAAGGAACATATTATATTGGAATATTAAATGAGCCTCAAAGTCATATGGAACTACATATGTTGAGTATGAAAATAACATAGCATTTGTTTGTTGTACATGACTTCATCATCTAGTTATGCCAAGAGGTATAACTATAATGGCAGCAAGTGGTGACCATGAAAGAATAGTTGAAAGAAAAACTACTTAGAATTGACATGACTTTAAATAATAAATAAAATATTAAGTAAATCTATTAAAATAGTTATTTATCATATATTATTTAAGATTTCATGTGCATGGTTTTATTTAATGAAATAACTTTAAGTAATAAATAAAATATTAAATAAATCTATTAAAATAATATAATAAATAAAATACTAAAATATTTATCATATAAAATTTATGTGTCAAAAGTAAAATAAAACAAGGGCTGCAGTGTAGCTGCAGTCCCTACCTTGCATTGCTATATATATATATTCAATTGTAATGTCCCCTTCTAGTGAGTCCAAAGTTTTGCTTTGACCTTGCACAATTCAACTCACAAAAGAGAACATTAGAGTTCCATTTTCTTTTCATTTCATCATATTAACAATATAATCATTATTCATCCATATTCAACTTGTATATTCATGTCCTTATATAATGTTCCCAACTTATCATTTGTTCATACACTTAATTGTCTAAGGATTTTAGCTATCACATTCATTGAATTACAACATTCATTTCACTATATTCAATTTTAAGAATGTTCACATCTATATCCATATTCCATTCATATATGTATGGAGATTTACCTTATTTCTACACTCCTATTTATTCTCATATTATTATACCTATTCTATATGCATACTTATAGAGAGAATGTATATACATCATTGATGGTAATATATTTCAATTATTATCCTGATATAAGCAGTATTCATTTATTTATATTCATATTATTCTTCTACAACATTTATATCACCTAACCTATTAATAAGGAAAGTGCACGTACCTCTTTATGCTACTTGTCTTGTTGAATCTGCTCACTGGATTCTATTCTCTTTCACCTATTCTTTAATATTTATATATTATAGTATTTGTTATAATCTCTCTCTCTCTCTCTCTCTCTCTCTCTCTCTCTCTCTCTCTCTCTCTCTCTCTCTCTCTCTCTATATATATATATATATATATATATATATATATATATATATATAGATATTTACTTGAATAATTCCTCCCTATATATATATTTATGATATCTTTATGACTGAAAAATATATATATAAATATAATACGGATCTAATTATATTTATTTATCAATATTCTTTTTTTATTTATTTCCCATATCTTAGATTCACATCATTATCTTATAGTTTATATCATTCTTATTTACTTTCACGCATGAGACAATTAACTAATATTTAATTTTACTTCTAACTAATACTTAATTTAACTTCTAATCTTAATTCATTTACTAGAATATTACTAACATATATTATATTCTATATTTAAATACTTAATGAAAAACATACCTGATATAATTGTAGACTTACCTTGTATGTCCCGTATCTTCCTTGTAATTTCTCTTTGCTGTGTCTTTGATAACTCTCAATGCTGTTATTATTTATTATTTATTGATCTGTTGTTTTTCTTTTTCTTCAATTCCTTTTTTTTTCTCCTTCGCTGTTCCTCATATATATCTGATTATGATTCCCTATTTAAGTGTTTGATGGGCTTGTCCCCAACCGTCACCACTATTGGTGATAATAATTACCATTAATATATTTGCTCACTTAATTTGTTAAACACCATTTACTAAGGAATCAGTGTCTGTTTTAAGAGGCCCAATCCTCACATATACATAAAGTCCCTTTTATAATATGCAATGAAAATATATATTCATTATTTATGTTTATATTTATTATCATATTAATATATTATATGTTATATAATTTATATTTAGATTTGATAATTATAATCATAATATTATCTTATGATAATTATGATTAAATTGCTATTATTTCTTTTTATATTTTAAAATATTCATATAATAATAATAATATTTTAATAATATATATTATTTCGAATTGATATTTACTACGGTAATTTAGTTGTTTTCTTTATCAGGATGTTTAAATCTTTAATTTAAACAATGCCTTAATATGGGGACATGACATCCCTCCCCACTCAAGATTGCTTGTCCTCAAGCAATCACAATGAGTTACCTTGCACTTTAACACTTATCTTCAATGTGTTGAGACAAAGTCATGGTTTGATTCCGGGTGAAAGAGAATTTGTAATCAAAAGTGTATTTGTTTGATGTTTTGATTAACAATGATGGGATGATTTGAGAGTATTGAGATTCCAAGATGCATCTTGATCTTTGGTCATGAGATTCGGTCTCATATGTTATTAACCTCGAAATTGCGAATAGTTAAGTTCTTTGAGGAGTAACTGATTATATAATGTCATGATCAAAGAAGATTTGATTTGACTTTGAATAGCAATAGGATTGAGGACATTTAGTTAATCAAATGAATGCAAGAAGGAAGAATTTTTCATTGTTTAAGGAAAACTTTGGGAGTATTGATATTCTGAGATTAGAGATTTGAAATGAAATAATATTAATAAAAATCCCAAAAGATGAATCTAATGATGTTGTAAGTAAGACTTTGATTGCTTAAGCAAGTTGATAATAAGCTAACGTATAGCATGATCTTGGGGGTTGATGATGAGATAATGTCCCCCCCCTTAAATCCTTCTCCTTAGGTTTTACCCTAAAGCCTTCTCCTTAGGTTTTACCTTAAGGCCTTCATTAATCTTTAGGTGTATCCTTGTGATCCAATTCTTCTAGGCCCAAAGGCAGAACCCTTCAACTAAAAGACAGAACCCCTTTGGCCCAAGTGAACATTTCATTTCCATCATGAGTGGCATATCTAGACGAGCACATTTCTCTCTAGACCCAAAGGCAGAACCCTTCACTAAAAGGCAGAACCCCTTTGGCTGATGTGGACTTATCATTTCTCATCATGAGTGGCATATCTAGAAAAGCACATCTCTCCTAGACCCAAAGGCAGAACCCTTTAACTAAAAGGTAGAACCCCCTTGGCTCATGTGATCTTATTAATTCCATCATAAGTGGCGTATCTAGAAGAGCACATTTCTCTCTAGACCCAAAGGCAGAACCCTTCATTAGAAGGAAGAACCCCTTTGGCTTATGTGGACTTATCATTCCTCATCATGAGTGGCATATCTAGAAGAGCACTTCTCTCCTAGACCCAAAGGCAGAACCCTTCACTAGAAGGTAGAACCCCTTTGGCTCATGTGAACTTATTACTTCCATCAAAGTGACATATCTAGAAGAGCACATTTCTCTCTAGACCCAAAGGCAGAACCCTTCATTAGAAGGCATAACCCTTCATTAGAAGGCAGAACCCCTTTGGCTTATGTGGACTTATCATTTCTCATCATCAGTGGCGTATCTAGAAGAGCACTTCTCTCCTAGACCCAAAGGCAAAACCCTTTAACTAAAAGGTAGAACCCCCTTGGCTCATGTGATCTTATTAATTCCATCATAAGTGGCGTATCTAGAAGAGCACATTTCTCTCTAGACCCAAAGGCAGAACACTTCATTAGAAGGCAGAACCCCTTTGGCTTATGTGGACTTATCATTCCTCATCATGAGTGGTGTATCTAGAAGAGCACTTCTCTCCTAGACCCAATGGCAGAACCCTTCACTAGAAGGCAGAACCCCTTCGGCTCATGTGAACTTATTACTTCCATTATAAGTGACATATCTAGAAGAGCACATTTCTCTCTAGACCCAAAGGTAGAACCCTTCATTAGAAGGTAGAACCCCTTTGGCTTATGTGGACTTATCATTTCTCATCATGAGTGGCGTATCTAGAAGAGCACTTATCTCCTAGACCCAAAGGCAGAACCCTTCACTAGAAGGCAGAACCCCTTCGGCCCATGTGAACTTATTACTTCCATCATAAGTGGCGTGTCTAGAAGAGCACATTTCTCTCTAGACCCAAAGGCAGAACCCTTCACTAGAAGGCAGAACCCCTTTGGCTTATGTGGACTTATTATTTCTCATCATGAGTGGCATATCTACAAGAGCACATCTCTCATAGACCCAAAGGCAGAACCCTTCATTAGAAGGTAGAACCCCTTTGGCTCATGTGAGTTACTTGTCCATTTGGTTGTTGTTGTTATGTGTGTTGTACCTTCTTGAGTAAGATTGCATCAAATTTCCTCACAGGATGGCAGGTCGAATGCTCTGATACCACTTGTAATGTCCCCTTCTAGTGAGTCCAAAGTTTTGCTTTGACCTTGCACAATTCAACTCACAAAAGAGAAAATTAGAGTTACATTTTCTTTTCATTTCATCATATTAACAATATAATCATTATCCATCCATATTCAAGTTGTATATTCATGTCCTTGTATAATGTTCCCAACTTATCATTTGTTCATACACTTAATTGTCTAAGGATTTTAGCTATCACATTCATTTCACTATATTCAATTTTAAGAATGTTCACATCTATATCCATATTCCATTCATATATGTATGGAGATTTACCTTATTTCTACACTCCTATTTATTCTCATATTATTATACCTATTCTATATGCATACTTATAGAGAGAATGTATATACATCATTGATGGTAATATATTTCAATTATTATCCTGATATAAGCAGTATTCATTTATTTATATTCATATTATTCTTCTACAACATTTATATCGCCTAACCTATTAATAAGGAAAGTGCACGTACCTCTTTATGCTACTTGTCTTGTTGAATCTGCTCACTGGATTCTATTCTCTTTCACCTATTCTTTAATATTTATATATTATAGTACTTGTTATAATCTCTCTCTCTCTCTCTCTCTCTCTCTCTCTCTCTCTCTATATATATATATATATATATATATATATATATATATATATATATATATATATATATATATATATATATATATATATATATATATATAAATATAATACAGATCTAATTATATTTATTTATCAATATTCTTTTTTTATTTATTTCCCATATCTTAGATTCACATTGTTATCTTATAGTTTATATCATTCCTATTTACTTTCACGCATGAGACAATTAACTAATATTTAATTTTACTTCTAACTAATACTTAATTTAACTTCTAATCATAATTCATTTACTAGAATATTACTAACATATATTATATTCTATATTTAAATACTTAATGAAAAACATACCTGATATAATTGCAGACTTACCTTGTCTATCCCATATCTTCCTTGTAATTTCTCTTTGCCATGTCTTTGATAACTCTCAATGCTGTTATTATTTATTATTTATTGAACTGTTGTTTTTCTTTTTCTTCGATTCCTTTTTTTTTTCTCCTTCGCTGCTCCTCATATATATCTGATTATGATTCTATATTTAAGTGTTTGATGGGCTTATACCCAACCGTCACCACTATTGGTGATAATAATTACCATTAACATATTTGCTCACTTAATTTGTTAAACACCATTTACTAAGGAATCGATGTCTCTTTTAAGAGGCCCAATCCTCACATATATATAAAGTCCCTTTTATAATGTGCAATGAAAATATATATTTATTATTTATGTTTATATTTATTATCATATTAATATATTATATGTTATATAATTTATATTTAGATTTGATAATTATAATCATAATATTATCTTATGATAATTATGATTAAATTGCTATTATTTCTTTTTATATTTTAAAATATTCATATAATAATAATATTATTTTAATAATATATATATTATTTCGAATTGATATTGACTACGGTAATTTAGTTGTTTTCTTTATCGGGATGTTTAAATCTTTAATTTAAACAATGCCTTAATATGGGGACATGACATCAATATACCTGCAGGAAGAATTGAAGAAAAAGTGTTTTATGTTGGACACCTGACTCTTTGAGGATTCATAATTTGGCAGAGCTGTAGAAAACATTTTTGCACTATCCTTTTTGCTAAGGTATAGCAATGCAGGGATAACAAATAGGCTAACAGCCAATTAAGTTGGTTGGCACTAAAAATTGTGTTGCATTGATTTAGTCCATTCATTAACACAAAAGCACAACACAAGCAAATAATACAAAATAGTATAAAATTAATAATTCTGACTAAAGACAATGCATTAGCTTTCCTAACATGCTTACTCAAGTTATCAACTTAGATCTAGACTTATTGGATTCACATTCACCAAATCCATCTTCAAACCAGACTAAGAAGTAAATCATCTGTCTTCTTCCCTTTCTACTCGGAGTCTAGTCTTGTCAATCCAATGTCTTGCATTGTCTACATTTTGAGCTTTGAGAGCATGAATATAAGGACTGATTTCCCTTTTTATTTATAGTTTACATCAATCTCCTATTTGGCAAAAATTTTGGAGGTTTGCCTTAAGCACTTCTATACTAACAAGAAATGCCTCAATCCAATCAGATTGATCTTCAAACAGAGAGGAAGGGCTCCCACTTCACAACTAAGTCCACAAAAATGATTAGAAGTGGTAACACCCTCCATCTCTTTTTCTTCTCCTCTACTCTCTCTATGGTTTTCTATCAAACCTCTCACCCATTGTCACAATTTCTTGCTATCCACTAACAAATCCAAATTCCAAACTCAACGAATAAACATATATAGCAAAACAAGGTGAGATGAATTGGTCTAGTGGGCATGCTGAAATCTGATGGTGGGGTGGGGACAGATCGCAATAAAGAAGTTGCATGGGTATCCACCCCTTCAACTTTAGCCATTTAAATTTAAGATATGGAAACATTTGGAGGGAGTCTAGGCTGGCATATGCATGGCCACAATCAGTTATGTTCTATTTGTTAATTATGTTTTTTGGTTTTCCAATGTTTCTTAATTAATTATTATGTTTTGTTGTGTGGGCATCCTTATTGAAGTAAAGAGCGTTCTAAACTGAAACCATAGAAAAGTAATAATCCAAATCAAAGCAGAGAAAAACACAAGAAAGAAACTAATAGTAACTGTAGATAAGGAAAACAAATGAAGTTGCAAAATACAAACCAAATGCATAAATACACAAAGTTATACCTTCAAATGTGATCCCTCTCCTTGATAGGGTGGAAGGAGTTGCAGCGAAACTCCTTAGATTTTACCCAAGTTGATGAAATGTGGATTGCTCTTGCTTTCAACACAATATGATGAGAGATTGGAGGATAGATTGATAGGTTGGATAAAGATGAGAGATAAAACTAGAGTGATTTTGGCATTATGAGGGTATGATGAGGAGATTTGAGAGAAATTTGGGCATGATAAGGATGCAAGAAGAAGTTGTTATGAATGACTTAGAGAAGGGTCTCATTTGTAGATTTTTGGAAAATGAATGGAATGTGAGGATTAAAAAATGAGATCAAGGGCTAGAAATGCTTGAGAGTTAGGGTTAGGATTGGATTCATAGCCTTGTGACAAATGTCACAACAGCAGTGGATGAGAGAGATCAAGGGTTGAGATTTGGTCAATGGTTTTGGAGGGCTCTCATTATTCGTAAATTTTAAATTCACATGGGGAAAGGTGTGAAGGATGAAAATGAATTAAAAGAGTAGATATGACAAGTGAATTAAAAATTCAACTCATGGGGGAGTGTGAATTAAAAATTCACTTTTATGTGGAGATGTGAAGGTTGAAGGACACATGTACACTTACATGTGTAAGAGGGCGATAAATGATGTGTAAGGAGGATTTGACCCTTTGAATAAAAAATTGATTTTTATTCAAAGGTGTGTGGGAGGATGGGATAAGCGAGGTTAATTAAGTGTTAAGCTTAATTAATTTAGGTCTAGGGGATAGGTAGGCTAGGGTAGCTAATTAAATAATTGATATTTAATTAACTAGGATACGGATAGGTTGATTAATAGGGTAAATTAATTAGATAAGCATGATTTATCTAATTAATAGAGATTAGGGAGATGGACAAATTAGCTAAATAAATATTAGGAATATTTATTTAATCAATGAGGATATAGTTATAAGGTATAGCGATAAATTAAGTGAATTAATTGATCACAACGGATGGATAAATGGCTAAGGGTAGATAATTAGGGATAAATTAATTAAATAAAATGAATTTATTTAATTAATAGGAGGGATAATTGTTGGTGTAGAGACATGGGAAATTGGTTTGCAAAGCAAGTCAATTTTAGGTGTCTATAGTAACCAAAAGAAATATAAATACCAAAAAAATAGTTTGTATTATGATCAAGTTATCACTGATATGCTGTAACATGAAATGTAACAGAATGTATAACAGAGCAAAAAGTGATCTAGGATATGTCTTGACACAAATATCATTCCCCACAAATGATTCACTAGTAGAGACTGCCAATACTAACAAAGGTAACACTGAGCTTGCTGGAAGGATTTCCCTAGTTGACAAGATCAGTAGTGTGGAATGCTGAATGGTCCTCGATGAGTGGTGGAACAGAGAGATGTCCACTTGAGAGTTTATCACAATGGAAACACTTTGAAGTTGTGAGCCAGTCTTCACTACAACATGTTTGTGCATGGTTACCAACTAAGTTACTAATTAACAATCTGATGGATGCAATTTGAGATTTGATTCATTACATATAATCCCTATAGATGGGAAAAATAAGCACAAGTAATGTTCCAAATCCAGTTTACCAACCTCCTTACCGTGCACACATTGAAATGCATCAGCCAGGAAATATCCATCTATCTGTAAAACCCCTAAAAATGACATTTGACTTAATAATTTTCTATCATCTGCAAAATACATGTTGACCTGTATTTGTTACCAAATACAAGCAGCAGAATGGAGAAAACATTTTGATACATGATTCTTAAGGCAATACTCGCGAATGCAGTTTCCTAGAAAAACACAACCGATCAAGAAAGGAATAGAAGTCATTGTTTGAGCACTTAAGTCAAAGAGGGAAACCCCATCTCAAGCAACTCAGTATTTTTTATCACTGAATGATATTACAGCCAAATTAGAATAGATAAACCCTAAATTTTGTCAGAAAAATGCTGAAGTGGTATATAAGGTTAAAATTCTGCGAAATGCATTAAGGAATCTACATACTCCTTTGAAAACCAACAAAGATTTATTGTAATAGCACTCAAATTTTGATGTCAGAAGCAGTTGTGGATTTGACACGCTGTCTATTTCTGAGGGCTGCCTAAATATCACAACAAAACAAGAGTTTGAAGAAAAGGTTCCCTAGAGTAGCAGGTGGAGCATGACCAGAGCTTCTAACCAAACCCTAACTGTGTCTGCCTGAGCCTGCACAGATTGCTCTACTACTTTATCCACTCCCCCCACAGTTTATCTCAGGGGAACTTCTTTATGAAATTTAACAGACTATTCTACTTATCTGAGCATTTATGCTGCTGTGATTTTAAACCCATTTAGGCCAACAGATATAATACTGCCCTGTGTTTATTTTTCATTGGCCTGAGTTTGGATCATGGTAAAGAATGGTGAGACCGCATTGATATATCTGCTGCATAAATAGAAACATACTAAGGCTATTCCAAGATAGATAATAGCTGATACAGAGGACCATTTCTGTTACTTCTTATGTCAGCTGTATCATAATCCTTTAGAAATTAAAATACAAGATTAGTGATCAAAAATTGAAACTTCAAAATGCTATTTTCTTAATCCTTGACAAGTTTCGAAGGAGAAACCAAAAATTTGAAGTCATTTGACAATGATAACATCACAAAAAAAAATGATTAAATTCATTTTCACAATAAAAGCCACTTTCTTATTCTCTGGTATCATCTATAGTAGGTGATCACATACAAAGCTTGTAAATCTAAATAACAAAAGAGTATAAACAGTACCAAATACAAAATTTTGAATTTTGCAATTCATTGAAGGAACAAAGTCATTCAATAATGGTAAAAGAAAAGTATGTTTTCGTTACTTTTCCATGTAACCTTTGCAGAAGTTGTTGTTGAAATAGCTCTATAGAAGCCTTTACACAGAAGAAATGAGAGACTTTCCATAACTTATCTCTGTTCTGCTACACAGTAACTTCCAAAATCATGAAACCTGAATAGGGTAACCTTTTTTTGAAATTATTTAGAAACATATTGGAGAAGAACATTGAACTTAAGAACACCTAATAAACATATTGTCTGCTTGATTGTGAGATTTGAAACTATCGTTGATGACTTGAGATCTGAACTCATTGTCATTTTTTGTTGATGCCAAGACATAAAAATTCATCCGTACTGCCATCAAATCAGTGCATTCTTCTACAGAAGTTCTGTTAATAAATAATAAAGAACAGACCAGACAAGATCAAGAGTGAAAAAGTTAGTAACCCATTACTGCAGAAAATTATAAACAAAAATTCCTGCATCCTCTTTCACTACTAGCAAATTCCATTGCGGAGGTCCCCCAACAGGTGTAGAATGCCATGAATCCATCTCAATGCTTTCGCCTTCAGGTCATTTCCACAGGCCTTAAATGCAAGACCCTGACCATTTTCTGAATTTGTTCTCACAGGCAAACAAATAGATATTCAAAATGATTGAAGTATATTTTGGTACCACGGAGATTTTATAGGCACAATTGCTATAATTCTCATAGGTTTTGGAGTTTTCTTTGCAATTATGTTTAGTATATGCATCAAGGTATTGAACCAGAAAAGGTGGGCCATTGTTTCACAATTTTATTTTTATTTTCACCTTAGAAAGTAAATGTAATGGTTGAGCTAGATGATAGTTCTTCCTCTTGCTGATAGATCAATGGCCTACCATGAGTTATTTTAGGGAGCAATACAATTTTCAATTATGGAATATAGATAGGCTATATCGTTATGTAGTAGTTTGTATATTTTCTTGCCATCACAATGAAGTGGTTAAATACATCTCAATTGTTTTGATCCTGCAAACAGTTTTTTGATAGTAGTATTTATGATTATAATTTTCAATTAAGTTAATGATTTACAATCATGATTTCTGATTTAAATGCAATGGAAATTTATTATCATAAGAAGCATATGAAAGTAGGTTATGATTATTTATTTACCATTCAAAAAATAAATTCTATATCCTTTTTACATTTGATTGTTAGGATTTTCATAAATTAAAGAATATTATGTATTTTTAATTATTCCCAACCCTTAATTCATTTCTTTTTTACTATTGCAGCTAAGGATTGCCGCATTTGTGTGCATATCAAAATTTGTGAGCATATCAAAGTTAACGCAAATAGGGTTTGGCATCATGTCTTGCGACACCACAAGGGGAGACCCCTTCCGAGGTGAAATTCCCCTAGGGTTCCTAGGTGTTGCAAAAAATGCTCTTGCCCTTAAGGCGAGATCTAACAACTAGTCGCAAGTAGAAACTCTAACCTAACTCAAATAATACTAAAAATTAAATGTGATAACAAACTTTAGACTAATCTCCACAACTATTGAAAAATTGGAACAAAACTTAAATTCTAAACACAAATTAAAACGTTTGCAAAGACATTTAATGTAGAAGTGAATTAAAATAAATTTTAACTAATAAATATGCTAAGTCGATTTAAAATATTACAAAAATAACAATTTACCTAAAAATACACAAATCAGCCCATGTAAATTAAATTGATAATTAATTAAATTAAATTGATTTAATATCATAAGAAAAATAAACCTAAAATACAACTATAGACACCTAAAAATGGTCACAATCATCTCTCGTTATCACCAACATAATAAACTGGTCCAAATCGAATAAATCCCACCATTTCATACTACGCATATGTTAATTAAATAATTCATAATTATTCAATTAATATTTCCTCATCTCCTTTTATCACAGAAAAATCATTTTCTTCTACTACAGTCCAAAAATCTAAAATCTGTTTAAAAGACCATAGTTCATGTTCACCTTCCAAAAATTAAATAAATATATACCTATTTATTTAATTGCCTATTTTATCCATTTTTAATTACTTTTGCAATCAATCACTAAATTATTCCTAAGTGTGTGTGCATGGGTTAATTAAATTAATCCTAGATTGCCCCTTTCTCCATGTTTCTAGATGGGCACTTGTCATCTCATTGTTGGCAATATGTGTTATCATTGATGTCAACACTCAGAGTGATGTTTGCACTCAGCTTGTGGTTGTCTGATGTGGTTGATGTCAATGTTTATGTTGATGATATACTAAGGTGGTAACAGAGATGCAGTGATGATGCTGATGATGTTCTATGATGCTAATGTTCAGTGATGTTCCTAATGTTCAAGTTGGATAACATGACTTGCTAATGTTCATGGTTGGATTTTATGTCTTGATTAATGTCAAATAAAGTTGCATTGAGCATGTGTGTGGTCAACAGAGATTATTTCATGATGAAATATTAAGATGGGAATTAGAAGCATAAAGATGAATGATGATATATTTAGATGGGAATTAGAAGCTATGCTGAGGTTGAGAAGATGTCTGTGATGACCTGTAGCATGTTTTATGCTCTTTCCCGATGATCCTAAGAAAGCATGAGTTGCTACAAGAAAGTTCTTGCATCCAGATGTTGGTGAAGATTTCCGCTACAGGAAGCTACCTGAAAGACTGCTTAGTAAAATGCTTTGCATTCCTCCTCATTTGAAAATATGGTCATGCAGTTTAGAAGTTAAGTTCAACATGATGTATAGATGCTAAATCCAAAGTTTCATGTCATTTGATCCTCCATGGTGAAATTTGTGAGTGACAGAGTTTCGATATGTGATATGGCAACATAGTGTGATGATGAAGGTTGTTTGGAATGCTATGCATTCCTCCCCAATGATAGATATGACTGTGCAATTTCAAGTGTATGTTCAGAATAGTGTATGAGTGAATCCATATGAGTTTTAGATGGTTTGGAGGTCCCCAAGTTTAGTTTATAAATGATAGATGTGATATAGGTAGTTTTGGATGCCTAGTTGTTCCCATGATACATGTTGATGATGTGCGCCAACTTGTTGTTGCATGAAATGGTACATTGATTGATTGAAGATGATTCTAATGATCTTGTAATGTCTCTACTTTCTACGCAAAGTGATTTCTACTCTCTCTAGAACTGGTTGTGGTCAGGGATGATGATATTGCTAGGTTATGCCTTTACATGGCCAACCGAAGAATATTGGAGATGTGCGCCACAAATTTTTTTCTTTGTGGAGTTCAAGGAGTGTTTGGAGAAGGTTTATAGGTCCTGCCAACTCATCTAGAAGAAGAAAAAGTAATGCTTAATCATTCATGAGTACCGACAAGATGAAATGACTGTTTTGCTACAAGCCTCATGTGTTCTTTCTTAAGGGTGACCTAATTCAAATTTGTGAAGCGTGTAGATGTTATTCCTTGAAGAATGATTCTACGAAGTGTAACATACTAATTCTCAAACAAGACATAAAACAAAATTTTTCCAAGAGATAAATAAACATATAAATCATTAAGTGAAAAAGATTAAATTTTTTTTTGAATTAAAATATTCTCAAGGAACCAAAATACATCATATAACCATAACTTCCTTTTTGAATATACAACATGTATTCAAAATTAATTTACAAATTTTGTTTTTCAATTACAATAATCTATCCTTGAAAAAATTTACATAGTTTATGAAATACAAGTCACATATCAAATATGCACACTGCATCTAGAATTATGATATCCATATCACAAGACTTAGTGAGCCTTCTACTAGAGAGAGAGCATCTTCCATGTGCTTTACCTCCAACCATAGACTAGCGGTTCCCCACACACCTTCCTTCCTAAAAGTGCCTGTAACCTTCACGAAGAGTATAGACATAAGGTAACCAACTAGTATTTTCCATCTAAGGATTGATGTTGTATCCTATATAACACTATTAATCACACAACTCTAGACAATCCTCTAGCTAAGTATGATCATATCGAAAGGTTATGATATCTAGACATGGTGAACCGACTAATGCATGCACAAACGTATGCATTACTTTGGCCAAAGATTCTATATAAATAGATGTTTATAGTAAACATAGTCGTATTGTCCACCCACCTCTAACTCAACTTGGATATAGTTATCACATCCTACTGTTTGACTTGGTCAACTTGGTTCATTTGATAAACAGTTTAACAATACAGTCTTATCTAACTCAAATTCTAGTCTACCTTACTTAGATTAATTCTCCTGATACTGTCATTTTTAGAATCTTGAAAATAGATTATAACCCATAATCAATTGAAAGAGTTAGAAACATAAACTGTAAATGTAAAAATAATTGAAACAACATAACAACGATACCAAGAGATTGGTGTGAAATGATCGAATGGAAAAATAGCATCAAGTAACTCTCTCCAATATCGAATGAAAATACAAGCTAGGTAACATGCTTAGATAGACTAGGGAGATGGAGGAGGTGGCAACACCGACCAATGAGGAGCAACCATATATTGGACTAAAAATATCAAAGTATCTTCCCAAGATAGCTAATGGATGCTCACATGTAGGAACGTGACACCCCATAATCCTCTCATCTAATAAAACATGCTTTATTAACCTAAGCAAGCTTAAATAAATGTGTAGGAAAAAACTTGTAAAAAGTAATAAAAAACCTACACTAACACCCCCCCTTAAGTAGAGTTTAGGTGGGTAAAAAGAAAAGCCCCCCAGAAGGGAGAAAATCCCCCCAAAGTAGAGAGAGTGAAAGAGACTATGAAACCCCCTCATAATGAAGTAGCTCCGGTGTCAAAGTAGGATGCCCATATATGAATGTTAGAGATGATCCATTTGTGGCAAATGACATTTCTCCCTTTAGGAAGAAACAACTCCAATGGTGAATGCCAAAGTAACTCCCACTCAAAGAAGCAAGGTGAGGAAGGAAGCCTCATGATGTATCTTGTCTTAGAACTCTATTCAAGTGTTGGCAAGCTGATGTTGAAATGAGTCACAATGAAATCAAGAGTCTCAAATCTAACTGAAACAAGTGACCTCTCAAAATCATGTGAAGACTGATGAAGAACAAGATCCAAAGAACTAATGTATGATAGTGGAATGTCAATGCACGCCATGTGGCTACAATGTAAATCCCACAAGATGTCCTACAAAGAATCATTGGAAGCCTTTGGTGGAGCCTCTCTAAACTATGTAGTAATAAAAGGCTCAATGACAAAAGAACTTCCATGAAAGAGGAATGATAACCCCTCAAATGTGTCCTCCAAATCTGAAATGTGAGACTCCAAAAACAAATATGCAATGTCAGATAAACAAGAATCCCAATTGGGAAGACTGTAATGATCCTATTGCAAAGAATCACTGGAAGCTCTCAAAGAAGCATCTCTAGAATCTGATGAAGCAAAAGGTACAATAGGAATGTCCTTAACTATAGATGGGGCATCAATGTATGTCAACCAAATAGACTGATCATCCCATGAGGATGTGTCCACACAAGAAGGGGCAACAAAAGTCTTAGTATTATCCACAAGAGCTTGGTCATACAAGGAAACATCACTATCAAATGAAGATCCAAAGTCTCCATACAATTGCTAGATGATGGTCCAAGCAGTGAAAGGGCACTCAATGTGCTCTACGTGATGTAGAATATCCTCAGAAATAGTAATACATATTAGTCCATAGGCCATGTCATTATTGTTAAACCATGGATTCTTTTGTTCATAGTCACTTGGTTCAGGAACGAGTCCAAGGAGATGGGGCAACAACTCCTACTCAAGGCATTGATTCTTTATCCCTTGTTCCCAAGACAAATAGTTCTCTGAGGTTAGCTTAACAAGAGAAGGATGAAAATAACCAAGATCCATGATGAACCCCCAAAATGATTACAATAGCCCCATAAAAGATGTAACTCAAAGAGAGCACATAAGACACCTTTCCACTCAATCAACGAACCCCCCCAAGAAAATATGATTTAGCACTCTATATTTAGTGTGATTACAATTGTTACCAGCAAGAAATACTGTGTGGACTTGATCTCAATCCTATTACAAATCCTGAAAAAGAGCATATGCTGAAAATACAACTTTGGCACAATACCAAGTGAAATAAATAGCACAACTACAAGGTACACAAAAAAAATGCACTTTCAAAAAAGAATCACCTTGATCCGAGGTTTTATTCAAAAGTTATGCTTCTTCGAAGTTCCCAAAATGAGAATTGTGCAGTGTTATGAGTGAGAATTTGCAATTTCTAGAAATTCTCTACATCAAAATCAAAAAATGTCTAGACTAGTGCATAGAGAACAAAAAAATAGCCAAAATAAAAAAAAATTCTCCAGAAATGGAGTCCGTATGAGCAAGAATAGAGAATTTCAAAACCACCTTCAAATCTGCAACTGCCAATGGACAGGGGGTCTAGTGTAGATTTCTAAGATCGTTTCTACAAAATATATAAGCTGCATGCAAAAAATAAAAGATAGCCAGATGGTTTTTCAATCCTACAAACAAAACCCAGAAGGCATTTTTCCTTCTGATGTACAGAAGATGCAGATCTAATGTAGAAAGAATGCCTTTAGCAACAAAAAAACAACCCCAGCAACCAAAAAATGGCATGCAAAGAATGAATCAGCTACCTAAGACAAGCAATGGCATGTTGTAATCTGCAATATTGATTAAAACATAAAATATGGAAGCCAGTTGTCAGATTTGAGCTTCAAAAAACTTGTTTGCAAGTATGGCCAACGATCTCCAAAATGAGTGAAATGAAAGCCAAAAATGACTTTCAAGAGCCTCTCGGATGCAATGGAATAGTCAAAAATTCTACCAGACTACCTGAAGATGCTGCAATCACCCAGATCTCATACATGTAAAAACAATATTACTGGATCTTCACAAATCCTTTTTGATTCTCCAAATTGTTTGAAAACACAAGAGAAGAGCATATGGGATTTACACGATCTATACAAAGAATCTAACTTTACAAAAATTGCTCTAATACCATGTTAGAATTCGTAAAATAGATTATAACCCAGAATCAATTAAAAGAGTTAGAAACATAAACTATAAATGCAAAAGTAATTGAAACAACATAACAACGATACCAAGAGATTGATGTGAAATGCTCAAATGGAAAAATAGCATCAAATAACTATGTCCAATATCAAATGAAAATACAAGCTAGGTAGCATGCTTATATAGACCAAGGAGATGGAGGAGGTGGCAACACCGACCAATGAGGAGCAACCATCTATCAGACTAAAGATAGTAAAGTATCTTCCCAAGATAGCTAATGGATGCTCACATGTAGGAAGGTGACACCTCATAATCCTCTCACCTAATAAAATATGCTTTATTAACCTAAGCAAGTGTAAATAAATGTGTAGGAAAAGCCTTATAAAAAGGAATAAAAAACCTACACTAACAGTCATTCGTACTACAAGGCTTTATGGATTGACTATCGATCCAAAGGTACCTCTTTTCATACTTGCACAATCCGAGGTCTATGACTTGTCGACATCTACTCCTCAAGTCCATGACTCAAGTCGATTGTAATAAAACAATTTGGTTTCTCTATAAAGAAATATCACCATTGACTAAGTACAAAATTTTTTAGACAAACTTATTTCATACATTCAGACTCAGGGTTCTCGACCCTTCCTTGTCGACCAATATAAAATAGATATATAAGGTTAAAATATTCGACATGGTTATTATTTTTGATGAGGATTGCACCCTTATGAAAAGATGTGAAACTCTGCAATCCTTCAAAACATGGTGACAAACTCAGGCTATGGGTGACCTATAATGAGTTTGAATCTCCAGATTATGGACTGGTTCCTTTAAAATGTTCAATTTGAAACTATAATTTTTTTTATTTGGAAAAGGGTAAGAAGGAACTCTAAGGTAATAAAATTGTAAAATTTTGGTGATGCACCTAGTAATGATGGAAAAATTGCAAATTTGATTCACGATAGACTTCAGAAATCTTACCTACACAATCCACTTTTGACACAATAATCACATAAATGTTTCTAAGGAAAGCTGGAAAAACTATTCTTTATGAAGGAAAATGATGCTTCACAACATGAAAGAAAGGATTTCAGTAATGCAACCTAAGACCTATGATATCAATATGCTTAACACTTACAAATAAGAATGAGACTTGATAATTTTAAAGGTTTCGATCTTAAAACACATTAAAATTTCATCAAATCATCCATACAAGTAGCATCAATGGAAAGGCAAACACTTGATTTCAATGAAAAATAAAGGAAAATATTGCATGAAGAACAAAAGAAATTGAACCTATAACTTGCTGTAATCTCTATAAAATCTGTAATCAATGAGCTACAAAACATCCTTCTCTCTCAAAGTGTAAAGAGCAAAAAGGCAAGAACTCAAAAAATGAGTTACAAAACCTTCTGTCTTTCAATGTGTAAAAGAGAAAAGAATGCAAGAACTAGCAAAAACTAAGTTTTTCTTTACAATATATAGCTTTCTCTCTCCAAGAGACATGAAAAATAGAATTGCAGCTAACTGCCTCTCTAAAAATAATCTCTCAAAAGTAATCCACGAGCAAACCAAGAAATGCCTAAAAATAAGGGTCCAAACTGCCACAATTTGAGCAAAAATAGCTCCAAGTTGATCCCCTCCATATGTTTGACTAAGAAGTTGACCAAAAGTCCTTAAATCTCTCCCTAAATCATGCAAAAAGTCCCTTAATGGCCTCAATTAACTCAACTCATCAATTTGCATGATTTTACATTTGCAAAATTGATGTGAGTGAATAATAAAGTAATTATGATAATTACTTTACTATTAGTTACAATTTGTATTATTTTATGATTTTACAACTTGTGAAAAATAATTAAGTAATTTGAAGAATATTACTTTATTATTTACTTACATTGATTTAGTTGTAAAAAACATGCAAGACGAAAGAGAAAATAATCACCTTATCTCTCCAATTTACATTTGCATGATTTGAGCAAAAATAGGACTTTAAGAGAAAACAAAAACTCCTTATATCTCCATGTAGGAAAACTCTCAATCCAACCTCACATGCATTAAGGCAAGAAAAAATCACCCTTATTACTCCAAATACACTAGGGCAAAAATAAAATACATACCTAGCCTTGTTACTCCATGCCTTGCAAAACAAACACTTCTCTGTTTGTACAAAGACCATCATGCCAAAAGTTAACCATATTCACAATGTGCTCCTGCATGCATTATATTGTCTTTATGCACTTTGCAAATAATTCACTTATCTTCATATGCTCTTCCACCTTGTAAAATTTTACCTTATCCACAAAAGATTCCAACTATACTCAATGCATTAACATTTGGCCACTTTGCTTATCATTATTCATTGAGGAGAATAAACCTTGACTTTTGAATGTTTTGCAAAAGACAAATTATAAATGTTGACCATGCATGAGTTTGAGTATCTCGACTATATGATAGTCGACCACAAGGGAATAAAGGTTTTGAAATTCTATAAGGCATAAGCCCTACCTCCTTATGATGTCGACTACCCTTTTGACTTAGGAAACAAATGCAAAAAGCATTTGTCGGCCTCTCCAAACAATGATCACTGGGGAATCTCATCTTTGAAGTCTTGGACCATGATGGAATTCAGATAAGGTAATGATTTTCATTTTGTTAAGTCAAAAAACAAGAAAATAAAGGATGCTCCATCGAACAAAACAAAAAAGAACCCTAAAAGATATTTCATTTTGCATTTGGCATTCTTTTGTTTCAGCTCTGCAACTTTTCTCCATGGCCGACTTAGGGTTTGATATTCTCTAGTCTTTCTCCTTCATTCTTGTGGGCCTTTGTGGTTGAAACTTTGCATTTTCCACCATTTGAGATGCAAGGTAAGCCTTATGTGTTGATTTCGAAGGCTTTACATGGCTTTTCTGCTCTCCAACTTTTTAGTAGGCAGCGACCATTGTAGTCATTTTGAGCTTTCCTTAAAGCTTTATACTCTATCACTCGCTGTGGACTTTTGTTCTTTGTTTTTCTTTGCTCTAGTGTATCTTCATGCATTCAAAAAGCCTTCACTTATATTTAGGCCCATGACCTATTGCTTCTTCATCTTGTGAGAACATGAGGTAAGTCCTCCATTTGGGCTCCTGTATCTCATTTCTTTTTCTGTGGCTTCATTTACTAATAAGGGTTTTCAAGAAAATGATATGGGTATCTATTTTTTTGTGAAGAAAAGCTCCTTTTTGCAACGGCTATGCCTGTATATTGCTTTATTCAACCTTTCTTCTTCTATAAATTTGAAAGAATACATGAGGTTTCAAAAGAAGATGAGGGTTTGTAGTAGCATCTTGTGGGTTTTGCATATATTTTGAAGAACACTTATTCTCACTATTCTCAGGCTATGGTCTGTCCATACTCCTTCATCTTGCAAGAACAAGAGAAAGAAAAAGAACTCACCAGAATCTAGCTTATGTCATTTCTTGAAAACTTACTCTGGTTCATTTGGTAAAAAAGAAAAACACCCTCTGTAAATATGAAGAAGAAAATACAAGGGTTTCGAAAAAGATATGGGTATTTGTTGTCCTTTGGAGAAAACTCTCCTTTAGCCACAGCTATGCTCTTCTTTGTTCTGTGCATATATTTCTTTTAAATCTACTATCATGTGTATCTTTTGAGTATATCTTTTAGCTTTAAAGGCTCAGCTTCATCATTCTTCAATATCTGCACCTTTTGTCTAGAAACCCCATATGGGTTTTACTCTGTGTTGAGAGACTGCTTTTTACTCTCTCTGGTTGTGGCTTCATTATGCAAAAGGTGATAAGGGCTTGCAAAAAATGATACAATCTGGTATAAACTGTATCTTTCTTTTATGTTGTTGTAGTTTCCTTCATCTCTGTCAAATGTTGCTTAGTTACTCTGTAGATTCTCTCAATGTTATTTCTCCACTCCTGTACATGTACCTTTTCTTTGTATCAGTTACTTTTAATTCGAGAGATAACATGAGCATTTGAACTTTGTTCACTCCATAGCTATTTATAATATTGGTCTTTGATTATTCTTTTCTACCTAATTGTAACTATCAGAAACTACTATGCATACTCAACATATAATGAACAAAAGCATGGCTAAAACACTTTATAATATATGATCTTATGAAAAGTTTGAAACTGTGTCTTCTTACTTTACTTTCTATGCACTTCATATGGCATATGTATGATACCATGTATCTTTGTCTGCATTCAATTGATCATGTAGCTGTATATTATTTTCATTCCTTCACCTATAGCTTAACATTTTGGTCTCCTGTATCTACAATTTGTCAGATGCTCTTATCTTGTAACTGTCAAAATCAGATGATGCATTTATGTTTGATTTGTCTCCCATTGTAGCTTCAAAGCATCATATGATCAAAGATTTTAACATTTCAAAAGAATACTTTCTATTTCTCTTATCCTACCTATAGCTTGACATTTGGATCTTCTGTATGCTATCATATCATTCATAGCATTCCTGTCAACTGTTCATGACACTTTATCATATGAGATGAAAATGATGCATGCATTCAAATGGTTATTGTACTTTAGTCAGCGCCTGTATCATGTATACTCCTTGTCTTGTACATGGGACTTAGTTGGCACATGTTTTGGTCTGATGCAATAATATTCAATCACTTGATCATACTTGCACTTGTCTTCTTCACTTGATTATCTAATTCTATCATTTGATCCCTGAACATTTAATGCATAACTGTTCACACTAATCTGCAGCTATTCATTATGTATATAACTCTTAATCATGAATGGCCTATATATCAACACTGTACTTGAGAGTTATGTTTCATTATGAATAGCTATAAATTGGGATTAGCTTGATACTGTCTTTGCAAATTGATACCCTATTTGATCACAAGTCTGTCCTCCATTGCATTTGCATGCTTCTATGATGTCTTAAGTATGATGTTATGTAGTTTGACTTATCTAGATGATTGTGATATGAAATATGACAGCAATAATGCATTCCAATAATGGTAGAAATAAAGAAAAGTACCTTTTCATAGCTACATTTTTGTATTCTGCAATCTGTCAAGTTGACTCAGGCACTTTGAATATATCTGATCTAATTTAATCAATTGTTATCAAGGTGAACATAGTTTATAGGAGCAACTGCTCCTTTTCATGTTCATGATGACACACTTTTCTGCAAGTTGATTTTATGATGTATGATATTTCTTAGATGATGCATCCTTTCTTTTATACTAATATCTCTTTCACATGAATAGAAAAGGGGAACATGTTGGGCTCAACCCTTGTGGGAGCCACATTTTCTCCACATGTTTTAATGTCTTCAAATCAGCAACATTACTTTTCCTATACCTGCACAGTGAACAAATAAGTTTAGCATAAAAACATACCTTATGAAGTTGATTGATCAGCTTATGATGTTCTGATTTATTGCACATGACTGATTTGACTCTTTCATATGAAATGCATGATGTGACAAGTTGATATGTCTGTTTGATAAAAGCATATGATAGTCTTAAATATCTGGAGCTCTAACAGGACTTTCCCCAATTTTTTGCAAGTACACTTGATACAATTGGAGCTAAAGATAAAGCTATGAGATCAGCCATCAACAAGTACATCAACCAATCAAAGGATATCAGCCTTGCTTCCCGGCAATGATGGATATTTAATTTTATCATGTGTTCTTCCTCATTTCTTTTATCATCAGATCTATAGCTTGCATATGTTTGCATTGCTCAGTTTAGTCACTCCCACGGCTTGTGTGGGACACATTTGAACACTTCTTTTAAACATGATCAGTTAATTTACCTTATGTTATTGATTTATGTATGTTTCTTTTTCAATCAATGCATAGGATAGAATAACTGAAACTGAATGTATGTTCCAAATATGATATGAAATGACAATTCAAATGAATACCTTTCCTTCTTGCTTTCAATTATGATCGTTTGAATAATCAAATTGTCTTATAACTCTAAAAGATAAAAACAATTAGATCAACTATCTCTCATTGGCTGTTTGATTTCTGAACATTAAAATTCACTTGTCACGATGGTTTGATAGTCCTGATGTAGTGCCCCTTGACTTGTCGTCTGTCAGACTGATGTTTGCTTAGTAGTATTGGACATTCAGATGGTATCTTAGACCATAGATGATGGATCTCTTGTTATTTTGTTAATTCATTATGGACCTAATCAGTATGATGACAGTTGTTGTTGTTGGATTATATTATTTTATGCTTTAGAATTTGATAAATGAATTAGATGTTACAGATGTTTTGATGATATTCACTATATGGGATTGTGAGATAGTTGATCATTTTATGTTGTTGACTTGTAAACAGAAATCTTGTTCAATATAGTTAAATGTTTATACATAAACATGAATGGAATAGTGTCATATTACTCGCTCTCGAGTACCCTACCCCACTGCGATTTCCATTCACTATAGGACTGCATGTGGATATATATATTTTGTTATGTTTAACTGTGCATTGCTGCAGGATGTAGGTACTAGGCACCGACTCCACCTGATTACCAGGTCTGAGCGTGTCTTCACCAATAGATTAGTTGAATTGGAGTTAACGTGAGGTCCCTAGTCAGTGTTGTCTGGTCGTCAGTTTACCCTTGCGGTTATTATTTGTCATTCGATCATGACTTGCTGTCAGGTAATATTGCACCTTGAAGTCTACTTAGGTCCGAAGGTGTCTATGTGTGTAAGGTAGTGTTGTGCTTCAATTAGAATCATTATACGAAAGAATATAAATGTTGATAATTGAGCATAATGTCGATAGTTGTTAGTTATTGTTGTAAATAAATTATTATTTTATTAGAAGTATAGTTGTTAAATAAAGATTGTAAGAAATTTTGTATAATATTATTTATAATAAATATTAAATAAATAAAATAGTTGTAATCATGTTGTAAATTGTGATTTACAACTTAATTAATAAAATAAATTAAAATATAGTTACAAAATTATAGATTGACGTGATATTACAATTTTATATGGTTGGTTGGCTATAAAGAAATTAAATGTTGTTGGAACTGTGTAATAATATTTAAAAAAAAATAACCTTTTGGGTTCTTTAAATTAAATAAAAATATATCTTGTGGAGGGAGATGCACGGGACTGCGTGCGGAGTTCCTTGGAAGAGGGAAGGGACTGTGTTATAAAAGAAAAGTTGGTAGAGGCAAAGGAAGAGAGCATTGCAGGTAGAAGAAAAAAGAAGAAGACTGGAGAGAAGCTTGGCCTGCAGCAGTGGGAACAGCTTCCTCGATTTGACGTCGCAACCAGGTTCCTTTAAATGCATAATACCTTTCCTCTGAATTTGAATCTGTGGGTGTTGATTGTTTCCTTGATTCTAAATGGATTGTCTTGGTCGAATTTATGCTTCAAGAGATATTTCAATTTGCAATTAAGCTGCTTTCTGAGTCCCTCCGATGTTTTAACCGACTACCAATTGTCTTTATTTTCAATTCTTAGTTTATTTATCAAGGGCTTGCACAAAATTTATAGATGGTTTAAGTGAGATGTCATGATGTCTATATACAACCATTCTTTCCTGGACACAAATTGACAATGTCTGTCCATCGTGCATTATTACCTCACATACCTTGCAAGTAGATTCTGGATTTCTTATTGTTTAAAATTTTCTGGCCTTACATCCCCACCCAGCCTTTGCTGACCTTGAATCCGTCCATCTTTTAACGGATTTCCTCTTCATAAAAGCGTAGCCAAGACAATTGTATGGCTGTAAATTCATCCGCACCCAGGGATCGTTTTAATTCCTCTGTCATTTATTAGATTTCTGGCGGTTAGAATTTCACCACTTACACCATTTCTGTGTAGGAGTTTGAGAGAAGAACCGAAGTCTGGAACATAATCAAGATTTAATCAAGAACATCATCGTTGTAAATATAGGTTTGACTGGTGTGCCCAAGAAATGGTGACGCATCTGGAATTGAGATTGCGTTATAACTACCTAAATTTCATATACTACAGTATGAAGATTATAATCCGTCATATTAGGTGCTAGGGTTAGGTTTAGTAAAGTATGTTTTATTAGCTATAGTGGCTCTATAGTAGGTAGCGAATGGCATCATGATTTGGGCAGTTGATTTAGATCTAACTAAACAAGCTGTCAGTCTTATCCCGCAGTCTCTGATCTGATTATTTGAATGATAGTTCACCTTAATATATTTAGTTTCAATAATCATTTCTATGACAGCGCTATCTTATTTGTCAATTAGCTTTGTATCCATTGTGGTTATATCCTGCAATCATCTCATTTTCTGACTAGATGGGGTTGTTCTTCTTTTAAATTTAACATTTTCTTAAAACAATCGCTGTGATTCCTGCCACCATAGGATTCAGTGATATGATGTTTCTTTTAAATGAAACCTCTGAGCATATAATGATGGGCTGCACATATATGGTTGCCCAGATCTAAATGGCAGCGAAACTTAGTTTGTTGAAAGAGAATAGATATGGGCAATGAATCGGATGTACATAATCCACAATTGTTTAATCATAGTTAAAGCCCAAAGCTTAGGCAAACCCATTAAATAAGTTCATTAAACAAAAGATTCCAACTCTTCACTGCATTCACATTATATTTTTCGGGGAAATGGATTTAGATATAGATCATTGTTTTGCTTTGCTGGGTGCACTTCTGAAAAAGATTAAATATGTAGGACGCTGCCCTTGGAAGTTCATCCATTTCACATATTTTTTTTCTGCAAACATTTCAATGTTTTTGGATTGCTGTCTCCAGCTAGACGCCACTTGTGTACACTAGCGGCTGATGCAACCGTAACCATACAATCACCGCAGATTTAACTGTTGTCTCAATGATAAGGTTTAAGGTATATCATTAGGTCAAAATACAATTCCATTTTAACCATCATCTCTTCGCATGTAGAACAGTGTATTCTTCTGCAATTATTGTTCTTCCTTAGCCCATAAAATATGCACAGCAGCGGGAATTATTACCCAGCCAAAGCTTGGAAATCATAGATAGTTATTCAGCAATCCTTTTTGTCTTTGTCTACGGTGATATATTTCACTTTCTATTGTGACGCCTCATATAAAGTGACTATTTAGTTAAATAAACCTTTCTTCACTATTACTGGAGATTATTACATTTCATACAAAATCTGGAATGCAGTGGTAAATGTAATAAGGAAAATTAACGATACAGATATTTACTTATTCTCTGATGGAAGATAATTACCATCCAATGACTCATAGTATTCACTATTATGGTTTTGTCATCATTATTAGTATTTTATTATCATTATTATTATTAATGTTGGCTCAACAAAATATATATATATATATATATATATATTTATATATATATATATTTATATATATATATATATTTATATATATATATATATATTTATATATATATATAAATTATAGTTAAATGTTCAAACTAATTAATAAAACCTTATTATTGCAAATCTATAGTCGGGTTGGTTAATTTATATGACAGGCTAATTAGATGGAATATTTATATCTTGTGTGTGAGAACGTTTAAAGTTAAATATGAATTCCACATTATAGTAAGTTGTATGATTCTTTTAGAATGAATTATTGAAATTCACCTAGTTAAACCTAGTGAGTTATCCATAGTTGAAAGGAATAAAATGATGAGAGTTTAGATGATCTAGGTTGCAACGTATTAATTTAATTGTTGCTTTTAATTTAAAATTAATTGGTTGGAAAAGAAATAATGTAGTCTAGTGTTCAAGTTATTACGGAAGTTATTTACACTAAACCAAGAAGGAATTGTAGTGTTTAATTTCTTGAATCTGAATTGAACTAATTGAGTTGTTGTAAAGAGTCGAATTGAGGGTGGTTAAACTTGAATTCCAGAGGCTAAGTTGTCGTAGTCGAGTACTTGCAACATGTGTATAGTTGGTTTTTGTGTTTGTGATGTAATAATGATCATGTGGATCAAACATAGTATGAAGTATAATGAGGTATTGTCAAAGTTGATTATGTGTATTGTAAAGTAATATTTTCTGGTGGAGATATTAACCCACTTGTGACCTTTTTATACCCGTGTTGTCGTAATTGTCGTATGGAGAGACCTAGAGTCTGTAAAAGAGTAAAGTGTTGTAATGCTATAGGCGATGGATAACAATTGGTGTTATGATTCCGTTTGTAATGCAAGAGGAATTATACCTTGCAGTGAACATGTATGTGTACTATTATAATGCCTCATGTGATGTTTAAGGTTTACTAGGTGTTAGGTAGGAGAGTGGCTTTCAACGTGGGGCCGGCGCCCAAAGTGGCAGTCAGGATAACCCGTTGAAAGTAGATTAATCAAGTCATAACCTAAAATGAACTAGGGGGTTAAGGGTAGATTTCACATTAAACAAGATTAATGGATTCCTCTCCCATGGCCTGTAGTGCTTGTTTAGACTAAGGATGGGTAGAGAAGGCTTGGTCTGCATGATTGACTTCCTTGTCCTCACGAAAGGAAGGTCGATTCCGCATGTGTCACCCTATGGGGCCGGTGCCTAGTGAGAGGCTGTCAGGATAACCATAGATGGGGGCCGGCGCCTAGTGAGAGGCTGTCAGGATAACCCATGCTAGGACCGTGCAATGACACTCTCCCTACTACAACCTAGTATTCCTTGTTTGGTCTCTCCACTTATGTTATGCATCACCTCTGGAGGTTAAGTTGTGTTGTGTTGTTATTGCCATGTGTTGTATTGGCATTTGGTCATCCTTTGTTCATGTTAGTCTTTGTCTGCCTGACTGTCATTGTTTGGGACCTCATGTTAACTCCTAGCTCGGGGGGTGGACCTTAGGGTTCCACATGGTCGGGTGGAAGAGCTTTATTATCCATTGGATATTTCTTGTCATAGTTCATGTGCAAAAAAGATTTATCCCAGTTTGCAGACACTTGTACTTGTACCAGTTAATGAGGATGTATGTGTATAATCTTGTACCAGATTTGTGTAATAGATCATTCATAATGTAATGATGTCATGATATACTTATGTGTAAGGAAAGCATTTCAGTTATGTAATTGATCATGTAGATTAGAATATACGATGTCATGTAATGAATAAGATTATGTTATTTAATTGTGCATTGGATTCAAATCAGTTACTGATGTATGTTAAATTATGTTAATTGGTTTGTAAAGTAATGCAGCCTTGAATCCTTAGAGAATATGTCATAATTAGTTATGTTAACGTTACTTAATCATTTAAAAAAAAAAATTCCTGTTTCATATAGCATAAATGTGAATTTCTTTAAGGTGTTCAAGGAGGGGTGTTACACCTAATTGGACTGTTGGATTATCATGACAACTAATCATTATTTCCTCGTCAAGACATCAAACATTCACTGAATGCAATAACTTGAAATTTTTCTTTTACTCCTTCTGAAACAACTGCAAATAGGTCTAACTAAATTTAGTGTGACCAAAATTTAGTAACAGTATAATTAACCATAACCCTTCAGGTTCTCTTTCGAATAATAGTAAGTTTGTAAGTATTATACATAATAACAAAAATATTTGAGGATATATTACTCTATCAAAATATTCAACTTATTTGGTTTAAACCCTTTGTAATCAAAGAGGTCAAAACTAACTCATAAATCCAATAGCTTGACTATGGTTTCCACACCATGTTTACGTGAAGTTTGATAGTGAATTCTATATCATAGAACTAAGAGGTTCTCAGGTTCTCATTAACCCCCGAGTGTTTTCTTATCACTGTGAACAGGTTATAGTAAAATTTTGTATATCAAAACATAGATAGTAAGATAAAACTATTCTTATTTATGTACATAAATAAACGTATATCTTTTGTTATTGTCTAAATAATCTACATAGAAAGATATCTCTGGTTTAACTAAGATTTGATATGCATACTCACAGCAAACTAGTATCTATGAACTTATAAAATATTGTCTATTATGTTCAAGTGCTCTACATTTTATACTGCTTACGATATCTCTACGTTATAGTCTTTAAATCTTTGATATTACACACATTTCTATAGATATCCCTATGTTCTCATTGGAGAATAAACTACTGTTATCAAACAAGTATTGTTCAACATGAATTTAAGAAGAAAACATAAGAAAATAGGCTCGACTCTTACCTGAGCATGCCTCAACACTGTAATATGGGTAAATGTTCAACTATATCCTATCGAATTCAGTTGATAATCTCACCTCAACGTTCCTAAGCACGTCTCGCCAAGGCTATTGCCTCAATATGTTCACTAAATTCTTCTCTCCCCCTAGATAACCCTCCTATCGGCTCATGATATAAGTCATTACAAGACTCTCCACTAGCTGTGGATTGCAAACCTTTGACTGTTCCTATTATGATGGGGACAAAGTTTTCTATTGGAGATTGTCTAAAGTCTCCTTCTGAGATGAAGGATATGACCAAAGTTCCTTATGCTAGTGCGATTGGCAATTTGATGTATGCTATGGTCTGTACAAGACCAGACATTGCCCAAGTAGTGGGAGTTAGTCGCTTTATGGCTAATCTTGGATGGGTACATTGGGATGTAGTGAAGAGAGTGTCCAGATAGTTGCAGGGTACTTCCAAGTATTCCCTATGTTATCATGGTTATCCTACAAGACGTCAACATTCTATGCGTATTCATTGATTTGTGGATTCTAATTGGCCAGGTGACATTGACAGCAGGAGATCCACCATTGCTTACGTGTTTATTATTTTGGTGAAGCTATCAATTAGATGAGTAAGCGGCAACCTATGGTCACTTTGTCGATGAAAGAAGTAGAGTACATGGAAGCTACTCATGATTGTAAGGAAGCCATTTGGCCTAAGAGGTTGTGTTCATATATTGGTTTTGATGCAGGTCAAATTACTATCTGTTACGCCAATCAGAGTGTGATTTGTTTAGCAAAGAATCCTACTTTCCATGCCAAAACAAAGCACATTGATGTTCAGTTTCATTTTGTTCATGATATGGTAGAAGAATGGAAGGTGATATTGGAGAAGGTTGACACTTTGAACAATGTTGTAGATGCACTGACGAAACCTGTGGGTATTGTGTACAGGATCATGATGGGCCAAACACTACCCCTAAGTGGCAATGTAAATGTGAAAAACAAACTTAAGTAACTTCATGTCCAAAATTGAATGAGTTATCTACACAATCTAGAAATAAGTTAGTAATAAAATTTGTAATAAATTGAATTTGGTTTATGTGCTACTACTTTTTTTTTAATTCTAAAAATAGTTTGGTGAAAATTAGATATTTCAATGAAGCACTACTAGAATTTTCAGAAAAACATAAAAAGTAGGTGTCATTCCGGCCAACCTAAGTGTGAGAAAAAGGTAATATTTTTCCTCCATGATTTTGATTTAAGTAACGGATACATGAGCGGATGTGACACACATTTTTTTGAATTTTTAAAGTAAATAAATAATTATTTATGAATTTTTACTGAAATTTTTTAAAATATTAAAAATTGATTTTCCAGCCCACCTAACTTGGTCAAAAATATATGAAACTCAAAATTTTTTAATCTTATAGTATACCCAATAAATCCTAGAATGTGACGAATCTTTTGGATTTAAAAAAGGATTGATATGTTGAAAGTTATGGATGTTTTCCAAAATGTATAGCTATTAGGAAATTAGACATAGAGTATGTAGAAAATTAATAATAATTACCTATTAAAATTATTTTTAGGCATATATTATATTTTTAGAATCTTAGTAGCTTCCTATATAAACCTTTTTCATTTGATTAAATTTAGTTACAAAAAAAATTGTCAGCCTCAAGGATGAAATTGTGGAAAATTTTAACTTAACACTAAATGGGTAGTTTTTCAAGTTTCTTTGACAAGTTTTAGGATTCCACTTGCCTAAATAAGAGGTAATCCTAAGGCATTTTTGGAGGAAATCCATATTTGAAGTAGAAATATTAACATCCTTTCCATCCAAATCTAAATATTAGTTTAAATGTTAGCACATTTTCATCCAGCAAGTTTTTTCTCCATTGCCACTGTTTGGCCCATCATGATCTCGCACTCACCGAGAGCAGGGGTGGATAAGTTTAGATGGTGTTTAGAGTCTATGGGCCTATTGGCCACTAGCAGTTAAATCTTGTCATTCTATTGGCTCTTGCAAGGTGGTATCAGAGCTCAGCAAAAGGTCTGGGCTGTTGTGTGTTGATTCTGTCACCGAAAGGGCAGAGGTAGAGTTGATTCTGTCACTAAAAGGACAGAGGTAGAGGAGTGAGAGGTTGACAAAATGCCTCTGAAAGGTAGTGGTACTGCAAGGGAATTGCAGGAGATGAAGGAAAAACATGCCAGAGAGATGAGGAAGATGAAGGAGCTTGCTGAAGCACTTCAAGCCAGGCTTGTAGCCCTGGAAAAGAACAAAAAGAGGGAAGTGGAAGACAGTGAGTCTGAAGAAGATGAAGATACTGTTGAAGAGTATGAAGAGGTAGCTGAAGATCTGGATGCTGAAGACCAGAGATTTGCAAAACTGTTAAAGGCAGTGCAGAGTGATAAACCTAAGGTAAAGGTTGATGTTTCCAAGTATAATGGAAGTTTGAATGAAGATGAGTTACTGGATTGGATTGCTGCACTTGATAATCACTTTGAATGTGAAGATGTTGCTGAGGATCAGAAGGTAAAGATTGCAAAGACCAAGTTAGGAGGTCATGCTTTGGTCTGGTGGGATTATGTACAATCCGAGAGAAGGAAACAAGGGAAGTCAAAGATCACTTCATGGGATAAGATGGTAGCAAGGATCAAAGGTAAATTCTTGCCTAAGGATTATGAAATTCAAATGTTTAAGAAGCTGCAATTTTTAAGGCAGAAGGAAATGGATGTGAAGGCGTATACTGAGGAGTTTTATAAGTTGAGTATGAGATCTGGTCATCATGAGAATGAGGTAGAAAAGGTGGCTAGGTACTTGGCTGGTTTGAGATTGAACATACAGGATGAGTTAGTTTTAGCTAACCCTAAGAGTGTGGAGGATTGTTACCAAATGGCAATCAGGATTGAAGAAAAGATGAATAGAGGACAAGATAAGTCCATGAGAGGAAGAGGCAACAATATGAGGGGAAGAGGATTAGCCCCTACAACAAGGCAAACCAATGAGGGTCAAGAAGACACTGGTAAAGGACAGGGACAGTCTGATTTCAGAGGTGGATGGAAAGGTAATAAAGGCCGATTTGGAAGTGGTAGAGGTTCTACTACATTTTCAGGAAAGTGTTATACCTGTGGTGAGTTTGGTCATCCATTTTTCAAATGTCCAGAAAGCAAAGGTTCATCATCTAGAAATGATAGAATGAATGACAAGAGAGTACAACTTGTGCAAGAAGAGAAAGTAGAGCAAAGTGTGCAGAGTTCAAACACTTATCAAGGAGATAGAGTTCCTGACGGTTATGGGTATCCTGAGGAGGGAGAAGCATTGATGCTTAGGAGAACTAGTTTACAGGCATCAAAGGATATGATGCAAAGAAGAGCTCTTTTCAAGACCACATGCAAGAGCAAAGGTAAGGTATGTAAGGTTGTCATTGATACTGGTTCAACAGACAACATGGTATCTCAGGAAATGGTGGATAAACTAAATTTGGAAAGGATTCCACACCATCATCCTTACAAGGCATCTTGGGTGAGTGATAGTCAATCACTTTTTGTCTATGAATAGGCATATGTGGATTTTCATATTGGAGCATATCATGATAGAGTTTTGTGTGACATTTTGCCCATGGAATGTTGTCACCTACTATTGGGTAGACCATGGCAATTTGATAGGAGGGTATTGTATGATGGGTATGCTAATACCTACACCATCAAGAAAGATGGGAAGACTATTATGTTGATGCCATTGCAGGAAAATGCTGCAGCACAGGGGGCAGCCAAAATCATTTTAGTGGGAAAGAAGGAATTTGTGCAGATGCCTATAGGAGCAGGCATAAAGGCAGTTGAGGACACTGCAGGGAAAGAAGTTGTTAAGGACAACAGGTTGAAGAAAGTTTCAGTTTTGACTGACAGAGGTCAGCAGCAGGTTCAGAAATAGGTTTGCAAACAGCAACTAGTTGAGAGGAATGACAAGGATGTTGTCATAGTTGGAACTATTGTTTGTCCTATAAAGGTTGAAAGAAAGATAGAGTTGAACATTACAGAAGTTCAAGAGGCAGTTCAGACAGAGGTTCTGGTCAGACAACCTGACAAACACAAGGTATGTGAGAGAAGGGCCTACATTGACAGGCATGAGGATTTACTTGCCACAAGGCAAGTTACAGTTTAGAAGTCTTGGAGCAGCCAAGAGACAGCAGAGGACAAAGCTGGAACAGGTCAGAACACTGACATGACAAAGTGTAAAGGTGGAGGACTTCCACAACCTAACTCATGGGACATGAGTTCTTTTCTGTTGGGGAGTATGGTGCAGGAGCACCTACCTGACAGCTGGCCTCCATGAGGCAGTTAGTTAGTTTAAGTCTTGTTAATGTTTCCAAGAAGGTCTTATAAGACCAATGCATGTAATAAGGTCATGTTGACCATACTTTACTATTTTTAGGTAGGTTGTTAGGACAGCTGTTATGCTGTATGTCCGGTTGGATCCTCCCAGCCGCTTGGAAGCTCCCAGCCGCTGGGAATCGAGTGGTAGTACTCGCAAGAAATCCTATTTATGTAGTAGGATCGGTTGGTATTGGATATCATCGATCATCGATCAGACTTTGCAGAGAGTGAGGCAGAGGGAAAGACTGAGCATTGTATTGCATCTTTTGAAATCAATAAAGAGATCCTGTTGTGTCAATTCTCTGTTTGGATTCCATTGTGTAATCGAGTTGCTGTTCTGGTGGTTTCATGGATTCGCTGATCCATTCCACCGGTTGATTCGTCGAATCGGTGGAATGGCTATGTACAGTAGTTTAGGATTTAGTTTGCATTTTCTGTTTGTTCATGTGCATGTTTGCAGGATCGCAGTCGAAAGGTGTTGAGAACCCTAGCATGGGTATGTGCTAGGTCGTGCTGGTTGTTAGAGTCTGGAAAGTTGTCCAGAAAGTAGATCGGGTCACCTCAGGAGGTTCGGTAGATCAAAATTTGCTAAGGTTGGAAAATGCATCGCAACAGCATCATCAGGATATTTCTGTGTATATCCTGCAGTTACATCGGGTGTCATCCGAGTAGATGGAAGTGAGCATGATGCAATCAGTTGCATAAGGGGAATGTGCATTGGGGTGATCATCATCAGGTGTTGCCGAGGAGGAGCGTATCAGCATAAGGTAGAAGATCGGGTTGATAAAACCATCGCGGGCCGATAATGTTAAGTTTGGCCGACAGCAGGATATTGGAGGAGCTGCATGTGACGTCATCATCATCAGGATAATCGTCATCAGGATAATCGTCATCAGGATATCGGGGTGACGTAAGCAAAGAAGGAAAGGTGCATGAAGTAGTCGTCATCAGGATATATGGGGGGAACAGGATATTGTATATCCTGCTGATGAACATGATGTTGAACATCATGATGCTGCAGAAAGCGTTTGGCGGTAAGATGAACAGTGAACATCAGGAGGATGTTTGCGTTTGCCGAATGTGATGATGCTGCCGATAGCTGGATATGATGATGCTACTGACAGGCGAAAGGTCGAAGGTTTGTCTGCAGGAGGATATCGGTCGGCGAGAGAAAATATGATGATGCTGACAGTGTTAGCAAGAAATAGCTGACACTAAAACCTTGACATACAGCATGTATGTCTGCAACCCTTCATCATCATCAAATTTCCCTTAACACTATCAGCATCATCATATTTTCTCTACCGACCGATATCCTCCTGCAGACAAACCTTTGACCTTTCGCCTATCAGCAGCATCATCATATCCGGCTATCGGCAGCATCATCACATTCGGCAAGCGCAATCATCCTCCTGACGATCACTGTTCATCTTACCGCCAACCTCTTTCTTCATCATCATGATGTTCAACATCATGTTCATCAGCAGGATATAGAACATCCAATTCCTCCCATATATCCTGATGACAACAACCTCATGCACCCTTCCTTCGATGCTTACGTCACCCCGATATCCTGATGACGATTATCCTGATGACGATGATGTCATATGCAGCTCCTTCAATATCCTGCTGTCCCGATATCCTGATGACGATTATCCTGATGACGATGACGTCACATGCAGCTCTTTCAATACCCTGCTGTCGGCCAAACATAACATTATCGGCCCGCGATGGAATTGTCAACCCGATCTTCTACCTTATGCCGATACGCTCCTCCTCGGCAACACCTGATGATGATCACCTCAAAACACATTCACCTTATGCAAACGATTGCATCATGCTCATCTCCACTTACTCGGATGACACCTGAAGTAACTGCAGGATATACACAGAAATATCCTGATGATGTCGTTGTGATGAATTTCCAACCTTAGCGAATTTTGATCCGCCGAACCTCCTGAGATGACCCGATCTGCTTTCAGGGCAACTTTCCAGACTCTAACTACCAGCACAACCTAGCACATACCCATGCTAGGGTTCTCAACACCTCTCGACGATGATCCTGCACACCTGCATGCCAACAAACACAAAATGCAGACTAAATCCTAAACTACTATACATAGCCATTCCACCGATTCGACGAATCAACCGGTGGAATGGATCAGCCAATCCATGTAACAACCAAAATAGCAAGTCGATCACACAATGGAATCCAAACAGAGAATTGACACAACAAGATCTCTTTATTGATTTCAAAAGATGCAAATACAATGTTCAGTCTCTCCCTCTGCCTCACTCTCTGCAAAGTCTGATCGATCCCTGATGATATCTAATACCAACAGATCCTACTACATAAATAGGATCTCCTGCGAGTACTACCACTCGACTCCAAGCGGCTGGGAAATCTCTCCAGGTGGCTGGGAGATCCAACCGGACCTACAGCATAACAACTATCCTAACAACCTATCTAAAAATAGTAAAGTATGGTCAACATGACCTTATTACATGCATTGGTCTTATAAGACCTTCTTGGAAACATTAACAAGACTCAAAACAAACTAACTACCTCATGGAGGCTAGCTGTCAGGTAGGTGCTCCTGGACCATACTCCCCAACAGAAAAGAACTCATGTTCCATGAGTTAGGTTGTGGAAGTCCTCCACCTTTACACTTTGTCATGTCAGTGTTCTGACCTGTTCCAGCTTTGTCCTCTACTGGCTCTCAGCTGCTCCAAGACTTCTGAACTGTAACTTGCCTTGTTGCAAGTAAATCCTCATGCCGGTCAATGTAGGCCCTTCTCTCACATACCTTGTGTTTGTCAGGTTGTTTGACCAGAACCTCTGTCTGAACTGCCTCTTGAACTTCTGCAATGTTCAACTCTGTCTTTCTGTCAACCTTTATAGGACAAACAATAGTCCCATCTATGACAACATCCTTGTCATTCCTCTCAACTGGTTGCTGTTTGCAAACCTGTTTCTGAACCTGCTGCTGACCTCTGTCAGTCAAAACTGAAGCTTTCTTCAACCTGTTGTCCTTAACAACTCCTTTCCCTGCAGTGTCCTCAACTGCCTTTATGCCTGCTCCTATAGGCATCTGCACAAACTCCTTCTTTCCCACTAAAATGATTTTGGCTGCCTTTTGTACTGCAGTATCTTCCTGCAATGGCATCAACAGAAGAGTCTTCCCATCTTTCTTGATGGTGTAGGTATTAGCATACCCATCATACAGTACCCTCCTATCAAATTGCCATGGTCTACCCAACAGTAGGTGACAACATTCCATGGGCAAAATGTCACACAAAACTCTATCCTGATATGCTCCAATCTGAAAATCCACATATGCCTGTTCATAGACAAAAAGTGATTGACTATTACTCACCCAAGATGCCTTGTAAGGGTGTTTATGGGGAATCCTTTCCAAATTCAGTTTATCCACCATCTCCTGAGATACCATGTTGTCTGTTGAACCAGTATCAATGACAACCTTACACACTTTACCTTTGCTCTTGCATGTGGTTTTGAAAAGAGCTCTTCTTTGCATCATATCCTTTGATGCCTGCAAACTAGTTCTCCTTAGCATCAATGCTTCTCCCTCCTCAGGATACCCATAACCGTCAGGAACTCTATCTCCTTGATAAGTGTTTAAACTTTGTACACATTGCTCTACTTTCTCTTCTTGCACAAGTTGTACTCTCTTGTCATTCGTTCTATCATTTCTGGATGATGAACCCTTGCTTTCTGGACATTTGAAAAATGGATGACCAAACTCACCACAGGTGTAACACTTTCCTGAAAATGTAGTAGAACCTCTACCACCTCCAAATCTGCCTCTATTACCTTTCCATCCACCTCTGAAATCAGACTATCCCTTTCCTTTACCAGTGTCTTCTTGACCCTCATTGGTTTGCCTTGTTGTAGGGGCTGCTCCTCTTCCCCTCATATTGCTGCCTCTTCCTCTCATGGACTTATCTTGTCCCCTATTCATCTTTTCTTCAATCCTGATTGCCATTTGATAACAATCCTCCACACTCTTAGGGTTAGCTAAAACTAACTCATCTTGTATGTTCAATCTCAAACCAGCCAAGTACCTAGCCACCTTTTCTACCTCATTCTCATGATGACCAGATCTCATACTCAACTTATAAAACTCCTCAGTATATGCCTTCACATCCATTTCCTTCTGCCTTAAAAATTGCAGCTTCTTAAACATCTGAATTTCATAATCCTTAGGCAAGAATTTACCTTTGATCCTTGCTACCATCTTATCCCATGAAGTGATCTTTGACTTCCCTTGTTTCCTTCTCTCGGATTGTACATAATCCCACCAGACCAAAGCATGACCTCCTAACTTGGTCTTTGCAATCTTTACCTTCTGATCCTCAGCAACATCTTCACATTCAAAGTGATTATCAAGTGCAGCAATCCAATCCAGTAACTCATCTTCATTCAAACTTCCATTATACTTGGAAACATCAACCTTTACCTTAGGTTTATCACTCTGCACTGCCTTTAACAGTTTTGCAAATCTCTGGTCTTCAGCATCCAGATCTTCAGCTACCTCTTCATACTCTTCAACAGTATCTTCATCTTCTTCAGACTCACTGTCTTCCACTTCCCTCTTTTTGTTCTTTTCCAGGGCTACAAGCCTGGCTTGAAGTGCTTCAGCAAGCTCCTTCATCTTCCTCATCTCTCTGGCATGTTTTTCCTTCATCTCCTGCAATTCCCTTGTAGTACCACTACCTTTCGGAGGCATTTTGTCAACCTCTCACTTCTCTACCTCTGTCCTTTCGGTGACAGAATCAACTCTACCTCTGCCCTTTCGGTGACAGAATCAACACACAACAGCCCAGACCTTTTGTTGAGCTCTGATACCACTATGATGCGGAGGTATCCACACTAAAACCTTGACATACAGCATGTATGTCCGCAACCCTTCATCATAATCATATTTCCCTTAACACTGTCAGCATCATCATATTTTCTCTGCCGACCGATATCCTCCTGCAGACAAACTTTCGACCTTTGGCCTGTCAGCAGCATCATCATATCCGGCTATCAGCAGCATCATCACATTCGGCAAGCGCAATCATCCTCCTGACAATCACTGTTCATCTTACCGCCAACCTCTTTCTTCATCATCACGATGTTCAACATCATGTTCATCAGCAGGATATAGAACATCCAGTTCCTCCCATATATCCTGATGACGACAACCTCATGCACCCTTCCTTCGATGCTTACGTCACCCTGATATCCTGATGATGATTATCCTGACGACGATGACGTCATATGTAGCTCCTTCAATATCCTACTGTCCCGATATCCTGATGACAATTTTCCTGATGACGATGACGTCACATGCAGCTCTTTCAATACCCTGCTGTCGGCCAAACATAACATTATCGGCCCGCGATGGAATTGTCAACCCGATCTTCTACCTTATGCCGATACGCTCCTCCTCGGCAACACCTGATGATGATCACCTCAAAACACATTCACCTTATGCAAATGATTGCATCATGCTCATCTCCACTTACTCGGATGACACTTGAAGTAACTGCAGGATATACACAGAAATATCCTGATGATGTCGTTGTGACGAATTTCCAACCTTAGCAAATTTCGATCCGTCGAACCTCCTGAGATGACCCGATCTGCTTTCAGGGCAACTTTCCAGACTCTAACTACCAGCACGACCTAGCACATACCCATGCTAGGGTTCTCAACACCTCTCGACGACAATCCTGCACACCTGCATGCCAACAAACACAAAATGCAAACTAAATCCTAAACTACTGTACATAGCCATTCCACCGATTCGACGAATCAACCGGTGGAATGGATCAGCGAATCCATGTAACAACCAAAACAGCAAGTCGATCACACAATGGAATCCAAACAGAGAATTGAAACAACAAGATCTCTTTATTGATTTCAAAAGATGCAAATACAATGTTCAGTCTCTCCCTCTGCCTCACTCTCTGCAAAGTCTGATCGATCCCTGATGATATCTAATACCAACAGATCCTACTACATAAATAGGATCTCCTGTGAGTACTACCACTCGACTCCAAGCGGCTGGGAAATCTCTCCAGGTGGCTGGGAGATCCAACCGGACCTACAGCATAACAACTGTCCTAACAACCTATCTAAAAATAGTAAAGTATGGTCAACATGACCTTATTACATCCATTGGTCTTATAAGACCTTCTTGGAAACATTAACAAGACTCAAAACAAACTAACTGCCTCATGGAGGCCAGCTGTCAGGTAGGTGCTCCTGCACCATACTCCCCAACAGAAAAGAACTCATGTCCCATGAGTTAGGTTGTGGAAGTCCTCCACCTTTACACTTTGTCATGTCAGTGTTCTGACCTGTTCCAGCTTTGTCCTCTGCTGGCTCTCGGCTGCTCCAAGACTTCTAAACTGTAACTTGCCTTGTTGCAAGTAAATCCTCATGTCGGTCAATGTAGGCCCTTCTCTCACATACCTTGTGTTTGTCAGGTTGTCTGACCAGAACCTCTGTCTGAACTGCCTCTTGAACTTCTGCAATGTTCAACTCTGTCTTTCTGTCAACCTTTATAGGACAAACAATAGTCCCAACTATGACAACATCCTTGTCATTCCTCTCAACTGGTTGCTGTTTGCAAACCTGTTTTTGAACCTACTGCTGACCTCTGTTAGTCAAAACTGAAGCTTTCTTCAACCTGTTGTCCTTAACAACTCCTTTCCCTACAGTGTCCTCAACTGCCTTTATGCCTGCTCCTATAGGCATCTGCACAAACTCCTTCTTTCCCACTAAAATGATTTTGGCTACCTTTTGTACTGCAGTATCTTCCTGCAATGGCATCAACAGAAGAGTCTTCCCATCTTTCTTGATGGTGTAGGTATTAGCATACCCATCATACAATACCCTCCTATCAAATTGCCATGGTCTACCCAACAGTAGGTGACAACATTCCATGGGCAAAATGTCACACAAAACTCTATCCTGATATGCTCCAATCTGAAAATCCACATATGCCTGTTCATAGACAAAAAGTGATTGACTATCACTCACCCAAGATGCCTTGTAAGGGTGTTTATGGGGAATCCTTTCCAAATTCAGTTTATCCACCATCTCTTGAGATACCATGTTGTCTGTTGAACCAGTATCAATGACAACCTTACACACTTTACCTTTGCTCTTGCATGTGGTTTTGAAAAGAGCTCTTCTTTGCATCATATCCTTTGATGCCTGCAAACTAGTTCTCCTTAGCATCAATGCTTCTCCCTCCTCAGAATACCCATAACCGTCAGGAACTCTATCTCCTTGATAAGTGTTTAAACTTTGTACACATTGCTCTACTTTCTCTTCTTGCACAAGTTGTACTCTCTTGTCATTCGTTCTATCATTTCTGGATGATGAACCCTTGCTTTCTGGACATTTGAAAAATGGATGACCAAACTCACCACAGGTGTAACACTTTCCTAAAAATGTAGTAGAACCTCTACCACCTCCAAATCTGCCTCTATTACCTTTCCATCCACCTCTGAAATCAGACTGTCCATGTCCTTTACCAGTGTCTTCTTGACCCTCATTGGTTTGCCTTGTTGTAGGGGCTGCTCCTCTTCCCCTCATATTGCTGCCTCTTCCTCTCATGGACTTATCTTGTCCCCTATTCATCTTTTCTTCAATCCTGATTGCCATTTGATAACAATCCTCCACACTCTTAGGGTTAGCTAAAACTAACTCATCCTGTATGTTCAATCTCAAACTAGCCAAGTACCTAGCCACCTTTTCTACCTCATTCTCATGATGACCAGATCTCATACTCAACTTATAAAACTCCTCAGTATATGCCTTCACATCCATTTCCTTCTACCTTAAAAATTGTAGCTTCTTAAACATCTGAATTTCATAATCCTTAGGCAAGAATTTACCTTTGATCCTTGCTACCATCTTATCCCATGAAGTGATCTTTGACTTCCCTTGTTTCCTTCTCTCGGATTGTACATAATCCCACCAGACCAAAGCATGACCTCCTAACTTGGTCTTTGCAATCTTTACCTTCTGATCCTTAGCAACATCTTCACATTCAAAGTGATTATCAAGTGCAGCAATCCAATCCAGTAACTCATCTTCATTCAAACTTCCATTATACTTGGAAACATCAACCTTTACCTTAGGTTTATCACTCTGCACTGCCTTTAACAGTTTTGCAAATCTCTGGTCTTCAGCATCCAGATCTTCAGCTACCTCTTCATACTCTTCAACAGTATCTTCATCTTCTTCAGACTCACTGTCTTCCACTTCCCTCTTTTTATTCTTTTCCAGGGCTACAAGCCTGGCATGAAGTGCTTCGGCAAGCTCCTTCATCTTCCTCATCTCTCTGGCATGTTTTTCCTTCATCTCCTGCAATTCCCTTGCAGTACAACTACCTTTCGGAGGCATTTTGTCAACCTCTCACTTCTCTACCTCTGTCCTTTCGGTGACAGAATCAACTCTACCTCTGCCCTTTCGATGACAGAATCAACACACAACAGCCCAGACCTTTTGCTGAGCTCTAATACCACTATGATGCAGAGGTATCCACACTAAAACCTTGACATACAGCATGTATGTCCGCAACCCTTCATCATCATCATATTTCCCTTAACACTGTCAGCATCATCATATTTTCTCTGCCGACCGATATCCTCCTGCAGACAAACCTTCGACCTTTCGCCTGTCAGCAGCATCATCATATCCGGCTATCGGCAGCATCATCACATTCGGCAAGCGCAATCATCCTCCTGACGATCACTGTTCATCTTACCGCCAACCTCTTTCTTCATCATCATGATGTTCAACATCATGTTCATCAGCAGGATATAGAACATCCAGTTCCTCCCATATATCTTGATGACGACAACCTCATGCACCCTTCCTTTGATGCTTACGTCACCCCGATATCCTGATGACGATTATCCTGATGACGATGACGTCATATGCAGCTCCTTCAATATCCTGTTGTCTCGATATCCTGATGACGATTATCTTGATGACGATTACGTCACATGCAGCTCTTTCAATACCCTGCTGTTGGCCAAACATAACATTATCGGCCCGCGATGGAATTGTCAACCCAATCTTCTACCTTATGTCGATACGCTCCTCCTCGGCAACACCTGATGATGATCACCTCAAAACACATTCACCTTATGCAAACGATTGCATCATGCTCATCTCCACTTACTCGAATGACACCCGAAGTAACTGCAGGATATACACAGAAATATTCTGATGATGTCGTTGTGACGAATTTCCAACCTTAGCGAATTTTGATCCGCCGAACATTCTGAGATGACCCGATCTGCTTTCAGGGCAACTTTCCAGACTCTAACTACCAGCACGACCTAGCACATACCCATGCTAGGGTTCTCAACACCTCTCGACGACGATCCTGCACACCTGCATGCCAACAAACACAAAATGTAGACTAAATCCTAAACTACTGTACATAGCCATTCCACCAATTCGACGAATCAACCGGTGGAATGGATCAGCGAATCCATGTAACAACCAAAACAGCAAGTCGATCACACAATGGAATCCAAACAGAGAATTGACACAACAAGATCTCTTTATTGATTTCAAAAGATGCAAATACAATGTTCAGTCTCTCCCTCTGCCTCACTCTCTGCAAAGTCTGATCGATCCTTGATGATATCTAATACCAACAGATCCTACTACATAAATAGGATCTCCTGCGAGTACTACCACTCGACTCCAAGCGGCTGGGAAATCTCTCCAGGCGGCTGGGAGATCCAATCGGACCTACAGCATAACAGCTGTCCTAACAACCTATCTAAAAATAGTAAAGTATGGTCAACATGACCTTATTACATGCATTGGTCTTATAAGACCTTCTTTGAAACATTAACAAGACTCAAAACAAACTAACTGCCTCATGGAGGCCAGCTGTCAGGTAGGTGCTCCTGCACCATATTATATTTTTAGAATCTTAGTAGCTTCCTCTATAAACCTTTTTCATTTGATTAAATTTAGTTACAAAAAAAATTGTCAGCCTCAAGGATGAAATTGTGGAAAATTTCAGCTTAACACTAAATGGGTAGTTTTTCAAGTTTCTTTGACAAGTTTTAGGATTCCACTTGCCTAAATAAGAGGTAATCCTAAGGCATTTTTGGAGGAAATCCATATTTGAAGTAGAAATATTAACATCCTTTCCATCCAAATCTAAATATTAGTTTAAATGTTAGCACTTTTTCATCCAGCAAGTTTTTTCTCCATTGCCACTATTTGGCCCATCATGATCTCGCACTCACCGAGAGCAGGGGTGGATAAGTTTAGATGGTGTTTAGAGTCTATGGGCCTATTGGCCACTAGCAGTTAAATCTTGTCATTCTATTGGCTCTTGCAAGGTGTTCGAAAAGTGGGAGAATGTTGGGAATTAAGGTGTCTCAACCTCTGGAAATTCCTAGCATTTAATATTTATTTGTATATTTATTTATTGGCCTATACTGTATTTATTCTTGCACATCCTATTTTTTTAGTGTGAGGTGGCATGGTGACAGGTCATTCTACTTGTAATATTACTTGGATGGTCAAGTCAACATATGAGAATGTAGGCATCCCATTTGAGGTGGCACTAATATGCCATGTGTTAGCATCTTGAGGGATGTGGAAGGAGTTATTATGTATGACAGAATCTATGACATGTAAGAGACATAATTAGAGATTCGTATGGCAAGTAAAGACAAGTGTCAGAGAGTATCTTTGTATGTGATGAAGGCATCTTTGAGCGCCCATGTTTGACTATGACATGGTGTAAGAGGAATATGCTATTATTAGTTTTGTATGACGGATTCTCTTACAACAGTAAATGTCATTATGTTTGGTAGATTCTATGACAGTTGTAAGATGTGTAAGAGCATCTGTCATAGCCTATTCTTGGTTGGAGCACTCCACATTGTGAAAGTCAAATCTGCATGTTATGATAGTTGAATGGAGGTTACTTGCATGTTGTCCAAGTGTTCCAAGGCATTGGATTTTGACCATGAGGCCAAGTTGGACACCCACCTCTAGAAGCTTCTCAAGATGGCCTTGTAGACTCTATATATGCAGGTGCTTGGAGTTGGAGTTGTATAGTTGATTTATAAGTACTATTACACTGTTGAAATTGTTCCAGAGCTAACATCTTGAAGACTCCTGAAAGAAATCGCATTGCAAGTCTATTGTAATCACCATTAGATTTGCTAATACATTGTGTAGGTTTTGGAGTGTGTGGTTTTTCACCCATAAGGGTTTTCCCCACGTATATCTTGTGTCTCTTGCATTCTACTTCTTTGTGCATGTTGTTTAATCTCACTATTATATGTTTCACATATATTTAACTGTAAGGATCTAAAATTTGCATACTATTCCCCTCATTAGATCAGTGTAGGAAGCGTTTCCGCGTACCTTGCTTCCTTTCAATAGGGACAAGGGTAACTTGAAACATTCTATTGATAATGATATGATTATAATAATTAATGAATATACATAATTGGACCCCCTTCAAGTAAGAAATAAGGGATAGAAGTGTGATAAGTAATATATATTTAGTTAAATTCATTAACATCTTATGACTTGATAATGTAATTGATATGAATATGGCACTAAATTTGTTAATTGAGCAGTAAGTTTTTTATGCCTTAGATCTCATTTAAAGCTAAGTAATAGTCTAACAATTGAGTAGAGTCAAGGAATCTTATTTAAAGCTAAGGTTAAGTTGGCAAAATACTATCCATGGAATTATATCCTCGGTAATGTATTTTACTATATACAACCTTCAGTTTAAAAATTCACTACATGATAACATTCAGACTATTAAAAGTTGCATGTTAATGTGAAGAATTCAAATCGCTAGTTTTAGCTCCTTTTCATGGCACAGATTCGTACTACTGAAACATTGTTAAATGAATGGCCCACAAATTCATACTATGAAATGCCATGTAATTAGAGGAAATTTCCTATCCATTCTGTCTGGATAAAATATGATGTACTATTAGTTTTGGTCACATCATCAAGGGTGGAAGTTACACCTATTCTATTTGGAGAAAACCCAATACATTATTTTTCACAATATTTAAGATAGTTAAACAACCTCTAGAATTTAATTTTCATGCAAATTACTACCATAGAAAGTATCACTTTGCAATGGCGGTTGAATCTGGAAGAGCACATGGCATTTGATGAAAATTTAGATGGGAGAGCATAATGGTACTTTAAATTGCCATGTTGGTGGAAGCCTCAGCTAAGGAGGTTGCTTCCTAATGGCCTATAATTAGGTAGAGCAAAGATATCTTGTTACAGGCTCATATTTAAGTACACTATAGAACTGATGTGGTTTAAGTAGGTTGAAAGCAGCTTTTAGCTTCCCATAATCTAGTGAATCCATGCAATTAATATATCAAGCCAGAGTTTTGTGAAGGTTTAATTTGACAATTATCTCTAATATTTATGGAAAATATACTTTGAATTTAAAGTAATGATTTTGCCTTCCTTGGCATTTTGTATGACTTTGGAAAGGGGTTCATGATTTTTAAATTTAAAAAAGTACAACTTCAATTGGAAATTACTTCTGACACTTTTAGTCTGGCTAAACTTTGTTTTGCTCTCAATTCAAATTGACTCTATACATAGCAATAGAACTGGTAATACATGTGCAAAAATTGGGCCAACTTGGTTTCCTCTCCCTGAGATGAGAGAAAACTTGTCTTAAGTTAGGGACCCTACTAGTTACCAACTCTTGGTTTTGTTGTTGAGAGATATTGGGAAATACAAGTGCATGAATCAGAAGAATATGGGACAATAACTTGTTCTCATACTTTAGAAGATGTAGTCAACATAATGAGATGTTAAAGAACTATGCGGGATTAAGGCAAGTATACTAACAACAATTCTCCAAGGACAATCAATGTTGATTTGGAACCCTAGTAACTCCAAGAGCATCCTAGAACTTTGTTTTTGCTTGAGGACAAGCAAAATTGAGTGGGGGGACTGTCATGTCCCACACGAAATGTTCCATACTTTTACAATGTTGGCCGACTAAGATATGATAAGAAGCAAATACCATTAGTAAAGTGATTGGTCAAGTGATATGAGACGATTCTAATATAAAATACTCATGTTTGAAATGAGTAAAGAAGGCTTGACTAAAATACTTTTCTTTGCTCTCAATTCAAATTGACTCTATACATAGCAACGGAATTGGTAATACATGTGTAAAAATTGGGCCAACTTGGTTTCCTCTCCCTAAGATGAGAGAAAACATGTCTTAAGTTAGGGACCGTACTAGTTACCAACTCTTGGTTTTGTTGTTAAGATATATTGGGAAATACAAGTGCATAAATCAGAAGAATATGGGACAATAAGTTGTCCTCATACTTTAGCAGATGTTGTCAACATTAAGATGTTAAAGAACTATGCGGGATTAAGGCAAGTATACTAACAACAATTCTCTAAGGACAAACAATGTTGATTTGGGACCCTAGTAACTCCAAGAGCATCCTAAAACTTTGTTTTTGCTTGAGGACAAGCAAAATTGAGTGAGGGCACTGTCATGTCCCACATGAAATGTTCCATACTTTTACAATGTTGGCTGACTAAGATATGATAAGAAGCAAATACCATTAGTAAAGTGATTGATCAAGTGATATTAGGTGATTCTAATATAAAATACTCATGTTTGAAATGAGTAAAGAAGGCTTGACTAAAATACTTTGCTTTGCTCTCAATTCAAATTGACTCTATACATAGCAATAGAATTGGTAATACATGTGCAAGAATTGAGCCAACTTGGTTTCCTCTCCCTGAGATGAGAGAAAACTTGTCTTAAGTTAGGGACCCTACTAGTTACCAACTCTTGGTTTTGTTGTTGAGAGATATTGGGAAATACAAGTGAATGAATTAGAAGAATATGGGACAATAAGTTGTCCTCATACTTTAGAAGATGTTGTCAACATTAAGATGTCAAAGAACTAGGCGGGATTAAGGAAAGTATACTAACAACAATTCTCCAAGGACAAACAATGTTGATTTGGGACCCTAGTAACTCCAAGAGCATCCTAGAACTTTTTTTTGGCTTGAGGACAAGCAAAATTGAGTGGAGGGACTGTCATGTTCCACACGAAATGTTGCATACTTTTACAATGTTGGCTGACTAAGATATGATAAGAAGCAAATACCATTAGTAAAGCAATTGATCAAGTGATATGAGGCGATTCTAATATAAAATACTCATGTTTGAAATGAGTAAAGAAGGCTTGATTAAACAAGGAAATAGTAGCGATGAATATTAATGAGATTTATATTAAAGACAAAATAGCCGACTTCCTTTTGACATCTTTGGTGAAAGCTTTAAACAAACCAAAATAAAAATACTCATGTTTGAAATGAGTAAAAAAGGCTTGATTAAACAAGGAAATAGTAGCAATGAATATTAATGAGATTTATATTAAAGACAAAATGGCTGACTTCCTTTTGACGTCTTTGGTGAAAGCTTTAAAGAAAACAAAATAAACATTAGTGGCCAACTCTCTTTCAAAAGAGTGCTAGTGAATAAGAAAAATATATATTATTTAAAGATAAAGAAAAGGTGTGATTATCATGTGAAAAGGTATGCAATTTATGAGGATTGATTAATCTTTAATGAGCAGCGATCAACATTTGTGTCTATTCATTATGAATAAGTGTATCTATTGTAAAGTGATATGTCTCTAGTCTAATTAGACACTTTGAGAAGATATAAAGAGGGAAAGAAGGAGTGGTTACAAAGGAAGGAATTCAAGGAATATATTTCTGGTTTAAAAGAGTAGATCAGCCAACAAGAAAATATATAAGAAGAAATAAAGAAAAATATAAAGGTATGTACAACAATAATTGATTACAACAGAGACTTGTATTTATTGTAGTTATTCCATCATACTATAATTCTATCATCCTCCCACTCTATTGATCTATTATTTTATCCTCCTATCTTCTATTATATCATATCTATTTTATCATTTTATCATTCTATTATCCCATCAGTCTATTCTATCCTTCTACTCTATTATCAATGTATCATTCTATCACTCGATTATTCTATCATTCGATTATTCTATCATTCTATTATTCTATCATTCTATTGTTCTATTATTGAATCAATCAAATCAACTTATCTGCACTTAACAGATAAGAGCATAACCAACAGTTAATACATTTACTTCGAGGAATATAGCAATCTTATCTTTTAATTTAAATATTGTGGTATCCTCTATCATGATTGTTGTGTATAATGATATATTTATTGTTATGAATCTTGATGTATTTGTAATTTTCATCAAGCAACCATGAGGAATAATGAGGAATACAAGGAAGGGTTGGATGGTCCTCTTCTAAGCACACCACCTCATGGTTGAAGACTGATAGTCCCATGACGCCAAGGGGGGTGCAAGGTCTACCCCACCCTTGGTATTAGAAGGAAAGGATACTCCGGAGACCCTACTGTAGTTTCCCCTCAAACCTCTACCATGGTTGGCTATTGGGTTAAGGAGTCCCAATTACAGGGAGGAGAATAAGGGTGGTAAGATGAGGGGGAATGGCTATAGGATTCCTCACTAGGTACATCCCCTCATGGATGGCAAGGGCCACATGAGGCCAAGAGGGATGGTATATCCACTCTTGGGCCTAGGTAGAGGATCACTTACGGCACCCTATCATGCCCCCTTATCCTAAACCTTTTTGGTTGGACTCCATTAATGAATCAAGTATATCATATGATTAAGATAATGTTCCTAACCCTAGTAGGAAAGATTTATTTTATGGAAATGATTATCTAACATGATTGCAGAGTCTCAACTAGGATCTATCTTGTTCAACAATTTAAATTGGTAAATGATATCGCTAACTGTATTTCATTTCTTGTTTTGCTTGGAATTGTGATTTTAGGGGAAAAAATAGGGCATTTACAAAAGGGGACATTACAGACTTGGCATTATTGGACCTTTTCATGTAGGAACTAAGAGATAAAATTATCATAACCTATTGGATCATAGCCCCAAATCAACAAAAACAGTCACCCAATAACAAACCTCTCATCCTAGACCCTACTTTCCTTCCAAAAATAATATATAGGAACATGGTTTTTATATTGGAATATTATAGAACATTATTCCACAAACCCCTTACTACATGGCATACTTTTCCCCCAAGTACCTCATGCAGTTGTACAACTACAATGTATTAAGCATGAGGATCATTTAAAATGTGAACTAGGGTAATTTGAAACAATCTATACTTGATAATAGTATGGTTATAATAGGTAATAACAAGACATTGTTGGACCCTTCTCAAGCAAGAAATAAGGGGCACAACTCTTAATAACCCACTCAATCATAAACCCTAAAAACATTCACCCAATAATGAACACTCTTCACACCTTTCTTTCCCCCCAAGGAAATTTGAAAGGTACATAATATATTGGAATATTGAAGAGGCCTCAAAGTCATATGGAATTATATATTTCAAAATCATATGGAATTACATATGTTAAGTATGATAATAGCATAGCATTTGTTGTTGGACATTCAACTGTATAGAACATTATTCCACAAACCTCTTATTGCATGGCATACCTTTCCCACAAGTACCTCGTGCAATTTTAATGTTATAATGTATTAAGAATGAGGATCGTTTGAAATGTGAACTAGGATAATTTGAAACAATCTATAATTGATAATGGTATGATAATAATAGGTAGTAACAAGACATTGTTGGATCCTCCTCAAATAAGAACTAAGGGGCACAAATCTTATAATCCATTGCGTCATAATCTAAATCAACAAAAACATTCACCCAATAACAAATATTTGTCGAACACCCTTGCCACACACCTTTCTTTCCCCCAAAACCTAATTGAAAGGAACATATTATATTGGAATATTAAATGAGCCTCAAAGTCATATGGAACTACATATGTTGAGTATGAAAATAACATAGCATTTGTTTGTTGTACATGACTTCATCATCTAGTTATGCCAAGAGGTATAACTATAATGGCAGCAAGTGGTGACCATGAAAGAATAGTTGAAAGAAAAACTACTTAGAATTGACATGACTTTAAATAATAAATAAAATATTAAGTAAATCTATTAAAATAGTTATTTATCATATATTATTTAAGATTTCATGTGCATGGTTTTATTTAATAAAATAACTTTAAGTAATAAATAAAATATTTAATAAATCTATTAAAATAATATAATAAATAAAATACTAAAATATTTATCATGTAAAATTTATGTGTCAAAAGTAAAATAAAACAAGGGTTGTAGTGCAGCTGCAGTCCCTACCTTGCATTGCTCTATATATATATTCTATATACCTGTAGGAAGAATTGAAGAAAAAGTGTTTTATGTTGGATAGCTAACTTTTTGAGGATTCATAATTTGGCAGAGCTGTAGAAAACCTTTTTGCACTATCCTTTTTGCTAAGGTATAGCAATGCAGGGATAACAAATAGGCTAACAGCCAATTAAGTTGGCTGACACTAAAAACTGTGTTGCATTGATTTAGTCTATTCATTAACACAAAAGCACAACACAAGCAAATAATACAAAAGAGTATACAATTAATAATTCTGACTAAAGACAATGCATTAGCTTTCCTAACATGCTTACTCAAGTTATCAACTTAGATGTAGACTTATTAGATTCACATTCACCAGATCCATCTTCAAACCAGATTGAGAAGTAAATCATCTGTCTTCTTCCCTTTCTACTCGAAGTCTAGTCTTGTCAATCCAATGTCTTGCATTGTCTACATTTTGAGCTTTGAGAGCACGAATATAAGGACTGCTTTACCTTTTGTTTTATAGTTTACATCACTCTCCTATTTGGCAAAAATTCTGGAAGTTTGCCTTAAGCACTTCTATACTAACAAGAAATACCTCAATTCGACCAAATTGATCTTCAAACAAAGAGGAAGGGCTCCCACTTCACAACTAAGTCCACAAAAATGATTAGAAGTGGAAACACCCTCCATCTCTTTTTCTTCTCCTCTACTCTCTCTATGGTTTTCTATCAAATTTCTCACCCATTGTCACAATTTCTTGCTATCCACTAACAAATCCAGATTCCAAACTCAACAAATAGACATATATAGCAAAACAAGGTGCGATGAATTGGTCTAGTGGGCATGCTGAAATCTGATGGTGGGGTGGGGGTAGATCGCAATAAAGAAGTTGCATGGGTATCCTCCCCTTCAACTTTAGCCATTTAACTTTAAGATATGGCAACATTTGGAGGAAGTCTAGGTTGGCATATGCATGGCCACAATCAGTTATGTTCTATTTGTTTATTATGTTTTCTAGTTTTCCAATGTTTCTTAATTAATTATTATGTTTTGTTGTGTGGGCATCCTTATTGAAGTAAAGAGGGTACTAAACTGAAACCATAGAAAAGTAATAATCCAAAACAAAGAAGACAAAAACACAAGAAAGAAACTAATAGTAACTGTAGATAAGGAAAACAAAAGAAGTTGTGAAATACAAACCAAATGCATAAATACACAAAGTTACACCTTCAAATGTGATCCCTCTCCTTGATAGGATGGAAGGAGTTGCACCCAAACTCCTTGGATTTTACCCAAGTTGATGAAATATGGATTGCTCTTGCTTTCAACACAACATGATGAGAGATTGGAGGATAGATTGATAGGTTGGAAAAAGATGAGAGATAAAGTTAGAGTAATTTTGGCATTATGAGGGTATGATGAGGAGATTTGAGAGAGATTTGGGCATGATAAGGATGCAAGAAGAAGTTGTTATGAATGTCTTAAAGAAGGGCCTCATTTATAGATTTTTGGAAAATGGATGGAAGGTGAGGATTAAAAGATGAGATCAAGAGCTAGAAATACTTGAGAATTAGGGTTAGGATTGGATTCATAGCCTTGTGACAAGTGTCACAAGAGGAGTGGGTGAAAGAGATCAAGGGTTAAGATTTGATCAATGGTTTTGGAGGGCTCTCATTATTCGTGAATTTTAAATTCACATGGGGAAAGGTGTGAAGGATAAAAATGAATTAAAAACTTATTTTTGGGAAGAGTGGATATGACAAGTGAATTAAAAATTCAACTCATGGAGGAGTGTGAATTAAAAATTCACTTTTTTGTGGAGATGTGAAGGTTGAAGGACACATGTACACTTACATGTGTAAGAGGTTGATAAATGATGTGTAAGGAGGATTTGACCCTTTGAATAAAAAATTGATTTTTATTCAAAGGTGTGTGGGAAGATGGGATAAACAAGGTTAATTAAGTATAAGCTTAATTAATTTAGGTCTAGGGGATAGATAGGCTAGGGTAGTTAATTAAATAATTTATATTTAATTAACTAGGATAGGGATAGGTTGATTAATAGGGTAGATTAATTAGATAAGCATGATTTATCTAATTAATAGAGATTAGGGAGATGGACAAATTAGCTAAATAGATATTAGGAATATTTATTTAATCAATGAGGATATAATTATATAAGGTCTAGCGATAAATTAAGTGAATTAATTGATCACAACGGATGGATAAATGGCTAAGGGTAGATGATTAGGGATAAATTAATTAAATAAAATGAATTTATTAGGAATATTTATTTAATCAATGAGGATATAGTTATATAAGGTATAGCGATAAATTAAGTGAATTAATTGATCACAACGGATGGATAAATGGCTAAGGGTAGATGATTAGGGATAAATTAATTAAATAAAATGAATTTATTTAATTAACAGGAGGGATAATTGTTGATGTAGAGACATGGGAAATTGGTTTGCGAAACAAGTCCATTTTAGGTGTCTACAGTAACCAAAAGAAATATAAATACCAAAAAAATAGTTTGTCTTATGATCAAGTTATGGCTGATATGGTGTAACATGAAATGTAACAGAATGCATAACAGAGCAAAAAGTGATCTAGGATATGTCTTGACACAAATATCGTTCCCCACAAATGATTCACTAGTAGAGACTGCCAATACTAACAAACGTAACACTGAGCTTGCTGAAAGGATTTCCCTAGTTGACAAGATCAGTAGTGTGGAATGCTGAATGGTCCTTGATGAGTGGTGGAAGAGCGAGTTGTCCACTTGAGAGTTTATCACAATGGAAACACTTTGAAGTTGTGAGCCAGTCTTCACTACAACATGTTTGTGCACATAGAGATGAGCATGGTTACCAACTAAGTTACTAATTAACAATATGATGGATGCAATTTGAGATTTGACTCATTACATATAATCCCTATAGATGGGAAAAATAAGCACAAGTAATGTTCCAAATCCAGTTTACCAACCTCCTTACCATGCACACATTGAAATGCATCAGCCAGGAAATACCCATCTATATGTAAAACCCCTAAAAATGACATTTGACTCAATAATTTTCTATCTGCAAAATACATGTTAACCTATATTTGTTACCAAATACACGCAGCAGAATGGAGAAAACATTTTTATACATGATTCCTAAGGCAATACTCGTAAATGCAGTTTCCTAGAAAAACACAACCCATCAAGAAAGGAATAGAAGTCATTGTTTGAGCACTTAAGTCAAAGAGGGAAACCCCATCTCAAGCAACTCAGTATTTTTTATCACTGAATGATATTACAGCCAAATTAGAATAGATAAACCCTAAATTTTGTGTCAGAAAAATGCTGAAGTGGTATATAAGGTTAAAATTCTGCGAAATGCATTAAGGAATCTACATACTCCTTTGAAAACCAACAAAGATTTGTTGTAATAGCACTCAAATTTTGATGTCAGAAGCAGTTGTGGATTTGACACGCTGTCTATTTCTGAAGGCTGCCTAAAAATCACAACAAAACAAGAGTTTGAAGAAAAGGTTCCCTAGAATAGCAGGTGGAGCATGACCAGAGCTTCTAACCAAACCCTAACTGTGTCTGCCTGAGCCTGCACAGATTGCTCTGCTACTTTATCCACTCCCCCCATAGTTTATCTCAGGGGAACTTCTTTATGAAATTTAACAGACTATTCTACTTATCTGAGCATTTATGCTGCTGTGATTCTAAACCCATTTGGGCCAACAGATATAATACTGCCCTGTGTTTGTTTTTCATTGGCCTGAGTTTGGATCATTGTAAAGAATGGTGAGACCGCATTGATATATCTGCTGCATAAATAGAAACATACTAAGGCTATTCCAAGATAGATAATAGCTGATACAGAGGACCATTTCTGTTACTTCTTATGTCAGCTGTATCATAATCCTTTAGAAATTAGAATACAAGATTAGTGATCAAAAATTGAAACTTCAAAATGCTATTTTCTTAATCCTTGACAAGTTTCGAAGTAGAAACCAAAAATTTGAAGTCATTTGACAATGATAACATCACAAAAAAAAATGATTAAATTCATTTTCACAATAGAAGCCACTTTCTTATTCTCTGGTATCATCTATAGTAGGTGATCACATACAAAGCTTGTAAATCTAAATAACAAAAGAGTATAAACAGTGCCAAATACAAAATTTTGAATTTTGCACTTCATTGAAGGGACAAAGGTCATTCAATAATGGTAAAAGAAAAATATGTTTTCGTTTCTTTTCCATGTAACCTTTGCAGAAGTTGTTGTTGAAATAGCTCTATAGAAGCCTGTACACAGAAGAAATGAGAGACTTTCCATAACTTATCTCTGTTCTGCTACACAGTAACTTCCAAAATCATGAAGCCTGAACAGGGTAACCTTTTTTTGAAATTATTTAGAAACATATTGGAGAAGAACATTGAACTTAAGAACACCTAATAAACATATTGTCTGCTTGATTGTGAGATTTGAAACTATCGTTGATGACTTGAGATCTGAACTCATTGTCATTTTTTGTTGATGCCAAGACATAAAAAATCATCCGTACTGCCATCAAATCAGTGCATTCTTCTACAGAAGTTCTGTTAATAAATAATAAAGAACAGACCAGACAAGATCAAGAGTGAAAAAGTTAGTAACCCATTACTGCACAAAATTATAAACAAAAACTCCTGCATCCTCTTTCACTACTAGCAAATTCCATTGCGGAGGTCCCCCAACAGGTGTAGAATGCCATGAATCCATCTCAATGCTTTCGCCTTCAGGTCTTCCACAGGCCTTAAATGCAAGACCTCGACCATTTTCTGAATTTGTTCTCACAGGCAAACAAATAGAAATTCAAAATGATTTAAGTATATTTTGGTACCACGGAGATTTTATAGGCCCAATTGCTATAATTCTCATAGGTTTTGGAGTTTTCTTTGCAATTATGTTTAGTATATGCATCAAGGTATTGAACCAGAAAAGGTGGGCCATTGTTTCACAATTTTATTTTTATTTTCACCTTAGAAAGTAAATGTAATGGTTGAGCTAGATGATAGTTCTTCCTCTTGCTGATAGATCAATGGCCTACCATGAGTTATTTTAGGGAGCAATAAATTTTTCAATTATGGAATATAGATAGGCTATATCATTATGTAGTAGTTTGTATATTTTCTTGCCATCACAGTGAAGTGGTTAAATACATCTCAATTGTTTTGATCCTGCAAACAGTTTTTTGATAGTAATATTTATGATTATAATTTTCAATTAAGTTAATGATGTACAATCATGATTTCTGATTTAAATGCAATGGAAAATTATTATCATAAGAAGCATATGAAAGTAGGTTAAGATTATTTATTTACCATTCAAAAAATAAATTCTATGTCCTTTTTACATTTGATTGTTAGGATTTTCATAAATTAAAGAATATTATGTATTTTTAATTATTCCAACCCTTAATTCATTTTTTTTTACTATTGCAGCGAAGGATTGCGGCATTTGTGTGCATATCAAAATTAAAATTTAAACCAGCTCCTTCTCTATTATGAAAATTCAGCACTTTGATACAAAAGAAAAACATAAATGCAAAAAACACAGTAAAAACCACAAGGACTACAGCAACAGGACCCGTGAAATCTATGTTAAATCTGAAATTTTCTTCGACATACTAGTTTAAGGCATTACCAAGACTGTGACGAACGCCCAAATAGAGAAGGCCGTGGTAGGAATGTCGAACAATTTATTTAAACAATATTATTTTTCCTGTAAACCACTTTACACATGTCCAAACTTGTAGATTATGTACTTTGAGGAAACAGAGCAAGAAAAAAAAAACAGAACAGTTTCATTCGTGAGGCAACGTCAATTCATTCAATTCGCATTCAAAACAGTTTAGATCTTACAAAAAGAATAAAAGAATCCCATACAAACTACCCCTAAAAACAAATTCTTGTTTTCTCTACCTCAACTTAAATCCACAGTCACAAACTCCTGCGAATCCTCCACTTTCTTCTTCTTAGCAGCATCAACATCATTATCATTCTGATTTTCACCCTTCTCCTCCTTAACATCACAAACCACATGGAATTACCACACGAAATGCATTCATTCACAATCGAACAAATAGAAGCATAAGAGCTTCCAAAAATACCTTCACATTTGATGCCACATATTGAAAAGGTGACTGAAAAACCAAAACCACCTCGAGAGGTAAAAATATTGTGTCTTCCAAAAAGGAGCTCCAAATGCAAATCCATTATGGAGTGTTGATATGGAGTGAAAACCACATCCAGTGTGCTCCTCCCCAACTCTACCATTACCATTACCATTATCATCATCATCATTATCATTCTGATTTTCACCCTTCTCCTTAACATCACAAACCACATGGGACGGTACCTCTGAGGGCTCCTCCCCAACTCTAGCTCTGTTCTTAGCAGCATCATCATCATTAGCATTTTGATTTTTACCCTTCTCCTTAATATCACAAACCACATGGGACTGTTCCTCTGAGGGCTCCTCCCCAACTCTAGCTCTGTTATTAGCAGCATCATCATCATTACCATTCTGATTTTCACCCTCCTCCTTAATATCACAAACCACATGAGACGGTTCCTCTGAGGGCTCCTCCCCAACTCTAGCTCTGTTCTTAGCAGCATCATAATCATTACCATTCTGATTTTCACCCTTCTCCTTAACATTACAAACCACATGGGAGGGTACCTCTGAGGGCTCCTCCCCAATTCTAGCTCTGTTCTTAGCAGCATCATCATCATTAGCATTTTCATTTTTACCCTTCTCCTTATTACAAGACAGTCCCAGTGCAATCCACTGAACACAAAATATTAAAAGAGAGAGCCCTGCTTTCAGCTTCACCAAACCAGCTCCTTCATCAGAAGAAGATGGCTTCTTCAAATGTTGCAGAGACCCCTCAGGCGTTGTAAACAGTACAAGGGACAAAATGCCCTGTAAAATTGCAGTCACTGCAGTCATGACAATATGAAAAGTATAGCATCCTGGTTGGCTGCAGGAAACACAGCCTGCTATACCAGAGACAACTGTGAGCAAATCAATGGTTAGCAAAACCCAACCCCACCCAGTTGGGCTCGCTTTTAGCAGAAGAATTACAACAATGGAGGCAAATGCTGCCATGAGCAGAGTGTAATTGGTGTAGGGGAAGAGCTTTCTGGTGTAAATTGCTGCAGAATCCCTGCTAAAGTTGCACTTTGATTTTACTTCACCCATTTTGCTTTTCAGTTCAATGCAGAAATAGTTGTCTTTGTACGAGCTTATTAACCGAGAAAACAAATATGTATGTTTTGGGCTTAGCAGAGGTTGGGTATGAGGCAGGATTTTAAAGGGGATTTTTTTGGAGTAGATGGCCGTTAGTGGGGTGTTTATTAAAAAACTTATTGAAGCAAGGGGTATATAATTTAACTAATACAAATAATGGGAATGGAGAGGTATCTTTGTGTTTGCAACAGCCAGCATGGGTGCCCAAGTTTGTCATTATTCCCATCTAAAAGTAGTCACTTTATGACAAATAATAATATTTTTCATAGCTGGTAAGATTCCGAAGTAACTTCCTATATTCTTGGGTTTTTATGTGTTATAAGAATCTATCATAAGTTTGTCATAAGATCCCACAAAAGTAGGGCACCCAATTTGTGCTTAAAATAGGCAAATTAAATACACCTTACACCACTCCACAAAGTATTGACATGTGGCATATGATGCCAACTCAAAATCCCACACCCCATTTTGGCTAGAACACAATTTAACTAATACAAAATATAATAATATACAGGAAAATGCTAAATAGTTAATAAATCAAAACATGAATTTTTGCAAGGTTGAGACATCTTAACTCCCAACATTCTCTCACTTGTCAAATACCTTGCAAGAGTCAAAGGGAAACATAGTGTCATGGAATCTAACTGCTAGGGGTCAAAAGGCCCATAGACTCTAAACACCATCTAAATTTTTGTGCTCATGGGCTTGGTTAAAGCATTTGGAAGATTTGTTAAAGTTTGTACTTTCTCTAATTTCACCCTTCCATCTTCGACCATGTCTCTAGCAAAAATAAACTGCACATCTATGTGCTTGGTCCTCACATGAAATGTCAGGTTCTTTGCTAAACAAATTGCACTCTAACTATCACAATAAAGAGTAACTGCATGCTTATTCAACCCAACATCTGAACATAATCTTTTCAATTAAATGACTTCTTTATAGGCATGAGTAGTTGCCATATACTCAGGCTCGGTAGTGGTCAAAGCAATCACATCCTATCACTTACTCATCCAACTAATCGCACCACCAAATAAAATAAACACATAAGCAGTGGTGGATCTTCTGCTATTGACATCTCCAACCCAATATGAGTCTACATAACCATGAATATCAAGGGAATTCTTGTCTCCTATAAAACCACCATGATAACATGAGGGATACTCTAAGGTGCCCTGCAAATATCTAAAGACTCTCTCAACTACATCCAATGATTTTGTTTGGGATTAGACATAAACCTTCTTAGAACTCCCACTACTTGGTCAATGTCTGGTCTTGTACAAACCATAGCATACATCAAACTTTTGACTGCACTCTAGTAAGACACTCTGCTCACATCTTCCATCTCAAAAGGAGATGTAGGACATTGTAAAATAGATAATTTGATTCCCAAAGTCACATAAACACATAATGGTCTAGAATCCTACATGTAAACTTATGCAAAATTGAATTCACATACTTAATCTGGCCAAGACAAAAGCTTTCTATTTTCTCTATCTCTTCTTATTTCCATCCCAAGAATGTGTTTTACCACACCTAAACCCTTTATTTCAAATCTTGTAGCAAGCTAAGATTTTAGACCATAAATCAAATCTTTTCCTTTATCAATAAGCAACATATCATCAACATATAATGCAATAATCAAGAAATGATCATAATTAGTTTTGAAAATAAACATGGTGATCTAATTTAGGATGCTCAAATCCCAAACTCAATACAAATGTATTAAACTTTTGGTACCACATCTTAGGACTCTACTTGAGGCCATACAAAGATTTGTTTGATTTACAAACAATTTTTCTTTACCTTTCACCATCAATTGCTTTGGTTGTGTAATGTAATTCTCTTCCTCTAAATTGTCATGTGCCAACATTTTACACGTGGACATGAAAACCGAACCAACAAAAATTTTCATTAAACCACACTCTAACTCACACTCTTGCTCTTCACACATGATCTTTTAGTGTGTGCAGCCAACATTGTCGCATGTGCAATGAAAGTTCAGCACATCGCACAAGGTGGAAAGAGGAAACAAGAAGAGGGTTGTACGATACTCCTTTCGTACCCCTACAATGTGGAGGTTAACCCAAATAGGGTTTGGCATCGTGTCTTGTGACACCACAAGGGGAGACCCCTTTCGAGGTGAAATTCCCCTAGGGTTCCTAGGTGTTGCAAAAAATGCTCTTGCCCTTAAGGTGAGATCTAACAACTTGTCGCAAGTAGAAACCCTAACCTAATTAAAATAATACTAAAAATTAAATGTGATAACAAACTTTAGACTAATCTCCACAACTATTGAAAAATTGGAACAAAACTTAAATGCTAAACACAAATTAAAATGTTTGCAAAGACATTTAATGTAGAAGCAAATTAAAATAAATTTTAACTAATAAATATGCTAAGTCGATTTAAAATATTACAACAATAACAATTTATCTAAAAATACACAAATCAGCCCATGTAAATTAAATTGATAATTAATTAAATTAAATTGATTTAATAGCATAAGAAAAATAAACCTAAAATACAACTATAGACACCTAAAAATGGTCACAATCATCTCTCGTTATCACCAACATAATAAACTGATCCAAATCGAATAAATCCCACAATTTCATACTACACATATGTTATTTAATTAATATTTCCTCATCTCCTCTTATCACAGAAAAATCATTTTCTTCTACTACAGTCCAAAAATCTAAAATATGTTTAAAATACCATAGTTCATGTTCACCTTCCAAAAATTAAATAAATATATACCTATTTATTTAATTGCCTATTTTATCCATTTTTAATTACTTTTGCAATCAATCACTAAATTATTCCTAAGTGTGTGTGCATGGGTTAATTAAATTAATCCTAGATTGCCCCTTTCTCCATGTTTCTAGATGGGCACTTGTCATCTCATTGTTGGCGATATGTGTTATCATTGATGTCAACACTCAGAGTGATGTTTGCACTCAGCTTGTGGTTGTATGATGTGGTTGATGTGAATGTTTATGTTGATGATATACTAAGGTGGTAACAGAGATGTAGTGATGATGATGATGATGATGATGTTCTATGATGCTAATGTTCAGTGATGTTCCTAATGTTCATAGTTAGATAACATGACTTGCTAATGTTCATGGTTGGATTTCATGTCTTGATTAATGTCAAATAAAGTTTCATTGAGCATGTGTGTGGTCAGCAAAGATTATTTCATGATGAAATATTAAGACGGGAATTAGAAGCATAAAGATGAATGATGATATATTTAGATGGGAATTAGAAGCTATGTTGAGGTTGAGAAGATGTCTGTGATGACCTGTAGCATGTTTTATGCTTTTTCCTGATGATCCTAAGAAAGTATGAGTTACTACAAGAAAGTTCTTGCATCCGGATGTTGGTGAAGATTTCTGTTGCAGGAAGCTACCTGGAAGACTACTTAGTAAAATGCTTTGCATTCCTCCACATTTGAAGATATGGTCATGTAGTTCAGAAGTTAAGTTCAGCATGATCTATAGGTGCTAAATCCAAAGTTTCATCTCATTTGATCCTCCACGGTGAAAGTTGTGAGTGACAGAGTTCTGATATGTGTTATGGCAACATAGTGTGATGATGAAGGTTGTTTGGAATGCTATGCATTCCTCCTCAATGATAGATATGGCTATGCAGTTTCAAGTGTATGTTTAGAATAGTGTATGAGTGAATCCATATGAGTTTTAGATGGTTTGGAGGTCCCCAAGTTTAGTTTATAAATCATAGATGTGATATAGGTAGTTTTGGATGCCTAGTTGTTCCCACGATATGTGTTGATGATGTGCGCCAACTTGTTGTTGCATGAAATGGTACATTGATTAATGGAAGCTGATTCTAAAGATCTTGTAATGTCTCTAGTTTCTACGCAAAGTGATTTCTACTCTCTCTGGAACTGGTTATGGTCAGGAATGATGATATTGCTAGGTTATGCCTTTGTTTGGCCAATTGAGGAATATTGGAGATGTGCGCCACAGAGTTTTTGCTTTGTGGAGTTCAAGGAGTGTTTGGAGAAGGTTTATAGGTCTTGTCGACTCATCTAGAAGAAGAAAAAGTAATGCTTAATCATTCATGAGTACCGGCAAGATGAAATGATTGTTGTGCTACAAGCCTCATGTGTTCTTTCTTAAGGGTGACCTAATTCAAATTTGTGAAGTGTGCAGATGTTATTCCTTGAAGAATGATTCTATGAATTGTAACATACTAATTCTCAAACAAGACATAAAACAAAATTTTTCCAAGAGGTAAATAAACATATAAATCATTAAGTGAAAAAGATTAAACTTTTTTTTGAATTAAAATATTCTCAAGGAACCAAAATACATCATATAACCATAACTTCCTTTCTGAATATACAACATGTATTCAAAATTAATTTACAGATTTTGTTTTTCAATTACAATAATCTACCCTTGATAAAATTTACATAGTTTATGAAATACAAGTCACATATCAAATATGCACGCTGCATCTGGAATTATGATATCCATATCACAAGTCTTAGTAAGCCTTCTGCTGGAGAGAGAGAGAGAGCATCTTCCAAGTGCTTTACCTCCAACCATAGACTAGTGGTTCCCCACCTTCCTTCCTTCCTAGAAGTGCTCGTAACCTTCACGAAGAGTATAGACATAAGGTGACCAACTAGTATTTTCCATCTGAGGACTGATGTTGTATCCTATATAACACGGTCAATCATACAACTCTAGATAATCCGCTAGCTAAGTATGATCATACCGAAAGGTTATGAAATCTAGACATGGTGTTCAGAGTCTACGGGCCTATTGGCCACTAGCAGTTAAATCTTGTCATTCTATTGGCTCTTGCAAGGTGCTCGAAAAGTGCGAGAATGTTGGGAATTAAGGTGTCTCAACCTCTGGAAATTCCTAGCATTTGATATTTATTTGTATATTTATTTATTGGCCTATATTGTATTTATTCTTGCACATCCTATTTTTTTTAGTGTGAGGTGGCATGGTGACCGGTCATCCTACTTGTAATATTACTTGGATGGTCAAGTCAACATATGAGAATGTAGGCGTCCCATTTGAGGTGGCACTAATATGCCATGCGTCGACATATTGAGGGATGTGGAAGGAGTTATTATGTATGACGGAATCTATGACATGTAAGAGCCATAATTAGAGATTCCTATGACAAGTGAAGACAACTGTCAGAGAATATCTTTATATGCACGATGAAGGCATCTTTGAGCGCCGAAGTTTGACTATGACATGGTGTAAGAGGAATATGCTATTATTAGTTTTGTATGACAGATTCTCTTACAACAGTAAATATTGTTATGTTTGGTAGATTCTATGACAGTTGTAAGATGTCTACGAGCATCTGTCATAGCCTATTCTTGGTTGGAGCGCTCCACATTGGGAAAGTCAAATCTGCATGTTATGACAGTTGAACGGAGGTTGCTTGCACATTGTCCAAGTGTTCCAAGGCATTGGATTTTGACCATGAGGCCAAGTTGGACACCCACCTCTAGAAGCTTCTCAAGATGGCCTTGTAGACTCTATATATGTAGGTGCATGGAGTTGGAGTTATATAGTTGATTTATAGGTATTGTTACACTATTAGAATTGTTCCAGAGCTAACATCTTGAAGACTCTTGAAAGAACTCCCATTGCAAGTGTATTGTAATCACCATTAGATTTGATAATACATTGTGCAGGTTTTGGAGTGTGTGGTTTTTCACCCATAAGGGTTTTCCCCACATATATCTTGTGTCTCTTGCATTCTACTTCTTCGTGCATGTTGTTTAATCTCACTGTTATATGTTTCACATATATGTAACTATAAGGATCTAAAAATTTGCATACTATTCCCCTCATTAGATCAGTGTAGGAAGCATTTCTGCGTACCTTGCTTCCTTTCAATAGGGACAAGGGTAACTTGAAACATCCTATTGATAATGATATGATTATAATAATTAATGAATATACATAATTGGACCCCCTTCAAGTAAGAAATAAGGGATACAAGTGTGATAAGTAATATATATTTAGTTAAATTCATTAACATCTTATGACTTGATAATGTAATTGATATGAATATGGCACTAAATTTGTTAATTGAGTAGTAAGTTTTTTATGCCTTAGATCTCATTTAAAGCTAAGTAATAGTCTAACAATTGAGTAGAGTCAAGGAATCCTATTTAAAGATAAGGTTAAGTTGGGAAAATACTATCCATGGAACTATATCCTCGGTAATGTATTTTACTATATACAACCTTCAGTTTAAAAATTCACTGCATGATAACTTTCAGATTATTAAAAGTTGGCATGTTAATGTGAAGAATTCAAATGGCTAGTTTTAGCTACTTTTCATGGCACAGATTTGTACTACTGAAACATTGTTAAATGAATGGCCCACAAATTCATACTATGAAATGCCATGTAATTAGAGGAAATTTCCTATAGATTCTGTCTGGATAAAATTTGATGTGTAGACACCTAAAATTGGCTTGCTTCGCAAAACAATTTCCCATGTCTCGACACCAATTTATCCCTCCTATTAATTAAATAAATTCATTTTATTTAATTAAGTTATCCCTAACCATCTATCTATCCCTTGTGATCAATTAACTCACTTAATTTATCACTAGACCTTACAACACTATCCCTCATTAATCAAATAAATATTCCCAATATTTATTTAGTTCAATTCTCCTTTTCCCTAATCCTCATTAATTAGATAAATCATGCTTATCTAATTAATCTAGCCTACTAATTGACCAACCCTAACCTACCCTAGCCTACCTCATCCTAGCCCTAGGATCAATTAAACAAAACCTTTGTTTAATTAATCCTAACCTCTCATTTGGGTGGTCAAACCTAGTTTAACACCCTTCCCCACATCCTCCAAATAAAAAATTGAAACATATCACACATCACATTTACTTCTCTTACAAACCTCTTACCTCACCCATCCTCATTCATTACCTCTTATCCCCAAATGAATTCTTAATTCATTTCCCATTCCCAAATGAATTTTTAATTCATTTCCCATTCTTTCACACCCATACCTCATTTATCACCCCTTTTCCTAAAATGAATAAAAGATTTACTTTTATTCCTAGCCCTTGATCTCATCCTTTAATCCTCACCCTCCATCCTCATTTCCAAAACTCTATAAATAAGGCCCCTCTCTAAGCCATTTAGAGGGGACTTCTTCATGCATCAAACCTCTGCCAAAATCTCTCCACAATCTCCTCATCTTACCATCATAATGCCAAAATCATGCCTCATTCCTATCTCCATCTCCATCTAATCCCTTAATCTATCAATCCCCATCTCATCTACATTGTGTTGCAAAAATTGAGCAATACGCATACATTTCAGTCATCATGGGTAAAATCTGAGGAGCTCGTGGGTGCAACTCCTTCCCTCTTGGATTTGTGAGTCAAAAGGAAGTGTTGCAGGGCACTGGTTTTGCAGGTTTGAGGTATTTGTTTTGCAGGTCATTCGTTTCAACCCGCCACCGCTTCACCTCCCAGTCGCTACCAACCCAAAAACCAGTCGCTATCGCTTCTTGCAGTCGCCACCTCTGTGGATTTTCCCATCACCACTACTTCTACTCTGGTCCCCTCCCGGTCGCCACCAGTGGCGGTGACCTCCACTATCTACCCCTAGCACCGCCGCTCCCGTGGATCTCCAACTCACCGCCGTTACCTGCATCTCTCGACTGCCACTCCTTTGCCGCCGTTTGAAACACTTCCATCACCTCTGTGCCCTCCGTCGCCATGACACCTATCGACACTATCACTATGTCGACACCCCCTGCAGCATCGACCAAACCACCAAGTGCCACTTCCTACCGGTTTCCTCCTGACCGCCAACAAACCCTACCACCGCCGGAGGATCCGCCTGGTCGCCACCCAAAGCTCTCCCAGTCGACACCTTCAGAACCACCAACCACTACTGTCCAAACAACCTTTGCGCCGCTGCTGTCCAAACTCCCTTCGTGCCACCATTCTCCCCCAATCCTCTCCTACATTCGCTCCCTGTTGCATCCAACATAACTCCTGACTTGAGATCGGTCACCATTGCCATTCAAAACTTACCCTTATCTGCAACCACGTCCAAGGAAACCCTAACCGCCATGGAAGTTTAACTTCAACAGTTGATATTTGTGTTCACTTTTAATATGAAGAAGTTATGGTTTTAACATATAAGCTTAATCTTTAATGTTTAGATGTAAGCGCTTAACACTTAACATTAAACCTTAAGCTTCTGGTGTAATTCTTTTTATTTTTTGCATGGATCCAGCTCCTGGTCATATTAACGACCAAGGGCTATAGACCTAACTACCAGACAAAACTGCCAGATTCACACCAACCCATGTGACCATGATAACTCCAACTGCTAGCGGTTAGCAGATAGCTGCCAGGTGACCTCTGGGGTCTTCCTACCTTCTAAAATAGGGCCTTTTTTTCAAACTCACACAACTTTAGCATACGAGGTCAAAATCGCACAAAACTAATGGCGTCGGAAAGATGGAAGGCTGAACTACGCAGTTGTGAGAAAATTTTTAGGTGACTATACCATTTTGACCACTTTTTTTGTAGTCAAAGTCAAAGCCCTTTTAAAACTTTGAATCATCATAACTTGAGCAAATTTGATTAGTTTTTAGTGAATTTTTTTTTCAAATCGTATAGAATTTCCTAAATTTTCTATTCATGCAATCCATATTTCTGTATCAGTTCATTTTGCATCATATTTCATCAGATTCTCAATTTTTGCATAACATACATCTATGCTAGTCTACTTGCTCCGTTTTCAATTTTGTGACTTGTAGGTGATCTTACGGAGCTGGAACAACATCAAGATTAGAAAATACAACAATTTGGATAGCAAAATAATCAGGCGTACTCACTCTATTTCTCATTTCATCATAATCTTGTTTGCAAACACAGTTCAATTTGGGATATAAAATGAATCATTGTTTGCATACACAGTTCGATTTGGGCTTCTAAAACGAACATTGTTTGATCACACATCATTGAAATTGAGCTTAAAATCAACCAGTGTCTTTAATCGCATCTTGAAATTGGGATTTAAAAGGAACCATTTCTTGACGTTTCTTTCACACATTTTGATTTTCTAAGGGTCAATTAACCAACTGCGAGTGTGAATCAAGTGTGCATGTGTATGCTCTCTCCTCGGACCGCAAGGTGACCTTGGAGATCAAAAACAACTCACTTGATTCACTTTTGTTTACCCTTTCCTAGGAGGCCTGCTAGGGGATTTCATCACCCCTAGGGACGACCTCATTCGAGGCTGAATCGAAAGACACCCTCATTGAAATCATAATCTTGTCACTCTTGGCTAAGCCCCAAAGAACTTTCTACCTTTGGGAAGTGAAGGTGAAGGGTGGGTTACCCCCTTCTCCTGGCTGTGTGACAGGATTTCACTTTCAATTCTTAGTCAACCTCGTGTAAACATTGCCCAAACCTAACTAGCCATACCCCATCAAACTAGACATTAGGGCATGTTGATGTGTTTTCCACATGTGCTTGTTTAATCATCATCATATTCTTCTAATTCAAAATTCAAAATTGCTTGTGTCTTGTGTGAGTGAATCATGTGTGTCCATGTGTGATCATTTCATTAAACATTGCCAAAACAAGCTAAACATCAAACACATAAGACATGTCATTCAACTCATTCAAATCCAATCACATTCATCCTAATCACTCATTTTTTTGCCACTTCATTCCTAATCACATCCAACTCATCCTAAATAAATCCTAATCATATCCTTGTCACTCTACATCATCAAATCATCATCATTCTATCTAAATCATTACCCAATCAACATCATTATTCCATTCTTATCAAATCAACCTTAATCCCAATCATCCCTAAACACATCCTAGTCATACCTCCATCCTTCATCACTCATCTATCCTAATCATCCTAATCACCTATCTTATCCACATCATCATCCAAATCATTCAATCTAATCTTATCCTAATCACTCTCATCATCCTTAATTGAGTTCATCAACATCATTCTAATCCTATCTCATCCAAATCCAAAATCCAAAATCAAATCCAACATCAATAATCCCTTCTCCATTATCCACTCTAATCAAACATTCCAATTCCTAATCCTTAATCAACAAATCATCCTTGGCACATCAAACTTTGGTTAAGGACCTAGTCTCCTTCATCCTCCATCAATCCCCTCATCCAAAAGCCCAACCAAAACTATCCACATCATTATCAAAATCCCTCAACATCATTATCATCCCAATCCAAAATCCAAATCAACCCAATCAAAAAAATCAAGACCTTAGTCAAACACATCAACCCTCTTGCTTAAGATCATTAGTCTATTGAAAGCATAGAAAACCATCCAACAAAAAACAAATCAAATCAAATCATCTTAAGGTCTTGAAATTTTGATTCCTAACATCACAATTATCTATCATCCCCCATCATCCCATACTATCTCCCACAAAATGGATCCTTATGAAGCAATGCAACATTTACAAAGACTTAGAAAAATCTATGAGAACATGGATCCTAATGCTAAGAAAAAATGCAAAAGTGACATTAAGGATATACCCTTAGCACACCTCATCATTGGAGGATCCCAAGTCCCTACCCAACCTTCATCATATCAACAAACATCCTACATATCACCCCCATCCACATCACATCACTCTTCATTCATTCAACCTTCATCATACCTACCTTCATCCTATATACCCACACTATCAACCTCATATCAACCTTCATCATATCAACAAACATCCTACACATCATCCCCATCCACATCATATCAATCTTCATTCTTTCAACCTTCATACCAACCTACATCTTACATATCCACTCCATCAACCTCATATCAACCTTCAAACTCATACCAACTTCCATCATATCAACCTTCATCATATCAACCTTTACCCTCATATCAATCACCATCCCCTTACACATCCATGCCATCATACTTATCCAACCAATCAATACCTCCACCTTATCCATCCCCAACCTTTGTCATGCTAACTTTGATCAAGGGAACACCAATCTAGCACACCTTATATCTAAAATCCAAACCTTATATCAACAACCAAATCCCCCATCTCATAATCCCCATCCTCCAATCCCCCCATCACAATATCCCTCCAACCTTATCAACCTTAATCCATCACCTTATGTATCTCCCAATCCACCAATCCCTATCACCCATCCACCATCAAATCTTCCAAGTCCCAACACTATCACATCCAAAGAATCCTTGGGGGATTTCCTCCAAAGAACATCACCTAAAAATGAAAGCAAAGCAAAGGAATCCCTCAAAGCCTCCACCCCTCCAACACCACCATCCAATCCCACACCTACCCTTGAACCCATCCAAGAACCATCATTACCCAATCCTATCACCCACCTATCCAATCCCAATCCTAATCCTACACCATCCACCATCATTATCCATCCATTACATTGTTCTTCAACCCATAAACTCATGAAGGATACCATCCATTGGCTATTAGCAAGGAATCAAACACCCTCATGCAATCCAACATCCACCAAACCTCTTAAACAATCTCCTATCATAACTCAAGAACCATCATGCAGCCATGTTCAAGAACCCATATGTCAAGCACCTATCGCATCCATCCAAACATCTATCACATCCATCCAAGCACCCATCACATATATCCAAGTCACTCCCACTTCTATCCAAACACATGAGCCATGTCAAGAATCAAATCCAAAGCATGTTGAAACATCAACCCCTTCTCCTAATCAAGATCTAACCATCCCATCTAATCCCATCCACGATCCCCTCCCATCTATTGATCAACTTATTGATCTCACCCCATCTTCTACCACATCTTCACCATCCCCCATGAATCCTTCATCTCCATCTACCAATCCCATCCAAAATCCATCCCCTTATCCACTTGGCACAAGCACTTTCATCCGTGGTGACTCCCTTGTAGGAGGCGAACAACTTCCTTCCACCACCTATCTTTCTCCAACAAATAATAGACTCGCGTCTTGTTTCCAAAGCATCAAACATCCCATTGCATGTTGCATACTCCAACACATGAACTATCAAGGCAAAGGCTTAGGCCTTCATGAACAAGGCATCTTGGAGCCCATCCACACCACATTCCATCCATCCTCGCATGGCCTCATCTATACATCCCAAGACAAACAAAATGAACATGTTGGTACAACCCATACGCCTTCCAAAATTCATTCATCCAATCCCACACATGCTGCATCTCATCGCACTCCAAAAACATATGTCGCCATCCCCCCTCCATCATCCTATCATTTGTAAAAGCATGTGACCATCCATTTTCCTCCATCAAATTTACCTCCACTACTTCCAACTCTAAATATCCCTATCAAATCCACTTTACCTCCACTCCTACCAACTCCTAATATCCCCATCCTCAAATCTCCTCATCCCTTTATCCATAAATCCATTTTTTACACCTCCACCCATAAATCCCCTAAATTTCCCAATCAAGACCAACAAAAGCACACATCTTTCAAACATGAAGCTTCCCCCAAATCCATGGGATTCAAAAGTGAAAATTTGAATGCCTTAGCTCATAAAGCACAAAAGCCTAAAGATCTTATCCCTTTCAAGCAAAATCAAAAATCCAAAAGGCTATCAAAGCCCACACCATCACAAGAAAAAGAAAAAACAAAAATGGTGTGGGTCCCTAAGCAAAGATCAATCAAAACAAATGAGGCATCCACCTCCCAATCTACCACAAAATCCCAAACATCATGCTCCCCATCTAAAAATCCCATAAATCCTAAGTCCATTTGGGTCCCTAAAACCCCAAATCAACCATCCAAAAATCCCCCATCCCAATCCCCATTACTCCCAACTCCACATCCAAAATTCAAGCATCCGAATACATCACAGTGTGTGCAACCGTTGGTCTTGGTTCCCCTCCACCACTTGACATTCCCACATTCCCCCATTTCTCCATCTTTCATCCACTATCCTACATATCTTCCCCATCACCGTCCTATGGCTCATGCTTTTGCATAGTCCAAATCATAATCCGCATAGTCCACATTATAATCTGAATAATCCACATCATAATCCACTACCCACCGTACATTCAATCTTCCCCTATCTACCAACAATCCATGCAATCATCATCCAAAAGGCTATCCAACATGGGACCATCTCCTTCGTGCTATGGAAACAGATGCTAGAGTCCCCACTCCATCAAAAAAGCAAAAAAATCAAAAAATCAAGAAAATAGTAAAGAGAAAAAATCCGTCCAATGGTGAAAACCACTCCTCGTGGTGCCTTGGGCAAGTACCTTGATGAAAACCCCTTGTGGGCGTCATACGTAATCCCTACTCCATCGATTTTGTATCCCTACACTTGGCGGCAAAACCATCTAATCTCCACATCCATAACATCCTTTTGCATATCCTATCCATGTATCCTTATCTTATCATATTCCTATCCACTACCCCCTATTCATCCCATCATTCCCCATCCATTCTATCCACTTTATCCTCCTCCTTAGATCTTGATGAAGATAGGGGGCAAAATATCAACAACATACTTTGGAAACCTCTTGGCATACTCCCTTTTAAAAGTATATCCTCCATCCATCTACTGCAAAGTCCATCCATTCAAACATGAACCCATCATGCAAAATTCTAAGCATTAGGGCATATGATTCCTTGCAACCTAGCCCTTGGAGAAAATCCTAAAATCCCCCATCCATATATCATTCATACCTATCCTACCCCTAATCCTTATCTTCCATCTATCTAAATATGCATCCCTATCACTTGTCCATTCATCTGTCATGAATCAGCTATACAATCCCCCTATCCAACCCCATCACTTTCACCTCTAGACTTGGTGTTCCCTTGTCATTGGTATCTAGCACAAAGGTTACCCACACGAAAGCCAATGCAACCATCTCATAATAAACCATTCCTTTTCCAAAATCCAAAAACATCACAAAATCAAAAAATCCAAAAACATCATAAAAAAAAATACCAAAACAATAGAAAACACACAAAATTTCAAAAATAATTCATCTCATCATCTTCCAACATCATCCCACATCATCATCACAAATTAGAACTACATATCATAACCACTTGCATCTTAATGTGCCTTGATCCCATGGATATAGGGTATGTAGGCAGTCTGGGATACAAATGATGTTTCCAGTACTCAGGTGCAAAGATACACCCATCCAACCCGCTGAGCTTACACTAGATCCAAGCATCGCATCACCTATCAAAGCATCGTCCCTTAATCAAAATCATCAACTATCAAATCAGCATCAACCACAACTTGTCACCATCATATCTTGAGCCAATCTTACAACATCAACATAACATGATCCAATCATCAACCGATTCCTGTCTTAGGATATATCATTCCTACAATAGGCAGAATCTATCCAATCATCATCCATCTTGGCAAGAGATACAATGGTTACTCGTTTGGTTCGTTGGTCTTTTTGTTTTTGATTTTTATCTTTTATCCTATTTGAAGATCACATCAAAGCTACCTTGATCTCACTATATCATGGTATGTGGTGAAAACATCTAGAATGGGGCATAGTCTTGCTTTTGTGTACAGTACTTGTGGGTTGGTTTCATTACTCCAAGCTAGTATTCATATCTTGTTGATCATAGGGCTGGTTCTAGCATAGTGATCCCCTTACGTATCTAAGGTTCATCATACCTTTTGTGTACGAAGGACTTATGCTATGAGTCCCCTTCCCTCGTCAGGACAAGGTTGTACTATCTTGGGCATGCATGGGATCATCCCTTTGTTTGCATGTCTAGTCCATGCAAATGTTGGATACACATCATCACCCTGGTCTTCTATACCTTGGTGAAAATATCCACTTTGCTATATCAAACCTATGATTGCTCTAAATCATTTTTCAACACAATGATCGTCCACCAATCAATCTCCCAACATCATCATCCTTTTATCTCGCCCCTTATCCTCCAACCACTTCAACCAATCTCTTCCATCCATTTCGAGAGCACAACCGTGTTCTGGCAACCCGCCCCTCCTCTCGAGGGGCCATCACCCTTACCAATTATCCCCAAACCTTACCCTATTCTTCTAAGCCAAAATTTTTTTTCTATCCAATCCAACTCTATGTCTTAACTTCTTTGAAATGATGTTACTTAGCCGCAACACCATCTCAAAGAGGGGCAAATGTAGACATCACCCTTACCAATTATCCCCAAGCCTTACCCTATTCTTCTAAGCCAAAATCTTTTTTCTATCCAATCCAACTCTATGTTTTAACTTCTTTGAAATGGTGTTACTTAGCCGCAACACCATCTCAAATAGGGGCAAATGTAGACACCTAAAATTAGATTGCTTTGCAAAACAATTTCCCATGTCTCGACACCAATTTATCCCTCCTATTAATTAAATAAATTTATTTTATTTAATTAAGTTATCCCTAACCATTTGTCTATCCCTTGTGATCATTAACTCACTTAATTTATCACTAGACCTTACAACACTATCCCTCATTAATCAAATAAATATTTCCAATATTTATTTAGTTTAATTCTCTTTTTTCTTAATCCTCATTAATTAGACAAATCATGCTTATCTAATTAATCTAGCCTACTAATTGACCTACCCTAACCTACCCTAACCTACCTCATCCTAGGCCTAAGATCAATTAAACAAAACCTTTGTTTAATTAATCCTAACCTCTCATTTGGGTGGTCAAACCTAGTTTAACACCCTTCCCCACATCCTCCAAATAAAAAATTGAAACATACCACACATCACATTTACTTCTCTTACAAACCCCTTACCTCACCCATCCTCATTCATTACCTCTTATCCCTAAATAAATTCTTGATTCATTTCCCATTCCCCAAATAAATTTTTAATTCATTTCCCATTCTTTCACACCCATACCTCATTTATCACCTCTTTTCCTAAAATGAATAAAAGATTTACTTTTATTCCTAGCCCTTGATCTCATCCTTTAATCCTCACCCTCCATCCTCATTTCCAAAACTCTATAAATAAGACCCCTCTCTAAGCCATTTAGAGGGGACTTCTTCATGCATCAAACCTCTACCAAAATCTCTCCACAGTCTCCTCATCATACCATCATAATGCCAAAATCATGCCTCATTCCTATCTCCATCTCCATCTAATCCCTTAATCTTTCAACCCCATCTCATCTACATTGTGTTGCAAGAATTGAACAATCCACATACATTTCAGTCATCATGGGTAAAATTTGAGGAGCTTGTGGGTGCAACTCCTTCCCTCTTGGATTTGTGAGTCAAAAGGAAGGTATAATCATGTGTTTTTGCATTTGATTCATATTTAAATCTTCATTTTGTTCTCATTGATCACATGATGTACTATTAGTTTTGGTCATGTCATCAAGGGGGGAAGTTACTACCTATTATGTTTGGAGAAAACCCAATACATTATTTTTCACAACATTTAAGATAGTTAAACAACCTCTAGAATTTGATTTTCATGTAAATTACTACCATAGAAAGTATGACTTTGTAATGGTGGTTGAATGTGGAAGAGCACATGGCATCTGATGAAAATTTAGATGGGAGAGCATAATGGTACTTTAAATTGCCATGTTGGTGGAAGGCTCAGCTAAGGAGGTTTCTTCCTAATGGCCTATAATTAGGTAGAGCAAAGATATCTTGTTACAGGTTCATATTTAAGTACACTATAGAACTAATGTAGTTTAAGTAGGTTGAAAGTACCTTTTCGCTTCCGATAATCAAGTGAATCCATGCAATTAATATATCAACCCAGATTTTTGTGAAGGTTTAATTTGATAGTTATTTCTAATATTTATGGAAAATATACTTCGAATTTAAAGTAATGATTTTGCCTTCGTTGGCATTTTGTATGACTTTGGAAAGGGGTTCATGATTTTTAAATTTGAAAAAGTACAACTTGAATTAGAAATTACTTCTGACACTTCTAGCTAAACTTTGTTTTGCTCTCAATTCAAATTGACTCTATACATAGCAACAGAATTGGTAATACATGTGCAAAAATTGGGCCAACTTGGTTTCCTCTCCCTGAGATGAGAGACAACTTGTCTTAAGTTAGGGACCCTACCAGTTACCAACTCTTGGTTTTGTTGTTGAGAGATATTGGGAAATACAAGTGGATGAATCAGAAGAATATGGGATAATAAGTCGTCCTCATACTTTAGAAGATGTTGTCAACATAATAAGATGTTAAAGAACTATGCGGGATTAAGGCAAGTATACTAACAACAATTCTCCAAGGACATTCAATGTTGATTTGGGACCCTAGTAACTCCAAGAGCATCTTAGAACTTTGTTTTTGCTTGAGGATGAGCAAAATTGAGTGGGGGAACGGTCATGTCCCACATGAAATTTTCCATACTATTACAATGTTGGCCGACTAAGATATGATAAGAAGCAAATACCATTAGTAAAGTGATTGATCAAGTGATATGAGACGATTCTAATATAAAATACTCATGTTTGAAATGAGTAAAGAAGGCTTGACTAAAATACTTTGCTTTGCTCTCAATACAAGTGCATGAATTAGAAGAATATGGGACAATAAGTTGTCCTCATACTTTAGAAGATGTTGTCAACATTAAGATGTTAAAGAACTATGTGGGATTAAGGCAAGTATACTAAAAACAATTCTCCAAGGACAAACAATGTTGATTTGGGACCCTAGTAACTCCAAGAGCATCCTAGAACTTTGTTTTTGCTTGAGGACAAGCGAAATTGAGTGGGGGGACTGTCATGTCCCACATGAAATGTTCCATACTTTTACAATGTTGGCCAACTAAGATATGATAAGAAGCAAATACCATTAGTAAATAAGGCTTGACTAAAATACTTTGTTTTGCTCTCAATTCAAATTGACTCTATACATAGCAATATAATTGGTAATACATGTGCAAGAATTGGGCCAACTTGGTTTCCTCTCCCTAAGATGAGAGAAAACTTGTCTTAAGTTAGGGACCCTACCAGTTACCAACTCTTGGTTTTGTTGTCGAGAGATATTGGGAAATACAAGTGCATGAATCAGAAAAATATGGGACAATAAGTTGTCCTCATACTTTAGAAGTTGTTGTCAACATTAAGATGTTAAAGAACTATGCGGGATTAAGGCAAGTATACTAACAACAATTCTCCAAGGACAAACAATGTTGATTTGGGTCCCTAGTAAATCCAAGAGCATCCTAGAATTTTTTTTTGCTTGAGGACAAGCAAAATTGAGTGGGGGGATTGTCATGTTCCACATGAAATGTTCTATACTTTTACAATGTTGGTTGACTAAGATATGATAAGAAGCAAATACCATTAGTAAAGCGATTGATCAAGTGATATGAGGCGATTCTAATATAAAATACTCATTTTTGAAATGAGTAAAGAAGGCTTGATTAAACAAGGAAATAGTAGCGATGAATATTAATGAGATTTATATTAAAGACAAAATGGCCGACTTCCTTTTTAAGTCTTTGGTGAAAGCTTTAAACAAACCAAAATAAAAATACTCATGTTTGAAATGAGTAAAGAAGGCTTGATTAAATAAGGAAATAGTAGCGATGAATATTAATGAGATTTATATTAAAGACAAAATGGCCGACTTCCTTTTGACGTCTTTGGTGAAAGCTTTAAAGATTCATAGCCTTGTGACAAATGTCACAAGAGGAGTGGATGAGAGAGATCAAGAGTTGAGATTTGGTCAATAGTTTTGGAGGGCTCTCAATACTCGTGAATTTTAGATTCACATCGGGAAAAGTGTGAAGATATGACAAGTGAATTAAAAATTCAACTCATGGGGGAGTGTGAATTAAAAATTCACTTTTATGTGGAGATGTGAAGGTTGAAGGACACATGTACACTTACATATGTAAGAGGGTGATAAATGATGTGTAAGGAGAATTTGACCCTTTGAATAAAAAATTGATTTTTATTCAAAGGTGTGTGGGAGGATGGGATAAGCAAGGTTAATTAAGTGTTAAGCTTAATTAATTTAGGTCTAGGGGATAGGTAGGCTAGGGTAGCTAATTAAATAATTGATATTTAATTAACTAGGATACGGATAGGTTGATTAATAGGGTAAATTAATTAGATAAGCATGATTTATCTAATTAATAGAGATTAGGGAGATAGACAAATTAGCTAAATAAATATTAGGAATATTTATTTAATCAATGAGGATATAGTTATAAGGTATAGCGATAAATTAAGTGAATTAATTGATCACAACGGATGGATAAATGGCTAAGGGTAGATGATTAGGGATAAATTATATACATAAAATGAATTTATTTAATTAATAGGAGGGATAATTGTTGGTGTAGAGACATGGGAAATTGGTTTGCGAAGCAAGTCAATTTTAGGTGTCTACAGTAACCAAAAGAAATATAAATACCAAAAAAATAGTTTGTCTTATGATCAAGTTATCACTGATATGCTGTAACATGAAATGTAACAGAATGCATAACAGAGCAAAAAGTGATCTAGGATATGTCTTGACACAAATATCATTCCCCACAAATGATTCACTAGTAGAGACTGCCAATACTAACAAAGGTAACACTCAGCTTGCTGGAAGGATTTCCCTAGTTGACAAGATCAGTAGTGTGGAATGCTGAATGGTCCTCGATGAGTGGTGGAACAGAGAGATGTCCACTTGAGAGTTTATCACAATGGAAACACTTTGAAGTTGTGAGCCAGTCTTCACTACAACATGTTTGTGCACATAGAGATGAGCATGGTTACCAACTAAGTTACTAATTAACAATCTGATGGATGCAATTTGAGATTTGACTCATTACATATAATCCCTATAGATGGGAAAAATAAGCACAAGTAATGTTCCAAATCCAGTTTACCAACCTCCTTACCATGCACACATTGAAATGCATCAGCCAGGAAATACCCATCTATCTGTAAAACCCCTAAAAATGACATTTGACTTAATAATTTTCTATCATCTGCAAAATACATGTTAACCTGTATTTGTTACCAAATACAAGCAGCAGAATGGAGAAAACATTTTGATACATGATTCCTAAGGCAATACTCGTGAATGCAGTTTCCTAGAAAAACACAACCGATCAAGAAAGGAATAGAAGTCATTGTTTGAGCACTTAAGTCAAAGAGGGAAACCCCATCTCAAGCAACTCAGTATTTTTTATCACTGAATGATATTACAGCCAAATTAGAATAGATAAACCCTAAATTTTGTCAGAAAAATGCTGAAGTGGTATATAAGGTTAAAACTCTGCGAAATGCATTAAGGAATCTACATACTCCTTTGAAAACCAACGAAGATTTGTTGCAATAGCACTCAAATATTGATGTCAGAAGCAGTTGTGGATTTGACACGCTGTCTATTTCTGAGGGCTGCCTAAATATCACAACAAAACAAGAGTTTGAAGAAAAGGTTCCCTGGAGTAGCAGGTGGAGCATGACCAGAGCTTCTAACCAAACCCTAACTGTGTCTGCCTAAGCCTGCACAGATTGCTCTGCTACTTTATCCACTCCCCCCACAGTTTATCTCAGGGGAACTTCTTTATGAAATTTAACAGACTATTCTACTTATCTGAGCATTTATGCTGCTGTGATTCTAAACCCATTTAGGCCAACAGATATAATACTCCCCTGTGTTTGTTTTTCATTGGCCTGAGTTTGGATCATGGTAAAGAATGGTGAGACCGCATTGATATATCTGCTGCATAAATAGAAACATACTAAGGCTATTCCAAGATAGATAATAGCTGATACAGAGGACCATTTCTGTTACTTCTTCTGTCAGCTGTATCATAATCCTTTAGAAATTAGAATACAAGATTAGTGATCAAAAATTGAAACTTCAAAATGCTATTTTCTTAATCCTTGACAAGTTTCAAAGGAGAAACCAAAAATTTGAAGTCATTTGACAATGATAACATCACAAAAAAAAATGATTAAATTCATTTTCACAATAAAAGCCACTTTCTTATTCTCTGGTATCATCTATAGTAGGTGATCACATACAAAGCTTGTAAATCTAAATAACAAAAGAGTATAAACAGTGCCAAATACAAAATTTTGAATTTTGCAATTCATTGAAGGAACAAAGGTCATTCAATAATGGTAAAAGAAAAATATGTTTTCGTTACTTTTCCATGTAACCTTTGCAGAAGTTGTTGTTGAAATAGCTCTATAGAAGCCTTTACATAGAAGAAATGAGAGACTTTCCATAACTCATCTCTGTTCTGCTACACAGTAACTTCCAAAATCATGAAGCCTGAACAGGGTAACCTTTTTTTGAAATTATTTAGAAACATATCGGAGAAGAACATTGAACTTAAGAACACCTAATAAACATATTGTCTGCTTGATTGTGAGATTTGAAACTATCGTTGATGACTTGAGATCTGAACTCATTGTCATTTTTTGTTTATGCCAAGACATAAAAAATCATCCGTACTGCCATCAAATCAGTGCATTCTTCTACAGAAGTTCTGTTAATAAATAATAAAGAACAGACCAGACAAGATCAAGAGTGAAAAAGTTAGTAACCCATTACTGCACAAAATTATAAACAAAAACTCCTGCATCCTCTTTCACTACTAGCAAATTCCATTGCCGAGGTCCCCCAACAGGTGTAGAATGCCATGAATCCATCTCAATGCTTTCGCCTTCAGGTCATTTCCACAGGCCTTAAATGCAAGACCCCGACCATTTTATGAATTTGTTCTCACAGGCAAACAAATAGATATTCAAAATGATTGAAGTATATTTTGGTACCACGGAGATTTTATAGGCCCAATTGCTATAATTCTCATAGGTTTTGGAGTTTTCTTTGCAATTATGTTTAGTATATGCATCAAGGTATTGAACCAGAAAAGGTGGGCCATTGTTTCACAATTTTATTTTAATTTTCACCTTAGAAAGTAAATTTAATGGTTGAGCTAGATGATAGTTCTTCCTCCTGCTGATAGATCAATGGCCTACCATGAGTTATTTTAGGGAGCAATACAATTTTCAATTATGGAATATAGATAGGCTATATCGTTATGTAGTAGTTTGTATATTTTCTTGCCATCACAGTGAAGTGGTTAAATACATCTCAATTGTTTTGATCCTGCAAACAGTTTTTTGATAGTAATCTTTATGATTATAATTTTCAATTAAGTTAATGATTTACAATCATGATTTCTGATTTAAATGCAATGGAAATTTATTATCATAAGAAGCATATGAAGGTAGGTTATGATTATTTATTTACCATTCAAAAAATAAATTCTATATCCTTTTTACATTTGATTGTTAGGATTTTCATAAATTAAAGAATATTATGTATTTTTAATTATTCCCAACCCTTAATTCATTTTTTTTTTACTATTGCAGCTAAGGATTGCCGCATTTGTGTGCATATCAAAATTTGTGAGCATATCAAAGTTAACCCAAATAGGGTTTGGCATCATGTCTTGCGACACCACAAGGGGAGACCCGTTCTGAGGTGAAATTCCCCTAGGGTTCCTAGGTGTTGCAAAAAATGCTCTTGCCCTTAAGGCGAGATCTAACAACTAGTCGCAAGTAGAAACCCTAACCTAATTCAAATAATAGTAAAAATTAAATGTGATAACAAACTTTAGACTAATCTCCACAACTATTGAAAAATTGGAACAAAACTTAAATGCTAAACACAAATTAAAACGTTTACAAAGACATTTAATGTAGAAGCGAATTAAAATAAATTTTAACTAATAAATATGCTAAGTCGATTTAAAATATTACAAAAATAACAATTTACCTAAAAATACACAAATCAGCCCATGTAAATTAAATCGATAATTAATTAAATTAAATTGATTTAATAGCATAAGAAAAATAAACCTAAAATACAACTATAGACACCTAAAAATGGTCACAATCATCTCTCGTTATCACCAACATAATAAACTGGTCCAACTCGAATAAATCCCACCATTTCATACTACGCATATCTTAATTAAACAATTCATAATTATTCAATTAATATTTCCTCATCTCCTCTTATCACAGAAAAATCATTTTCTTCTACTACAGTCCAAAAATCTAAAATCTGTTTAAAAGACCATAGTTCATGTTCACCTTCCAAAAATTAAATAAATATATACCTATTTATTTAATTGCCTATTTTATCCATTTTTAATTACTTTTGCAATCAATCACTAAATTATTCCTAAGTGTGTAATGGGTTAATTAAATTAATCCTAGATTGCCCCTTTCTCCATGTTTCTAGATGGGCACTTGTCATCTCATTGTTGGCAATATGTGTTATCATTGATGTCAACACTCAGAGTGATGTTTGCACTCAGTTTGTGGTTGTCTGATGTGGTTGATGTGAATGTTTATGTTGATGATATACTAAAGTGGTAACAGAGATGCAGTGATGATGATGATTATGTTCTATGATGCTAATGTTCAGTGATGTTCCTAATGTTCAAGTTGGATAACATGACTTGCTAATGTTCATGGTTGGTTGCTAATGTTCATTGTTGGATTTTATGTCTTGATTAATGTCAAATAAAGTTGCATTGAGCATGTGTGTGGTCAGCAGAGATTATTTCATGATGAAATATTAAGATGGGAATTAGAAGCATAAAGATGAATGATGATATATTTAGATGGGAATTAGAAGCTATGCTGAGGTTGAGAAGATGTCTGTGATGACCTGTAGCATGTTTTATGCTCTTTCCCGATGATCCTAAGAAAGTATGAGTTGCTACAAGAAAGTTCTTGCATCCAGATGTTGGTGAAGATTTCCGCTACAAGAAGCTACCTGAAAGACTGCTTAGTAAAATGCTTTGCATTCCTCCTCATTTGAAAATATGGTCATGCAGTTTAGAAGTTAAGTTCAACATGATGTATAGATGCTAAATCCAAAGTTTCATGTCATTTGATCCTCCATGGTGAAAGTTGTGAGTGACAGAGTTTCGATATGTGCTATGGCAACATAGTGTGATGATGAAGGTTGTTTGGAATGCTATGCATTCCTCTCCAATGATAGATATGGCTGTGCGGTTTCGAGTGTATGTTCAGAATAGTGTATGAGTGAATCCATATGAGTTTTAGATAGTTTGGAGGTCCCCAAGTTTAGTTTATAAATGATAGATGTGATATAGGTAGTTTTGGATGCCTAGTTGTTCCCACGATATATGTTGATGATGTGCGCCAACTTGTTGTTGCATGAAATGGTACATTGATTGATTGAATATGATTCTAATGATCTTGTAATGTCTCTAGTTTCTACGCAAAGTGATTTCTACTCTCTCTAGAACTGGTTGTGGTTAGGGATGATGATATTGCTAGGTTATGTCTTTACACGGCCAACTGAAGAATATTGGAGATGTGCGCCACAAATTTTCTGCTTTGTGGAGTTCAAGGAGTGTTTGGAGAAGATTTATAGGTCCTGCCAACTCATCTAGAAGAAGAAAAAGTAATGCTTAATCATTCATGAGTACCAGCAAGATGAAATGACTGTTTCGCTACAAGCCTCATGTGTTCTTTCTTAAGGGCAACCTAATTCAAATTTGTGAAGCGTGTAGATGTTATTCCTTGAAGAATGATTCTACGAAGTGTAACATACTAATTCTCAAACAAGACATAAAACAAAAATTTTCCAAGAGATAAATAAACATATAAATCATTAAGTGAAAAAGATTAAAAATTTTTTTGAATTAAAATATTCTTAAGGAACCAAAATACATCATATAACCATAACTTCCTTTTTGAATATACAACATGTATTCAAAATTAATTTACAGATTTTGTTTTTCAATTACAATAATCTGCCCTTGATAAAATTTACATAGTTTATGAAATACAAGTCACATATCAAATATGCACGCTGCATCTAGAATTATGATATCCATATCACAAGTCTCAGTGAGCCTTCTGCTAGAGAGAGAGAGCATCTTCCATGTGCTTTACCTCCAACCATAGACTAGCGGTTCCCCACACACCTTCCTTCCTAGAAGTGCCCGTAACCTTCATGAAGAGTATAGACATAAGGTAACCAACTGGTATTTTCCATCTGAGGATTGATGTTGTATCCTATATAACACTATTAACCACACAACTCTAGACAATCCTCTAGCTAAGTATGATCATATCGAAAGGTTATGATATCTAGACATGGTGAACCGACTAATGCATGCATAGATGTATGCATTACTTTGGCCAAAGATTCTATATAAATAGATGTTTATAGTAAACATAGTCGTATTGTCCACCCACCTCTAACTCAACTTGGATATAGTTATTACATCCTACAGTTTTACTTGGTCAACTTGGTTCATTTGATAAACAGTTTAACAATAGAGTCTTATCTAACTCAAATTCTAGTCTACCTTACTTAGATTAATTCTCATGATCCTGTCATTGTTAGAATCTGTAAAATAGATTATAACCCATAATCAATTGAAAGAGTTAGAAACACAAACTGTAAATGCAAAAATAATTGAAACAACATAACAACGATACCAAGAGATTGATGTGAAATGATCGAAAGGAAAAATAGCATCAAGTAACTATCTCCAATATCGAATGAAAATACAAGCTAGGTAACATGCTTAGATAGACCAAGGAGATGGAGGAGGTGGCAACACCGACCAATGAGGAGCGACCATATATCAGACTAGAAATATCAAAGTATCTTCCCAAGATAGCTAATGGATGCTCACATGTAGGAACGTGACACCTCATAATCCTCTCATCTAATAAAACATGCTTTATTAACCTAAGCAAGCTTAAATAAATGTGTAGGAAGAAACTTGTAAAAAGGAATAAAAAACCTACACTAACACCCCCCTTAAGCAGAGTTTAGGTGGGTAAAGAGAAAAGCCCCCCCCAGAAGGGAGAAAATCCCCCCAAAGTAGAGAGAGTGAAAGAGACTATGAAACCCCCCCCATAATGAAGTAGCTTTGGTGTTGAAGGAGGATGCCCATATATCAATGTTAGAGATGATCCATTTGTGGCAAATGACATTTCTCCCTTTAGGAAGAAACAACTCCAATGGTGAATGCCGAAGTAACTCCCACTCAAAGAAGCAAGGTGAGGAAGGAAGCCTCATGATGTATCTTGTCTTAGAACTCTATTCAAGTGTCGGCAGGCTGATGTTGAAATGAGTCACAATGAAATCAAGGGTCTCAAATCTAACTGAAACAAGTGACCTCTCAAAATCATGTGAAGACTGATGAAGAACAAGATCCAAAGAACTGATGTATGACAGTGGAATGTCAATGCACGCCATGTGGCTACAATGTAAATCCCACAAGATGTCCTGCAAAGAATCAGTGGAAGCCTTTGGTGGAGCCTCTCTAAACTATGTAGTAATAAAAGGCTCAAGGACAAAAGAACTGCCATGAAAGAGGAAAGATAACCCCTTAAATGTGTCCTCCAAATCTGAAATGTGAGACTCCAAAAACAAAGATGCAATGTCAGATAAACAAGAATCCCAATCGGGAAGACTGTAATGATCCTGTTGCAAAGAATCACTAGAAGCTCTCAAAGAAGCATCTCTAGAATCTGATGAAGCAACAGGTACAATAGGAATGTCCTTAACTGTAGATGGGGCATCAATGTATGTCAACCAAATAGACTGATCATCCCATGAGGATGTGTCCACACAAGAAGGGGCAACAAAAGTCTCAGTATTATCCACAAGAGCCTGGTCATACAAGGAAACATCACTATCAAATGAAGATCCAAAGTCTCCATACAATTGCTAGATGATGGTCCAAGCAGTGAAAGGGCACTCAATGTGCTCTACGTGATGTAGAATATCCTCAGAAATAGTAATACATATTAGTCCATAGGCCATGTCATTATTGTTAAACCATGGATTCTTTTGTTCATAGTCACTTGGTTCAGGAACGAGTCCAGGGAGATGGGGCAACAACTCCTACTCAAGGCATTGATTCGTTATCCCTTGTTCCCAAGACAAATAGTTCTCTGAGGTTAGCTTAACAAGAGAAGGATGAAAATAACCAAGATCCATGATGAACCCCCAAAATGATTACAATAGCCCCATAAAAGATGTAACTCAAAGAGAGCACATAAGACACCCCTTTCCACTCAATCAAGGAACCCCCCCAAGAAAATAAGATTTGGCACTCTATATTTAGTGTGATTACAATTGTTACCAGCAAGAAATACTGTGTGGACTTGATCTCAATCCTATTACAAATCCTCAAAAAGAGCATATGCTGAAAATACAACTTTGGCACAATACCAAGTGAAATAAATAGCACAACTACAAGGTACACAAAAAAAATGCACTTTCAAAAAAGAATCACCTCGATCCGAGGTTTTATTCAAAAGTTATGCTTCTTCGAAGTTCCCAAAATGAGAACTGTGCAGTGTTATGAGTGAGAATCTGCAATTTCTAGAAATTCTCTGCATCAAAATCAAAAAACGTCTAGACTAGTGCATAGAGAACAAAAAAATAGCCAAAATAAAAAAAATTCTCTAGAAATGGAGTCCGTATGAGCAAGAATAGAGCATTTCAAAACCACCTTCAAATCTGCAATAGCCAATGGACAGGGGTTCTATTGTAGATTTCTAAGGTCGTTTCTACAAAATATATAAGCTGCATGCAAAAAATAAAAGATAGCCAGATGGTTTTTCAATCCTGCAAACAAAACCCAGAAGGCATTTTTCCTTCTGATGTACAAAAGATGCAGATCTAATGTAGAAAGAATGCCTTTAGCAACAAAAAAACAACCCTAGCAACCAAAAAATGGCATGCAAAGAATGAATCAGCTACCTAAGACAAGCAATGGTATGTTGTAATCTGCAATATTGATTAAAACATAAAATATGGAAGCCGATTGTCAGATTTGAGCTTTAAAAAACTTGTTTGCAGATATGTCCAACGATCTCCAAAATGAGTGAAATGAAAGCCAAAAATGACTTTCAAGAGCCTCCCGGATGCAATGGAATAGTCAAAAATTCTGCCAGACTACCTGAAGATGCTGCAATCACCCAGATCTCATACATGTAAAAACAATATTACTGGATCTTCACAAATCCTTTTTGATTCTCCAGATTGTTTGAAAATGGAAGAGAAGAGCATATGGGATTTACAAGATCTATACAAAGAATCTAACCTTACAAAACTTGCTCTAATACCATGTTAGAATTTGTAAAACAAATTATAACCTAGAATCAATTGAAAGAGTTAGAAACATAAACTATAAATGCAAAAGTAATTGAAACAACATAACAACGATACCAATAGATTGATGTGAAATCCTCAAATGGAAAAATAGCATCAGATAACTATGTCCAATATCTAATGAAAATACAAGCTAGGTAGCATGCTTATATAGACCAAGGAGATGGAGGAGGTGGCAACACTGACCAATGAGGAGCAACCATCTATCGGACTAAAGATAGCAAAGTATCTTCCCAAGATAGCTAATGGATGCTCACATGTAGGAAGGTGACACCTCATAATCCTCTCACCTAATAAAATATTCTTTATTAACGTAAGCAAGCATAAATAAATGTGCAGGAAAAGCCTTATAAAAAGGAATAAAAAACCTACACTAACAGTCATTCGTACTACAAGGCTTTATGGATTGACTATCGATCCAAAGGTACCTCTTTTCATACTTGCACAATCCGAGGTCTATGACTTGTCGACATCTACTCCTCAAGTCCATGACTCAAGTCGATTGTAATAAAACAATTTGGTTTCTCTATAAAGAAATATCACCATTGACTAAGTACAAACTTTTTTAGACAAACTTATTTCATACATTCAGACTCAGGGTTCTCGACCCTTCCTTGTCGACCAATATAAAATAGATATATAAGGTTAAAATATTCGACATGGTTATTATTTTCGATGAGGATTGCACCCTTATGCAAAGATGTGAAACTCTGCAATCCTTCGAAACATGGTGACAAACTCAGGCTATGGGTGACCTATAATGAGTTTGAACCTCCAGATTATGGACTGGTTCCTTTAAAATGTTCAATTTGAAACTATGATTTTTTTTTATTTGGAAAAGGGTAAAAAGGAACTCTAAGGTAATAAAATTGTAAAATTTTGGTGATGCACCTAGTAATGATGGAAAAATTGCAAATCTGATTCATGATAGACTTCAGAAATCTTACCTACACAATCCACTTTTGACACAATAATCACATAAATGTTTCTAAGGAAAGCTGGAAAAACTATTCTTTATGAAGGAAAATGATGCTTCACAACATGAAAGAAAGGATTTCAGTAATGCAACCTAAGACATGTGATATCAATATGCTTAACACTTACAAATAAGAATGAGACTTGATAATTTTAAAGGTTTCAATATTAAAACACATTAAAATTTCATCAAATCATCCATACAAGTAGCATCAATGGAAAGGCAAACACTTGATTTCAATGAAAAATAAAGGAAAATATTGCATGAAGAATAAAAGAAATTGAACCTGTAACTTGCTGTAATCTCTGTAAAATCTGTAATCAATGAGTTACAAAACCTCCTTCTCACTCAAAGTGTAAAGAGCAAAAAGGCAAGAACTCAAAAAATGATTTACAAAAAATGAGTTACAAAACCTTCTGTCTTTCAATGTGTAAAAGAGAAAAGAATGCAAGAACTAGCAAAAACTGAGTTTTTCTTTATAATATATAGCTTTCTCTCTCCAAGAGGCATGAAAAATAGAACTGCAGCTAACTGCCTCTCTAAAAATAATCTCTCAAAAGTAATCCATGAGCAAACCAAGAAATCCCTAAAAATAAGGGTCCAAACTACCACAATTTGAGCAAAAATAGCTCCAAGTTGATCCCCTCCATATGTTTGACCAAGAAGTTGACCAAAATTCCTTAAATCTCTCCCCAAATCATGCAAAAAGTCCCTTAATGGCCTCAATTAACTCAACTCATCAATTTGCATGATTTTACATTTGCAAAATTGATGTGAGTGAATAATAAAGTAATTATGATAATTACTTTACCATTAGTTACAATTTGTATTATTTTATGATTTTACAACTTGTGAAAAATAAATAAATAATTTGAAGAATATTACTTTATTATTCACTTACATTGATTTAGTTGTAAAAAACACGCATGACGAAAGAGAAAATAATCACCTTATCTCTCCAATTTACATTTGCATGATTTGAGCAAAAATAGGACTTTAAGAGAAAACAAAAACTCCTTCTATCTCCATGTAGGAAAACTCTCAATCCAACCTCACATGCATTAAGGCAAGAAAAAATCACCCTTATTACTCCAAATGCACTAAGGCAAAAATAAAATACATACCCAGCCTTGTTACTCCATGCCTTGCAAAACAAACACTTCTCTATTCGTACAAAGACCATCATGCCAAAAGTTAACCATATTCACAATGTGCTCCTGCATGCATTATATTGTCTTTATGCACTTTGCAAATAATTCACTTATCTTCATATGCTCTTCCACCTTGTAAAATTTTACCTTATCCACAAAAGATTCCAACTATACTCAATGCATTAACATTCAGCCACTTTGCTTATCATTATTCATTGAGGAGAATAAACCTTGACTTTTGAATGTTTTGCAAAAGACAAATTATAAATGTTGACCATGCATAAGTTTGAGTATCTCAACTATATGATAGTTGACCACAAGGGAATAAAGGTTTTGAAATTCTATAAGGCATAAGCCCTACCTCCTTATGATGTTGACTACCCTTTTGACTTAGGAAACAAATGCAAAAAGTATTTGTCGGCCTCTCCAAACAATGATCACTAGGGAATCTCATCTTTGAAGTCTTGGACCATGATGGCATTCAGATAAGGTAATGATTTTCATTTTGTTAAGTCAAAAAATAAGAAAATAAAGGATGCTCCATCGAACAAAACAAAAAAGAACCCTAAAAGATATTTCATTTTGCATTTGGCATTCTTTTGTTTCGGCTCTACAACTTTTCTCCATGGCCGACTTAGGGTTTGATATTCTCTAGTCTTTATCCTTCATTCTTGTGGGCCTCTGTGGTTGAAACTTTGCATTTTCCACCATTTGAGATGCAAGGTAAGCCTTATGTGTTGATTTCGAAGGATTTACATGGCTTTTCTGCTCTGCAACTTTTTAGTAGGCAGCGACCATTGTAGTCATTTTGAGCTTTCCTTAAAGCTTTGTACTCTATTACTCACTGTGGACTTTTGTTCTTTGTTTTTCTTTGCTCTGATGTATCTTCATGCATTCAAAAAGCCTTCACTTATATTTAGGCCCGTGACCTATTGCTTCTTCATCTTGCGAGAACATGAGGTAAGTCCTCCATTTGGGCTCCTATATCTCATTTCTTTTTCTGTGGCTTCATTTACTAATAAGGGTTTTCAAGAAAATGATATGGGTATCTATTTTTTTGTGAAGAAAAGCTCCTTTTTGCAATGGCCATGCCTGTATATTGCTTTATTCAACCTTTCTTCTTCTATAAATTTGAAAGAATACATGAGGTTTCAAAAGAAGATGAGGGTTTGTAGTAGCATCTTGTGGGTTTTGCATATATTTTGAAGAACACTTATTCTCACTATTCTCAGGCTATGGCTTGTCCATACTCCTTCATCTTGCAAGACCAAGAGAAAGAAAAAGAACTCACCAGAATCTAGCTTATGTCATTTCTTGAAAACTTACTCTGGTTCATTTGGCAAAAAAGAAAAACACCCTCTATAAATATGAAGAAGAAAATACAAGGGTTTCGAAAAAGATATGGGTATTTGTTGTCCTTTGGAGAAAACTCTCCTTCAGCCACGGCTATGCTCTTCTTTGTTCTGTGCATATATTTCTTTTAAATCTACTATCATGTGTATCTTTTGAGTATATCTTTTAGCTTTAAAGGCTCAGCTTCATCATTCTTCAATATCTGCACCTTTTGTCTAGAAACCCCATATGGGTTTTACTCTGTGTTGAGAGACTCCTTTTTACTCTCTCTGGTTGTGGCTTCATTATGCAAAAGGTGATAAGGGCTTGCAAAAAATGATATAATCTAGTATAAACTGTATCTTTGTTTTATGTTGTTCTAGTTTCCTTCATCTCTGTCAAATGTTGCTTAGTTACTTTGTAGATTCTCTCAATGTTATTTCTCCACTCCTGTACATGTACCTTTTCTTTGTATCAGTTACTTTGAATTCGAGAGATAACATGAGCATTTGAACTTTGTTCACTCCATAGCTATTTAAAATATTGGTCTTTAATTATTCTTTTCTACCTAATTGTAACTGTCAGAAACTACTATGCATACTCAACATATAATGAACAGAAGCATGGCTAAAACACTTTATAACATATGATCTTATGAAAAGTTTGAAACTGTGTCTTCTTACTTTACTTTCTATGCACTTCATACGGCATATGTTTGATACCATGTATCTTTGTCTGCATTCAAGTGATCATGTAGCTGTATATTATTTTCATTCCTTCACCTGTAGCTTAACATTTTGGTCTCCTGTATCTACAATTTGTCAGATGCTCTTATCTTGTAACTGTCAAAATCAGATGATGCATTTATATCTGATTTGTCTCCCATTGTAGCTTCAAAGCATCATATGATCAAAGATTTTAACATTTGAAAAGAATACTTTCTGTTTCTCTTATCCTACCTGTAGCTTGACATTTGGATCTTTTGTATGCTATCATATCATTCATAGCATTCCTGTCAACTGTTCATGACACTTTATCATATGAGATGAAAATGATACATGCATTCAAATGATTCTTGTACTTTAGTCAGCTCCTGTATCATGTATACTCCTTGTCTTGTACATGGGACTTAGTTGGCACATGTTTTGGTCTGATACAATAATATTCAATCACTTGATCATACTTGCACTTGTCTTCTTCACTTGATTATCTAATTCTATCATTTGATCCCTGAACATTTAATGCATAACTATTCACACTAATCTTCAGCTATTCATTATGTATATAACTCTCAATCATGAATGGCCTATATATCAACACTGTACTTGAGAGTTATGTTTCATTATGAATAGCTATAAATTGGGATTAGCTTGATACTATCTTTGCAAATTGATACCCTATTTGATCACAAGTCTGTCCTCCATTGCATTTGCACACTTCTATGATGTCTTAAGTCTGATGTTATGTAGTTTGACTTATCTAGATGATTGTGATATGAAATATGACAGCAATAACGCATTCCAATAATGGTAGAAATAAAGAAAAGTACCTTTTCATAGCTGCATTTTTGTATTCTGCAATCTGTCAAGTTGACTCAGGCACTTTGAATATATCTGATCTAATTTAATCAATTGTTATCAAGGTGAACATAGTTTATAAGAGCAACTGCTCCTTTTCATGTTCATGATGACACATTTTTCTGCAAGTTGATTTTATGATGTATGATATTTCTTAGATGATGCATCCTTTCTTTTATTCTGATATCCCTTTCACATGAATAGAAAAGGGGAACATGTTGGGCTCAACCCTTGTGGGAGCCACATTTTCTACACATGTTTTAATGTCTTCAAATCAGCAACATTACTTTTCCTATACCTGCACAATGAACAAATAAGTTTAGCATAAAAACATACCTTATGAAGTTGAATGATCATCTTATGATGTTCTGGTTTCTTGCATGACTGATTTGACTCTTTCATATGAAATGCATGATGTGACAAGTTGATATGTCTATTTGATAAAAGCATATGATAGTCTTAAATATCTGGAGCTCTAACAGGACTTTCCCCAATTTTTTGCATGTACACTTGATACAATTGGAGCTGAAGATAAAGCTATGAGATCAGCCATCAACAAGTACATCAACCAATCAAAGGATATCAGCCTTGCTTCCCGGCAATGATGGATATTTAATTTTATCATGTGTTCTTCCTCATTTCTTTTATCATCAGATCTATAGCTTGCATATGTCTACATTGCTCAGTTTAGTCACTCCCACGGCTTGTGTGGGACACATTTGAACACTTCTTTTAAACATTATCAGTTAATTTACCTTATGCAATTGATTTATGTATGTTTCTTTTTCAATCAATGCATAGGATAGAATAATTGAAACTGAATGTATGTTCCAAATATGATATGAAATGACAATTCAAATGAATACCTTTCCTTCTTGCTTTCAATTATGATCATTTGAATAATCAAATTGTCTTATAACTCTGAAAGATAAAAATAATTAGATCAACTGTCTCTCATTGGCTGTTTGATTTCTTGACATTAAAATTCACTTGTCACGATGGTTTGACAGTCCTGATTGGACTGTTGGATAATCATGACAACTAATCATTATTTCCTCTTGTCAAGACATCAAACATTCACTAAATGCAATAACTTGAAAGTTTTCTTTTACTCCTTCTGAAACAACTGTAAATAGGTCTAACTAAATTTAGTGTGACCAAAATTTAGTAACAGTTATAATTAACCATAACCCTTCAGGTTCTCTTTCGAATAATAGTAAGTTTGTAAGTATTATACATAATAACAAAAGTATTCAAGGATATATTACTCTATCAAAATATTCAACTTATTTGGTTTAAACCCTTTGTAATCAAAGAGGTCAAAACTAACTCATAAATCCAATAGCTTGACTATGGTTTCCACACCATGTTTACGTGAAGTTTGATAGTGAATTCTATATCATAGAACTAAGAGGTTCTCGGGTTCTCATTAACCCCCGAGTGTTTTGTTATCACTGTGAACAGGTTATAGTAAAATTTTGTATATCAAAACATAGATAGTAAGATAAAACTATACTTATTTATGTACATAAATAAATGTATATCTTTTATTATTGTCTAAATAATCTACACAGAAAGATATCTCTCATTTAACTAAGATTTGATATGCATACTCACAGCAAACTAGTATCTATGAACTTATATAATATTGTCTATTATGTTCAAGTGCTCTACATTTTATACTGCTTACGATATCTCTACGTTAAAGTCTTTAAATCTTTGATATTACACACATTTCTATAGATATCCCTACGTTCTCATAGAGAATAAACTACTGTTATCAAACAAGTATTGTTCAACATGAATTTAAGAAGAAAACATAAGAAAATAGGCTCGACTCTTACCTGAGCATGCCTCAACACTGTAATATGGGTAAATGTTCGACTATATCCTATCGAATTCAGTTGATAATCTCACCTTGACCTTCCTAAGCACGTCTCGCCAAGGCTATTGCCTCAATATGTTCACTAAATTCTTCTCTCCCCCTAGATAACCCTCCTATCGGCTCATGATATAAGTCATTACAAGACTCTCCACTAGCCGTGGATTGCAAACCTTTGACTGTTCCTATTACGATGGGGACAAAGTTATCTATTGGAGATTGTCTAAAGTCTCCTTCTGAGATGAAGGATATGACCAGAGTTCCTTATGCTAGTGCGATTGGCAATTTGATGTATGCTATGGTCTGTACAAGACCAGACATTGCCCAAGTAGTGGGAGTCAGTCACTTTATGGCTAATCTTGGATGGGTACATTGAGATGTAGTGAAGAGAGTGTCTAGATAGTTGCAGGGTACTTCCAAGTATTCCCTATGTTATCATGGTTATCCTACAAGACGTCAACATTCTATGCGTATTCATGGATTTGTGGATTCTAATTGGGTAGGTGACATTGACAGTAGGAGATCCACCAGTGCTTACGTGTTTATTATTTTGGTGAAGCTATCAATTGGATGAGTAAGCGGCAACCTATGGTCACTTTGTCGATGAAAGAAGTAGAGTACACGGCAGCTACTCATGATTGTAAGGAAGCCATTTGGCTTAAGAGGTTGTGTTCATATATTGGTTTTGATGCAGGTCAAATTACTATCTGTTACACCAATCAGAGTGTGATTTGTTTAGCAAAGAATCCTACTTTCCATGCCAAAACAAAGCACATTGATGTTCAGTTTCATTTTGTTCATGATATGGTAGAAGAATGGAAGGTGATATTGGAGAAGGTTGACACTTTGAACAATGTTGTAGATGCACTGACGAAACCTGTGGGCACTATGTGCAGGATCATGATGGGCCAAACACTACCCCTAAGTGGTAATGTAAATGTGAAAAACAAACTTAAGTAACTTCATGTCAAAAATTGAATGAGTTATCTACACAATCTAGAAATAAGTTAGTAATAAAATTTGTAATAAATTGAATTTGGTTTATGTGCTACTACTTTTTTTTTAATTTTAAAAATAGTTTGGTGAAAATCAAATATTTCAATGAAGCACTACTAGAATTTTCAGAAAAACATAAAAAGTAGGTGTCATTCCGGCCAACCTAAGTGTGAGAAAAAGGTAATATTTTTCCTCCATGATTTGGATTTAAGTAACGGATACATGAGAGGATGTGACACACACTTTTTTGAATTTTTTAAGTAAATAAATAATTATTTAAGAATTTTTACTGAATTTTTTTAAAATATTAAAAATTGATTTTCCAGCCCACCTAACTTGGTCAAAAATATATGAAACTCAAAATTTTTTAATCTTATAGTATACCCAATAAATCCAAGAATGTGATGAATCTTTTGGATTTAAAAAAGGATTGATATGTTGAAAGTTATGGATGTTTTTCAAAATGTATATCTATTAGGAAATTAGACATAGCGTATGTAGAAAATTAATAATAATTACCTATTAAAATTTTGTTTAGGCATATATTATATTTTTAGAATCTTAGTAGCTTCCTCTATAAACCATTTTCATTTGATTAAATTTAGTTACAAAAAAAATTGTCAACCTCAAGGATGAAATTGTGGAAAAATTCAGCTTAACACTAAATGGGTGGTTTTTCAAGTTTCTTTGACAAGTTTTAGGATTCCACTTGCCTAAATACGAGGTAATCCTAAGGCATTTTTGGAGGAAATCCATATTTGAAGTAGAAATATTAACATCCTTTCCATCCAAATCTAAATATTAGTTTAAATGTTAGCACTTTTTCATCCAGTAAGTTTTTTCTCCATTGCCACTATTTGGCCCATCATGATCTCTCACTCACCGAGAGCAGGGGTGGATAAGTTTAGATGGTGTTCAGAGTCTATAGGCCTATTGGCCACTAGCAGTTAAATCTTGTCATTCTATTGGCTCTTGCAAGGTGTTCGAAAAGTGGGAGAATGTTGGGAATTAAGGTGTCTCAACCTCTGGAAATTCCTAGCATTTGATATTTATTTGTATATTTATTTATTGGCCTATATTGTATTTATTCTTGCACATCCTATTTTGTTAGTGTGAGGTGGCATGGTGATAGGTCATTCTACTTGTAATATTACTTGGATGGTCAAGTCAACATATGAGAATGTAGGCGTCCCATTTGAGGTGGCACTAATATGCCATGTGTTGGCATCTTAAGGGATGTGGAAGGAGTTATTATGTATGACGGAATCTATGACATGTAAGAGACATAATTAGAGATTCGTATGGAAAGTAAAGACAAGTGTCAGAGACTATCTTTGTATGTGATGAAGGCATCTTTGAGCGCCCATGTTTGACTATGACATGGTGTAAGAGGAATATGCTATTATTAGTTTTGTATGACGGAATCTCTTACAACAGTAAATGTTGTTATGTTTGGTAGATTCTATGATAGTTGTAAGATGTGTAAGAGCATCTGACATAGCCTATTCTTGGTTGGAGTCCTCCACATTGAGAAAATTAAATCTGCATGTTATAACAATTGAACGGAGGTTGCTTGCACGTTGTCCAAGTGTTCCAAGGCATTGGATTTTGACCATGAGGCCAAGTTGGACACCCACCTCTAGAAGCTTCTCAAGATGGCCTTGTAGACTCTATATATGCAGGTGCTTGGAGTTGGAGTTGTATAGTTGATTTATAAATACTATTACACTGTTAGAATTGTTCCAGAGCTAACATCTTGAAGACTCTTGAAAGAACTCACATTGCAAGTGTATTGTAATCACCATTAGATTTGCTAATACATTGTGCAGGTTTTGGAGTGTGTGGTTTTTCACCCGTAAGGGTTTTCCCCATGTATATCTTGTGTCTCTTGCATTCTACTTCTTTGTGCATGTTGTTTAATCTCACTGTTATATGTTTCACAAATATTTAACTGTAAGGATCTGAAAATTTGCATACTATTCCCCTCATTAGATCAGTGTAGGAAGCATTTCCGCGTACCTCGCTTCCTTTCAATAGGGACAAGGGTAACTTGAAACATTCTATTGATAATGATATGATTATAATAATTAATGAATATACATAATTGGACCCCCTTCAAGTAAGAAATAAGGGATACAAGTGTGACAAGTAATATATATTTAGTTAAATTCATTAACATCTTATGACTTGATAATGTAATTGATATGAATATGGCACTAAATTTGTTAATTGAGCAGTATGTTTTTTATGCCTTAGATCTCATTTAAAGCTAAGTAATAGTCTAACAATTGAGTAGAGTCAAGGAATTTTATTTAAAGCTAAGGTTAAGTTGGGAAAATACTATCCATGGAACTATATCCTCGGTAATGTATTTTACTATATACAACCTTCAGTTTAAAAATTCACTACATGATAACATTCAGATTATTAAAAATTGCATGTTAATGTGAAAAATTCAAATCGCTAGTTTTAGCTCCTTTTCATGGCACAGATTCGTACTACTGAAACATTGTTAAATGAATGGCCCACAAATTCATACTATGAAATGCCATGTAATTAGAGGAAATTTCCTATCCATTCTGTCCTGATAAAATATGATGTACTATTAGTTTTGGTCACGTCATCAAGGGTGGAAGTTACATCTATTCTATTTGGAGAAAACCCAATACATTATTTTTCACAACATTTAAGATAGTTAAACAACCTCTAGAATTTAATTTTCATCCAAATTACTACCATAGAAAGTATGACATTGCAATGGCGCTTGAATCTAGAAGAGCACATGGCATTTGATGAAAATTTAGATGGGATAGCATAATGGTACTTTAAATTGCCATGTTGGTGGAAGCCTCAGCTAAGGAGGTTGCTTCCTAATGGCCTATAATTAGGTAGATCAAAGATATCTTGTTACAGGCTCATATTTAAGTACACTATAGAACTGATGTGGTTTAAGTAGGTTGAAAGCAGCTTTTAGCTTCCCATAATCTAGTGAATCCATGCAATTAATATTTCAAGCCAGAGTTTTGTGAAGGTTTAATTTGATAGTTATCTCTAATATTTATGGAAAATATACTTTGAATTTAAAGTAATGATTTTGCCTTCGTTGGCATTTTGTATGACTTTGGAAAGGGGTTCATGATTTTTAAATTTGAAAAAGTACAACTTGAATTGGAAATTACTTCTGATACTTTTAGTCTGGCTAAACTTTGTTTTGCTCTCAATTCAAATTGACTCTATACATAGCAATAGAACTGGTAATACATGTGCAAAAATTGGGCCAACTTGGTTTCCTCTCCCTGAGATGAGAGAAAACTTGTCTTAAGTTAGGGACCCTACTAGTTACCAACTCTTGGTTTTGTTGTTGAGAGATATTGGGAAATACAAGTGCATGAATCAAAAGAATATGGGACAATAACTTGTCCTCATACTTTAGAAGATGTTGTCAACATAATAAGATGTTAAAGAACTATGCGGGATTAAGGCAAGTATACTAACAACAATTCTCCAAGGACAATCAATGTTGATTTGGAACCCTAGTAACTCCAAGAGCATCCTAGAACTTTGTTTTTGCTTGAGGACAAGCAAAATTGAGTGGGGGGACTGTCATGTCCCACACGAAATGTTCCATACTTTTACAATGTTGGCCGACTAAGATATGATAAGAAGCAAATACCATTAGTAAAGTGATTGATCAAGTGATATGAGACGATTCTAATATAAAATACTCATGTTTGAAATGAGTAAACAAGGCTTGACTAAAATACTTTTCTTTGCTCTCAATTCAAATTGACTCTATACATAGCAACGGAATTGGTAATACATGTGTAAAAATTGAGCCAACTTGGTTTCCTCTCCCTAAGATGAGAGAAAACATGTCTTAAGTTAGGGACCGTACTAGTTACCAACTCTTGGTTTTGTTGTTAAGATATATTGGGAAATACAAGTGCATAAATCAGAAGAATATGGGACAATAAGTTGTCCTCATACTTTAGAAGATGTTGTCAACATTAAGATGTTAAAGAACTATGCGAGATTAAGGCAAGTATACTAACAACAATTCTCTAAGGACAAACAATGTTGATTTGGGACCCTAGTAACTCCAAGAGCATCCTAGAACTTTGTTTTTTCTTGAGGACAAGCAAAATTGAGTGGGGGGACTGTCATGTCCCACATGAAATGTTCCATACTTTTACAATGTTGGCCGACTAAGATATGATAAGAAGCAAATACCATTAGTAAAGCGATTGATCAAGTGATATTAGGCGATTCTAATATAAAATACTCATGTTTGAAATGAGTAAAGAAGGCTTGACTAAAATACTTTGCTTTGCTCTCAATTCAAATTGACTCTATACATAGCAATAGAATTGGTAATACATGTGCAAGAATTGGGCCAACTTGGTTTCCTCTCCTTGAGATGAGAGAAAACTTGTCTTAAGTTAGGGACCTAACCAGTTACCAACTCTTGGTTTTGTTGTTGAGAGATATTGGGAAATACAAGTGCATGAATTAGAAGAATATGGGACAATAAGTTGTCCTCATACTTTAGAAGATGTTGTCAACATTAAGATGTTAAAGAACTAGGTGAGATTAAGAAAAGTATACTAACAACAATTCTCCAAGGACAAACAATGTTGATTTGGGACCCTAGTAACTCCAAGAGCATCCTAGACCTTTTTTTTTGCTTAAGGACAAGCAAAATTGAGTGGGGGCACTGTCATGTTCCACATGAAATGTTCCATACTTTTACAATGTTGGCCGAATAAGATATGATAAGAAGCAAATACCATTAGTAAAGTGATTGATCAAGTCATATGAGGTGATTCTAATATAAAATACTCGTGTTTGAAATGAGTAAAGAACGCTTGATTAAACAAGGAAATAGTAGCGATGAATATTAATGAGATTTATATTAAGACAAAATAGCTGACTTCCTTTTGACATCTTTGGTGAAAGCTTTAAACAAACCAAAATAAAAATACTCATGTTTGAAATGAGTAAAAAAGGCTTGATTAAACAAGGAAATAGTAGCAATGAATATTAATGAGATTTATATTAAAGACAAAATGGCCGACTTCCTTTTGACATCTTTGGTGAAAGCTTTAAAGAAAACAAAATAAACATTAGTGGCTGACTCTCTTCTAAAAGAGTGCTAGTGAATAAGAAAAATATATATTATTTAAAGATAAAGAAAAGGTACGATTATCATGTGAAAAGGTATGCAATTTATGAGGATCGATTAATCTTTAATGAGCAGCGATCAACATTTGTGTCTATTCATTATGAATAAGTGTATCCATTGTAAAGTGATATGTCTCTAGTCTAATTAGACACTTTGAGAAGATATAAAGAGGGAAAGAAGGAGTGGTTACAAAGGAAGGAATTCAAGGAATATATTTCTAGTTTAAAAGAGTAGATCAGCCAACAAGAAAATATATAAGAAGAAATAAAGAAAAATATAAAGGTATGTACAACAATAATTGATTACTACAGAGAAGTATTTATTGTAGTCATTCCATCATACTATTATTCTATCATCCTCCCACTCTATTGATCTATTATTTTATCCTCCTATCTTCTATCATTATATCATTTCTTTTTTATCATTTTATCATTCTATTATCCCATCAGTCTATTCTATCCTTCTACTCTATTATCAATGTATCATTCTATCACTCGATTATTCTATCATTTGATTATTCTATCATTCTATTATTCTATCATTCTATTCTTCTATTATTGAATCAATCAAATCAACTTATCTGCACTTAACAGATTAGATCATAACCAACAGTTAATACATTTACTTCGGGGAATATAGCAATCTTATCTTTTAATTTAAATATTGTGGTATCCTATATCATGATTGTTGTGTATAAAGATATATTTATTGTTATGAATCTTGATGTATTTTAATTTTCATCAAGCAACCATGAGGAATAATGTGGAATACAACGAAGGGTTGGATGGTCCTCTTCTAAGCACACCACCTCATGGTTGAAGACTGATAGTCCCATGACGCCAAGGGGGTTGCAAGGTCTACCCCACCCTTGGTATTAGAAGGGAAGGATACTCCGGAGACCCTACTGTAGTTTCCCCTCAAACCTCTACCATGGTTGGCTATTGGGTTAAGAAGTCCCAATTATAGGGAGGAGAATAAGGGTGGTAAGATGAGGGGGAATGGCTATAGGATTCCTCACTAGGTACATCCCCTCATGGATGGGAAGGGCCACATGAGGCCAAGAAGGATGGTATATCCACTCTTGGGCCTAGGTAGAGGATCACTTACGACACCCTATCATGCCCCCTTATCCTAAACCTTTTTGGTTGGACTCCATTAATGAATCAAGTATATCATATGATTAAGATAATGTTCCTAACCCTAGTAGGAAAGATTTATTTTATGGAAATGATTATCTAACATGATCGCAGAGTCTCAACCAGGATCTATCTTGTTCAACAATTTAAATTGGTAAATGATATCGCTAACTGTATTTCATTTCTTGTTTTGCTTGGAATTGTGATTTTAGGGGAAAAAATAGGGCATTTATAAATGTGGACATTACAGACTTGGCATTATTGGACCTTTTCATGTAGGAACTACGAGATAAAATTATCATAACCTATTGGATCATAGCCCCAAATCAACAAAAACAGTCACCCAATAACAAACCCCTCATCCTAGACCCTACTTTCCTTCAAAAAATAATACATAGGAACATGGTTTTTATATTAGAATATTATAGAACATTATTTCGCAAACCCCTTACTAAATGGCATACTTTTCCCCCAAGTACCTCATGCAGTTGTACTACTACAATGTATTAAGCATGAGGCTCATTCAAAATGTGAACTAGGGTAATTTGAAACAATCTATACTTGATAATAGTATGGTTATAATAGGTAATAACAAGACATTGTTGGACCCTTCTCAAGCAAGAAATAAGGGGCACAACTCTTAATAACCCACTCAATCATAAACCCTAAAAACATTCACCCAATAATGAACACTCTTCACACCTTTCTTTCCCCCCAAGGAAATTTGAAAGGTACATAATATATTGGAATATTGAAGAGGCCTCAAAGTCATATGGAATTAAATATTTCAAAATCATATAATGGCAGCAAGTGGTGACCATGAAAGAATAGTTGAAAGAAAAACTACTTAGAATTGACATGACTTTAAATAATAAATAAAATATTAAGTAAATCTATTAAAATAGTTATTTATCATATATTATTTAAGATTTCATGTGCATGGTTTTATTTAATAAAATAACTTTCAGTAATAAATAAAATATTAAATAAATCTATTAAAATAATATAATAAATAGAATACTAAAATATTTATCATGTAAAATTTATGTGTCAAAAGTAAAATAAAACAAGGGTTGTAGTGCAGCTGCAGTCCCTACCTTGCATTGCAATATATATATATATATATATATATATATACCTGCAGGAAGAATTGAAGAAAAAGTGTTTTATGTTGGACAGCTGACTTTTTGAGGATTCATAATTTGGCAGAGCTGTAGAAAACCTTTTTGCACTATCCTTTTTGCTAAGGTATAGCAATGCAGGGATAACAAATAGGCTAACAGCCAATTAAGTTGGCTGACACTAAAAACTGTGTTGCATTGATTTAGTCTATTCATTAACACAAAAGCACAACACAAGCAAATAATACAAAGGAGTATACAATTAATAATTCTGACTAAAAACAATGCATTAGCTTTCGTAACATGCTTACTCAAGTTATCAACTTAGATGTAGACTTATTAGATTCACATTCACCAAATCCATCTTCAAACCAGATTGAGGAGTAAATCATCTATCTTCTTCCCTTTCTACTCAAAGTCTAGTCTTGTCAATCCAATGTCTTGCCTTGTCTACATTTTGAGCTTTGAGAGCACGAATATAAGGACTGCTTTACCTTTTGTTTTATAGTTTACATCACTCTCCTATTTGGCAAAAATTCTGGAAGTTTGCCTTAAGCACTTCTATACTAACAAGAAATACCTCAATTCGATCAGATTGATCTTCAAACAAAGAGGAAGGGCTCCCACTTCACAACTAAGTCCACAAAAATGATTAGAAGTGGAAACACCCTCCATCTCTTTTTCTTCTCCTCTACTCTCTCTATGGTTTTCTATCAAATCTCTCACCCATTGTCACAATTTCTTGCTATCCACTAACAAATCTAGATTCCAAACTCAACGAAATATCGCAATAAAGAAGTTGCATGGGTATACTCCCCTTCAACTTTAGCCATTTAACTTTAAGATATGGAAACATTTGGAGGAAGTCTAGGCTGGCATATGCATGGCCACAATCAGTTATGTTCTATTTGTTAATTATTTTTTCTAGTTTTCCAATGTTTCTTAATTAATTATTATGTTTTGTTGTGTGGGCATCCTTATTGAAGTAAAGAGGGTACTAAACTGAAACCATAGAAAAGTAATAATCCAAAACAAAGAAGATAAAAACACAAGAAAGAAACTAATAATAACTGTAGATAAGGAAAACAAATGAAGTTGTGAAATACAAACCAAATGCATAAATACACAAAGTTATACCTTCAAATGTGATTCCTCTCCTTGATAGGGTGGAAGGAGTTGCACCCAAACTCCTCGGATTTTACCCAAGTTGATGAAATGTGGATTGCTCTTGCTTTCAACACAACATGATGAGAGATTAGAGGATAGATTGATAGGTTGGAAAAAGATGAGAGATAAAGTTAGAGTGATTTTGGCATTATGAGGGTATGATGAGGAGATTTGAGAGAGATTTGGGCATGATAAGGATGCAAGAAGAAGTTGTTATGAATGTCTTAAAGAAGGGCCTCATTTATAGATTTTTGGAAAATGGATGGAAGGTGAGGATTAAAAATGAGATCAAGGGCTAGAAATACTTGAGAATTAGGGTTAGGATTGGATTCATAGCCTTGTGACAAGTGTCACAAGAGGAGTGGATGAGAGAGATCAAGGGTTAAGATTTGATCAATGGTTTTGGAGGGCTCTCATTATTCGTGAATTTTAAATTCACATGGGGAAAGGTGTGAAGGATAAAAATGAATTAAAAACTTATTTTTGGGAAAAGTGGATATGACAAGTGAATTAAAAATTCAACTCATGGAGGAGTGTGAATTAAAAATTCACTTTTATGTGGAGATGTGAAGGTTGAAGGACACATGTACACTTACATGTGTAAGAGGTTGATAAATGATGTGTAAGGAGGATTTGACCCTTTGAATAAAAAATTGATTTTTATTCAAAGGTGTGTGGGAAGATGGGATAAGCAAGGTTAATTAAGTGTTAAGCTTAATTAATTTAGGTCTAGGGGATAGATAGGCTAGGGTAGTTAATTAAATAATTTATATTTAATTAACTAGGATAGGGATAGGTTGATTAATAGGGTAGAATAATTAGATAAGCATGATTTATCTAATTAATAGAGATTAGGGAGATGGACAAATTAGCTAAATAAGTATTAGGAATATTTATTTAATCAATGAGGATATAGTTATAAGGTATAGCGATAAATTAAGTGAATTAATTGATCACAACGGATGGATAAATGGCTAAGGGTAGATGATTAGGGATAAATTAATTAAATAAATTGAATTTATTTAATTAATAGGAGGGATAATTATTGATGTAGAGACATGGGAAATTGGTTTGCGAAACAAGTCAATTTTAGGTGTCTACAGTAACCAAAAGAAATATAAATACCAAAAAAATAGTTTGTCTTATGATCAAGTTATGGCTGATATGGTGTAACATGAAATGTAACAGAATGCATAACAGAGCAAAAAGTGATCTAGGATATGTCTTGACACAAATATCATTCCCCACAAATGATTCACTAGTAGAGACTACCAATACTAACAAAGGTAACACTGAGCTTGCTGAAAGGATTTCCCTAGTTGACAAGATTAGTAGTGTGGAATGCTAAATGGTCCTTGATGAGTGATGGAAGAGCAAGTTGTCCACTTGAGAGTTTATCACAATGGAAACACTTTGATGTTGTGAGCCAGTCTTCACTACAACATGTTTGTGCACATAGAGATGAGCATGGTTACCAACTAAGTTACTAATTAACAATATGATGGATGCAATTTGAGATTTGACTCATTACATATAATCCCTATAGATGGGAAAAATAAGCACAAGTAATGTTCCAAATCCAGTTTACCAACCTCCTTACCATGCACACATTGAAATGCATCAGCCAGGAAATACCCATCTATATGTAAAACCCCTAAAAATGACATTTGACTCAATAATTTTCTATCATCTGCAAAATACATGTTAACCTATATTTGTTACCAAATACACGCAGCAGAATGGAGAAAACATTTTTATACATGATTCCTAAGGCAATACTCGTGAATGCAGTTTCCTAGAAAAACACAACCGATCAAGAAAGGAATAGAAGTCATTGTTTGAGCACTTAAGTCAAAGAGGGAAACCCCATCTCAAGCAACTCAGTAATTTTTATCACTGAATGATATTACAGCCAAATTAGAATAGATAAACCCTAAATTTTGTGTCAGAAAAATGCTGAAGTGGTATATAAGGTTAAAATTCTGCGAAAGAATCTACATACTCCTTTGAAAACCAACAAAGATTTGTTGTAATAGCACTCAAATTTTGATGTCAGAAGCAGTTGTGGATTTGACACGCTGTCTATATCTGAGGGCTGCCTAAATATCACAACAAAACAAGAGTTTGAAGAAAAGGTTCCCTAGAGTAGCAGGTGGAACATGACCAGAGCATCTAACCAAACCCTAACTGTGTCTGCCTAAGCCTGTACAGATTGCTCTGCTACGGTAATTTAGTTGTTTTCTTTATCGGGATGTTTAAATCTTTAATTTAAACAATGCCTTAATATGGGGACATGACAGCCCTCCCCACTCAAGATTGCTTGTCCTCAAGCAATCACAATGAGTTACCTTGCACTTTAACACTTATCTTCAATGTGTTGAGACAAAGTCATGGTTTGATTCCAGATGAAAGAGTATTTGTTTGATGTTTTGATTAACAATGATGGGATGATTTGAGAGTATTGAGATTCAAAGATGCATCTTGATCTTTGGTCATGAGATTCGGTCTCATATGTTATTGAACTCAAAATTGAGAATAGTTAAGTTCTTTGAGGAGTAACTGATTATATAATGTCATGATCAAAGAAGATTTGATTTGACTTTGAATAGCAATATGATTGAGGACATTTAGTTAATCAAATCAATGCAAGAAGGAAGAATTTTTCATTGTTTAAAGAAAACTTTGGGAGTATTGATATTCTGAGATTAGAGATTTGAAATGAAATAATATTAATAAAAATTCCAAGAGATGAATCTAATGATGTTGTAAGTAAGACTTTGATTGCTTAAGCAAGTTGATAATAAGATAATGTATAGCATGATCCTGGGGGTTGATGATGAGATAATGTCCCCCCCCTTAAAGCCTTCTCCTTATGTTTTACTTTAAGGCCTTCATTAATCTTTAGGTGTATCCTAGTGATCCAATTCTTCTAGGCCCAAAGGCAGAACCCTTCAACTAAAAGATAGAACCCCTTTGGCCCAAGTGAACATTTCATTTCCATCATGAGTGGCATATCTAGACGAGCACATTTCTCTCTAGACCCAAAGGCAGAACCCTTCATTAAAAGGCAGAACCCCTTTGGCTCATGTGGACTTATCATTTCTCATTATGAGTGGCATATCTAGAAAAGCACATCTCTCCTAGACCCAAAGGCAGAACCCTTTAACTAAAAGGTAGAACCCCCTTGGCTCATGTGATCTTATTAATTCCATCATAAGTGGCATATCTAGAAGAGCACATTTCTCTCTAGACCCAAAGGCAGAACCCCTTTGGCTTATGTGGACTTATCATTCCTCATCATAAGTGGCGTATCTAGAAGAGCACTTCTCTCCTAGACCCAAAGGCAGAACCCTTCACTAGAAGGTAGAACCCCTTTGGCTCATGTGAACTTATTACTTCCATCATAAATGACATATCTAGAAGAGCACATTTCTCTCTAGACCCAAAGGCAGAACCCTTCATTAGAAGGCAGAACCCCTTTGGCTTATGTGGACTTATCATTTCTCATCATGAGTGGCATATCTAGAAGAGCACTTCTCTCCTAGACCCAAAGGCAGAACCCTTTAACTAAAAGGTAGAACCCCCTTGGCTCATGTGATCTTATTAATTCCATCATAAGTGGCATATCTAGAAGAGCACATTTCTCTCTAGACCCAAAGGTAGAACCCTTCATTAGAAGGCAGAACCCCTTTGGCTTATGTGGACTTATCATTCCTCATCATGAGTGGCATATCTAGAAGAGCAATTCTCTCCTAGACCCAAAGGCAGAACCCTTCACTAGAAGGTAGAACCCCTTCGGCTCATGTGAACTTATTACTTCCATTATAAGTGACATATCTAGAAGAGCACATTTCTCTCTAGACCTAAAGGCAGAACCCTTCATTAGAAGGCAGAACCCCTTTGGCTTATGTGGACTTATCATTTCTCATCATGAGTGGCATATCTAGAAGAGCACTTCTCTCCTAGACCCAAAGGCAGAACCCTTCACTAGAAGGTAGAACCCCTTCGGCCCATGTGAACTTATTACTTCCATCATCAGTGGCGTGTCTAGAAGAGCACATTTCTCTCTAGACCCAAAGGCAGAACCCTTCACTAGAAGGCAGAACCCCTTTGGCTTATGTGGACTTATTATTTCTCATCATGAGTGGCATATCTAGGAGAGCACATCTCTCATAGACCCAAAGGCAGAACCCTTCATTAGAAGGCAGAACCCCTTTGGCTCATGTGAGTTCCTTGTCCATTTGATTGTTGTTGTTATGTGTGTTGTAGCTTCTTGAGTAAGCTTGCATCAAATTTCCTCACAGGATGGCAGGTCAAATGCTCTGATACCACTTGTAATGTCCCCTTCTAGTGAGTCCAAAGTTTTGCTTTGACCTTGCACAATTCAACTCACAAAAGAGAACATTAGAGTTCCATTTTCTTTTCATTTTATCATATTTACAATATAATCATTATTCATCCATATTCAAGTTGTATATTCATGTCCTTATATAATGTTCCCAACTTATCATTTGTTCATACACTTAATTGTCTAAGGATTTTAGCTATCACATTCATTGAATTACAACATTCATTTCACTATATTCAATTTTAAGAATGTTCACATCTATATCCATATTCCATTCATATATGTATGGAGATTTACCTTATTTCTACACTCCTATTTATTCTCATATTATTATACCTATTCTATATGCATACTTATAGAGAGAATGTATATACATCATTGATGGTAATATATTTCAATTATTATCCTGATATAATCAGTATTCATTTATTTATATTCATATTATTCTTCTACAACATTTATATCGCCTAACCTATTAATAAGGAAAGTGCATGTATCTCTTTATGCTACTTGTCTTGTTGAATCTGCTCACTGGATTCTATTCTCTTTCACCTATTCTTTAATATTTATATATTATAGTACTTGTTATAATATTAATAATCTCTCTCTCTCTCTCTCTCTCTCTCTCTCTCTCTCTCTCTCTCTCTATATATATATATATATATATATATATATACTTGAATAATTCCTCCCTATATATATATATTTATGATATCTTTATGACTCAAAAATATATATATATATATATATATATAAATATAATACGGATCTAATTATATTTATTTATCAATATTCTTTATTTATTTATTTCCCATATCTTAGATTCACATCATTATCTTATAGTTTATATCATTCCTATTTACTTTCACGCATGACACAATTAACTAATATTTAATTTTACTTGTAACTAATACTTAATTTAACTTCTAATCATAATTCATTTACTAGAATATTACTAACATATATTATATTCTATATTTAAATACTTAATGAAAAACATACCTGATATAATTGCAGACTTACCTTGTCTGTCCTGTATCTTCCTTGTAATTTCTCTTTGATGTTTCTTTGATAACTCTCAATGCTGTTATTATTTATTATTTATTGATCTGTTGTTTTTCTTTTTCTTCGATTCCTTTTTTTTCTCCTTTGCTGCTCCTCATATATATCTGATTATGATTCCCTATTTAAGTGTTTGATGGGCTTATACCCAACAGTCACCACTATTGGTGATAATAATTACCATTAATATATTTGCTCACTTAATTTGTTAAACACCATTTACTAAGGAATCGGTGTCTCTTTTAAGAGGCCCAATCCTCACATATATATAAAGTCCCTTTTATAATGTGCAATGAAAATATATATTTATTATTTATGTTTATATTTATTATCATATTAATATATTATATGTTATATAATCTATATTTAGATTTGATAATTATAATCATAATATTATCTTATGATAATTATGATTAAATTGCTATTATTTCTTTTTATATTTTAAAATATTCATATAATAATAATATTATTTTAATAATATATATATATATATATTATTTTACTACGGTAATTTAGTTGTTTTCTTTATCGAGATGTTTAAATCTTTAATTTAAACAATGCCTTAATATGGGGACATGACATCAATATACCTGCAGGAAGAATTGAAGAAAAAGTGCTTTATGTTGGACACCTGACTTTTTGAGGATTCATAATTTGGCAGAGCTGTAGAAAACATTTTTGCACTATCCTTTTTGCTAAGGTATAGCAATGCAGGGATAACAAATAGGCTAATAGCCTATTAAGTTGGTTGGCACTAAAAACTGTGTTGCATTGATTTAGTCCATTCATTAACACAAAAGCACAACACAAACAAATAATACAAAAGAGTATACAATTAATAATTCTGACTAAAGACAATGCATTAGCTTTCCTAACATGCTTACTCAAGTTATCAACTCAGATCTAGACTTATTGGATTCACATTCACCAGATCCATCTTCAAACCAAACTAAGAATTAAATCATCTGTCTTCTTCCCTTTCTGCTCGAAGTCCAGTCTTGTCAATCCAATGTCTTGCATTGTCTACATTTTGAGCTTTGAGAGCACGAATATAAGGACTGATTTCCCTTTTGTTTTATAGTTTACATCAATCTCCTATTCGGCAAAAATTCTAGAGGTTTGCCTTAAGCACTTCTATACTAACAAGAAATGCCTCAATCCAACCAGATTAGTCTTGAAACAGAGAGGAAGGGCTCCCACTTCACAACTAAGTCCACAAAAATGATTAGAAGTGGAAACACCCTCCATCTCTTTTTCTTCTCCTCTACTCTCTCTATGGTTTTCTATCAAATCTCTCACCCATTGTCACAATTTCTTGCTATCCACTAACAAATCCAAATTCCAAACTCAACGAATAAACATATATAGCAAAACAAGATGCGATGAATTGGTCTAGTGGGCATGCTGAAATCTGATGGTGGGGTGGGGACAGATCGCAATAAAGAAGTTGCATGGGTATCCACCCCTTCAACTTTAGCCATTTAACTTTAAGATATGGAAACATTTGGAGGGAGTCTAGGCTGGCATATGCATGGCCACAATCAGTTATGTTCTATTTGTTAATTATGTTTTTTTGGTTTTCCAATGTTTCTTAATTAATTATTATGTTTTGTTGTGTGGCCATCCTTATTGAAGTAAAGAGGGTTCTAAACTGAAACCATAGAAAAGTAATAATCCAAATCAAAGCAGAGAAAAACACAAGAAAGAAACTAATAGTAACTGTAGATAAGGAAAACAAATGAAGTTGCGAAATACAAACCAAATGCATAAATACACAAAGTTATACCTTCAAATGTGATCCCTCTCCTTGATAGGGTGGAAGGAGTTGCACCAAAACTCCTTAGATTTTACCCAAGTTGATGAAATGTTGATTGCTCTTGCTTTCAACACAATATGATGAGAGATTGGAGGATAGATTGATAGGTTGGATAAAGATGAGAGATAAAACTAGAGTGATTTTGGGATTATGAGGGTATGATGAGGAGATTTGAGAGAAATTTGGGCATGATAAGGATGCAAGAAGAAGTTGTTATGAATGACTTAGAGAAGGGTCTCATTTGTAGATTTTTGGAAAATGAATGGAATGTGAGGATTAAAAGATGAGATCAAGGGCTAGAAATGCTTGAGAGTTAGGGTTAGGATTGGATTCATAGCCTTGTGACAAATGTCACAAGAGGAGTGGATGAGAGAGATCAAGAGTTGAGATTTGGTCAATGGTTTTGGAGGGCTCTCATTATTCGTGAATTTAAGATTCACATGGGGAAAAGTGTGAAGGATGAAAATGAATTAAAAATTCAACTCATGGGGGAGTGTGAATTAAAAATTCACTTTTATGTGGAGATGTGAAGGTTGAAGGACACATGTACACTTACATGTGTAAGAGGGTGATAAATGATGTGTAAGGAGGATTTGACCCTTTGAATAAAAAATTGATTTTTATTCAAAGGTGTGTGGGAGGATGGGATAAGCAAGGTTAATTAAGTGTTAAGCTTAATTAATTTAGGTCTAGGGGATAGGTAGGCTAGGGTAGCTAATTAAATAATTGATATTTAATTAACTAGGATATAGATAGGTTGATTAATAGGGTAAATTAATTAGATAAGCATGATTTATCTAATTAATAGAGATTAGAGAGATGGACAAATTAGCTAAATAAATATTAGGAATATTTATTTAATCAATGAGGATATAGTTATAAGGTATAGTGATAAATTAAGTGAATTAATTGATCACAACGGATGGATAAATGGCTAAGGGTAGATGATTAGGGATAAATTATATAAATAAAATGAATTTATTTAATTAATAGGAGGGATAATTGTTGGTGTAGAGACATGTGAAATTGGTTTGCGAAGCAAGTCAATTTTAGGTGTCTACAGTAACCAAAAGAAATATAAATACCAAAAAAATAGTTTGTCTTATGATCAAGTTATCACTGATATGCTGTAACATGAAATGTAACAAAATGCATAACAGAGCAAAAAGTGATCTAGGATATGTCTTGACACAAATATCATTCCCCACAAATGATTCACTAGTAGAGACTGCCAATACTAACAAAGGTAACACTGAGCTTGCTGGAAGGATTTCCCTAGTTGACAAGATCAGTAGTGTGGAATGCTGAATGGTCCTCGATGAGTGGTGGAACAGAGAGATGTCCGCTTGAGAGTTTATCACAATGGAAACACTTTGAAGTTGTGAGCCAGTCTTCACTACAACATGTTTGTGCACATAGAGATGAGCATGGTTACCAACTAAGTTACTAATTAACAATCTGATGGATGCAATTTGAGATTTGACTCATTACATATAATCCCTATAGATGGGAAAAATAAGCACAAGTAATGTTCCAAATCTAGTTTACCAACCTCCTTACCATGCACACATTGAAATGCATCAGCCAGGAAATACCCATCTATCTGTAAAACCCCTAAAAATGACATTTGACCTAATAATTTTCTATCATCTGCAAAATACATGTTAACCTGTATTTTTTACCAAATACAAGCAGCAGAATGGAGAAAACATTTTGATACATGATTCCTAAGGCAATACTCGTGAATGCAGTTTCCCAGAAAAACACAACCGATCAAGAAAGGAATAGAAGTCATTGTTTGAGCACTTAAGTCAAAGAGGGAAACCCCATCTCAAGCAACTCAGTAATTTTTATCACTGAATGATATTACAGCCAAATTAGAATAGATAAACCCTAAATTTTGTGTCAGAAAAATGCTGAAGTGGTATATAAGGTTAAAATTCTGCGAAAGAATCTACATACTCCTTTGAAAACCAACAAAGATTTGTTGTAATAGCACTCAAATTTTGATGTCAGAAGCAGTTGTGGATTTGACACGCTGTCTATTTCTGAGGGCTGCCTAAATATCACAACAAAACAAGAGTTTGAAGAAAAGGTTCCCTAGAGTAGCTGGTGGAGCATGACCAGAGCTTCTAACCAAACCCTAACTGTGTCTGCCTGAGCCTGCACAGATTGCTCTGCTACTTTATCCACTCCCCCCACAGTTTATCTCAGGGGAACTTCTTTATGAAATTTAACAGACTATTCTACTTATCTGAGCATTTATGCTGCTGTGATTCTAAACCCATTTAGGCCAACAGATATAATACTGCCCTATGTTTGTTTTTCATTGGCCTGAGTTTGGATCATGGTAAAGAATGGTGAGACCGCATTGATATATCTGCTGCATAAATAGAAACATACTAAGGCTATTCCAAGATAGATAATAGCTGACACAGAGGACCATTTCTGTTACTTCTTATCTCAGCTGTATCATAATCCTTTAGAAATTAGAATACAAGATTAGTGATCAAAAATTGAAACTTCAAAATGCTATTTTCTTAATCCTTGACAAGTTTCGAAGGACAAACCAAAAATTTGAAGTCATTTGACAATGATAACATCACAAAAAAAAATGATTAAATTCATTTTCACAATAAAAGCCACTTTCTTATTCTCTGGTATCATCTATAGTAGGTGATCACATACAAAGCTTGTAAATCTAAATAACAAAAGAGTATAAACAGTGCCAAATACAAAATTTTGAATTTTGCAATTCATTGAAGGAACAAAGGTCATTCCATAATGGTAAAAGAAAAATATGTTTTCGTTACTTTTCCATGTAACCTTTGTAGAAGTTGTTGTTGAAATAGCTCTATAGAAGCCTTTACACAGAAGAAATGACAGACTTTCCATAACTCATCTCTGTTCTGCTACACAGTAACTTCCAAAATCATGAAGCCTGAACAGGGTAACCTTTTTTTGAAATTATTTAGAAACATATCGGAGAAGAACATTGAACTTAAGAACACCTAATAAACATATTGTCTGCTTGATTGTGAGATTTGAAACTATCGTTGATGACTTGAGATCTGAACTCATTGTCATTTTTTGTTGATGCCAAGACATAAAAAATCATCCGTACTGCCATCAAATCAGTGCATTCTTCTACAGAAGTTCTGTTAATAAATAATAAAGAACAGACCAGACAAGATCAAGAGTGAAAAAGTTAGTAACCCATTACTGCACAAAATTATAAACAAAAACTCCTGCATCCTCTTTCACTACTAGCAAATTCCATTGCGGAGGTCCCCCAATAGGTGTAGAATGCCATGAATCCATCTCAATGCTTTCGCCTTCAGGTCATTTCCACAGGCCTTAAATGCAAGACCCCGACCATTTTCTGAATTTGTTCTCACAGGCAAACAAATAGATATTCAAAATGATTGAAGTATATTTTGGTACCACGAAGATTTTATAGGCCCAATTGCTATAATTCTCATAGGTTTTGAAGTTTTCTTTGCAATTATGTTTAGTATATGCATCAAGGTATTGAACCAAAAGGTGGGCCATTGTTTCACAATTTTATTTTTATTTTCACCTTAGAAAGTAAATGTAATGGTTGAGCTAGATGATAGTTCTTCCTCTTGCTGATAGATCAATGGCCTACCATGAGTTATTTTAGGGAGCAATACAATTTTCAATTATGGAATATAGATAGGCTATATCGTTATGTAGTAGTTTGTATATTTTCTTGCCATCACAGTGAAGTGGTTAAATACATCTCAATTGTTTTGATCCTGCAAACAGTTTTTTGATAGTAATCTTTATGATTATAATTTTCAATTAAGTTAATGATTTACAATCATGATTTCTGATTTAAATGCAATGGAAATTTATTATCATAAGAAGCATATGAAGGTAGGTTATGATTATTTATTTACCATTCAAAAAATAAATTCTATATCCTTTTTACATTTGATTGTTAGGATTTTCAAAAATTAAAGAATATTATGTATTTTTAATTATTCCCAACCCTTAATTCATTTTTTTTTTACTATTGCAGCTAAGGATTGCTGCATTTGTGTGCATATCAAAATTTGTGAGCATATCAAAGTTAACCCAAATAGGGTTTGGCATCATGTCTTGCGACACCACAAGGGGAGACCCGTTCCGAGGTGAAATTCCCCTAGGGTTCCTAGGTGTTGCAAAAAATGCTCTTGCCCTTAAGGCGAGATCTAACAACTAGTCGCAAGTAGAAACCCTAACCTAATTCAAATAATAGTAAAAATTAAATGTGATAACAAACTTTAGACTAATCTCCACAACTATTGAAAAAATGGAACAAAACTTAAATGCTAAACACAAATTAAAACGTTTGCAAAGACATTTAATGTAGAAGCGAATTAAAATAAATTTTAACTAATAAATATGCTAAGTTGATTTAAAATATTACAAAAATAACAATTTACCTAAAAATACACAAATCAGCCCATGTAAATTAAATCGATAATTAATTAAATTAAATTGATTTAATAGCATAAGAAAAATAAACCTAAAATACAACTATAGACACCTAAAAATGGTCACAATCATCTCTTGTTATCACCAACATAATAAACTGGTCCAAATCGAATAAATCCCTCTCGTTATCACCAACATAATAAACTGGTCCAAATCGAATAAATCCCACCATTTCATACTACGCATATGTTAATTAAACAATTCATAATTATTCAATTAATATTTCCTCATCTCCTCTTATCACAGAAAAATCATTTTCTTCTACTACAGTCCAAAAATCTAAAATCTGTTTAAAAGACCATAGTTCATGTTCACCTTCCAAAAATTAAATAAATATATACCTATTTATTTAATTGCCTATTTTATCCATTTTTAATTACTTTTGCAATCAATCACTAAATTATCCCTAAGTGTGTAATGGGTTAATTAAATTAATCCTAGATTGCCCCTTTCTCCAGGTTTCTAGATGGGCACTTGTCATCTCATTGTTGGCAATATGTGTTATCATTGATGTCAACACTCAGAGTGATGTTTGCACTCAGCTTGTGGTTGTCTGATGTGGTTGATGTGAATGTTTATGTTGATGATATACTAAGGTGGTAACAGAGATGCAGTGATGATGATGATGATGTTCTATGATGCTAATGTTCAGTGATGTTCCTAATGTTCAAGTTGGATAACATGACTTGCTAATGTTCATGGTTGGTTGCTAATGTTCATTGTTAGATTTTATGTCTTGATTAATGTCAAATAAAGTTGCATTGAGCATGTGTGTGGTCAACAGAGATTATTTCATGATGAAATATTAAGATGGGAATTAGAAGCATAAAGATGAATGATGATATATTTAGATGGGAATTAGAAGCTATGCTGAGGTTTAGAAGATGTCTATGATGACCTGTAGCATGTTTTATGCTCTTTTCCAATGATCCTAAGAAAGTATGAGTTGCTACAAGAAAGTTCTTGCATCCAGATGTTGGTGAAGATTTCCGCTACAAGACGCTACTTGAAAGACTGCTTAGTAAAATGCTTTGCATTCCTCCTCATTTGAAAATATGGTCATGCAGTTTAGAAGTTAAGTTCAACATGATGTATAGATGCTAAATCCAAAGTTTCATGTCATTTGATCCTCCATGGTGAAAGTTGTGAGTGACAGAGTTTCGATATGTGCTATGGCAACATAGTGTGATGATGAAGGTTGTTTGGAATGCTATGCATTCCTCTCCAATGATAGATATGGCTGTGCGGTTTCGAGTGTATGTTCAGAATAGTGTATGAGTAAATCCATATGAGTTTTAGATGGTTTGGAGGTCCCCAAGTTTAGTTTATAAATGATAGATGTGATATAGGTAGTTTTGGATGCCTAGTTGTTCCCACGATATATGTTGATGATGTGCGCCAACTTGTTGTTGCATGAAATGGTACATTGATTGATTGAATATGATTCTAATGATCTTGTAATGTCTCTAGTTTCTGCACAAAGTGATTTCTACTCTCTCTTGAACTGGTTTTGGTCAGGGATGATGATATTGCTAGGTTATGTCTTTACATGGCCAACTGAAGAATATTGGAGATGTGTGCCACAAATTTTTTGCTTTGTGGAGTTCAAGGAGTGTTTGGAGAAGATTTATAGGTCCTGCCAACTCATCTAGAAGAAGAAAAAGTAATGCTTAATCATTCATGAGTACCGGCAAGATGAAATGACTGTTTCACTACAAGCCTCATGTGTTCTTTCTTAAGGGTGACCTAATTCAAATTTGTGAAGCGTGTAGATGTTATTCCTTGAAGAATGATTCTACGAAGTGTAACATACTAATTCTCAAACAAGACATAAAACAAAATTTTTCCAAGAGATAAATAAACATATAAATCATTAAGTGAAAAAGATTAAAAAATTTTTTGAATTAAAATATTCTCAAGGAAGCAAAATACATCCTATAACCATAACTTCCTTTTTGAATATACAACATGTATTCAAAATTAATTTATAGATTTTGTTTTTCAATTACAATAATCTGCCCTTGATAAAATTTACATAGTTTATGAAATACAAGTCACATATCAAATATGCACGCTGCATCTGGAATTATGATATCCATATCACAAGTCTCAGTGAGCCTTCTGCTAGAGAGAGAGAGCATCTTCCATGTGCTTTACCTCCAACCATAGACTAGCGGTTCCCCACACACCTTCCTTCCTAGAAGTGCCCGTAACCTTCACGAAGAGTATAGACATAAGGTAACCAACTGGTATTTTCCATCTGAGGATTGATGTTGTATCTTATATAACACTATTAACGACACAACTCTAGACAATCCTCTAGCTAAGTATGATCATATCGAAAGGTTATGATATCTAGACATGGTGAACCGACTAATGCATGCACAGACGTATGCATTACTTTGGCCAAAGATTCTATATAAATAGATGTTTATAGTAAACATAGTCATATTGTCCACCCACCTCTAACTCAACTTGGATATAGTTATCACATCCTACAATTTTACTTGGTCAACTTGGTTCATTTGATAAACGGCTTAACAATAGAGTCTTATCTAACTCAAATTCTAGTCTACCTTACTTAGATTAATTCTCATGATCCTGTCATTATTAGAATCTCTAAAATAGATTATAACCCATAATCAATTGAAAGAGTTAGAAACATAAACTATAAATGCAAAAATAATTGAAACAACATAGCAACGATACCAAGAGATCGATGTAAAATGATTGAATGGAAAAATAGCATCAAGTAACTGTCTCCAATATCGAATGAAAATAAAGCTAGGTAACATGCTTAGATAGACCAAGGAGATGGAGGAGGTGGCAACACCGACCAATGAGGAGCAACCGTATATCGGACTAAAAATATCAAAGTATCTTCCCAAGATAGCTAATGGATGCTCACATGTAGGAACGTGACACCTCATAATCATCTCATCTAATAAAACATGCTTTACTAACCTAAGCAAGCTTAAATAAATGTGTAGGAAGAAACTTGTAAAAAGGAATAAAAAACCTACACTAACACCCCCCTTAAGCAGAGTTTAGGTGGGTAAAGAGAAAAGCCCCCCCCAGAAGGGAGAAAATCCCCCCAAAGTAGAGAGACTGAAAGAGACTATGAAACCCCCCCATAATGAAGTAGCTCCGGTGTCGAAGGAGGATGCCCATATATGAATGTTAGAGATGATCCATTTGTGGCAAATGACATTTCTCCCTTTAGGAAGAAACAACTCCAATGGTGAATGCCGAAGTAACTCCCACTCAAAGAAGCAAGGTGAGGAAGGAAGCCTCGTGATGTATCTTGTCTTAGAACTCTATTCAAGTGTCGGCAGGCTGATGTTGAAATGAGTCACAATGAAATCAAGAGTCTCAAATCTAACTAAAACAAGTGACCTCTCAAAATCATGTGAAGACTGATGAAGAACAAGATCCAAAGAACTGATGTATGACAATGGAATGTCAAAGCACACCGTGTGGCTACAATGTAAATCCCACAAGATGTCCTGCAAAGAATCACTGGAAGCCTTTGGTGGAGCCTCTCTAAACTATGTAGTAATAAAAGGCTCAAGGACAAAAGAACTGCCATGAAAGAGGAAAGATAACCCCTCAAATGTGTCCTCCAAATCTGAAATGTGAGACTCTAAAAACAAAGATGCAATGTCAGATAAACAAGAATCCCAATCGGGAAGACTGTAATGATCCTGTTGCAAAGAATCACTGGAAGCTCTCAAAGAAGCATCTCTAGAATTTGATGAAGCAACAGGTACAATAGGAATGTCCTTCACTATAGATGGGGCATCAATTTATGTCAACCAAATAGACTGATCATCCCATGAGGATGTGTCCACACAAGAAGGGGCAACAAAAGTCTCAGTATTATCCACAAGAGCCTGGTCATACAAGGAAACATCACTATCAAATGAAGATCCAAAGTCTCCATACAATTGCTAGATGATGGTCCAAGCAGTGAAAGGGCACTCAATGTGCTCTACGTGATGTAGAATATCCTCAGAAATAGTAATACATATTAGTCCATAGGACATGTCATTATTGTTAAACCATGGATTCTTTCGTTCATAGTCACTTGGTTCAGGAACGAGTCCAAGGAGATGGGGCAATAACTCCTACTCAAGGCATTGATTCTTTATCCCTTGTTCCCAAGACAAATAGTTCTCTGAGGTTAGCTTAACAAGAGAAGGATGAAAATAACCAAGATCCATGATGAACCCCCAAAATGATTACAATAGCCCCATAAAAGATGTAACTCAAAGAGAGCACATAAGACACCCCTTTCCACTCAATCAAGAAACCCCCCCAAGAAAATATGATTTGGCACTCTATATTTAGTGTGATTACAATTGTTACCAGCAAGAAATACTGTGTGGACTTGATCTCAATCCTATTACAAATCCTCAAAAAGAGCATATGCTGAAAATACAACTTTGGCACAATACCAAGTGAAATAAATAGCACAACTACAAGGTACACAAAAAACATGCACTTTCAAAAAAGAATCACCTCGATCTGAGGTTTTATTCAAAAGTTATGCTTCTTCGAAGTTCCCAAAATGAGAACTGTGCAGTGTTATGAGTGAGAATCTGCAATTTCTAGAAATTCTCTGCATCAAAATCAAAAAACATCTAGACTAGTGCATAGAGAACAAAAAAATAGCCAAAATAAAAAAAATTCTCCAGAAATGGAGTCCGTATGAGCAAGAATAGAGCATTTCAAAACCACCTTCAAATCTGCAATTGCCAATGGACAGGGGATCTATTGTAGATTTCTAAGGTCATTTCTACAAAATATATAAGCTGCATGCAAAAAATAAAAGATAGCCAGATGGTTTTTCAATCCTGCAAACAAAACCCAGAAGGCATTTTTCCTTCTGATGTACAGAAGATGCAGATCTAATGTAGAAAGAATGCCTTTAGCAACAAAAAAACAACCCTAGGAACCAAAAAATGGCATGCAAAGAATGAATCAGCTACCTAAGACAAGCAATGGTATGTTGTAATCTACAATATTGATTAAAACATAAAATATGGAAGCCGGTTGTCAGATTTGAGCTTTAAAAAACTTGTTTGCAAATATGGCCAACGATCTCCAAAATGAGTCAAATGAAAGCCAAAAATGACTTTCAAGGCCTCCCGGATGCAATGGAATAGTCAAAAATTCTGCCAGACTACCTGAAGATGCTGCAATCACCCAGATCTCATACATGTAAAAACAATATTACTGGATCTTCACAAATCCTTTTTGATTCTCCAGCTTGTTTGAAAATGCAAGAGAAGAGCATATGGGATTTACAAGATCTATACAAAGAATCTAACCTTACGAAACTTGCTCTAATACCATGTTAGAATTCGTAAAACAGATTATAACCCAGAATCAATTGAAAGAGTTAGAAACATAAACTATAAATACAAAAGTAATTGAAACAACATAACAACAATACCAAGAGATTGATGTGAAATGCTCAAATGAAAAAATAGCATCAGATAACTATGTCCAATATCTAATGAAAATACAAGCTAGGTAGCATACTTATATAGACCAAGGAGATGGAGGAGGTGGCAACACCAACCAATGAGGAGCAACCATCTATCGGACTAAAGATAGCAAAGTATCTTCCCAAGATAGCTAATGGATGCTCACATGTAGGAAGGTGACACCTCATAATCCTCTCACCTAATAAAATATGCTTTATTAACCTAAGCAAGCGTAAATAAATGTGTAGGAAAAGCCTTATAAAAAGGAATAAAAAACCTACACTAACAGTTATTCGTACTACAAGGCTTTATGGATTGACTATCGTTCCAAAGGTAACTCTTTTCATACTTGCACAATCCGAGGTCTATGACTTGTCGACATCTACTCCTCAAGTCCATGACTCAAGTCGATTGTAATAAAACAATTTGGTTTCTCTATAAAGAAATATCACCATTGACTAAGTACAAACTTTTTTAGACAAACTTATTTCATACATTCAGACTCAGGGTTCTCGACCCTTCCTTGTCGACCAATATAAAATAGATATATAAGGTTAAAATATTCGACATGGTTATTATTTTCGATGAGGATTGCACCCTTATGCAAATATGTGAAACTCTGCAATCCTTCGAAACATGGTGACAAACTTAGGCTATGGGTGACCTATAATGAGTTTGAACCTCTAGATTATGGACTGGTTCCTTTAAAATGTTCAATTTGAAACTATGATTTTTTTTTATTTGGAAAATGGTAAGAAGGAACTCTAAGGTAATAAAATTGTAAAATTTTGGTGATGCACCTAGTTATGATGGAAAAATTGCAAATCTGATTCATGATAGACTTCAGAAATCTTACCTACACAATCCACTTTTGACACAATAATCACATAAATGTTTCTAAGGAAAGCTGGAAAAACTATTCTTTATGAAGGAAAATGATGCTTCACAACATGAAAGAAAGGATTTCAGTAATGCAACCTAAGACCTATGATATCAATATGCTTAACACTTACAAATAAGAATGAGACTTGATAATTTTAAAGGTTTCGATATTAAAACACATTAAAATTTCATCAAATCATCCATACAAGTAGCATCAATGGAAAGGCAAACACTTGATTTCAATGAAAAATAAAGGAAAATATTGCATGAAGAACAAAAGAAATTGAACCTGTAACTGGCTGTAATCTCTATAAAATCTGTAATCAATGAGTTACAAAACCTCCTTCTCACTCAAAGTGTAAAGAGCAAAAAGGCAAGAACTCAAAAAATGATTTAAAAAAATGAGTTACAAAACCTTCTGTCTTTCAATGTGTAAAAGAGAAAAGAATGCAAGAACTAGCAAAAACTAAGTTTTTCTTTACAATAAATAGCTTTCTCTCTCCAAGAGGCATGAAAAATAGAACTGCAGCTAACTGCCTCTCTAAAAAATAATCTCTCAAAAGTAATCCACGAGCAAACCATGAAATCCCTAAAAATAAGGGTCCAAACTGCCACAATTTGAGCAAAAATAGCTCCAAGTTGATCCCCTCCATATGTTTGACCAAGAAGTTGACCAAAATTCCTTAAATCTCTCCCCAAATCATGCAAAAAGTCCCTTTATGGCCTCAATTAACTCAACTCATCAATTTGCATGATTTTACATTTGTAAAATTGATGTGAGTGAATAATAAAGTAATTATGATAATTACTTTACTATTAGTTACAATTTGTATTATTCTATGATTTTACAACTTGTGAAAAATAATTAAGTAATTTGAAGAATATTACTTTATTATTCACTTACATTGATTTAGTTGTAAAAAACACGCATGACGAAAGAGAAAATAATCACCTTATCTCTCCAATTTACATTTGCATGATTTGAGCAAAAATAGGACTTTAAGAGAAAACAAAAACTCCTTATATCTCCATGTAGGAAAACTCTCAATCCAACCTCACATGCATTAAGGCAAGAAAAAATCACCCTTATTACTCCAAATACACTAAGGCAAAAATAAAATACATACCCAGCCTTGTTACTCCATGCCTTGCAAAACAAACACTTCTCTGTTCGTACAAAGACCATCATGCCAAAAGTTAACCATATTCACAATGTGCTCCTGCATGCATTATATTGTCTTTATGCACTTTGCAAATAATTCACTTATCTTCATATGCTCTTCCACCTTGTAAAATTTTACCTTATCCACAAAAGATTCCAACTATACTCAATGCATTAACATTCAGCCACTTTGCTTATCATTATTCATTGAGGAGAATAAACCTTGACTTTTGAATGTTTTGCAAAAGACAAATTATAAATGTTGACCATGCATGAGTTTGAGTATCTCGACTATATGATAGTCGACCACAAGGGAATAAAGGTTTTGAAACTCTATAATGCATAAGCCCTACCTCCTTATGATGTTGACTACCCTTTTGACTTAGGAAACAAATGCAAAAAGCATTTGTCGGCCTCTCCAAACAATGATCACTAGGGAATCTCATCTTTGAAGTCTTGTACCATGATGGCATTTAGATAAAGTAATGATTTTCATTTTGTTAAGTCAAAAAACAAGAAAATAAAGGATGCTCCATCGAACAAAACAAAAAAGAACCCTAAAAGATATTTCATTTTGAATTTGGCATTCTTTTGTTTCGGCTCTACAACTTTTCTCCATGGTCGACTTAGGGTTTGATATTCTCTAGTCTTTCTCCTTCATTCTTGTGGGCCTCTGTGGTTGAAACTTTGCATTTTCCACCATTTGAGATGCAAGGTAAGCCTTATGTGTTGATTTCAAAGGATTTACATGGATTTTCTGCTCTGCAACTTTTTAGTAGGCAGCGACCATTGTAGTCATTTTGAGCTTTCCTTAAAGCTTTGTACTCTATCACTCACTGTGGACTTTTGTTCTTTGTTTTTCTTTGCTCCAGTGTATCTTCATGCATTCAAAAAGCCTTCACTTATATTTAGGCCCATGACCTATTGCTTCTTCATCTTGCAAGAAAATGAGGTAAGTCCTCCATTTGGGCTCCTGTATCTCATTTCTTTTTTTGTGGCTTCATTTACTAATAAGGGTTTTCAAGAAAATGATATGGGTATCTATTTTTTTGTGAAGAAAAGCTCCTTTTTGCAATGGCCATGCGTGTATATTGCTTTATTCAACCTTTCTTCTTCTGTAAATTTGAAAGAATACATGAGGTTTCAAAAGAAGATGAGGTTTTGTAGTAGCATCTTGTGGGTTTTGCATATATTTAGAAGAACACTTATTCTCACTATTCTCAGGCTATGGCTTGTCCATGTTCCTTCATCTTGCAAGAACAAGAGAAAGAAAAAGAACTCACCAGAATCTAGCTTATGTCATTTCTTGAAAACTAACTCTGGTTCATTTGCAAAAAAGAAAAACACCCTCTGTAAATATGAAGAAGAAAATACAAGGGTTTCGAAAAAGATATGGGTATTTGTTGTCCTTTGGAGAAAACTCTCCTTCAGCCACAGCTATGCTCTTCTTTGTTCTGTGCATATATTTCTTTTAAATCTACTATCATGTGTATCTTTTGAGTATATCTTTTAGCTTTAAAGGCTCAGCTTCATCATTCTTCAATATCTGCACCTTTTGTCTAGAAACCCCATATGGGTTTTACTCTGTGTTGAGAGACTCCTTTTTACTCTCTCTGGTTGTGGCTTCACTATGCAAAAGGTGATAAGGGCTTGCAAAAAATGATATAATCTAGTATAAACTATATCTTTCTTTTATGTTGTTCTAGTTTCCTTCATCTCTATCAAATGTTGCTTAGTTACTTTGTAGATTCTCTCAATGTTATTTCTCCACTCCTGTACATGTACCTTTTCTTTGTATCAGTTACTTTGAATTCGAGAGATAACATGAGCATTTGAACTTTGTTCACTCCATAGCTATTTATAATATTGGTCTTTGATTATTCTTTTCTACCTAATTGTAACTGTCAGAAACTACTATGCATACTCAACATATAATGAACAGAAGCATGGCTAAAACACTTTATAACATATGATCTTATGAAAAGTTTGAAACTGTGTCTTCTTACTTTACTTTCTATGCACTTCATATGGCATATGTCTGATACTATGTATCTTTGTCTGCATTCAAGTCATCATGTAGTTGTATATTATTTTCATTCCTTCACCTGTAGCTTAACATTTTGGTCTCCTATATCTACAATTTGTCAAATGCTCTTATCTTGTAACTGTCAAAATCAGATGATGCATTTATATCTAATTTGTCTCCCATTGTAGCTTCAAAGCATCATATGATCAAAGATTTTAACATTTCAAAAGAATACTTTCTGTTTCTCTTATCCTACCTGTAGCTTGACATTTGGATCTTCTATATGCTATCATATCATTCATAGCATTCCTGTCAACTGTTCATGACACTTTATCATATGAGATGAAAATGATACATGCATTCAAATTATTCTTGTACTTTAGTCAGCTCCTGTATCATGTATACTCCTTGTCTTGTACATGGGACTTAGTTGGCACATGTTTTGGTCTGATACAATAATATTCAATCACTTGATCATACTTGCACTTGTCTTCTTCACTTGATTATCTAATTCTATCATTTGATCCCTAAACATTTAATGCATAACTGTTCATACTAATCTGCAGCTATTCATTATGTATACAACTCTCAATCATGAATGGCCTATATATCAACATTGTACTTGAGAGTTATGTTTCATTATGAATAGCTATAAATTGGGATTAGCTTGATACTGTCTTTGCAAATTGATACCCTATTTGATCACAAGTCTGTCCTCCATTGCATTTGCACGCTTCTATGAGGTCTTAAGTCTGATATTATGTAGTTTGACTTATCTAGATTATTGTGATATGAAATATGACAGCAATAACGCATTCCAATAATGGTAGAAATAAATAAAAGTACCTTTTCATAGCTGCATTTTTGTATTCTGCAATCTGTCAAGTTGACTCAGGCACTTTGAATATATCTGATCAAATTTAATCAATTGTTATGAAGGTGAACATAGTTTATAGGAGCAACTGCTCCTTTTCATGTTCATGATGACACACTTTTCTGCAAGTTGATTTTATGATTTATGATATTTCTTAGATGATGCATCCTTTCTTTTATTCCGATATCCCTTTCACATGAATAGAAAAGGGGAACATGTTGGGCTCAACCCTTGTGGGAGCCACATTTTCTCCACATGTTATAATGTCTTCAAATCAGCAACATTACTTTTCCTATACCTGCACAGTGAACAAATAAGTTTAGCATAAAAACATACCTTATGAAGTTGATTGATCATCTTATGATGTTCTGATTTATTGCACATGACTGATTTGACTCTTTCATATGAAATGCATGATGTGACAAGTTGATATGTTTGTTTGATAAAAGCACATGATAGTCTTAAATATCTGGATCTCTAACAGGACTTTCCCCAATTTTTTGCAAGTACACTTGATACAATTGGAGCTAAAGATAAAGCTATGAGATCAGTCATCAACAAGTACATCAACCAATCAAAGGATATTAGCCTTGCTTCCCGGCAATGATGGATATTTAATTTTATCATGTGTTCTTCCTCATTTCTTTTATCATCAGATCTATAGCTTGCATATGTCTGCATTGCTCAGTTTAGTCACTCCCATGGCTTGTGTGGGACACATTTGAACACTTCTTTTAAACATGATCAGTTAATTTACCTTATGCAATTGATTTATGTATGTTTCTTTTTCAATCAATGCATAGGATAGAATAACTGAAACTGAATGTATGTTCCAAATATGATATGAAATGACAATTCAAATGAATACCTTTCCTTCTTGCTTTCAATTATGATCGTTTGAATAATCAAATTGTCTTATAACTCTGAAAGATAAAAACAATTACATCAACTGTCTCTCATTGGCTGTTTGATTTCTTAACATTAAAATTCACTTGTCACGATGGTTTGACAGTCCTGATTGGACTGTTGGATTATCATGACAACTAATCATTATTTCCTCTTGTCAAGACATCAAACATTCACTGAATGCAATAACTTGAAAGTTTTCTTTTACTCCTTCTGAAACAACTGCAAATAGGTCTAACTAAATTTAGTGTGACCAAAATTTAGTAACAGTTATAATTAACCATAACCCTTCAGGTTCTCTTTCGAATAATAGTAAGTTTGTAAGTATTATACATAATAACAAAAATATTCGAGGATATATTACTCTATCAAAATATTCAACTTATTTGGTTTAAACCCTTTGTAATCAAAGAGGTCAAAACTAACTCATAAATCCAATAGCTTGACTATGGTTTCCACACCATGTTTACGTGAAGTTTGATAGTGAATTCTATATCACAGAACTAAGAGGTTCTCAGGTTCTCATTAACCCCTGAGTGTTTTGTTATCACTGTGAACAGGTTATAGTAAAATTTTGTATATCAAAACATAGATAGTAAGATAAAACTATACTTATTTATGTACATAAATAAACGTATATCTTTTGTTATTGTCTAAATAATCTACATAGAAAGATATCTCTAGTTTAACTAAGATTTGATATGCATACTCACAGCAAACTAGTATCTATGAACTTATATAATATTGTCTATTATGTTCAAGTGCTCTACATTTTATACTGCTTACGATATCTCTACGTTAAAGTCTTTAAATCTTTGATATTACACACATTTCTATAGATATCCCTACATTCTCATAGGAGAATAAACTACTGTTATCAAACAAGTATTGTTCAACATGAATTTAAGAAGAAAACATAAGAAAATAGGCTCGACTCTTACCTGAACATGCCTCAACACTGTAATATGGGTAAATGTTTGACTATATCCTATCGAATTCAGTTGATAATCTCACCTTGACCTTCCTAAGCATGTCTCGCCAAGGCTATTGCCTCAATATGTTCACTAAATTCTTCTCTCCCCCTAGATAACCCTCCTATCGGCTCATGATATAAGTCATTACAAGACTCTCCACTAGCTGTGGATTGCAAACCTTTGACTGTTCCTATTACAATGGGGACAAAGTTATCTATTGGAGATTGTCTAAAGTCTCCTTCTAAGATGAAGGATATGACCAGAGTTCCTTATGCTAGTGGAATTGGCAATTTGATGTATGCTATGGTCTGTACAAGACCAGACATTGCCCAAGTAGTGGGAGTCAGTCGCTTTATGGCTAATCTTGGATGGGTACATTGGGATGTAGTGAAGAGAGTGTCCAGATAGTTGCAGGGTACTTCCAAGTATTCCCTATGTTATCATGGTTATCCTACAAGACGTCAACATTCTATGCGTATTCATGGATTTGTGGATTCTAATTGGGCAGGTGACATTAATAGCAGGAGATCCACCATTGCTTACGTGTTTATTATTTTGGTGAAGCTATCAATTGGATGAGTAAGCGGCAACCTATGGTCACTTTGTCGATGAAAGAAGTAGAGTACACGGCAGCTACTCATGATTGTAAGGAAGCCATTTGGCTTAAGAGGTTGTGTTCATATATTGGTTTTGATGCAGGTCAAATTACTAGCTGTTATGCCAATCAGAGTGTGATTTTTTTAGCAAAGAATCCTACTTTCCATGCCAAAACAAAGCACATTGATGTTCAGTTTCATTTTGTTCATGATATGGTAGAAGAATGGAAGGTGATATTGGAGAAGGTTGACACTTTGAACAATGTTGTAGATGCACTGACGAAACCTGTGGGCACTGTGTACAGGATCATGATGGGCCAAACACTACCCCTAAGTGGCAATGTAAATGTGAAAAACAAACTTAAGTAACTTCATGTCAAAAATTGAATGAGTTATCTACACAATCTAGAAATAAGTTAGTAATAAAATTTGTAATAAATTGAATTTGGTTTATGTGCTACTACTTTTTTTTAATTTTAAAAATAGTTTGGTGAAAATCAGATATTTCAATGAAGCACTACTAGAATTTTCAGAAAAACATAAAAAGTAGGTGGCATTCCGGCCAACCTAAGTGTGAGAAAAAGGTAATATTTTTCCTCCATGATTTGGATTTAAGTAACGGATACATGAGCGGATGTGACACATTTTTTTGAATTTTTTAAGTAAATAAATAATTATTTATGAATTTTTACTAAAATTTTTTAAAATATTAAAAATTGATTTTCCAACCCACCTAACTTGGTCAAAAATATATGAAACTCAAAATTTTTTAATCTTATAGTATACCCAATAAATCCTAGAATGTGACGAATCTTTTGGATTTAAAAAGGATTGATATGTTGAAAGTTATGGATGTTTTTCAAAATGTATATCTATTAGGAAATTAGACATAACGTATGTAGAAAAATAATAATAATTACCTATTAAAATTATTTTTAGGCATATATTATATTTTTAGAATCTTAGTATCTTCCTCTATAAACCTTTTTCATTTGATTAAATTTAGTTACAAAAAAAATTGTCAGCCTCAAGGATGAAATTGTGGAAAATTTCAGCTTAACACTAAATGGGTGGTTTTTCAAGTTTCTTTGACAAGTTTTAGAATTCCACTTCCCTCAACACGAGGTAATCTTAAGGCATTTTTGGAGGAAATCCATATTTGAAGTAGAAATATTAACATCCTTTCCATCCAAATCTAAATATTAGTTTAAATGTTAGCAATTTTTCATCCAGCAAGTTTTTTCTCCATTGCCACTGTTTGGCCCATCATGATCTCGCACTCACCGAGAGCAAGGGTGGATAAGTTTAGATAGTGTTCAGAGTCTATGGGCCTATTGGCCACTAGCAGTTAAATCTTGTCATTCTATTGGCTCTTGCAAGGTGTTCGAAAAGTGGGAGAATGTTAGGAATTAAGGTCATTCTACTTGTAATATTACTTGGATAGTCAAGTCAACATATGAGAATGTAGGCGTCCCATTTGAGGTGGCACTAATATGCCATGTGTTGGCATCTTGAGGGATGTGGAAGGAGTTATTATGTATGACGGAATCTATGACATGTAAGAGACATAATTAGAGATTCGTATGGCAAGTAAAGACAAGTGTCAGAGAGTATCTTTGTATGTGATGAAGGCATCTTTGAGCACCCATGTTTGACTATGACATGGTGTAAGAGGAATATGCTATTATTAGTTTTGTATGACGGATTCTCTTACAACAGTAAATGTTGTTATGTTTGGTAGATTCTATGATAGTTGTAAGATGTGTAAGAGCATCTGTCATAGCCTATTCTTGGTTGGAGCGCTCCACATTGCGAAAATCAAATCTGCTTGTTATGACAGTTGAACGGAGGTTGCTTGCACGTTGTCCAAGTGTTCCAAGGCGTTGGATTTTGACCATGAGGCCAAGTTGGACACCCACCTCTAGAAGTTTCTCAAGATGGCCTTGTAGACTCTATATATGCTGGTGCTTGGAGTTGGAGTTGTATAGTTGATTTATAAGTACTATTACACTGTTAGAATTGTTCCAGAGCTAACATCTTGAACACTCCTGAAAGAACTCGCATTGCAATTGTATTGTAATCGCCATTAGATTTGCTAATACATTGTGTAGGTTTTGGAGTGTGTGGTTTTTCACCCGTAAGGGTTTTCCCCACGTATATCTTGTGTCTCTTGCATTCTACTTCTTTGTGCAAGTTGTTTAATCTCACTGTTATATGTTTCACATATATTTAACTGTAAGGATCTGAAAATTTGCATACTATTCCCCTCATTAGATAAGTGTAGGAAGCGTTTCTGCGTACCTTGCTTCCTTTCAATAGGGACAAGGGTAACTTGAAACATTCTATTGATAATGATATGATTATAATAATTAATGAATATACATAATTAGACCCCCTTCAAGTAAGAAATAAGGGATACAAGTGTGATAAGTAATATATATTTAGTTAAATTCATTAACATCTTATGACTTGATAATGTAATTGATATGAATATGGCACTAAATTTGTTAATTGAGCAGTAAGTTTTTTATGCCTTAGATCTCATTTAAAGCTAAGTAATAGTCTAACAATTGAGTAGAGTCAAGGAATCTTATTTAAAGCTAAGGTTAAGTTGGGAAAATACTATCCATGGAACTATATCCTCGGTAATGTATTTTACTACATACAACCATCAGTTTAAAAATTCACTGCATGATAACATTCAGATTATTAAAAGTTGCATGTTAATGTGAAAAATTCAAATTGCTAGTTTTAGCTCCTTTTCATGGCATAGATTCGTACTACTGAAACATTGTTAAATGAATGGCCCACAAATTCATACTATGAAATGCCATGTAATTAGAGGAAATTTCCTATTCACTATGTCCGAAAAAATATGATGTACTATTAGTTTTGGTCATGTCATCAAGGGTGGAAGTTACAACTTTTCTATTTGGAGAAAACCCAATACATTATTTTTCACAACATTTAAGATAGTTAAACAACCTCTAGAATTTAATTTTCATCCAAATTACTACCATAGAAAGTATGACTTTGCAATGGCGGTCGAATCTGGAAGAGCACATGGCATTTGATGAAAATTTAAATGGGAGAGCATAATGGTACTTTAAATTGCCATGTTGGTGGAAGCCTCAGCTAAGGAGGTTGCTTCCTAATGGCCTATAATTAGGTAGAGCAAAGATATCTTGTTACAAGCTCATATTTAAGTACACTATAGAACTGATGTGGTTTAAGTAGGTTGAAAGCAGCTTTTAGCTTCCCATAATCTAGTGAATCCATGCAATTAATATATCAAGCCAGAGTTTTGTGAAGGTTTAATTTGACAGTTATCTCTAATATTTATGGAAAATATGCTTTGAATTTAAAGTAATGATTTTGCCTTCATTGGCATTTTGTATGACTTTGGAAAGGGGTTCATGATTTTTAAATTTGAAAAAGTACAACTTGAATTGGAAATTACTTCTGACACTTTTAGTCTGGCTAAACTTTGTTTTTCTCTCAATTCAAATTGACTCTATACATAGCAATAGAACTGGTAATACATGTGCAAAAATTGGGCCAACTTGGTTTCCTCTCCCTGAGATGAGAGAAAACTTGTCTTAAGTTAGGGACCCTACTAGTTACCAACTCTTGGTTTTGTTGTTGAGAGATATTGGGAAATACAAGTGCATGAATCAGAAGAATATGGGACAATAACTTGTCCTAATACTTTAGAAGATGTTGTCAACATAATAAGATGTTAAAGAACTATGCGAGATTAAGGCAAGTATACTAACAACAATTCTCCAAGGACAATCAATGTTGATTTGGAGCCCTAGTAACTCCAAGAGCATCCTAGAACTTTGTTTTTGCTTGAGGACAAGCAAAATTGAGTGGGGGGACTATCATGTCCCACACGAAATGTTCCATACTTTTACAATGTTGGCCGACTAAGATATGATAAGAAGCAAATACCATTAGTAAAGTGATTGATCAAGTGATATGAGACGACTCTAATATAAAATACTCATGTTTGAAATGAGTAAAGAAGGCTTGACTTAAATACTTCTCTTTGCTCTCAATTCAAATTGACTCTATACATAGCAACGGAATTGGTAATACATGTGTAAAAATTGTGCCAACTTGGTTTCCTCTCCCTAAGATGAGAGAAAACATGTCTTAAGTTAGGGACCGTACCAGTTACCAACTCTTGGTTTTGTTGTTAAGATATATTGGGAAATACAAGTGCATAAATTAGAAGAATATGGGACAATAAGTTGTCCTCATACTTTAGAAGATGTTGTCAACATTAAGATGTTAAAGAACTATGTGGGATTAAGGCAAGTATACTAACAACAATTCTCTAAGGACAAACAATGTTGATTTGGGACCCTAGTAACTCCAAGAGCATCCTAGAACTTTGTTTTTGCTTGAGGACAAGCAAAATTGAGTGGGGGGACTGTCATGTCCCACATGAAATGTTCCATACTTTTACAATGTTGGCCGACTAAGATATGATAAGAAGTAAATACCATTAGTAAAGCGATTGATCAAGTGATATTAGGCGATTCTAATATAAAATACTCATGTCTAAAATGAGTAAAGAAGGCTTGACTAAAATACTTTGCTTTGCTCTCAATTCAAATTGACTCTATACATAGCAATAGAATTGGTAATACATGTGCAAGAACTGGGCCAACTTGGTTTCCTCTCCCTAAGATGAGAGAAAACTTGTCTTAAGTTAGGGACCCTACCAATTACCAACTCTTGGTTTTGTTGTTGAGAGATATTGGGAAATACAAGTGCATGAATTAGAAGAATATGGGACAATAAGTTGTCCTCATACTTTAGAAGATGTTGTCAACATTAAGATGTTAAAGAACTAGGCAGGATTAAGGAAAGTATACTAACAACAATTCTCCAAGGACAAACAATGTTGATTTGGGACCCTAGTAACTCTAAGAGCATCCTAGAACTTTTTTTTTGCTTGAGGACAAGCAAAATTGAGTGGGGGGACTGTAATGTTTCACATGAAATGTTCCATACTTTTACACTGTTAGCCGACTAAGATATGATAAGAAGCAAATACCATTAGTAAAGCGATTGATCAAGTGATATGAGGCGATTCTAATATAAAATACTCATGTTTGAAATGAGTAAAGAAGGCTTGATTAAACAAGGAAATAGTAGCGATGAATATTAATTAGATTTATATTAAAGACAAAATAGTCAACTTCCTTTTGCCATCTTTGGTGAAAGCTTTAAACAAACCAAAATAAAAATACTCATGTTTGAAATGAGTAAAAAAGGCTTGATTAAACAAGGAAATAGTAGCAATGAATATTAATGAGATTTATATTTAAGACAAAATGGCCAACTTCCTTTTGACGTCTTTGGTGAAAGCTTTAAAGAAAACAAAATAAACATTAGTGGCTGACTCTCTTTTAAAAGAGCACTAGTGAATAAGAAAAATATATATTATTTAAAGATAAAGAAAACCTGTGCGATTATCATGTGAAAAGGTATGCAATTTATGAGGATCGATTAATCTTTAATGAGCAGCGATCAACATTTGTGTCTATTCATTATAAATAAGTGTATCCATTGTAAAGTGATATGTCTCTAGTCTAATTAGACACTTTGAGAAGATATAAAGAGGGAAAGAAGGAGTGGTTACAAAGGAAGGAATTCAAGGAATATATTTCTGGTTTAAAAGAGTAGATCAGCCAACAAGAAAATATATAAGAAGAAATAAAGAAAAATATAAAGGTATGTACAACAATAATTGATTACAACGGAGAAGTATTTATTGCAGTCATTCCATCGTACTATAATTCTATCATCCTCCCACTCTATTGATCTATTATTTTATCCTCCTATCTTCTATCATTATATCATATCTATTTTATCATTTTATCATTCTATTATCCCATCAGTCTATTCTATCCTTCTACTCTATTATCAATGTATCATTCTATCACTCGATTATTCTATCATTTGATTATTCTATCATTCGATTATTCTATCATTCTATTATTCTATCATTCTATTGTTCTATTATTGAATCAATCAAATCAACTTATCTACACTTAACAGATAGGAGCATAACCAACAATTAATACATTTACTTTGGGGAATATAGCAATCTTATCTTTTAATTTAAATATTGTGGTATTCTCTATCATGATTGTTGTGTATAATGATATATTTATTGTTATGAATCTTGATGTATTTGTAATTTTCATCAAGCAACCATGAGGAATAATGAGGAATACAAGGAAGGGTTGGATGGTCCTCTTCTAAGCACACCACCTCATAGTTGAAGACTGATAGTCCCATGACGCCAAGGGGGGTGCAAGGTCTACCCCACCCTTGGTATTAGAAGGGAAGGATACTCTGGAGACCCTACTGTAGTTTCCCCTCAAACCTCTACCATGGTTGGCTATTGGGTTAAGGAGTCCCAATTATAGGGAGGAGAATAAGGGTGGTAAGATGAGGGGGAATGGCTATAGGATTCCTCACTAGGTACATCCCCTCATGGATGGCAAGGGCCACATGAGGCCAAGAGGGATGGTATATCCACTCTTGGGCCTAGGTAGAGGATCACTTACGGCACCCTATCATGCCCCCTTATCCTAAACCTTTTTGGTTGGACTCCATTAATGAATCAAGTATATCATATGATTAAGATAATGTTCCTAACCCTAGTAGGAAAGATTTATTTTATGGAAATGATTATCTAACATGATTGTAGAGTCTCAACCAGGATCTATCTTGTTCAACAATTTAAATTGGTAAATGATATCGCTAACTGTATTTCATTTCTTGTTTTGCTTGGAATTGTGATTTTAGGGGAAAAAATAGGGCATTTACAAAAGGGGACATTACAGACTTGGCATTATTGGACCTTTTCATGTAGGAACTAAGAGATAAAATTATCATAACCTATTGGATCATAGCCACAAATCAACAAAAATAGTCACCCAATAACAAACCCATTATCCTAGACACTACTTTCCTTCCAAAAATAATACATAGGAACATGGTTTTTATATTAGAATATTATAGAACATTATTCCACAAACCCCTTACTACATGGCATACTTTTCCCCCAAGTACCTCATGCAGTTGTACTACTACAATGTATTAAGCATGAGGATCATTTAAAATGTGAACTAGGGTAATTTGAAACAATCTATACTTGATAATAGTATGGTTATAATAAGTAATAACAAGACATTGTTGGACCCTTCTCAAGCAAGAAATAAGGGGCACAACTCTTAATAACCCACTCAATCATAAACCCTAAAAACATTCACCCAATAATGAACACTCTTCACACCTTTCTTTCCCCCCAAGGAAATTTGAAAGGTACATAATATATTGGAATATTGAAGAGGCCTCAAAGTCATATGGAATTAAATATTTCAAAATCATATGGAATTACATATGTGAAGTATGATCATAGCATAGCATTTGTTGTTGGACATTCAACTGTATAGAACATTATTCCACAAACCTCTTATTGTATGGCATACCTTTCCCACAAGTACCTCATGCAATTTTAATGATATAATGTATTAAGAATGAGGATCGTTTGAAATGTGAACTAGGATAATTTGAAACAATCTATAATTGATAATGGTATGATAATAATAGGTAGTAACAAGACATTGTTGGATCCTCCTCAAATAAGAACTAAGGGGCACAAATCTTATAATCCATTGTGTCATAATCCAAATCAACAAAAACATTCACCCAATAACAAATATTTGTCGAACACCCTTGCCACACACCTTTCTTTCCCCCAAAACCTAATTGAAAGGAACATATTATATTGGAATATTAAATGAGCCTCAAAGTCATATGGAACTACATATGTTGAGTATGAAAATAACATAGCATTTGTTTGTTGTACATGACTTCATCATCTAGTTATGCCAAGAGGTATAACTATAATGGTAGCAAGTGGTGACCATGAAAGAATAGTTGAAAGAAAAACTACTTAGAATTGACATGACTTTAAATAATAAATAAAATATTAAGTAAATCTATTAAAATAGTTATTTATCATATATTATTTAAGATTTCATGTGCATGGTTTTATTTAATAAAATAACTTTAAGTAATAAATAAAATATTAAATAAATCTATTAAAATAATATAATAAATAAAATACTAAAATATTTATCATGTAAAATTTATGTGTCAAAAGTAAAATAAAACAAGGGATGTAGTGCAGCTGCAGTCCCTACCTTGCATTGCTCTATATATATATTCTATATACCTGTAGGAAGAATTGAAGAAAAAGTGTTTTATGTTGGATAGCTAACTTTTTGAGGATTCATAATTTGGCAGAGCTGTAGAAAACCTTTTTGCACTATCCTTTTTGCTAAGGTATAGCAATGCAGGGATAACAAATAGGCTAACAGCCAATTAAGTTGGCTGACACTAAAAACTGTGTTGCATTGATTTAGTCTATTCATTAACACAAAAGCACAACACAAGCAAATAATACAAAAGAGTATACAATTAATAATTCTGACTAGAGACAATGCATTAGCTTTCCTAACATGCTTACTCAAGTTATCAACTTAGATGTAGACTTATTAGATTCACATTCACCAGATCCATCTTCAAACCAGATTGAGAAGTAAATCATCTGTCTTCTTCCCTTTCTACTCGAAGTCTAGTCTTGTCAATCCAATGTCTTGCATTATCTACATTTTGAGCTTTGAGAGCACGAATATAAGGACTACTTTACCTTTTGTTTTATAGTTTACATCACTCTCCTGTTTGGCAAAAATTCTGGAAGTTTGCCTTAAGCACTTCTATACTAACAAGAAATACCTCAATTCAACCAGATTGATCTTCAAACAAAGAGGAAGGGCTCCCACTTCACAACTAAGTCCACAAAAATGATTAGAAGTGGAAACACCCTCCATCTCTTTTTCTTCTCCTCTACTCTCTCTATGGTTTTCTATCAAATCTCTCACCCATTGTCACAATTTCTTGCTATCCACTAACAAATCCAGATTCCAAACTCAACGAATAGACATATATAGCAAAACAAGGTGCGATGAATTGGTCTAGTGGGCATGCTGAAATCTGATGGTGGGGTGGGGGTAGATCGCAATAAAGAAGTTGCATGGGTATCCTCCCCTTCAACTTTAGCCATTTAACTTTAAGATATGGAAACATTTGGAGGAAGTCTAGGCTGGCATATGCATAGCCACAATCAGTTATGTTCTATTTGTTAATTATGTTTTCTGGTTTTCCAATGTTTCTTAATTAATTATTATGTTTTGTTGTGTGGGAATCCTTATTGAAGTAAAGAAGGTACTAAACTGAAACCATAGAAAAGTAATAATCCAAAACAAAGAAGATAAAAACACAAGAAAGAAACTAATAGTAACTGTAGGTAAGGAAAACAAATGAAGTTTGTAAATACAAACCAAATGCATAAATACACAAAGTTATACCTTCAAATGTGATCCCTCTCCTTGATAGGGTGGAAGGAGTTGCACCCAAACTCCTCGGATTTTACCCAAGTTGATGAAATGTGGATTGCTCTTGCTTTCAACACAACATGATGAGAGATTGGAGGATAGATTGATAGGTTGGAAAAAGATGAGAGATAAAGTTAGAGTGATTTTGGCATTATGAAGGTATGATGAGATTTGAGAGAGATTTGGGCATGATAAGGATGCAAGAAGAAGTTGTTATGAATATCTTAAAGAAGGGCCTCATTTATAGATTTTTGGAAAATGGATGGAAGGTGAGGATTAAAAGATGAGATCAAGGGCTAGAAATACTTGAGAATTAGGGTTAGGATTGGATTCATAGCCTTGTGACAAGTGTCACAAGAGGAGTGGATGAGAGAGATCAAGGGTTAAGATTTGATCAATGGTTCTGGAGGGCTCTCATTATTCGTGAATTTTAAATTTATATGGGGAAAGGTGTGAAGGATAAAAATGAATTAAAAACTTATTTTTGGGAAGAGTGGATATGACAAGTGAATTAAAAATTCAACTCATGGAGGAGTGTGAATTAAGAATTCACTTTTATGTGGAGATGTGAAGGTTGAAGGACACATGTACACTTACATGTGTAAGAGGGTGATAAATGATGTGTAAGGAGGATTTGACCCTTTGAATAAAAAAATGATTTTTATTCAAAGGTGTGTGGGAAGATGTGATAAGCAAGGTTAATTAAGTGTTAAGCTTAATTAATTTAGGTCTAGGGGATAGATAGGCTAGGGTAGTTAATTAAATAATTGATATTTAATTAACTAGGATAGGGATAGGTTGATTAATAGGGTAGATTAATTAGATAAGCATGATTTATCTAATTAATAGAGATTAGGGAGATGGACAAATTAGCTAATATTTATTTAATCAATGAGGATATAGTTATAAGCTATAGCGATAAATTAAGTGAATTAATTGATCACAACGGATGGATAAATGGCTAAGGGTAGATGATTAGGGATAAATTAATTAAATAAAATGAATTTATTTAATTAATAGGAGGGATAATTGTTGATGTAGCGACATGGGAAATTGGTTTGCGAAACAAGTCAATTTTAGGTGTCTACAGTAACCAAAAGAAATATAAATACAAAAAAAATAGTTTGTCTTATGATCAAGTTATGGCTGATATGGTGTAACATGAAATGTAATAGAATGCATAACAGAGCAAAAACTGATCTAGGATATGTCTTGACACAAATATCATTCCCCACAAATGATTCACTAGTAGAGACTGCCAATACTAACAAAGGTAACACTGAGCTTGCTGAAAGGATTTCCCTAGTTGACAAGATCAGTAGTGTGGAATGCTGAATGGTCTTTGATGAGTGGTGGAAGAGCGAGTTGTCCACTTGAGAGTTTATCACAATGGAAACACTTTGAAGTTGTGAGGCAGTCTTCACTACAACATGTTTGTGCACATAGAGATGAGCATGGTTACCAACTAAGTTACTAATTAACAATATGATGGATGCAATTTGAGATTTGACTCATTACATATAATCCCTATAGATGGGAAAAATAAGCACAAGTAATGTTCCAAATCCAGTTTACCAACCTCCTTACCATGCACACATTGAAATGCATCAGCCAGGAAATACCCATCTATATGTAAAACCCCTTAAAATGACATTTGACTCAATAATTTTCTATCTGCAAAATACATGTTAACCTATATTTGTTACCAAATACACGCAGCAGAATGGAGAAAACATTTTTATACATGATTCCTAAGGCAATACTCGTGAATGCAGTTTCCCAGAAAAACACAACCCATCAAGAAAGGAATAGAAGTCATTGTTTGAGCACTTAAGTCAAAGAGGGAAACCCCATCTCAAGCAACTCAGTATTTTTTATCACTGAATGATATTACAGCCAAATTAGAATAGATAAACCCTAAATTTTGTGTCAGAAAAATGCTGAAGTGGTATATAAGGTTAAAATTCTGCGAAATGCATTAAGGAATCTACATACTCCTTTGAAAACCAACAAAGATTTGTTGTAATAGCACTCAAATTTTGATGTCAGAAGCAGTTGTGGATTTGACACGCTGTCTATTTCTGAGGGCTGCCTAAATATCACAACAAAACAAGAGTTTGAAGAAAAGGTTCCCTAGAGTAGCTGGTGGAGCATGACCAGAGCTTCTAACCAAACCCTAACTGTGTCTGCCTGAGCCTGCACAGATTGCTCTGCTACTTTATCCACTCCCCCCACAGTTTATCTCAGGGGAACTTCTTTATGAAATTTAACAGAATATTCTACTTATCTGAGCATTTATGCTGTTGTGATTCTAAACCCATTTGGGCCAACAGATATAATACTGCCCTGTGTTTGTTTTTCATTGGCCTGAGTTTGGATCATTGTAAAGAATGGTGAGACCGCATTGATATATCTGCTGCATAAATAGAAACATACTAAGGCTATTCCAAGATAGATAATAGCTGATACAGAGGACCATTTCTGTTACTTCTTATGTCAGCTGTATCATAATCCTTTAGAAATTAGAATACAAGATTAGTGATCAAAAATTGAAACTTCAAAATGCTATTTTCTTAATCCTTGACAAGTTTCGAAGTAGAAACCAAAAATTTGAAGTCATTTGACAATGATAACATCACAAAAAAAAATGATTAAATTCATTTTCACAATAGAAGCCACTTTCTTATTCTCTGGTATCATCTATAGTAGGTGATCACATACAAAGCTTGTAAATCTAAATAACAAAAGAGTATAAACAGTGCCAAATACAAAATTTTGAATTTTGCACTTCATTGAAGGAACAAAGGTCATTCAATAATGGTAAAAGAAAAATATGTTTTCGTTCCTTTTCCATGTAACCTTTGCAGAAGTTGTTGTTGAAATAGCTCTATAGAAGCCTGTACACAGAAGAAATGAGAGACTTTCCATAACTTATCTCTGTTCTGCTACACAGTAACTTCCAAAATCATGAAGCCTGAACAGGGTAACCTTTTTTTTAAATTATTTAGAAACATATTGGAGAAGAACATTGAACTTAAGAACACCTAATAAACATATTGTCTGCTTGATTGTGAGATTTGAAACTATCGTTGATGACTTGAGATCTGAACTCATTGTCATTTTTTGTTGATGCCAAGACATAAAAAATCATCCGTACTGCCATCAAATCAGTGCATTCTTCTACAGAAGTTCTGTTAATAAATAATAAAGAACAGACCAGACAAGATCAAGAGTGAAAAAGTTAGTAACCCATTACTGCACAAAATTATAAACAAAAACTCCTGCATCCTCTTTCACTACTAGCAAATTCCATTGCAGAGGTCCCCCAACAGGTGTAGAATGCCATGAATCCATCTCAATGCTTTCGCCTTCAGGTCTTCCACAGGCCTTAAATGCAAGACCTCGACCATTTTCTGAATTTGTTCTCACAGGCAAACAAATAGATATTCAAAATGATTTAAGTATATTTTGGTACCACGGAGATTTTATAGGCCCAATTGCTATAATTCTCATAGGTTTTGGAGTTTTCTTTGCAATTATGTTTAGTATATGCATCAAGGTATTGAACCAGAAAAGGTGGGCCATTGTTTCACAATTTTATTTTTTATTTTCACCTTAGAAAGTAAATGTAATGGTTGAGCTAGATGATAGTTCTTCTTCCTCTTGCTGATAGATCAATGGCCTACCATGAGTTATTTTAGGGAGCAATAAATTTTTCAATTATGGAATATAGATAGGCTATATCATTATGTAGTAGTTTGTATATTTTCTTGCCATCACAGTGAAGTGGTTAAATGCATCTCAATTGTTTTGATCCTGCAAACAGTTTTTTGATAGTAATATTTTTGATTATAATTTTCAATTAAGTTAATGATTTACAATCATGATTTCTGATTTAAATGCAATGGAAAATTATTATCATAAGAAGCATATGAAAGTAGGTTATGATTATTTATTTACCATTCAAAAAATAAATTCTATGTCCTTTTTACATTTGATTGGTAGGATTTTCATAAATTAAAGAATATTATGTATTTTTAATTATTCCAACCCTTAATTCATTTTTTTTTACTATTGCAGCGAAGGATTGCGGCATTTGTGTGCATATCAAAATTAAAATTTAAACCAGCTCCTTCTCTATTATGAAAATTCAGCACTTTGATACAAAAGAAAAACATAAATGCAAAAAACACAGTAAAAACCACAAGGACTACAGCAACAGGACCCGTGAAATCTATGTTAAATCTGAAATTTTCTTCGACATACTAGTTTAAGGCATTACCAAGACTGTGACGAACGCCCAAATAGAGAAGGCCGTGGTAGGAATGTCGAACAATTTATTTAAACAATATTATTTTTCCTGTAAACCACTTTACACATGTCCAAACTTGTAGATTATGTACTTTGAGGAAACAGAGCAAGAAAAAAAAAAACAGAACAGTTTCGTTCGTGAGGCAACGTCAATTCATTCAATTCGCATTGAAAACAGCTTAGATCTTACAAAAAGAATAAAAGAATCCCATACAAACTACCCCTAAAAACAAATTCTTGTTTTCTCTACCTCAACTTAAATCCACAGTCACAAACTCCTGCGAATCCTCCACTTTCTTCTTCTTAGCAGCATCAACATCATTATCATTCTGATTTTCACCCTTCTCCTCCTTAACATCACAAACCACATGGAATTACCACACGAAATGCATTCATTCACAATCGAACAAAGAGAAGCATAAGAGCTTCCAAAAATACCTTCACATTTGATGCCACATATTGAAAAGGTGACTGAAAAACCAAAACCACCTCGAGTGGTAAAAATATTGTGTCTTCCAAAAAGGAGCTCCAAATGCAAATCCATTATGGAGTGTTGATATGGAGTGAAAACCACATCCAGTGTGCTCCTCCCCAACTCTACCATTACCATTACCATTATCATCATCATCATTATCATTCTGATTTTCACCCTTCTCCTTAACATCACAAACCACATGGGACGGTACCTCTGAGGGCTCCTCCCCAACTCTAGCTCTGTTCTTAGCAGCATCATCATCATTAGCATTTTGATTTTTACCCTTCTCCTTAATATCACAAACCACATGGGACTGTTCCTCTGAGGGCTCCTCCCCAACTCTAGCTCTGTTATTAGCAGCATCATCATCATCATCATCATTACCATTCTGATTTTCACCCTCCTCCTTAATATCACAAACCACATGGGACGGTTCCTCTGAGAGCTCCTCCCCAACTCTAGCTCTGTTCTTAGCAGCATCATAATCATTACCATTCTGATTTTCACCCTTCTCCTTAACATCACAAACCACATGGGAGGGTATCTCTGAGGGCTCCTCCCCAACTCTAGCTCTGTTCTTAGCAGCATCATCATCATTAGCATTTTCATTTTTACCCTTCTCCTTATTACAAGACAGTCCCAGTGCAATCCACTGAACACAAAATATTAAAAGAGAGAGCCCTGCTTTCAGCTTCACCAAACCAGCTCCTTCATCAGAAGAAGATGGCTTCTTCAAATGTTGCAGAGACCCCTCAGGCGTTGTAAACAGTACAAGGGACAAAATGCCCTGTAAAATTGCAGTCACTGCAATCATGACAATATGAAAAGTATAGCATCCTGGTTGGCTGCAGGAAACACAGCCTGCTATACCAGAGACAACTGTGAGCAAATCAATGGTTAGCAAAACCCAACCCCACCCAGTTGGGCTCGCTTTTAGCAGAAGAATTACAACAATGGAGGCAAATGCTGCCATGAGCAGAGTGTAATTGGTGTAGGGGAAGAGCTTTCTGGTGTAAATTGCTGCAGAATCCCTGATAAAGTTGCACTTTGATTTTACTTCACCCATTTTGCTTTTCAGTTCAATGCAGAAATAGTTGTCTTTGTACGAGCTTATTAACCGAGAAAACAAATATGTATGTTTTGGGCTTAGCAGAGGTTGGGTATGAGGCAGGATTTTAAAGGGGATTTTTTTGGAGTAGATGGCCGTTAGTGGGGGTGTTTATTAAAAAAATTATTGAAGCAAGGGGTATATAATTTAACTAATACAAATAATGGGAATTGATTACATCATCAATGGAGAGGTATCTTTGTGTTTGCACCAGCCAGCATGGGTGCCCAAGTTTGTCATTATTCCCATCTAAAAATAGTCACTTTATGACAAGTAATAATATTTTTCCTAGCTGGTGAGATTCCGAAGTAACTTCCTATATTCTTGGGTTTTATGTCTTATAAGAATCTATCATAAGTTTGTCATAAGATCCCACAAAAGTAGCGCACCCAATTTGTGCTTAAAATAGGCAAATTAAATACACCTTACACCACTCCACAAAGTATTGACATGTGGCATATGATGCCAACTCAAAATCCCACACCCCATTTTGGCTAGAACACAATTTAACTAATACAAAATATAATAATATACAGGAAAATGCTAAATAGTTAATAAATCAAAACATGAATTTTTGCAAGGTTGAGACATCTTAACTCCCAACATTCTCTCACTTGTCAAATACCTTACAAGAGTCAAAGGGAAACATAGTGTTATGGAATCTAACTGCTAGGGGTCGAAAGGCCCATAGACTCTAAACACCATCTAAATTTTTGTGCTCATGGGCTTGGTTAAAGCATTTGGAAGATTTGTTAAAGTTTGTACTTTCTCTAATTTCACCCTTCCATCTTCGACCATGTCTCTAGCAAAAATAAACTGCACATCTATGTGCTTGGTCCTCACATGAAATGTCAGGTTCTTTGCTAAATAAATTGCACTCTAACTATCACAATAAAGAGTAACTGCATGCTGATTCAACCCAACATCTGAACATAATCTTTTCAACTAAATGACTTCTTTATAGGCAGTAGTTGCCATATACTCAGGCTCGGTAGTGGACAAGGCAATCACATCCTATCACTTACTCATCCAACTAATCGCACCACCAAATAAAATAAACACATAAGTAGTGGTGGATCTTCTGCTATTGACATCTCCAACCCAATATGAGTCTACATAACCATGAATATCAAGGGAATTCTTGTCTCCTATAAAACCACCATGATAACATGAGGAATACTCTAAGGTGCCCTGCAAATATCTAAAGATTCTCTCAACTACATCCAATGATTTTGTTTGGGATTAGACATAAACCTTCTTAGAACTCCCACTACTTGGTCAATGTCTGGTCTTGTACAAACCATAGCATACATCAAACTTTTGACTGCACTCTAGTAAGACACTCTGCTCACGTCTTCCATCTCAAAAGGAGATGTAGGACATTGTAAAATAGATAATGTGATTCCCAAAGTCACATAAACACATAATGGTCTAGAATCCTACATGTAAACCTATGCAAAATTGAATTCACATACTTAATCTGGCTAAGACAAAGCTTTCTATTTTCTCTATCTCTTCTTATTTCCATCCCAAGAATGTGTTTTACCACACCTAAACCCTTTATTTCAAATCTTGTAGCAAGCTAAGATTTTAGACCATAAATCAAATCTTTTCCTTTACCAATAAGCAACATATCATCAACACATAATGCAATAATCAAGAAATGATCATAATTAGTTTTGAAAATAAACATGGTGATCTAATTTAGGATGCTCAAATCCCAAACTCAATACAAATGTATTAAACTTTTGGTACCACATCTTAGGACTCTACTTGAGGCCATACAAAGATTTGTTTGATTTACAAACAATTTTTCCTTACCTTTCACCATCAATTGCTTTGGTTGTGTAATGTAATTCTCTTCCTCTAAATTGTCATGTGCCAACATTTTACACGTGGACATGAAAACCGAACCAACAAAAATTTTTATTAAACCACACTCTAACTCACACTCTTGCTCTTCACACATGATCTTTTAGTGTGTGCAACCAACATTGTTGCATGTGCAATGAAAGCTCAGTACATCGCACGAGGTGGAAAGAGGAAACGAGAAGAGGGTTGTACGATACTCCTTTCGTACCCCTACAATATGGAGGTTAACCCAAATAGGGTTTGGCATCGTGTCTTGTGACACCACAAGGGGAGACCCCTTCCGAGGTGAAATTCCCCTATGGTTCCTAAGTGTTGCAAAAAATGCTCTTGCCCTTAAGGCGAGATCTAACAACTAGTCACAAGTAGAAACCCTAACCTAATTAAAATAATACTAAAAATTAAATGTGATAACAAACTTTAGACTAATCTCCACAACTATTGAAAAATTGGAACAAAACTTAAATGCTAAACACAAATTAAAACGTTTGCAAAGACATTTAATGTAGAAGCGAATTAAAATAAATTTTAACTAATAAATATGCTAAGTTGATTCAAAATATTACAACAATAACAATTTATCTAAAAATACACAAATCAGCCCATGTAAATTAAATTGATAATTAATTAAATTAAATTGATATAATAGCATAAGAAAAATAAACCTAAAATACAACTATAGACACCTAAAAATGGTCACAATCATCTCTCGTTATCACCAACATAATAAACTAATCCAAATCGAATAAATCCGACCATTTCATACTATGCATATGTTAATTAAATAATTCATAATTATTTAATTAATATTTCCTCATCTCCTCTTATAACAAAAAAATCATTTTCTTCTACTACAGTCCAAAAATCTAAAATTTGTTTAAAAGACCATAGTTCAATGTTCACCTCCCAAAAATTAAATAAATATATACCTATTTATTTAATTGCCTATTTTATCCATTTTTAATTACTTTTGCAATCAATCACTAAATTATTCCTAAGTGTGTGCGCATGGGTTAATTAAATTAATCCTAGATTGCCCCTTTCTCCATGTTTCTAGATGGGCACTTGTCATCTCATTGTTGGCAATATGTGTTATCATTGATGTCAACACTCAAGAGTGATGTTTGCACTCAGCTTGTGGTTGTCTGATGTGGTTGATGTGAATGTTTATGTTGATGATATACTAAGGTGGTAACAGAGATGCAGTGATGATCATGATGATGTTCTATGATGCTAATGTTCAGTGATGTTCCTAATGTTCATAGTTGGATAACATGACTTGCTAATGTTCATGCTTGGATTTCATGTCTTGATTAATGTCAAATAAAGTTGCATTGAGCATGTGTGTGGTCAGCAGAGATTATTTCATGATGAAATATTAAGACGGGAATTAGAAGCATAAAGATGAATGATGATAGATTTAGATGGGAATTAGAAGCTATGCTGAGGTTGAGAAGATGTTTGTGATGACCTGTAGCATGTTTTATGCTCTTTCCTGATGATCCTAAGAAAGTATGAGTTGCTACAAGAAAGTTCTTGCATCCGGATGTTGGTGAAGATTTCCGCTATAGGAAGCTACCTAGAAGATTGCTTAGTAAAATGCTTTGCATTCCTCCGCATTTGAAGATATGGTCATGAAGTTCAGAATTTAAGTTCAACATGGTGTATAGGTACTAAATCCAAAGTTTCATGTCATTTGATCCTCCACAGTGAAAGTTGTGAGTGACAGAGTTCCGATATGTGCTATGGCAACATAGTGTGATGATGAAGGTTGTTTGGAATGCTATGCATTCCTCCTCAATGATAGATATGGCTATGCGGTTTCGAGTGTATGTTTAGAATAGTGTATGAGTGAATCCATATAAGTTTTAGATGGTTTAGAGGTCCCCAAGTTTAGTTTATAAATGATAGATGTGATATAGGTAGTTTTGGATGCCTAGTTGTTCCCACAATATATGTTGATGATGTGCGCCAACTTGTTGTTGCATGAAATGGTACATTGATTGATGGAAGATGATTCTAAAGATCTTGTATTGTCTCTAGTTTCTACGCAAAGTGATGTCTACTCTCTCTGGAACTGGTTGTGATCAGGAATGATGATATTGCTAGGTTATGCCTTTGTCTGGCCAACTGAAGAATATTGGAGATGTGTGCCACAAAGTTTTTGCTTTGTGGAGTTCAAGGAGTGTTTGGAGAAGGTTTATAGCTCCTGCCGACTCATCTAGAAGAAGAAAAAGTAATTCTTAATCATTCATGAGTACCAGCAAGATGAAATGACTGTTGTGCTACAAGCCTCATGTGTTCTTTCTTAAGGGTGACCTAATTCAAATTTGTGAAGCGTGCAAATGTTATTCCTTGAAGAATGATTCTACGAAGTGTAACATATTAATTCTCAAACAAGACATAAAACAAAATTTTTCCAAGAGATAAATAAACATATAAATCATTAAGTGAAAAAGATTAAACTTATTTTTGAATTAAAATATTCTCAAGGAACCAATATACATCATATAACCATAACTTCCTTTCTGAATATACAACATGTATTCAAAATTAATTTACAGATTTTGTTTTTCAATTACAATAATCTGCCCTTGATAAAATCTACATAGCTTATGAAATACAAGTCACATATCAAATATGCACGCTGCATCTGGAATTATGATATCCATATCACAAGTCTTAATAAGCCTTCTGCTGGAGAGAGAGAGCATCTTCCCAGTGCTTTACCTCCAACCATAGACTAGCAGTTCCCCACCTTCCTTCCTTCCTAGAAGTGCCTGTAACCTTCACGAAGAGTATAGACATAAGGTAACCAACTGGTATTTTCCATTTGAGGACTGATGTTGTATCCTATATAACACGATCAATCACACAACTCTAGGCAATCCGCTAGCTAAGTATGATCATACCGAAAGGTTATGAAATCTAGACACAGTGTTCAGAGTCTACGGTCCTATTGGCCACTAGCAGTTAAATCTTGTCATTCTATTGGCTCTTGCAAGGTGTTCGAAAAGTGTGAGAATGTTGGGAATTAATGTGTCTCAACCTCTAGAAATTCCTAGCATTTGATATTTATTTGTATATTTATTTATTGGCCTATATTGTATTTATTCTTGCACATCCTATTTTTTTAGTGTGAGGTGGCATGGTGACAGGTCATCCTACTTGTAATATTACTTGGATGGTCAAGTCAACATATGAGAATGTAGGCGTCCCATTTGAGGTGGCACTAATATGCCATGTGTCGACATCTTGAGGGATGTGGAAGGCGTTATTATGTATGACAGAATATATGACATGTAAGAGCCATAATTAGAGATTCCTATGACAAGTGAAGACAAGTGTCAAAGAGTATCTTTGTATGTGATGAAGGCATCTTTGAGCGCCCAAGTTTGACTATGACATGGTGTAAGAGGAATATGCTATTATTAGTTTTGTATGATGGATTCTCTTACAACAGTAAATGTTGTTGTGTTTGGTAGATTCTATGACAGTTGTAAGATGTGTAAGAGAATCTGTCATAGCCTATTCTTGGTTGGAGTGCTCCACATTGGGAAAGTCAAATCTGCATGTTATGATAGTTGAATGGAGGTTGCTTGCACGTTGTCCAAGTGTTCCAAGACATTGGATTTTGACCATGAGGCCAAGTTGGACACCCACCTCTTGAAGCTTCTCAAGATGGCCTTGTAGACTCTATATATGCAGGTGCTTGTAGTTGGAGTTATATAGTTGATTTATAGGTACTATTACACTATTATAATTGTTCCAGAGCTAACATCTTGAAGACTCCTGAAAGAACTCGCATTGCAAGTGTATTGTAATCACCATTAGATTTTATAATACATTGTGCAGGTTTTGGAGTGTGTGGTTTTTCACTCGTAAGGGTTTTCCCCACGTATATCTTGTGTCTCTTGCATTCTACTTCTTCGTGCATGTTGTTTAATCTCACTATTATATGTTTCACATATATGTAACTGTAAGGATCTAAAAATTTGCATACTATTCCCCTCATTAGATCAGTGTAGGAAGCATTTCCGCGTACCTTGCTTCCTTTCAATAGGGACAAGGGTATCTTGAAACATTCTATTGATAATGATATGATTATAATAATTAATGAATATACATAATTGGACCCCCTTCAAGTAAGAAATAAGGGATACAAGTGTGATAAGTAATATATATTTAGTTAAATTCATTAACATCTTATGACTTGATAATGTAATTGTTATGAATATGGCACTAAATTTGTTAATTGAGCAGTAAGTTTTTTATGCCTTAGATCTCATTTAAAGCTAAGTAATAGTCTAACAATTGAGTAGAGTCAAGGAATCTTATTTAAAGCTAAGGTTAAGTTGGGAAAATACTATCCATGGAACTATATCCTCGGTAATGTATTTTACTATATACAACCTTCAGTTTAAAAATTCACTGCATGATAACATTCAGATTATTAAAAGTTGGCATATTAATGTGAAGAATTCAAATGGCTAATTTTAGTTGTTTTTCATGGTACAGATTCGTACTACTGAAACATTGTTAAATGAATGGCCCACAAATTCATACTATGAAATGCCATGTAATTAGAGGAAATTTCCTATCCATTCTGTCCAGATAAAATATGATGTACTATTAGTTTTGGTCACGTCATCAAGGGGGGAAGTTACTACCTATTCTGTTTGGACAAAACCCAATACATTATTTTTCACAACATTTAAGATAGTTAAACAACATCTAGAATTTGATTTTCATGTAAATTACTACCATAGAAAGTATGACTTTGCAATGGCTGTTGAATGTGGAAGAGCACATGGCATTTGATGAAAATTTAAATGGGAGAGCATAATGGTACTTTAAATTGCCATGTTGGTGGAAGGCTCAGCTAAGGAGGTTGCTTCCTAATGGCCTATAATTAGGTAGAGTAAAGATATCTTGTTACAGGCTGATATTTAAGTACACTATAGAACTGATGTAGTTTAAGTAGGTTGAAACCAACTTTTAGCTTCCCATAATCTAGTGAATCCATGCAATTAATATATCAAGCCAGAGTTTTGTGAAGGTTTAATTTGACAGTTATGTCTAATATTTATGGAAAATATACTTTGAATTTAAAGTAATGATTTTGCCTTCGGTGGCATTTTGTATGACTTTGGAAAGGGGTTCATGATTTTAAAATTTGAAAAAGTACAACTTGAATTGGAAATTACTTCTGACACTTTTAGTCTGGCTAAACTTTGTTTTGCTCTCAATTCAAATTGACTCTATACATAGCAATAGAAATGGTAATACATGTGCAAAAATTGGGCCAACTTGGTTTCCTCTCCCTAAGATGAGAGAAAACTTGTCTTAAGTTAGGGACCCTACCAGTTACCAACTCTTGGTTTTGTTGTTGAGAGTGTAGATTAGATATGCAAATAAGGTAGAAATACTAAACAAAATGCAATAAACACAAAGTTATACCTCACATGCAAACCCAATCCCATCAAGAGAGGAAGGAGCCTTTGCACCCAAAACAAGCTCCTAGACAAAGATAATCCCTAGACAATGGATTTGAATGTGAAATGCTACTCTAGTTTGCAACTCACTATTCTAGCTCAAGAGTGATTTTGACATGGTAACTTTGCATAAACTTAGATGATGATAATGGCTTGGGAGAGGTTCTATTTATAGATTTTTGGAAGGGATTTTGATCCAATGGTGGAGGATAAAAGTGATGTGGAGGGCCTAGATTCAATCTTGAATGAATGGAGTGCTAGGAATAAAAGTGAATCTTTTATTCATTTTGGGAAAAAGAGTTATTAAATGAGCATGGGGATGAAAGATTATTTTTGAATTAAAGATTCATATGGGGGAATGTATTCATTTAGGGAAGAGAGGAAATAAATGAGTATAGGTTTGTAAGGAGAAATAAATGTGATGTGGGATGTTTTTAAATAAATTTTTTTTTTTTTAAATGCGCCTGGTAAACTTTTTAACGTGACCGGCGACGCTGGTGCGACACGCCCTCCGGGTCCACGCAAATGCTTTTGCCCGGAGCAATGAACTGGTGAGGCCACAACTGGGGGACCTCATCCCCTAGGAAGAACACTTCAAACCCGCGAGCTCATTGGCCCAGCGAAGGCATAAAGCCTTGCGAGCTCGTTGGCCCAGCGGGGGTTTGAACTCTGGTGGCCGCCACGACAACCGAGCAACTTAACCACCGAACCATGCCATCATTGGCGTTTTTAAATAAAAAATTGACTTATGTGGATTTAATTCAATTTTTTATTTGGAGGATGTGAGGAAGGGTGTTAAACTAGGTTTGACCACCCAAATGAAGGGGTTAGGATTAATTAAACATAGGTTTTATTTAATTAATCCTAGGTCTAGGATGAGGTAGGCTAGGGTAGGCAATTAAATAATAGCTATTTAATTGTCTAGGGTAGGGATAGGTCAATTATAGGCTAAATTAATTAGTTAACATGGTTTTAACTAATTAATTGGGTTTAGTGAAAAAGGGGAAATTGATTTAATAAATATTGCATATTTATTAAATCAATTGGCTAAGGTTTGGACTATTGAATTAATAAAATTAATTCAATTTTGGGGATAGAATGGTGTGAATTTAGAAAATGAAAGGGGTAATTAATTAAATAAAAATTTAATTAATTGGTTAGAAGAGAAATTGGTGTGTTTAGGGTTGTTGGGAGTCAGTTTGATGGTAGAAGACATTTTTAGGTGTCTACATTTGCCCCTCTTTGATGTGGTGTCCGGACCTAGGAGGGAAGTGGCGTCAGGTCGAAAAAAAATATGCCCCAACTGTCAGAAAGGTATGAGATGGATAAGGGATGCCCCCTCAAGAGGTTGGCGGGAAAATAAAAATTTTCCCGGCGAGTTCTCGAAAAGGATGCGACAGGAGTGAAAGTAGGATAGGAGATGGGAAAAGGGGATGACGGGAAGAAGAACAGAGGAAAAGGGCTGAGATCTACACCCTGGAAGGAAAAGGAGGGGGTGGAAGTATGAAATGGCCCACTATATTAGGCAAAATGGGCCCTTAGAGTGCCACATTGCACACTTTTGACTTTGGAGAAGAAAGGATGAAGGAGAGATGGCTGACCGTAACCCCCAATTCCTGCGACTTTGACACATCTCCGAGCAGTTCTGAGAGTTTGGCCGGGCACTGAATGCTGGACCCCCGGTAGGGCCTAACCCTGACTTTGTAATTTTTTTCATTTTACGTTCATTTTTGGGGTTTGGGATATGGGATTGGAGCACGTAGCGCCAACAGTAAGGCAGATTGGCGCCATCCTCTGGATTGGCGCTATCCGCCAGGGTAGGGTTAGGGTGGTTTATCGCCATTTGGAAGGTATTTTAGCGCTATCTTCTAGATTGGTGCGATGTGTAGAAGAATAGTATTTTGGCATTTTAGCACCAAATTGGGGTAAAGGTGGCGCTATTCTCTAGGATAGCGCCATCATGGGGAATAGTGCTATTTTTAATTTTAGCACTATTTAGTGGATTAGCACTATTTTAAATTTTAGCGCTATTGTTTGAATTAGTGCAAAAAGATATAGTGACGTCATTTGGAAAAATCGCACCATGTATAGCACGCAGTAGTGCTATTTTTTGGATTAGCGCAAAGAGGTCTGCGCAGTGGCACTATGTTCTGTATTAGCACCATTTAGAGGAAATTTTAGCACCATTGTAAAAATGGCACAAGGGGTTGTCTGTTTTGGTGCCACATGATGCTGGCTTTTTAGACATTTAGAGGAAAAAAGGGGTTGGTTTAGAAGAAGAAAGGTAGACATCTAACCAGAATGTTACATATGCAGGATACACAGTGATTTATATTGCAGTCATGAGAGCGACGAGTTCCATCTGTGATGGCACTGTTCGATGGTTTTGATGATGCTATGTGGGCTCGACTGGCGAGATTGGGGCTTCTGATGGTGGCATCTATGCCAATTTTACGAGCTCATAGAGCTCTGATGACAGCGGTTGTGGAGCGGTATCGCTCTAAGACCTGCATCTTTTTGTTGCTGACTGGTGAGATTACCATTACACTTGAGGATGTTTATCGCATCCTCAAGCTACCTATTCGAGGTCGGCAGGTTTGATATGACACGAGGAGGGGGCAGAGTGCCCTGATCAGAGTATTTGGTCCAGATCACATTGTTCTCTCAGCAGACGGGAGAGAGATGGATTATGAGGGGACACTGGCTACGGGTGGAGATCCCTTTGCCTTATTTTTGTGTACATTGATTGGAGGGGTTGTGATGCCTAACAGGCGAGGCAGGGGTTTTGCAGTTGGCTGGGGCAGGATGATAGAGGGGATGGTGAGTCATGAGACTGTCTATGCCTGGGGACTGGCGATGCTAGGGTAGTTATACCATGAGATGCACACAATTGCCTACCTACATGATAGAGTGTTGTCAGCTGGAGTCACTCTACTTCATGTATGGATTTGGAAGCACATCCCAGTTACCAAGCCGACATGTGGGTATTATCAGCGGCCATTTGATGCCTTTGTGTTTTTATACTAGGATGCAAAGTATACGTATACTGGACAGGTACGGCACTGGAGGAGGATGTTAGATGATGTTATTAGTGTGACCTTGCAACCATATATTAGTGTAGAGCCATGGCCAGATGATGATATTCATCTCCTTTTTGTGTTTTAGCAGCGATACCTTATGGGTCGATGAGACCATACTATAGATATGTATCTACCCTCGCAGGTCATGCGGTAGTTTGGTTTGGTACAGGACACTCCGTAGCAGATGGTGATATTTGCGTGGACACCTCAAGATGCAGCCTATTAGCCTACGGCCATATAGCCACAGGTCGCCCTCGCTGATTTTACAACTTTATGTCCAGTACGGTGGGATTGGAGGAGCATAGTGAGGGATGCAGGGACTATGACTATATATGATACATGGTGGCATATGCATCGGCCCACTCAATTGATGGATCCAGTGGAGGAGGTAGTAGGTTCAGGGGGGATGATTCAGATGGTGATGGAGACGACTCGGATAGGGATGACCGCTTGGAGGAGGGAGAGGAGATTATTAAGGATGTCCTCATGGAGATTGGAGATGATGGAGAGGAGAGGTTGGTTGGTAGGGATGGCCAACCGATAGATGTGCTAGCAGCGGTGGCAGCAGGACAGGGGTAGGTGGAGCAGCAGGTTCCTGTTGAGCAGGTGCAGGTTGGAGTAAGGCGACAGCCTAGAGGACCTCAGCGGTGTGGGGGACAACCAAGGGTGGATAGGGGAGATTTGCCTCCACCACAAGTAGTGTAGCAGCAAGCAGGTCCTTCAAGGATAGTTGGGGAGGCAGAGGTAGAGAGGCTTACACCTCGTCGGCAGCCATGGGGTGAGGAGGAGGAGATGGAGACTTTGAGGGCACAGGTGACGAGTCTGTAGGAGGCATTGGAGAGCTGTGAGGCAGAGTTAGCACAGGCACGGGGTGACATAGTCACGTTGACAGGGGAGCGAGATGTAGCACTCGTCAGGGCCTAGCAGGCAGAGACTTCATTAGGTAGCCTATAGGCTTCAGGCGGTGGACTTGAGTGATGCAGACACAGTTGTCTTAGGCGTAGTCACAGTCATATCAGCTGCAGGGACAGTTGAGCCAGGTACAGGGGCAGTTGACAGAGAGCAGTAGGCGGATGGAGTACTATAGGAGGCTATATTATGTGGCTATGCCAGCAAAGTAGCAAGCACCGATCTATAGCCAAGTCAGTGGATCGAGGGTATTGAGATCACATAGATCAAGATCTATTCAGTTAGTTCAGCAGACGATGCCTCCTCCCTCACACGTGCCCCAGCAGGTTCCACAAGTGCAGGCACAACCACAGCCACAACCGCCGACAGGATCATAGCCTCGACTAGGGTCAGAGTCTCCCACTCCCTCGGAGAGAGGATCCTCCATGTGATAGTCATATCATGTTAGCCCTTGGAGGCATTTTGTATCAGAATACTTTTTTTTTGTTGTATACCTTAGCAATGTACATTTTTTTGCGGTGATTTTATATGATACGATGCTTTCTGGTGTTGTGTGATGCTTATGATTATGATTTTCTATTATGATGATGCCTATGTGATGGATGCAGGATTGCTTTAGGGATTTTATATGCTATGGATGTGTTATGTTTATGCAATGATGTTTTTGATTTTATGGATGTATTTATGATGGAAATGTATGTTTATGTATGAAAATATGCATATGCAGCTAGATGTTTTGTAAATGCATTTATATGATGATGTAATGTGACTAAGTGGTTATGAGATGATATGCAATGTGATGTATAATGTGCAATTAAATGATTCTAAAATGAACCTAATTATATACAAAAGGATTTAAAATGAACCTGAATGATATGCAACTTAAGTGATCTAAATGAACCTAAATGATATGCAATGTAAGTGATCTAAATGAATCTAAATGATATTCAAATTGAATGGATTAAAATGAATCTAATTGATATGCAAATTAAACTGATTCTAAAATGAACCTAAGTGATATGCAAAAGGATTTAAAATGAACCTGAATGACATGCAAAATGGATTAAAATGAACCTAAATAATATAAAATGGATTAAAATGAACCTAAATGATATGCAACGTAAATGGATTAAAATGAATCTAATTGATATGCAAATTAAATGGATAAAAATGAATCTAATTGATATGTAAATTAAATGGATTAGAATGAATCTAATTGATATGCAAATTAAATGGATTAAAATGAACCTAAATGATATAAAATGGATTAAAATGAACCTAAATGATATGCAACGTAAATGGATTAAAATGAATCTAATTGATATGCAAATTATCAGCTGTTAATGGTGAACCTAATGAAATGATATGCAATTTGACCTAAATGACATGCATTTTAAACTGATTCTAAAATGAACCTAAATGATATGTAAATAAAATGAACCTAAAAATGATATGCAACTTAAGTGGATTAAAATGCACCTAAAATGATATGCAATTAAATGATCACGACATGTAGCTAAATGATATGCTAGATGTAGTTTAGGTGATAGGTGGTATGCAAACTAGGTGATAGGTGAGATGATCCAGTCCTTATACACATGATGTTCTTTGTTTGACCCTGAGTGGTGAGGCTGTGGGAAAGGGGATTAGGTGGGGAGAGGATAGGGGTGGGGACGTCTAGAGGATGGCGGTGGGGAGATGAGAGGATTGTTAGGTCATAAGACACCACGTCATTGAGGGGAGATTTACTTCGGTTCAGGATGTGTTAAGTGGACATATGGTGGGGGAATGGGATTAGTGAGGGAATTTTAGATGGGGGGGGATAGGGTAGGTGATTATGAAATCTAGGCCCAGATGATAGTGTTGAATGAGTGATTAGGATGATGATTTTGAGCTAGTAACAATAGTTGCAAAAGATTAATTGAGAGCATTTCTTAGTTTACTGTAGCAATGTAGGATACAATTCACAAAGGTATGAAATGACCTAGGTGATGATGTATATCCTACAATTGCATGGACTAGACCCACAAATAATAGGTTGATTTCATGCATGCCCAATGTAGTATAATCTTGTCTAGCCTAGGAAGGGGACTCATAGCGATGAGTGCGAATAATGCATATAAGGTTTTGATGCCTGTATATGCAAATGGGACACATCATGCTAGAACCGACCCAGGCTTCAAGATATAAATACTATTCCTGGAGTAATGAAACCAACCCACAAGCACAGCATACAGAAATAATGACCATGCCCACGCTAGGTGTTGTCCGCCACTTGCCATGATATAATGAGATCATGGTAGCTTTGGAAATGACTTAGAGTGAGACAAAAAGATAAAAATCAATAATCAAAAAGACCAAGGAAAAGATACAAATAGCCTATGTGTACTCTTGCCAAGAGATGTGATGATAGAATGATAGATTTTTGTCCATTGTAGGAAAGATATATCCTAGGACGCAGATCCATTGGTGTTGATTGGAGAATTTTTGGAAGATGGGTAAAAGAACAGTCTAGCCATGTGTAGGATTATGGTTGGTATGTTGATTGATGATTTTTGCGTTGGGGGAACTGTTTGGAGTGTATACATAGCATGTGTTTCATTTATTAGATCTAGAAAGCTCAGTGAATGGGGACCATCCAAACGGGTTGGATGGGTGCATCTTATATACCTGAGTACTAGAAACATCCTTCGTATTCCAGACTGCCTACATACCCTGTGTAAACAGGATCAAGGTATTTTTAAGATGCGGGTGAAATGAATATGTAGTTCTGGCATGACTTGATGATGTGGGAATAGTTTGGGATGTTTGTGATGATGGGGATTTGATGTATGTGTTGATGATTGTGATTTGTAGCAAGATCGATGTATGGGGTGATTGTTTTGGATTTTCTGTGTTTTTTCTACTGTTTTGGGATTTTTTGATTTTTGTATTGTTTTTGGATTTTTTTATTTTTGCAACTGTACAAACGGAAGCTTACAAGGATCCTCGTTCGATGAGTTGGCCTTGGGATGGGATAGTATGGGTTGGGAGATAGGACTTGATGTTTTGGAATTCCAAGCCATGGGATGCATGAGATATGGAGTGATGTGATGAAAAGAGGACTTATTATATGGTAGAACTGGTCATTACGCATGGCGCCTGAAACAGGTTTTCACCATGGTACTTATCCAAAGCATCACCGAAGTGATTTTCACCATTGGAAGTTTTTATTGTACTCAGGTTTTTCTTGATTTTCTAATTTGTTTGGTGTTTTTGATTTTTTGATTTTTTTATTTTTTGACTTGGGGTACCAAATGTGTTATGCATAGAATTTCTTGAGATGTAGGATGTTCATCGGCTCATCCAGAGGCTGCCCCTCAGGTGTTGCAAGCTAATATGCTCCTAACCCATAATCGGCCATGACGACATAAGGTCCTAGCCAATTGGATTCAAACTTTCCTTGCTTAGGACGTTCTTGCAGGTTCTTTTGATTTTCCATAAGGACAATGTCACCTACTTCAAATTTTTGGGTTCTGATCCTTTTGTTGTAGCTTCTTCGGAGGCTGTTCTAATATGCCTGTAGGTGGTTCAACTCATTCAGGCATTTCTCATCTAGTAGTTCTAGTTGATGCAATCTTACAACTTGGTATTCCTCATTAGAGATAATGTTTTGCAAGGATACTCAGAGAGATGGGAGCTCGACCTCTATAGGTAAAATGGCTTTAGATCCAAATACTAGTGAGAATGGAGTGGCTCCTGTTGGAGTGCGGATGCTTGTATGGTAGGCCCAAAGGGTAGGGTTGAGTTGGAGGTGCCAGTCATGGCCAGCTTCAATGACTGTCTTCTTGAGAATGCGGAGGATGGTTTTATTAGAAGCCTCTGCTTGACCGTTTCCTTGAGGGTAATATGGTGTGGAGAAATGGTGTTTGATGTCAAATTTTTCACACAAGGTGCAAACTTCTTGGTTCTTGAAGGGTTTTCCATTGTCCGTGACGATGGAATAGCGGATACCATATCGACAGATGATATAGTGGAGGATGAATTTCAAGATTTGGATGCCAGTGGTGAAGGTGAGTGGTATTGCTTCCACCCACTTGGTGAAGTATTTGGTAGCAGTGATAATGAACTTATGGCCATTGGAGGATGGAGGATGTATTTTCCCTACGAGGTCGAGTCCCCACATGAGAAAGGCCATGGCATTGTGATCGGTTGCAACTCCTGTGTTGGTGCGTGGATGAGATCGCCATGCTATTGACATGGGAGGCATTTCTTGATAAACCTGTAGGAATCTTGTTCCATTGTTGGCCAATAATATCCAGTTCTGAGAATCTTTTTAGAAAGAGTGGATCCACTTGAATGCGCCCCATAGATGCCTGCCTGTACCTCTTCCAAGGCTACTTCAACTTCCCTAGAGTCTAAACATCGTAGAAGTGTGCCATCAAGACTCCTTTTGTATAGGGTGTTGCCTATAAGGATGAAATGGGAGGCTCGACGGATGAACGATTTTCTCTATGAGGTGGACAGATTAGGGGGGAGGATGTTGTCGTGGAGGTATAAGTATGTTTCTTGATACCACGAAGATAAAGGACCAATGACTTCGCACACTAGTTCAGATTGAGAAACATCGTATGCTGGGATGGGGAGTTCTTCGATCAGGAACTCACATTTCTTGTTGTCCTTCTTCATGTCTACCAGAGATCTGATAGTTGCCATGGCATCTGTTGCTTTGTTGTTAAGTCTTGGGGTTTGCTCGAAGTGGATGTCTTCGAAGTAGTCTTTGAAATCATCGACCATCTTCTTATAGGGAAGGAGCTTGTCATCCTTGGTTTTGTATTCATTATTTACCTACCTAATGACCAGTTGAGAGTCGCCATACACAATTAGCTTTTCAATTTTCCATTGGATGGCCATTCGGAGACTTGTGATAAGGGCCTCATACTCTGCTACATTGTTGGTACATGGAAATGTGATCTTGAAGGATTTAGGGATTGTGTCGCCTTGAGGGGTAACAAATAGGATGCCTGCCCCTGAGCCTCTATGAGTGTATGATCCATCAAAATACATCTTCCATGTGTCTATGGCTGGTGTGATTGTCAAGATAGCTTCGTCAGGAAACTCTGCTATTGTAGGATGTTCTACCGAAATAGGTGCTTCAGCCAGCTGATCTACTATAACTTGCCCTTTGATGGCCTTTTGCTTAGTGTATTCTATGTCAAACTCTACCCATTTAGCCATTCTCCCAGTAAGAGTAGCTCTGCTTAGCAGATACTTCAATGGGTTGATCTTGGCGATGAGCTTGGTTTTGTGATTGAGCATATAGTGTCTCAACTTTTGTGATGTAAAGACAAGGGCTAGACACGCTCGTTCAATTTGTGTGTAGTTGAGCTCATATAAGATCAAGGTGCGGCTGATGTAGTAGATGGCTCTTTCTTTCCCCTACTCATTGAGTTGTGCTAGCAAGGCTTTGATAGTTGTCTCTGTTGCAGAGATGTAAAGCAGGAGGGGTTCACCTTGCCTTGGTGGAGTTAGCATAGGAGGATTAGCTAGGTATTCTTTTAGTTGGTCAAATGCATCCTGACACTAAGTATTCTAGACGAAAGCTATGTCTTTTTAGAGTAAATGCTAGAATGGTTGGCACTTATCAGCAAGTTGGGCAATGAATTGTCGGATAGACTGGAGTTTTCCTTGCAGGCTTCTCAGTTGTTTCAGTGTTTTTAGAGGTGGCATTTCGATGATGGCCTTGACCTTTGCGGGATCAACTTCGATTCCTCTTCTTGAGACTATGTATCCCAAGAGTTTGCTTGAGGTGACGCCGAAGATGCGCTTCTTTGGATTCAAATGGACATTGTATTGCTCTAACCTATCGAAGATCTTGGCCAACACATCTAGGTGTTCTTCCCTGGTCTTTGATTTCCCTAGCAAATCATCCACATAGTCTTCCATCATGTGGTGGAAGAGGTCATGGAAGATGACGGTCATAGCTCTTTGATAGGTAGCTCCTGCATTTTTCAGGCCAAATGGCATTACCACCTAGCAGTATGTTCCCCATGGGCATATGAAGGTTGTTTTGTGCTAATCCTCTTCGACAATTTTTATTTGGTTATATCCTGAGAAACCATCCATGAGGGATAACATTTCATGTCCTGCTATGAGATCCACTATCATGTCTATTGGTTATTTTTCCTGAATCAGAAAAGGGTTTGCCAGTTCCAATGCATGGGCAGATTCAGACAATAGATTACGGGAGGTTGTGTGAGCTGCCTCCCCTTCACTTCTGGTCCTGCCGCACCAAGGGGGGGATCCCTACTTGATAAAAAAATAACATTCACTCTCCAAATGACAGCAAGATTTAGCTTTGTGATAACAGGTAGAATACTCTCATTTTGGGACCAAGATTTATGTGATAAATCACAAGGTTGGCAACGTTCTTGGACATATTTGTCTGGTTAGGTATGAGAGTATGCAAGGGTTCCTAATCCTACTCCTACAACTAATAGGTTGAAATTATGGAATGGTTTGAATTTATGTTTGGATGTGTTGGAAAATAGATTTGTCACCATGAAATAAGCTTTGAAAATGACTCATTGCCCTTAGAGCGGTGACTAAATTGTCCCAACAATTGGAGAAGCTGTAGTTTTGCTATCAGCTTTCCTCTACCTTTGAGAGGGGTAGCTCCCTCATATGATAGGGTTATTTGTGCATTTTTGTGTACTTTTTAACCTTAAAGTACAAAAAGGGGAAAAAGAAAAACTAACAATAAAGATGATTAACAGAAACCCTAGTAGTAGACATACAAAAACAGGTTCGGATTTCATAAAGTTGAAACAAAATATGAGGGGACTTCACCACAAATTCTAGAAACTACGTTCCTGAACAAATATGATGAACTTCACAGCTAATATCTTAACATGCAACAATGATGAGAGAAGGATAACACATAGGTCTTGACATATGAAGAGATAGGTTACCTGAACACATTCATATCAAGATACCAAGAAATGAGTGTGCTTCACTACATCAATTTCACATTAAAAATGTTTCAATGAGCGACCTATGATCAACACAATGATACAGAAATATTACTAATCTAAGATACGAAAATTTAGTAACAATAATGCAGAAGTAACATTGGAACACACGAACCAAATGCATTCTTTATTATTCTTTCATTAAATTATACAACTTCAGAAAGCCTTCATGTACAAAGTATTACATCAAAAGTCTCTGAAAAACTTCTCCAAAAGTTCCCCCCCCTCCGTTTACAATGTGAAGTGCAATATATATAGACTTTCCCTCATAACCACCTAATAACCAACTTGTAACTACTTCCCACTTCAAGTAACTACCTGACAACTACTTCATAACTACCTTTTTGGAAAACTAATAAACCTTATTTTTAGTTACATTTAACATCACTTTTCCAAGAATAAGGTTCATTCTCTAACTTTTAGTTAGAATAAGTGACCAAAGTCACTTTTACAAAAAGAGAACTAGGAACTTATAAGTTTGAAATGAAGACCAAGTTAATGATTTGTTCAGGAAGGTACTGTCTTTCCTTCATTCTAATCCATGAGTCATCCGTTATCCAGCAACCTAGCTTTCAAGGAAATGCACCCCAATTGCTTTTAATAACCATCCTTTACTTTCATGAACCCCCTTAAAGTATCTTGTGTATTGATATAATCATGGTGATGACATACATAGCCACATGAAAGTGATATATTCATATTCTTTACTGAAGTAGAGTTATCAATCTCAACCACAAAGCATCCAATAATTGTATTCAATTCTTTCTTTTACCATGACTCTTCCAATCGCAAGAGAAAACTTTGGCACACTCTTCAACTACTTTATTCTAGAGATGCACAGACTTCCTCTGACTGAAATGATGAAATTTGGTGTCAAATAGATAATTCCTTTTCCTCCTTTTCTTCATTATTCAATGCATGTTTTTGGAGATGGCAAATACCTTGATGCTATTGTATGGATCTCTCATATTTGTGGATCTCATCTACTTCTTGCTGTTTTCTATGTAAATGTCCCCATGCATGCATACTGATCCATTGTATAGAATGATGATAATAACCAAGAATCACACAACATTGCATAACACATTCAATCTCTTCTTCTCACTTCGTATCATGGTAGGGGGGCTAACACTGAGAGTAGAGGCCAAGGTAGTTTCATTGTCACAATTCAAACATGTCGTATCCAAAACCTCCCATAGGGCTCCGAGGAATGGATAATGATAATAAGTCATAAACCTGCTTCTTCAAATCGAAACCCTCACTCTCTCAACAAGATGCTCTCACACAACATTATGACAGCTATATGCCTTTTCATTATCTAAAACCACATAGCATGACAATGTCCTCAACAAACCCATTTTGTGCATATTCTTTGACTATTACTGCAGACCATGAGACCAAATTTCTTTGAGGCATGTTTCCAAAAAGTTGATGTGCGTTGCCCATGTTTCTATATTTTACATTCTGCAACCATTATATCTGGCAAAGGTCTGCCTCTTTTGTGACATAATCATTCCTTATACACTCAGGGGCTATGTAACCAACTGTTCTAGTGGCACCCATCGAATAATATGCATCATCATATAGTTATCCACTTGTCACATAAACTCCTTGCTTGTGGGCTCTATATTACCTTCTTGGAAGCATTCTTGTGATTCCAAAATCTCGTTGAGTGGCATTGTCACGAAGTTGCAAAGCTCTTTGTCAAGAGATGTTTTCGGCAATAGGAAAGCAAATCATGCATGGAATCTTACACGACGCCTTCTTGTTAGAAGTAGATAAATCACCAAGCTTGTCAGTCTGCTCTACAACTTTCCTCTTATTCACAGTGGTATATTAGCAAAGCCACACACAAGTGTACCACTCTTGAGGCCCCATAATTTTTGTATTTGGATCATCAAGAGATTCTTTCCAATGCGTAAGATAACCCACCATGCGCGGAATTGCAAAAAGGACTAGGAAGAACTCAGTATCAAAACCCAGTGCTCTATAAATCAAGCCTGAATAGAAATCCACATTTGGGTAGAGCTTCTTGACAAAGTACTCATCTGAAAGTGCAGTTCTTTCTAGAGCCACAGGTACCTCAATCAAAAGAATCATGCCCAAAAATGGAGAATATTTCTTCTGCCAGCTTGTGAATCACTTTGGCTCGAGGATCATAGTTCTTGTAAACTCGATGACCAAATCCAGACATTTTCCTTTTCCATTTTTTGACACCCTCAATGAACTCGGGAATGTTATCAACTATCCCAATTTCATTCAACACTCTAAGGACAACCTCATTCGCTCCTCCATGTAGAGGGCCATACAAAGCACCAGTTGCTCCAGCAAGTACTGTGTAGACATTCACACCACTTGAAGCTAGATGTCGAGCAGCTGCAGTAGAGCAATTCATTTCATGCTCAGCATGCAAGATAAAAAGCACATCCAACACCCTTGCAAGTCGAGGATTAGGCTTGTATGTGGTATCACCATATGAATCCAACTTATAAAGGAAATTTTCTGCATATGAGAGACTGTTAGAAGGAAAAACTGGTTGCCTCCCATTCCTTCTCAAGTTTGTAGTCGCTGCTAAAGTTGGCACCTTCCCCAACACATGGACAATCTGCTTGTTCCTTATAGACTTTAAGTTGTAAAGATCCTGACCGCTCAAAGCTAGATTGGCATCTGGGTGAAATGTAGAAAGCGCACTTATTGCACTGACCAGCATTCTCATCAGATGAGCATCATGAGGCATTTTTTTTTTGTTTTTTTTGGTATGATATCCATAAGTCGATCAAGTAATGCCGGGTGTCGAGGCCAATTGTATTTGCTTAAAAGCTTCCAAGGCCTTTTCAAGAAAATCATTTTGTGAGTTTGCGGAACACGAGATGACAAGACTTTGATGAATATCCATAATTGGTTCCAAAGCTTCTATTTTTGTCATAGGCAGCGAAGATACTGGAAACGGTTATGGAACTTGCCTAAAAATAACATTTGCTTGAAAGTTTTTAACGCCTTTACAACACATTCATGTTGTTCACATCCTACTATCATTGCAAACCATGAGACCATGATTCGGTGAGGCAGTTCACATGTGTGATGTCTATGGTGTCCATGCTATACATACCAACCTGCCAGAGCATTTTGAAATATAATAACTGACAAAAATCTACGTTTTGCTTATGCTTTGAAGATGTTCGTATCTTGTTTTTGAAAGCTTCTATTTCCTTGCGGGTTCGTGAGCACACTGGCGAAGGTGGCGGAGTCTTGCTTTACACCTTCCAATTGCATTTGCGTTGAAAGTTTCTAGAGCCTTTTCAACAAAATCTTTCAGAGAATCTATTAAATAATTGTTGCAGGTTGGTTTTTCTTTGACATCTTGCTCCAATGACTACCAGGCCACTTCGAACTATAAATATCTGACAAAAATCCTCCATCCTTCATGTTTTGATGGATGCCCATATCCTGCTACGAGTGGAGGATGCTGTCAAAAGTATTGGAATCCAGTTCTAAACCTGCATAATGCATTTGCCACTTTTCTTGCCATCAACCAAAGGATATCATGAACAATCACTCAGTCTGACTGTATCTTTACCAACATTGTGTATGTGCTACAAGCGTTGCATTCCATGCTCTACACATTCTGCGTATATCCTGCAATAATTGCAGTCCAAGAAACTACATTTTACTTCGGTATTTTATCAAACATATGGCGCGCTGTTCTATTGCACCCATCTAAGATGAGACTACATTCCTTTTAGGCATCATGCCAAACGTTGTTTGTGCTGCGAAAACTTTTGACAATTATCGGTGCATTCCAACTAGCACTTGCACCTATAGGAAACTCAAGGAATACGCGGATAGAAAGAACCAACGGCATGGGACAAAATGATCACATATAAAGCCCATTGCTAAATCTTTTAGGTGGTTTCTCAAACAGTTTATGGACCTTCAATAGTAATCATATGCTTCCCATCACCAGATATGAATTGGATTTCTGACCCGAGCAACAACACCCTCTGATCTCCATTGCAAATGTTGTTCTGCCCTGTTAAAATCATTGAAAGTTCTCGATGCAGTTCCTCAAATCTATCGGCATCTAGGAGATTTATTTCTATGAGGCATTTAATCAAACAGTTTGAATGCCTATTCTATGCTCCCATTTCAGTGCGTGCTGTAGGTATTGCTGGCAACCCTCTTACAAAAATCTTCTTCGTCCTAACAACACTTCCTCCAAAGTTTTGGCCACCATTGTTTTTTTTAGCTGTTAGCCCTGGCACTCTGTTGCTCTTCTCTGGGAACTACTTTCTTTGCTTCCACAGTTCTACCATCGATGGTGTGCTTGTCCTAAAAAACCCTGTCAAGAATAGAGGGGTCAACAAAGACGACAAAGCTAAATCCTCTGGCACGGCCCATCATGCGATCTTTCATTATCACAGTCTACACAACATCGCCATAGTGGGAAAAATACTCTGCCAATCTTTCTTCACTCATCTGCCATGATATCCTGCCAATGAAGAGCTTGCCCTAATTGGAATCCATTTCGACTTGTTCAGAAAATCTGCAAACCCCACTCTATAAAAATAGCAACCTTGCCTAGTGTGGACGATTGAGATCTAACCTCTGATTCTCATCCATAGTTAATGTCAATTGCTAGGGGTCCATATCATGCTCCAAGGCAGGCTACGGGTTGGGAGGATGTCGGCAACTACCATGTAATCTAGTTTTAAATCCTCTAGTTGCAGTCTCTTGGAGGTTTCTGAAGCTTTTTCAACCCATCCATTTTGTTCATATCCTGCAATCTTTGCATGCCATGAGACAACGTTTCTCTGAGGTGCACTATCAGACTGTTCTTATGCGTTGCCCATTTTGTAGCAATACATATCTACCAGAGCATTTCGAACTATGATATTTGAGGAGATTGGCGAGGGTTTTAACTTGTAAGTAGTTATAATAACTACTTTTATTTGTAACCATATTTCTTTTCACAAGATAGTCAAAACTGCGAGTTGCTTCTTTTTTTTACCTTTTGGACAACTTCACCAAAACTAAAAGTGCGTGCAAACTTAGCCGAATTTGAAAGTTAATGCAAGCTTTTCAAGAAGTGAACGTTGACGCGAGTTTTGCGAAAAGTACAAGTTTGACGTGAACTTCCACTTTTTCTTAAGTAAGCAAAAAAAAATAACTTCTTTTTGAAAACAAACCACTTGACCAAATTCACAAGTGATATCTTTAGGCAAATTTGTAACTTGCGAACTGTGCAGGAGCGAGAAATGGCGAAAAGTACATATCTTTCAACTGGAAAGTCAAATCATTGTGAATTTTTGCCACATTGTCCGTATTAACATTGTAAATCTCTATGCCAAACAATTTTTCTCCAGCCCTTATAAAAACCGTAATTTTATTGTTTTTGCCAACCACCCGCCGAAAAATTAAAAGTTTAAAATCTCTGAAACCATAAGACTTCTTGACCTGAAAAGTTGTCAGATCAGGTTAAATGGAATCACGAACATTGCCATAAACATTAGTTTGTAACATCTGTCATGGATTTTCAATATTTAATTTTTTTCATATAATGCAGCAATCTGGATAAGTGCGCCCAAGAAACTCAGCGAAATGATGAGCGTCTCTACTCCAAAATGATGTTGTTATGCAAAGTTCAATGTAGGGAAACAGATTGTGACATCTCAAAGATAAGTTATCTCAATGACTCATGTGAGAAAACCATGACACTGGTGTTTTGCAATTGAAAAGTGACTCTTGGAGAAAGGGTTCAAAGCATGGTTAGATTTATCATTTCAACACAAAAAGTTTAAATTTGGAAGAGTTGAAAATGAGGCCAACTGTTGGATCTAACTGAGGACAAGGACCTTGCAGATGCAGGAGGAACCTAGAATCTCTGGTTATGAACAGTGCCTTATCCATTGGGTGGGTAGAGTCAGGAGATAACACGATGTACAAGGGGAAACAAGGAGACAAGGACACATAGAGACAAGGCAAACGACGAAAACAAACAGAAGCTGAAAGATGACAGACACAACCAAAAAGCCTAGTTAACCTATGTACATGGTAGGTGACTCCTACTTCAAACTACCTAGGAAAGATCAAGTGAACCCATTGATAGGTTGAGAAAAGTAGGCACCTGTACGGAAAAGAGACGAGCATGGATGACGTGCTTGTGAACTTAGTAACCATTCCAAAGTGACCAGAGAAATAAGTTGCATGAAAAATGAGGACTCCTTGAATTGTACACCAAACAACCAATTTTCATCATAAACTTCTGAGTCCTTTTGAATCATATTGGTATTGCCTTGTGTAGTGTTGATCATATCTTCTGGCATCATGTCAAGCATACCAATTTTCTCTATCTGAAGATTCTTTTCATAGTTTGAACCAAAGAAAACTGAATCATGAACTAAGCATCCTTCATGTGAACCAATAAGTGAAGAAAACTTGATGTTCTGTGACTGATCCTTCTCATGAACAATGTCTTCTTTTATCATTGAATCATCTTCTGTCAAACAAAATTCCTCTTTTACCATTATCAACTCAGGATGAGCTTTGTCAAAGGATTCCATATGAGGGAGAGAAAATAATGAATATACATTATGTATCTTTCCACCTTGAAAAGTCTCTTCTATAGTTGATGAAGAAGAAATAAGACGTGGCTTTCCATCCATCTTTTGAACACTTCCAATTTCATCCATGTTCTGACAAACATTAGAAACCTAATGTCCTTTATCATTATCATAACCATTACTCACACTGCCATCTCCAACATGATTGTATGCAGATGATGGACTAGAACATACAATGAATTCGCTCAAATAAGGACATTTAGGAATAAGTTCATTTGTAACCTCTTTTCGCACAAATTCACACTCGGTATCCTCATGATCTTGTTGCACATTTGGGATGGCAGTACTCAATGCTTCATCTTGAGTAGTACCTTTGGTTCTAGTAGTTGAGGATTCTTCTTCAACAGATGATAAAGAAGAAAGGACAACATCTTCTTCATGAATAAAATCATCAACAGTAGTGGTGAGATGCCAATCTTGAATGGAAACCTCATAAGAGATTTCTTGCAATATTCTTTCATCATCACTTTCCTCTTGCTCAGGTTGCATGCATGTCAGGATAGCATTAGGTGGCTCTTCTTCACGTTTTCTATTTTCAGTCTGATCTAAAATTTCTTCTACATTGCTTTGTTCATTACCTACATCATGAAAATTTTCTTCACCGTTTATACCTGTGAGACTAAAGCAAGAAATTAAGAATGTATTATTATTTGGAAAGATTCTTTCTTCAATATAGCATTCTTTTTCCATCTCCAACACTTGTTCTTTCTCATCTTCCTCAAGTGGATGTGTCCTATCAGAAGCAGATGTAATAAGCTTTCTTTCTTTGGTACATGCACCTTCTGGTGAACCTCTTTCAGCCATTTGATGAGAAGATGGTGTTTTAAATATAGGTTGATTTGCAAGAAAAACTTCTGACTCTTTATTGCTGTTCTCATCATGCAAATGATCTATCTCAGCATAATTTCTTTCATCTTCTAGTGTATGAATCTCTTTTGATAGGGTCATATGATCAGGAGCAAGAAAATGAGTCTCCTTCCCATCTTTTTCTTCAATCTTCTGCAATGTTTGAAGCAAAGAAGGATGAACCTAATTAGTAGCAAGTTGCATGCCACCATAGAAACTCTTCAAAAACTCCACTTGCTTAGGGTCATCAAGAACTTGATTTTGCTGAGTAAAGGATGCAGAAGAATAATCTTCATCATCATTGTCACTATCTAATTCAGGAAACTGCAAGTTCTGCATCCAGGTTCTTCGATACCAAACCATCTTTCAGGATTCTTCTTTCAGATAGAGTAGCCAATTTCTTTTTTTTGGGGAAGATAACTGTAGATTTTTTTGAAGAACAAAAGGCACCAATACTTCAGCTTGTCTCCCCAGTAGATTTTCCAAAAATCTGTTGGAAAACAGATTTGTCACCATGAAATAAGCTTTGAAAATGACTCGTTGCCCTTAGAGCGGTGACTAAATTATCCCAATAGTTGGAGAAGCTGTAGTTTTTCTATCAGCTTTCCTCTGCGTTTGAGAGGGGTAGCTCCCTCGTATGATAGGGTTATTTGTGAGTTTTTGTGTACTTTTAACCTTAAAGTACAAAAAGGAGAAAAAGAAAAACTAACAATAAAGATGATTAACAGAAACCCTAGTAGTAGACATATGAAAACTAGTTCGGATTTCATAAAGTTGAAACAAAATATGAGGGGACTTCACCACAAACGCTAGAAACTACGTTCCTAAACAAATATGATGAACTTCAAAGCTAATATCTTAACATGCAACAATGATGAGAGAAGGATAACACATAGGTCTTGACATACGAAGAGATAGGTTACTTGAACACATTCATATCAAGATACCAAGAAATGAGTGTGCTTCACTACATCAATTTCACATTAAAAATGTTTCAATGAGCGACCTATGATCAACACAATGATACAGAAATATTACTAATCTAAGATACGAAAAATTAGTAACAATCATTCAGAAGAAACATTGAACACACAAACCAAATGCATTCTTTATTATTCTTTCATGAAATTATACAACTTCAGAAAGCCTTCATGTACAAAGTATTACATCAAAAGTCTCTGAAAAACTTCTCCAAAATTTCCTCCCCCCTCCATTTACAATGTGAAGTGCAATATAAATAGACTTTCCCTCATAACCACCTAATAACCAACTTGTAACTACTTCCCACTTCAAGTAACTACCTGACAACTACTTCATAACTACCTTTTTGGAAAACTAATAAACCTTATTTTTAGTTACATTTAACATCACTTTTTCGAGAATAAGGTTCATTCTCTAACTTTTAGTTAGAATAAGTGACCAAAGTCACTTTTACAAAAAGAGAACTAGGAACTTATAAGTTTGAAATGAAGACCAAGTTAATGATTTGTTCAGGAAGGTACTATCTTTCCTTCATTCTAATCCATGAGTCATCCGTTATCCAGCAACCTAGCTTTCAAGGAAATGCACCCCAATTGCTTTTAATAACCATCCTTTACTTTCATGAACCTCCTTAAAGTATCTTGTGTATTGATATAATCATGGTGATGACATACATAGCCACATGAAAGTCATATATTCATATTCTTTACTAAAGTAGAGTTATCAATCTCAACCACAAAGCATCCAATAATTGTATTCAATTCTTTCTTCCACCACGACTCTTCCAATCGCAAGAGTAAACTTTGGCACACTCTTCAACTACTTTATTCTAGAGATGCACAGACTTCCTCTGACTGAAATGATGAAATTTGGTGTCAAATAGATAATTCCTTTTCCTCCTTTTCTTCATTATTCAATGCATGTTTTTGGAGATGGCAAATACCTTGATGCTATTGTATGGATCTCTCATATTTGTGGATCTCATCTACTTCTTGTTGTTTTCTATGTAAATGTCCCCATGCATGCATACTGATCCATTATATAGAACGATGATAATAACGAAGAATCACACAACATTGCATAACACATTCAATCTCTTCTTCTCACTTCGTACATGGTAGGGGGGCTAACACTGAGAGTAGAGGCCAAGGTAGTTTCATTGTCACAATTCAAACATGTCGTATCCAAAACCTCCCATAGGGCTCCGAGGAATGGATAATGATAATAAGTCATAAACCCGCTTCTTCAAATCAAAACCCTTACTCTCTCAACAAGATGCTCTCGCACAACATTATGACAGCTATATGTATTTTCATTATCTAAAACCACATAGCATGACAATGTCCTCAACAAACCCATTTTGTGCATATTCTTTGACTATTACTATAGACCATGAGACCAAATTTCTTTGGGGCATGTTTCCAAAAAGTTGATGTGCGTTTCCCATGTTTCTATATTTTACATTCTGCAACCATTATATCTAGCAAAGGTCTGCCTCTTTTGTGACATAATCATTCCTTATACACTCAGGGGCTATGTAACCAACTGTTCTAGTGGCACCCATTGAATAATATGCATCATCATATAGTTATCCACTTGTCACATAAACTCCTTCCTTGTGGGCTCTATATTACCTTCTTGCAAGCATTCTTGTGATTCCAAAATCTCATTGAGTGGCATTCTCACGAAGTTGCAAAGCTCTTTGTCAAGAGATGTTTTTGGCAATAGGAAAGCAAATCATGCACGGAATCTTACACAACGCCTTCTTGTTAGAAGTAGATAAATCACCAAGCTTGTCAGTTTGCTCTACAACTTCCCTCGTATTCACAGGGGTATATTGGCAAAGCCACACACAAGTGTACCACTATTGAGGCCCCATAATTTTTTTATTTGGATCATCAAGAGATTCTTTCCAATGCGCAAGATAACCCACCATGCGCAGAATTGCAAAAAGGACTGGGAAGAACTCGGTATCAAAACCCAGTGCTCTATAAATCAAGCCTGAATAGAAATCCACATTTGGGTATAGCTTCTTGACAAAGTACTCATCTGAAAGTGCAGTTCTCTCTAGAGCCACAGGTACCTCAATCAAAAGAATCATGCCCAACAATGGAGAATATTTCTTCTGCTACCTTGTGAATCACTTTGGCCCGAGGATCATAGTTCTTGTAAACTCGATGACCAAATCCAGACATTTTCCTTTTCCATTTTTTGACACCCTCAATGAACTCAGGAATGTTATCAACTGTCCCAAGTTCGTTCAGCACTCTAAGGACAGCCTCATTCGCTCCTCCATGTAGAGGGCCATACAAAGCACCAGTTGCTCCAACAAGTGCTGTGTAGACATTCACACCACTTGAAGCCAGATGTTGAGCAGCTGCAGTAGAGCAATTCATTTCATGCTCAGCATGCAAGATAAAAAGCACATCCAACACCCTTGCAAGTCGAGGATTAGGCTTGTATGTGGTATCACCATATGAATCCAACATATAAAGGAAATTTTCTGCATATGAGAGACTGTTAGAAGGAAAAACTGGTTGCCTCCCATTCCTTCTCAAGTTTGTAGTCACTGCTAAAGTTGGCACCTTCCCCAACACATGGACAATCTGCTTGTTCCTTATAGACTTTGAGTTGTAAAGATCCTGATCGCTCAAAGCTGCATTGGCATCTGGGTGAAATGTAGAAAGCGCACTTATTGCACTGACCAGCATTCTCATCAGATGAGCATCATGAGGCATTTTTTTTTTGTTTTTTTTGGTATGATATCCATAAGTCGATCAAGTAATGCTGGGTGTTGAGGCCAATTACATTTGCTTAAAAGTTTCCAAGGCCTTTTCAAGAAAACCGTTTTGTAAGTTTGTGGAACACGAGATGACAAGACTTTGATGAATATCCATAACCGGTTCCAAAGCTTCTATTTTTGTCATAGGCAGCGAAGATACTGGAAATGGTTATGGAACTTGCCTAAAAATAACATTTGCTTGAAAGTTTTTAATGACTTTACAACACATTCATGTTGTTCACATCCTGCTATCATTGCAAACCATGAGACCGTGATTCGGTGAGGCAGTTCACATGTGCAATGTATATGGTGTCCATGCTATACATACCAACTTGCCAGAGCATTTCGAAATATAATAACTGACAAAAATCTACGTTTTGCTTATGCTTTGAAGATGTTTGTATCTTGTTTTTGAAAGCTTCTATTTCCTTGCGGGTTCGTGAGCACACTGGCGAAGGTGGCGGAGTCTTGCTTTACACCTTCCAATTACATTTACGTTGAAAGTCTCTAGAGCCTTTTCAACAAAATCTTTCAGAGAATCTATTAAATAATTGTTGCAGGTTGGCTTTGCTTCCACATCTTGCTCCAATGACTACCAGGCCACTTCGAACTATAAATATCTGACAAAAATCCTCCATCCTTCATGTTTTGATGGATGCCCATATCCTGCTACGAGTGGAGGATGCTGTCAGAAGTATTGGAATCTGGTTCTAAACCTGCATAATGCATTTGCCACTTTTCTTGCCATCAACCGAAGGATATCATGAACAATCACTCAGTCTGACTGTATCTTTACCAACATTGTGTATGTGCTGCAAGCATTGCATTCCATGCTCTGCGCATTCCGCGTATATCCTACAATAATTACAGTCCAAGAAACTACATTTTACTTCGGTATTTTATCAAACATATGGCACGCTGTTCTATTGCACCCGTCTGAGATGAGACTACATTGCTTTTTGGCATCATGCCGAACGTTGTTTGTGCTACAAAAACTTTTGACAATTATCGGTGCATTTCCAACTTGCACTTGCACCTATAGGAAACTCAAGGAATACGTAGATAGAAAGAACCAATGGCATGGGACAAAATGCTCACATATAAAGCCCATTGCTAAATCTTTTAGGTGGTTTCTCAAACAGTTCATGGACCTTCAATGGTAATCACATGCTTCCCATCACTAGATATGAATTGGATTTCTGACCTGAGCAACAACACCCTCTGATCTCCATTGCAAATGTTGTTCTTCCCTGTTAAAATCATTGAAAGTTCTCGTTGTAGTTTCTCAAATCTGTCAGCATCTAGGAGATTTATTTCTATGAGGCATTTAATCAAATAATTCAAATGCCTATTCTATGCTCCCATTTCAGTGCGTGCTGTAGGTATTGCTGGCAACCCTCCTACAAAAATCTTCTTCGTCCTAACAACACCTCCTCCAAAGTTTTGGCCACCATTGTTGTTGTCGCTGTTAGCCCTAGCACTCTGTTGCTCTTCTCTGGGAACTGCTTTCTTTGCTTCCACAGTTCTGCCATCGATGGTGTGCTTGTCCTGGAGAACCCTGTCAAGAATAGAGGGGTCGGCAAAGATGACAAAGCTGAATCCTCTGGCACGACTCGTCATGTGATCTTTCATTATCACAGTCTACACAACCTCGCCATAGTGGGCAAAATACTCTGCCAATCTTTCTTCGCTCGTCTCCCATGATATCCAGACAATGAAGATCTTGCCCTAATCAAAATCCATTTCGACTTGTTTAGAAAATCTGCAAACCCCACTCTGTAAAAATAGCAACCTTGCCTAGTGTGGACGATTGAGATCTAACCTCTGATTCTCATCCACGGTTAATGTGGATTGCTGGGGGTCCATATCATGCTCCAAGGCGGGCTACGGGTTGGGAGGATGTCGGCAACTACCATGGAATCTAGTTTTAAATCCTCTAGTTGCAGTCTCTTGGAGGTTTCTGAAGCTTTTTCAACCCATCTATTTTGTTCATATCTTGCGATCTTTGCATGCCATGAGACAACGTTTCTCTGAGGCGCACTATCAAACTGTTCTTATGCGTTACCCATTTTGCAGCAATACATATCTACCAGAGTATTTCGAACTATGATATCTGAGGAGATTGGCGAGGGTTTTAACTTCCAAGTAGTTATAATAACTACTTTTATTTGTAACCATATTTCTTTTCACAAGATAGTCAAAGCTGCGAGTTGCTTCCTTTTTTTTACCTTTTGGACAGCTTCGCCAAAACTAAAAGTGCGCGCAAACTTAGCCGAATTTGAAAGTTAATGCAAGCTTTTTGAGAAGTGAACGTTGATGCGAGTTTTGTGAAAAGTACAAGTTTGATGTGAACTTCCACTTTTTCTTAAGTATGCCAAAAAAAATAACTTCTTTTTGAAAATAAACCACTTGACCAAATTCACAAGTGATATCTTTAGGCAAATTTGTAACTTGCGAACTGTGCAGGAGCGAGAAATGGTGAAAAGTACATAACTTTCAACTGGAAAGTCAAATCATCATGAAATTTTGCCACATTGTCCATATTAACATTGTAAATCTCTATGCCAAACAATTTTTCTCCAGCCCTTATAAAAAACATAATTTTATTATTTTTGCCTACCGCCCGCCAAAAAATTAAAAGTTTAAAATCTCTGAAACCATAAGACTTCTTGACCCGAAAAGTTTCCAGATCAGGTTAAATGGAATCATGAACATTGCCATAAACATTAGTTTGTACCATCTATTGTGGATTTTCAATATTTAATTATTTTCATAAAATGGGGCAATTTAAATAAGTGCACCCAAGAAACTCAATGAAATGATGAGCGTCTCTACTCCAAAATGATGTTGTTATGCAAAGTTCAATGTAGGGAAACAGATTGTGACATCTCAAAGATAAGTTATCTCAATGACTCATGTGAGAAAAACATGACACTGGTGTTTTGCAATCGAAAAGTGACTCTTGGAGAAAGGGTTTGAAGCATGGTTAGATTTATCATTTCAACACAAAAAGTTTAAATTTGGAAGATTTGAAAATGAGGCCAATAGGATGCAAGAAAAGGGAGGCTTTGGAACATAACTACTAATCCAAAAGCAGACTGGTGCCTATCTCAGGGCAAGGAGTCAACTAGACATATGCAACAGATGGTTTACAACTAGCATTCAAGTTTCAAGGGGTTGAATTGATGCTTGCCTAACAAACATCACCCAAGAATGGGTATTTAGCTGTCCATACTTACAGATATCCCTACTGACAAACAACTTTCTCCACCCTAGAATCTAAGAAACCCTTAGCAGCTAGATTCAAAAGAAGGAAATGCATGCAGCGAAGGAGACAAATAGATAAACACATGCATAAGAGCATTTTTCATTTATATCAACATGAAACTGAACATACGTGCAAAATACATTCATGATGCAACTCATAAACTCCAAAATGAGATAAAACAACCTAGGATCATGCCCTGTTCTTCATTATTTACACAAAAATGCCTAAGTCTTCAACAACCAAATATGAGTGACACAGTTTGCATATATACCAATACTGTGTACTCAGCCAAAATTAATTACAAGGCTAATTAAAAATCTACCAGATACAATGCATCGTGAGAAATGGTGCTCAAAATAATAAATGCAGCCGGGGACAAAACGGAAAGAAGCAAGAGAAGGGCGAGGAATGGTTGAGCTCGAGCCCTGTGCCATCGCTGGAAGACTCCCCGTCATAAATCAGGTACTTTGCCTTTCAACCATCAGCCCATGCTTGTTTGCAATTCTGCCATAAATGGCTCAATCACCCCCAGGACACAATAGCAGATGCATTTGAAGATTTTCCCGCTAAAAAATGGCCGCACTCGCCCAGAAAAAACCATCGCTAAAGGTTCAAAACCCAACCGTCGATCTACTTCCCGTCTCTGAGATCCACGGCACTCAAAAATGTTGAAAAGTTGTCAGCTAGTGAAAATCTGCCACATAGGCATCCCATGATTCTATCGCTGGCCTTTTCCCCCTTGTATTTTGCCTTTTCACCCTTTGTATATGCATGTTCGAATGCATATACAAATCCCTTTTTAAATCTTTGTATATGCAGGATGCATATACACACACTGCTCAACATACAAGGCCGACCTGAAACTTTTATGCATCAGAATGTACCTCCTTTTGAAGTCTAGCTTGTATCTCCTTCATTTGCATCTTTGCTTTGTATATCGCATATACAAACGCGATATACAACCCGCAGACCTGAAAATCTATCTATTGCAGCTTGATTTCCAATCGGGTCCAGAATGTATGCCTATGTTTTGTATATTTCGAATGTATACTTCACATACATTCGCCTTTGTATGTCCTGACCATGGGCCGCACCATTTGTATATCAGTCATTGTACATCATTCCATTGCACATTTTTGAATGTATATAGCCAATGTATATTCTGCTTTGCATATCTGTGTGCCCCACCAATTGCATCTCTGCCTCACCACTGTAGCGAATGTATATTTGCACCTCCTTGTATATTTTGCTTTGTATATGACCCGATATACAAAGCGGGAATATTCTCTGAAATCTGTGAAAGATTCCCCCTTTGTATATGCACCTTTTAGAGCCTGATATATAATCAGAAATGCACCTAACTTAATTTTTCAAAAGGCGATAGAGATTTTTGACCCGCCAATGCACATTTTGACCTATATGTATATACAAACACCTTTGTATATACAATGACACATGCATATGATTGATTTTTTTGCATTTTTTAGCACTGCAGAGGTCAAAAGAGAACTTTTTTGGATTTTTTGGGAATGAACCTGCATATTTGAATGCTTGAAACCTGAATACTTATGCAGGCACCACCAGCAGCTTGAGCCTAAAACCCTAAACATAAATGATTACCAACATAGGCTCTATCTGGTGACGTATACCTCTTGCAGGCATGGCGAGGACCTCAGATCTCTGGGATGCAAACCAGTCCCTATCAATTGGGCAACAGAGTCAAAACTGCACCAACCTGCATCACAAAACACATTTATTTAAAATTTACTTGGCGGCCCAGGGCCACCAAAAAGGAAAAACCAGAGTTTTCCTTTGTCAAACACTTGATTCTGTTTTGATTTCTTCAAATGAAGCCTAAAAGCATTTAACCACTTGTAGCACTCAGCATTGCAATTGTTTGTGCTACTGCTCCTTTCTTTTTCATTGACAAATCTACAACGAGCCTATCAGCGTACATTATCATGAGTTGTAGAATGTCATCATCATATGAGTCATTGATGTTGCTTGGGAAAATGACAGACTCACATGAAACAAATGAATCCACCTCAGAATTTTGCCCTTCTTCAAAAAATAAGAGCTCCTCTGTATCAAACATGCAATATTCAGGCACAAGCAACATCTCATAATCAAATTTATCTTTATAAGTATACAGATATTCATCATTACTGTGCTCAGCAATCATATCATTTATGTCCACCTGGAATGTCTCAAAAGAAGGCATAAATAGCTCAGAATGCAACCCTACATTAAAAACTTCATAGTTACCCCTTTAATCAACACTATCCCCAACTATATGAGCACACACATTTGCAACTTGTCCATTCACCTCTGAACAGTGACCCTGTTTTTCCTCTTCATCAATGCCCTGATAATCAAAATCAATTTTTTCAACCTCTGCACTGTGAAGGTGGTCAGAATCTTGAAGGAAACACTCATATTCAGCATCCATATATATTTCATCATCTGAAAGGCTCACATATGCATCTGAATGCTAACAATCATTATCATATTCACTGCCATCCCTTGAAACTATATCTTTTACATTCAGAGTGAAGCTTTGCATATCCATTTTATACAAATAATCAGGCGTAACTGGGATATGCATATTGTTGCAGGACACAACCTCGTGTATGTCTTTCATTTGATCAATTGGAGGGCATCTTATGTCCGCAAGCTTGTCTTCTAGAGGCTGATAACAATCTTTGTTTTCATCATTATAGGATGTGCCTACATTTTCTACAACATTTTCTTCATGGATCACATCATGGTTGCACAAACTATTCTGAAATATATTTCTGTTTACAAAATCATCTTTGAATGAACACATTGGAACAGCAGAAATACATTCACTTTGAAAACTATTCTAAAGGCTTGCAACTATGAAACCTATCGGCATTCCATATTTCTCATTGTTTTCAATATCCATAGCAAATTGGTAAGCTTGGTGAAGTGTGGCTAGTTCTTTATCTCTTAATAGATAACTCATTTCTTCATCAAATGCAACCAAATAAATTGCTAAGCACAATGCATTATTCAGTCTCATGTATTTAGGGATTTGCTTAAGCAACTTATTAAATCTAAGGTTAAAGGTTGGAACCAGCTCCTCATCTTCCTTTTGAATATTCATGAAGTGTATGATCAATGAGGCCACATCAAATCTTTCACCAAACTACTCTAGGAATACAATTTCTAAATCTATCCATGAAGAAACTGAACATACAGGCAGGTTTGAAAACCAAACTCTAGCATCATCTTCTAATGACTGAACAAAGAGTCTCATTACAACATCTTCATCCTCTACCTCATAATGTTCTATTAAATTACAAAATGTTGCAGATGTTTGTTTGCCGATTTAGAATCTGATCCACTATATTTTGGCAAACATTTTCTAATTTTATTTGGAATAGCATTTGGGTAACCACATATTCCTTTAAAATTTAGGGATTTATATCTTTCAATAACAAATGGTCTTCTTTGAGAGCACAACCAGGATTGTTGCTCTAAACTCATCATTTTTAAAAGGATCGAATACTTGGAAATATGTTGCAGCTTTGATAGGTTCAATCAACAGAGTCGCCACCTCTCACAAAGAGGAAAGAAAATCAACAAGGCACATGTATTTTCTAGATTCACCATGCCAGCAAAGCACCACATGGTTATTTTTTGATCTTGCTGCAACAACTTCACTAGAAACTAGATTTTTTAGCCTTCAAATCACTTGACTCTCATTGTCCCCAGCAGATTTGCCAAAATTTGTTGGTTACATGGATGGATAAAAATAAATTTTGTTTTCATCAAATTGTTCCTAGCGGAGTCACCAAAATCTATTGGTTATTTTTCCTGAATCAGCAAAGGGTTTGCCAGTTCCAATGCACAGGTAGATTCAGACAACAGATTACGGGAGGTTGCGTGAGCTGCCTCCCCTTCACTTCTGGTTCTGCTGCACCAAGGGGGGGATCCCTACTTGATAAAGATACAACATTCACTCTCCAAATGACAGCAAGATATAGCTTTGTGATAACAGGCAGAATACTCTCATTTTGGGACCAAGATTTGTGTGATAAATCACAAGGTTGGCAACATTCTTGGACATATTTATCTGGTCAGGTATGAGAGTATGCAGTGGTTCCTAATCCTACTCCTACAACTAACAGGTTGAAATTATGGAATGGTTTGAATTTATGTTTGGATGCAAGACAAGGGGGGCGGAACATAACTACTAATCCAGAAGCAGACCAGTGCCTATCTCAGGGCAAGGAGTCAACTAGACATATGCAACAGATGGTTTACAACTAGCATTCAAGTTTCAAGGGGTTGAATTGATGCTTGCCTAACAAACATCACCCAAGAATGGATATTTAGCTATCCATACTTACAGATATCCCTGCTGACAAACAACTTTCCTCCCTAGAATCTGAGAAACCCTTAGCAGCTAGATTCAAAAGAAGGAAATGCATGCAGCGAAGGAGACAAATAAATAAACACATGCATAAGAGCATTTTTCATCTATATCAACATGAAACTGAACATACGTGCAAAATACATTCATGATGCAACTCATAAACTCCAGAATGAGATAAAACAACCCAGGATCATGCCCTGTTCTTCATTATTTACACAAAAATGCCCAAGTCTTCAACAACCAAATATGAGTGACACAGTTTGCATATATACCAAAACTGTGTACTCAGCCAAAATTAATTACAAGGCTAATTAAAAATTTGCCAGATACAATGCATCGTGAGAAATGGCGCTCAAAATAATAAATGCAGCTGGAGACAAAATAGGAAGAAGCAAGAGAAGAGTGAGGAATGGTTGAGCTCGAACCCTGTGCCATCACTGGAAGACTCCCCGTCATAAATCAGGTACTTGGCCGTTCAACCATCAGCCCATGCCTGTTTGCAATTCTGCCATAAATGGCTCAACCACCCCTAGGACATAATAGTAGATGCATTTGAAGATTTTCCTGCTCAAAAATGGCCACACTCGCCTAGAAAAAACCATCGCTGAAGGTTCAAAACCCTACCGTCGATCTACTTCCCGTCGCTGAGATCCACGACACTCAAAAATGTTGAAAAGTTGTTGGCCAGTGAAAAAGTGCCATGTAGGCATCCCATGATTCTATCGCTGGCCTTTTCCCCCTTGTATTTTGCCATTTCGCCCTTTGTATATGCATGTTCGAATGTATATACAAATCCCTTTTTAAATCTTTGCATATGCAGGATGCATATACACGCACTGCTCAACATACAAGGTGGACCTGAAACTTTTATGCATCAGAATGTACCTCCTTTTAAAGTCTGGCATGTATCTCCTTCATTTGCATCTTTGCTTTGTATATCGCATATACAAACACGATATACAACCCGCGGACCTGAAAATCTATCTATTGCAACTTGATTTCCAATCGGGTCCGGAATGTATGCCTTTGTTTTGTATATTTTGAATGTATACTTCACATACATTTGCCTTTGTATGTCCTGTCCGCGAGCCCCACCATTTGTATATCGGTCATTGTACATCATTCCATTGCACATTTTTGAATGTATATAGCTGATGTATATTCTGCTTTGCATATCCGCGAGCCCCACCAATTACATCTCTGCCTCACCACTGTAGCAAATGTATATTTGCACCTCCTTGTATATTTTTCTTTATATATGACCTGATATACAAAGCAGGAATATTCCCCAAAATCTGTGAAAGATTCCCCCTTTGTATATGCACCTTTTAGAGCCCAATATACAATCAGAAATGCACCTAACTCAATTTTTCAAAGGGCGATAGAGATTTTTGACCCGCCAATGCACATTTTGACCTATATGTATATACAAACACCTTTGTATATACAAAGACACATGCATATGATTGATTTTTTTGCATTTTTTAGCACTGCAAAGGTCAAAAGAGATTGAACTTTTTAGATTTTTTGGGAAAGAACCTGCATATTTGAATGCTTGAAACTTGAATACTTATGCAGGCACCACCAGCAACTCAAGCCTAAAACCCTAAACATAAATGATTACCAACAATGTCGATGTTTGGTAGTGGGAAGTCATCTTTCAGGCAGGCCTTGTTGAGATCCCTGAAATCGGTACAACAGTGGATTCAGCCATCTGGTTTAGTAACTGGTACCAGGTTTGAAACCCATTCAGGATAATCGATTGGGTGAATGAACCCAACATCTAGTAATTTCTTTAGCTCTGCTTTGACGAGGAGAGCCACCTGAGGATTCATTTTTCTGAGCTTCTGTTTGACTAGTTTCGCATCGGGGCGTACTACAAGGTGATGAACCACCAAAGCGAGATCTAGCCCTAGCATGTCCGCATAGATCCATGCAAAATTGTGATTTCTGCGTGTGAAGAAGGACAAGAAGTTCTCCTGTTCCGGTATGCTGAGAGATTCTGCTCTGTATGTGATTTTTGGCTCTTCCTCTGTCCCAAGATTCATTTCCTGAGCTAGTTCTACCAAGATGGGTGATCTATCTAGATATACTTTGTCTACCTTAGGAAGGCCCATGCTTCCATCTCCTAGTGCCTCATGGAGGTTTTCACCAGGAGATGCGTCTTTTGTTTTTACTTTTTTAGGATCTGATACTGCCGCGGAACGGTTTGCATCATCAGATCTATTTTTGATTTTTATGTTTTTATGACTGGAAGCAGGGGTTGTCTCCCCAAAATAGGCATCCGGATTGAGTTCCATGATGTATCCTGCTCTGTGATCCCCCAAACGGAAGTGATCTCTTACCCCCATCATTTCAGTGATGGCCTCATCGGTAGGTGCGATGTCGAAGACAGGAGGTCCCCATTGGTCCCAATCAATGAGGTTAGGGTAAACTAGTGGTAAGTCATTAGACGGTGAAGTGAGAGTGGTGACTGAGTAGATGGTACAAATGGATGAGTCGAAGAAACTGGCAAAGTGACTAAAGGAGTCCTGAAGGCCCGTTTTGTTAACATTGTCGACGTCTAAGGAGACCATAGCGACCTCGGCTAAGATACATTCACCGGTAGTGAGGATGTGTTGTGGTTGACCATACCCTAACCCTTGAGTATAGGGGTTTCTTGTTGCTTGCAACGGTTCTACGATCCCCTGTTCATGAAGGCCAATACCACCTTGTCCTTTATAACCCATGTTTTTGACAATTTCAGAGCCTTTACCATAGATTTATGTTGGTATGGTTGGGGTTTCTTACTCAGGCTCTTCATCCTTGTATAGCCAAGATGAGATATCTTCGAGTACATCCTGATCTAGAAGGTGTTTCTTCTCAAAGATGGGTGAGGGTTGGCACTTGATGATGGCTATGTTGGCTGCTTCTGTGTTTGGGATGCCAAATCTTTTAGGATTTGGTAATGTGCCCACACAAAAGTACCATGTAAGTCATATTCCCCACATCCCATGTCGCTTAGCTTGATCTGGACCTTGGGTAGTGTAGGTGCTTGGGATGAAGTGGAGGCAATGTTTGTAGGGTCGACATATGAGTTTGATGCTGTTGGATGGGATTCAGTGGTGGCTTTATTGTATGGGAAGAATGTTTGGTTGTGGCCTTCCAGAAAACTGTAGTATTGGAAGGGGCGAGGATCGGCATAGACTGTGACTTCTATGCAGTTGTGTGGGAATTTCATGCATTGATGGAAGGTGGATGGGACGGCTTGCATGGCATGAATCCATGGTTTGTCGAGAAGGATGTTGTAGGGGAGGTCGAGATCAAGAACCTGACATTTTATTTCCAGGATTTTCTGTCCCACTTGAATGGGAAGCTTGATAGTGCCTTCCGAGAGCTGTTTGGTGTCATCATAGCCTTTGATTGTGATGCACTCGCTAGTGTCTACAACCACATCGGATTACCCTAAGTGTTTTAGTAGTTTTAGAGTGCATATGTTGAGGCCGGAGCCACCATCTATTAAGACTCTTTTAATGGTGTGCTTGTGGATACGGACTTCGATGTGTAGGGCGTCATTATGTATGTGTTCGGAGGCGAGTAGGTCCTTTTCTAAAAAGGTGAGATGGTGGGGTGCGGCGATGTGTCCTACCATGGCTTGGAATTGAGTAACATTCAAGTTCGCAGGGACTTGAGTTTGCAAGAGTGCTTTGTCGAGGACATCCTTGTGAGGGGGTGATGTATGGAGTAACTCGAGGATGGAGATTTGTGCGGGTCTTTCCTAGGTGTTCTAGGAGGTTATACTGGTGGGTAGGTGATGGATGTGTGGTTAGACAAGGAGGTAGAGGATCGGATGTGCATGCAGGTGTTTATTCAGTGAGAGGGGCTATGCAGATGGATACACAGCCACGGCAGGTTGTAACAGCGCAATCAAGTGCTTGTGCCCGAATGGTGACTGTGTTGACATGATGGGATGATGGTTCTATCTGACCTACAATGGAGTCATAGGATGCGGGTGGTGGGGTGACATTGTATGCTTGGTTGGATGAGGAGGCTTTATTATGATTAGGTAGGGGATCCTTGTAAGCTTCGAGATTGGCATTTGGTGATGGTTGGGCGCTGTGATCGAGGCTGACTAGATTTTGTTCTATAAGGTCTTAGATGCAATGTTTTAGTTGCATGCAGTCAGCTGTTTTATGACCCGCAACACGGTGGTATTCACAGTAGTCATTCTCATTGTACCACGTGGCTTTTAGTTCATTCTCTTGATGGGGTCTAACAGGTGGGAGCGTGATCAAATTTTGCTTGAGACATCTGTCAAGGATGTCTTCGACGGGTTCCCCTAAGGGTGTGAATTGTCTGTGAGGTTTGCGTGGTTTAGTTGGGCCCCTCTGGTTATTTACATTTGTTGCATATGTATGCACAAGTGTTTGGTTTTGTATATGTTGGACAGCTTTCACATCTGTGACGTCGTCGTTTAGATTGTTCTTGTTCTTCCCCCAATAGCGTGATTTGTCATTTGATTGTGTGTTGGCGTTGTTGTTTGTATTGGGGGTGTTGTTATTGGATTTGTAGTTGTTCTTGTTGTTGTTATTGTTGTTGTTGTTATTATTGTTGTTGTTGTTGGATTTGTGGTCGTATAGTTTAATGGAGCCCTTGGCAATGAGGGCTCGTTTGATAGTGGTACCTTTGTTGATGACCTCTTCAAAGGTAGATGCACAAAGGATTTGTAAGTGAAACCCTAATTCCTGATTGAAGTTGGCCACGAACATGGTGACGAGTTGTTTGTCAGGAATTGGCCATGGGGGTTTTCTTGCTAAGCCTCTCCACCTTTGCAAGAAGGAAGCGAAGGCTTCTCTACTCTTTTGTTTGGTGTTGCAAAGGTCTGTCATAGACATTTCATGCTCGAAATTGTAGGAGAAGTGGTTAACAAATTTCTCTGCAAGCTCAGGGAAAGTCCTAATGCCTGGGGGAAGATGTACGAACCATTCAGTGGCTTAACCGCCGAGGCTTCGTGGGAATAGTCTCATTAGATAGGTATCATTATTAGAGACTTCTAACCAAGCGATGTAGAACTCCCTAAGGTGATCTCTAGGGTCTCCCTTTCTCTTGTATTTGTCAAATTTAAGTGTCTCAAGGTTTTTGGGGAAAGGGGGCATGTACAGTGTACGATCGAATGGATAGGGGCAAATGTCCTCAAAGGAATAGTGCTTTCTCTTGCCCCCTGTTTGTAGGTCATCGACCTTTTGGATCAAGGACTATACGACGGTTGTGAGATCCTGTGGTTGATGTGGTTGTTGTATGTACACCTGTTAGTTGGTGAGATGTTGGAGATGGGGTGGGATTTGATGTTGGGGATTTGTTTGATTGAGGTGTTGGTATTGCGTGTTGGTGTTTTGGTTGATTGGTGCTTGATGTTGTTGATGCGCGTAAAGTTGTTGGAGAACATGTGGTGGTATTTGGGGATTGGTTTGAAGTTGTATGGATGATGTTATGGGGTTATGTGGATACATGATAGTTGATGGATTGACGTTGGGTATGTGGATGTTGGATTGGTTAGATGTGTTGTGAGGTGGTTGTGAGAATAATTATCGTAGGTATGCAATGGTTTGAGGGTTGGGTGGAGGCACACTCGTGGAGGTACTTGCTTCCATGATGTTGCCTTGTATGCCCATGGTGATTTGTGAAGCGGAAGGGTTTATGGTAGTTGTGGTAGTAGAGGTGATGACGGGTTGGGAGATAGTAGGGATGGCGGTACATGTGGGAATTGTAGGTGTGGTAGCAGTTGAGCTTGTGGAGGTGGTAGAGATAGTAGGTGTTGACGTTTGAGAGATGGTGGGTTGGGTATGTGATGTAGATGCTTGCGTATTTAATGGGGTAGGGACGATGTTAGAAGTGGATGGTTGTGATGATGTCGTGATGGGAGGAGTTGAGTACCAATTTTGAGCAGATGATCAAGATATCTACTTGGGTCCGACCTTAGGATTTTATCAAGTAGGTCCATGTTGTTGGCATCTTGCGTAAAACTCAAGACATCTAGATCATCTTGTGAAATGGTGGGGACGTTTTGGGTTGGTGGTGGTGGTGGTGGTTGTTGTATTTGTTGTAAGTAATGAAAAGGATTTTCATTGGGACCATATGGGGGGATGTAAGAGTATGTAGGTGGGTTGTATGTTTGATAGATGGGTATGTTGCTGCTATTGGTGTTAGGCATGCCAAACTGCCAATGTTCGACCATTTTTTGATTCTTTTTGTATTGTGATCTCGTGGTGGGCATGTACACGTATGGGGTTGATTCCTAGAAGTAGAGTGAGATGGGGATGGAGACCTTAGAGAATCTGATTGATTGTGTTGGACCCAAGGATGGATGTGGTAGTGAGATGGAGTAGAGGAGAGGATGTGGTAGAAGATCGATATGTTTTTTTAAAGGTTTTAATCTAAGGGTGATATGGATGGACGATATTGATTTTTTTGCACAAATTTTGGACCAAAGAGATGGGTGATGGATGATGTTTTGTTTTGAAGAGATTTTGTTGATGTTTGATATGGAGGATTTTGATAGTCAACAAATTGAGCTTAGGTAGGACCTAGATTTGTGGTTGCACAAATGGATGTTTTTCTTTGTTTGGGGTAGACTAATGACCTTACGCAAAGAGGGATAATTATTTCATTTGGAAGGTAGACTATTGACTTTCCAAGCAAGATATGATGTGAAGGATGAAATCTAAATCTAACTTTTGCTCAAAAGGATGATAGATTTTGATGATGTTTTGATTTGGGAGATTTTGGAATGATTTTCTTATGGCAAAAGGATTTTGGCTTGGTCCAAAAGGTATGCAAATATTAATAAAGATGAGGTGGATATGAAAATGAGATAGGTTTTGATGTAGCAATGGGGTCCAACAATGGTGGTGATTAATCCTCTAAGGTCAAAGAGAAGGTGTGATTTTGGAAAATTTTGAAGAAAATGAATGTACTGTTATCAGATTTTTGGGATGTGAATATGGATTATGGCAGAAAAGATGGTGAAGATCACAACTGGATAGGTCTCTATTTTAGGCAAGTCAATCTAAGAATAGTGCCAATCCACAGGTGAAATGGTGCCAAAATCAGATAGATATGGCGCTAAAACAAGACAGTGTTTGTCGAGGTCCTAAAAAGATAGATTTTTTATGGCAATTTTGGATTTCCTTTGTTTGGAATGTGATCAAATGATTTGGTTTGTCTCTTGGCAATGTTGTTGTAAACAATTCAAGCACAATAATCACACAATAATCAAGATTTTGTTTTGTTTTGAAAAAAAAGATGTGTGATTTTTTATTTAACAAGCACTTTGAACAACCTAAGGTGAGGATGTGACAATATTTGTTGAATCCCCTAGCTACGCCTATTCAAAGCGGGTAGCTCTAGGATCTTGGTAGCACCGGCTCCTCCTTACAATTGCACACACTTCTCACGTATACCAAGATCTGGGTTTCTTATAAGGCTTGTCCCTCACCAAACCTTTAGATTATCCTTGCTACCTCGGCTAAGAACCGCATGAATCGTGGCCGCTTCAAAGGTTTCCCTTCTGCGCCAACAAATAGAAGGATTTTGGCTTGCTAAATAATGGCTCGTAGTAAGGGCATCCGTTCAGGTGGTTATACATACAGCAGCACTACTCTCCGTTATGGAGTCTCCCAGCCTCCAAGGGTTACGCCTTGGAGGGTTTTGGGGGAGGTTGGCTATCAGTATAACACAACAACACCTGTTGTTTGAGACTTTCATCCCAAATGCCTTATTTTATATAGTGGCTTGGAAGAGCTTGGCTTTAGCTTGATGCCGCTCGGGTCGTTCACACCTTTCGAAGTGGGGTGGCAGGCCCTATAAGGATTAACAAAAGCAATACAAACACAAAAATACTTTTGATCCCCAAGTTCATACAAAGATGTGAGGGGAGAGCATACGTATTATTTGTGTTTGCATCACACTAAACATGGTTCATTTTATTTCTTTGGGTTTAGATTGGGGGTGATTAATGCAAGCTTAGTGAGAAGCTTTTGATTCCCAAGGTCACCAAAAATGGTGCGAGGGAAGAGCATTCGCTTTTTCACACCACAAGCAAAAGATCACAAAACACTTCACACAATTTTGATTTTCTTGATTACGTGTGTGACAAATGCAAATTGTTGTTCTTTTTAACCCAATGACTTGATTGATGCAATTTGTGGTTCTTTTTAAAGCCCAAATTGAAGTGTTTGGATTGTTGTTGTTGGCACACAATTTTGTAAATTTTAGAACACCAAGTTAAATGTTTGGGTATACACACACACACAAAAGTTTGTTTGATTGTTTGTTTGTTCAATTTTAATTGCACCAAATCGAAGTGTTTCACTAACTAACATGCAAAGGGTTTATTTTAAGTTGCCAATTGAAGAGTTCTTTTGTTAAAATAGAAATGAAATCACCCTGCCAAAAGTTAGTTAGTATCTCTAAAATGACAGCAAAGACCTACAAAAAACACTTGTCAGTACCTGCACAGACAGCAAAGTTAGTTTTCCAAATAGCACTAAAATAGAGATACAATAGTACCACTGCAGGCAGAACAACCCGACACTTATACCGATGGCACTAATTCAAAATATATCGCTAATAAAAGACCATGAAAGCGGCAAAACAGACGATAGCACTACAATATTACAATTAAGGCGCTAATAAAGTATTTCGCGCTGATACATCATGTGGAAAGCATAAAAATAGATAATAGCACTGACATAGGTATATGAACGCGCCACTGCGCAAATTTTCCAGTGAGTCTGTTACACCTGCGGATGGCGCCTATCTGGAGGATAGTGCTGATACGGCACTGAACACGTCCGACCTGCAAAAAGTAGTTTTTTTTTTATCAACACAAAGGGTCAGACAACAAAGCGGAAGTCTTGGTTAGTCTTGTTAGTCATTAGCAAACAAAAAAAACAAACCAAAATAAACACTATGATGCATGTTAGATTTTATGCAAAAATTTTGGCATAACCTCCCCTTGTTCAAGCGATATTCCTGTAAAAATAGAGAGCAATCAAGTCATAAAAATAGTAGGAAGATCATTTGGGGGAAGATAAATGTGAAGGAGTTTTGGAAAAAGCATATGCTGCGCAGAATAGTGCTAAAACAGGAAATGGCACTAAAAGGAGCCTGTGATGGTGTCGTTGCATAGGTATGATGGCGCCAGACCTGTAAAAGCACATATCTCACACCAAAAACTCACAACACAAGTTAGACTTGGACCTTGTGGCTTTTTAAAAAAAAAAAAAAAAATTTGTGGCTTTTTTATTGTTTTTTATTTAATGAATTACAATAAAATTAAAAAAAAAGAATTTCGAAGGAAATAGTCATCTTGAAAAACACAATGATGTGAAAGCGTTTGTTTAATGCCTTTTTTATAGTTTTTTTAGTTTTTTTTTTTTTTAGTTTTTTTAAATGAATAAATTATAAAAATTTGGAAAAAAAAGAACCACTAATTTGAACAAGGGCAAATTCATATTCAAAAACACAATGATCTGAAAGTGTTTTTTTAATGCCTTTTTTGGCTTTTTTAACTCTTTGGTGGTTTTTTTAAATTATTAAATTATAGAAATTTGGAGAAAAAAGAACCACTAATTTCAACAGGGGCAGAGTTGTATTCTCAAGTACCATGCTCTAAAACATGTAATTGATTAAAACCATTGATTTATTGAATGTAGAACTAGATCTTCAAAAAATAGAGGTTAAAGTGTTTGTAAATGTGTTATTTTTGCATGCAGGTGAATTCAAATTTGATCAATTTGTGATGAGCAATAAAAAGACAAGAAAAAGGTTGTATGATCGAAGAAGAGATACTAAAAATGTCGATGAAGGAACATCTACTCAAGAACAACCCATGGAAATTGTTGATGACCAAGGAGTACAGGTACGAGAACAAATTGAAGGTGGTGATAGAAATTTTTTCCTTGGTATGGAAAATCTGATGGAGATGGATGAGGATTCTCTTTTCAAAAATATTTCATCTGAAGATATGGTACCTGAAAGCACAATAAAATTACACTCTAAAAAAATATGGGACAAATTTTTTGAAAATAAGTCTATAATTGGAAGAGCACAGTTATTTGCAAAGTTATTTAGGAAGAAAAAGATGACCCCTGTTTTTGAGTTGTTAGGGGTTGATAATAAGAAAAAGTCATCAAGTTCATTAAAGCAAACAATAGTTGAAAACCTACAAGAAGCATTGAATTCTATTGAAAGCAAGAGTCGAGCTATTGATTTAAGTGTTGCACGTAGAGCATTAATGACTGTAATTTCTAGTAAGAAATTATCACATAGAAGACAAGTTCAAGCAATTTCCCAATTACTCAATGTTTCTAGGAGAACTGTTCAAAGATATATTGCAAGGAGAAATAGATTGGATGGAAATGTTGAGAAAAATTGGGTAAATATTTGCAGGGTTCCCCGAAAAGATAGATTCTTAGAAGATGTAAAGGAACAGGTGATTGAATATTGGACCAGCCACTCTCATGTTTCTTCCAATAGAAGGGACACTATACAGATAAAAGGTGAAGATGGTACAAAAAATTTACATCCCAAACATTTTATAGATACAACATAAAGTGAACATTTTGAAGCATTCAAGTAAGAATTTTTCAGATGTGAAGATTTGTCAAAGGATGTTTGAGAGTCTAGTACCAAGTTTTGTACGTATAAATAAGGTACGTGAGACTTGTTGTTGTCAAAATCATGTTGAATTTCATCTACACCTACAGTCATATAAAAAAGCTATGGCAGTAATTAATCCAAATATAGTCATCCCTAGAAGTACAACACAATTTGTGAAAACTCTTCTATGTGAAAAATCAGAAGATTCAGATGAATTCAAAGTGCAGTGTATAAAAAATATATGTAATGATTGTGGAAATTTGAAGAATCTTGTACAGGTTGACAATATTGATCATTCAATGCAAGTTATGTGGAAGAGATTTGAATATGAGAAGTACTCAACAAAGTCAGGAGTTGAAAGCAAAAAAATTATTCTCAAAGAAAGTGAATTGTCACACAATGAGTTTATGAAAAAAATTTGCAATATCATATATCCACATATTGAACATTGTCATGGTGCTAGATGGCAAGCTAAGCAATTTTGTCACTCAAAGAATTGCTTTCCACCAGGTTGTATTCTGTCTATTGTTGATTTCTCTGAGAACTATACATTTAGTCCTCAAAGTGAGATTCAAAGTCAATATTATCATTCAGAGCAAGTTGCGATATTTATACAAGTTTGTTATAGGCATGCTGAAGAACATGTGGATGGTGTACAAAGTAGCAAAGATGAACGAATTATCATCAAAGAGGTGCACTTTTATATCAGTGATGATACAGGTCATGATAGAAGCTATGTAGCCCATTGTTTTGCAATATTTTTTGAAGACCTAAGACGACGTCAAATAGATGCTTCACAACATTGGATATGGTCTGATGGTTGTGCTGGTAAGTGTTGATTTAATTATTTTTTAAAATAATATTATATTTATTTGTGTAATTAACTTGTAGACTTGAATTATTCAGTTACTTAAATATGTTGTACCTCGATGTATATAGTTTTTTTTTAAATTTTAGTTTTAAATTTGAAATTGTTTGTAACTTCACAAGACAATTTAAGTCTGCAAAAGCTTTTAATTGGTTAAGCCAACAACATATTAAACGGAACATTCAATTTTTGTGGAATTTCTATGAGAGTGGACATTGAAAAGGAGAGCATGATGGAGCTGGAGCATGTGTGAAACGTGCACTTCAACAACATGAACTTGCAGGTAATACAATATGGAATACAAATTTAAATTCTTAAATATATTTTAAATAAATTTAAACCTGTTAGGAAAAAAATGTAGATCTCAATATATTGCATGTGTTCAGAAGTGGAAGCTTAAGCCATTATGCAATTTAATGGTTTTGATATAAATCCAATGTTGCAGATTTTCAATATTTCTCTTGTTGGATTTTTAAAAAAATCTAATTATACTTTTTGAGATTGTCTTTTCCTTTCAACTAGAAAACTGAGCTTAACCTAACATTTCACCAACATGAACTTGCAGGTAATGCCATAAGGAATGCAAATGAAATTGTTGAATGGTGCAAAAGTCATTTTGTCGTCCGTGACTCAATATACAACACATGCTATTTTTGGGAAGTTAAAGGTACATAAATATTTTGTTTTGAATTTCAATGTGTGTACATGAATTGAATTTTCAATTTTATACACTTTTTAATTGGATGATTAAAATATAAATAGATATTGATCGATCAACTCTTACTAATTGTCAAACAATTAATGGTATTAGAAATTTGCATCAAATCATAACAATAGGACATAGCAGGCCTCATGTAATTCAAGTGAGAGAAAAATCATGTTTTTGTGCTGATTGCATTGAGAACAATGCAAATACTCTACAATGTGAGAATATTAGAGATGGGTATGTTTCAGAATGGGAAATAAAACAATTAAAATTACTTGGTTGATAGATTCGATTGAATGGTACTCGGCCGAATACCATTCGACCGAATAAATGCAGCCACATCGGTGCCAAATACACGCCACGTTAGTGCCAAGTCGATTCAATCGAATCCTACTCGGCTGAATACTACTCAACCTAAACCCACTCGTTCGAAATTAGTCTATTAGCTCAAAGTGTGACACTACTTTGTGCTTTTACCCTCCGTCATACTATAATTTAATCATCCTCCCACTCTATTGATCTATTATTTTATCCTCCTATCTTCTATCATTATATCATATCTATTTTATCATTTTATCATTCTATTATCCCATCAGTCTAGTCTATCCTTCTACTCTATTCTCAATGAATCATTCTATCACTCGATTATTCTATCATTTGATTATTCTATCATTCTATCATTCTATTATTCTATTATTGAATCAATCAAATCAGCTTATCTTAAGAGCAGAACCAACAGTTAATACAATTACTTCAGGGAATATAGCAGTCTTATCTTTTAATTTAAATATTGTGGTATCCTCTATCATGATTGTTGGGTATAATGATATATTTATTGTTATGAATCTAGATGTATTTGTAATTTTCATCAAGCAACCATGAGGAATAATGAGGAATACAAGGAAGGGTTGGATGGTCCTCTTCTAAGCACACCACCTCATGGTTGAAGACTAATAGTCCCATGTGGCCAAGGGGGGTGCAAGGTCTACCCCACCCTTGGTATTAGAAGGGAAGGATACTCTGGAGACCCTACTGTAGTTTCCCCTCAAACCTCTACCATAATTGGCTATTGGGTTAAGAAGTCCCAATTATAGGGAGGAGAATAAGGGTGGTAAGATGAGGGGAAATGGCTATAGGATTCCTCACTAGGTACATCCCCTCATGGATGGCAAGGGCCACATGAGGCAAAGAGGGATGGCATATCCACTCTTGGGCCTAAGTAGAGGATCACTTACGGCACCCTATCGTGCCCCCTTATCCTAAACCTTTTTGGTTGGACTCCATTAATGAATCAAGTATATCGTATGATTAAGATAATGTTCCTAACCCTAGTAGGAAAGATTTATTTTATGGAAATGATTATCTAACATGATTGCAAGGTCTCAACCAAGATCTATCTTGTTCAACAATTTAAATTGCTAAATGATATCGCTAACTGTATTTCATTTCTTGTTTTGCTTGGAATTGTGATTTTAGGGGAAAAAAATAGGGCATTTACAAAAGGTGACATTACAGACTTGGCATTATTGGACCTTTTCATGTAGGAACTAAGAGAAAAAATTATCATAACCTATTGGATCATAGCCCCAAATCAACAAAAACAGTCACCCAATAACAAACCCCTCATCATAGACCCTACTTTCCTTCCAAAAATAATAGATAGGAACATGGTTTTTATATTGGAATATTATAGAACATTATTTCACAAACCCCTTACTGCATGGCATACTTTCCCCCCAAGTACCTCATGCAGTTGTACTACTACAATGTATTAAGCATGAGGATCATTTAAAATGTGAACTAGGATAATTTGAAACAATCTATACTTGATAATAGTATGGTTATAATAGGTAATAACAAGACATTGTTGGACCCTTCTCAAGCAAGAAATAAGGGGCACAACTCTTGATAACCCACTTGATCATAAACCCTAAAAACATTCACCCAATAATGAACACTCTTCACACCTTTCTTTCCCCCCCAAGGAAATTTGAAAGGTACATAATATATTGGAATATTGAAGAGACCTCAAAGTCATATGGAATTATATATTTCAAAATCATATGGAAATACATATGTGAAGTATGATAATAGCATAGCATTTGTTGTTGGACATTCAACTATATAGAACATTATTCCACAAACCTCTTATTGCATGGCATACCTTTCCCACAAGTACCTCATGCAATTTTAATGTTATAATGTATTAAGAATGAGGATCGTTTGAAATGTGAACTAGGATAATTTGAAACAATCTATAATTGATAATGGTATGATAATAATAGGTAGTAACAAGACATTGTTGGATCCTCCTCAAATAAGAACTAAGGGGCACAAATCTTATAATTCATTGCGTCATAACCCAAATCAACAAAAACATTCACCCAATAACAAATATTTGTCAAACACCCTTGCCACACACCTTTCTTTCCCCCAAAAACTCATTGAAAGGAACATATTATATTGGAATATTAAATGAGCCTCAAAGTCATATGGAACTAGATATGTTGAGTATGAAAATAACATAGCATTTGTTTGTTGTACATGACTTCATCATCTAGTTATGCCAAGAGGTATAACTATAATGGCAGCAAGTGGTGACCATGATAGAATAGTTGAAAGAAAAACTACTTAGAATTGACATGACTTTAAATAATAAATAAAATATTAAGTAAATCTATTAAAATAGTTATAGTAAATAAAATAGTTATTTATCATGTATTATTTAAGATTTCATGTGCATGGTTTTATTTAATAAAATAATTATAAGTAATAAATAAAATATTAAATAGATCTATTAAAATAATATAATAAATAAAATACTAAAATATTTATCATATAAAATTTATGTGTTAAAAGTAAAATAAAACAAGGGTTGCAGTGTAGTTGCAGTCCCTACCTTGCATTGCTATATATATACTTGCAAGAATAATTGAAGAAAAAGTGCTTTATGTTGGACATCTGACTTTTTGAGGATTCATAATTTGGCAGAGCTGTAGAAAACCTTTTTGCACTATCCTTTTTGCTAAGGTATATCAATGCAGGGATAACAAATAGGCTAACAACAAATTAAGTTGGCTGACACTAAAAACTATGTTGCATTGATTTAGTCTATTCATTAACACAAAAGAACAACACAAGCAAATAATACAAAAGAGTATAACATTAATAATTCTGACTAAAGACAATGCATTAGCTTTCCTAACATGCTTACTCAAGTTATCAACTCAGATCTAGACTTATTGGATTCACATTCACCAGTTCCATCTTCAAACTAGACTGAGAAGTAAATCATCTGTCTTCTTCCCTTTCTACTTGGAGTCTAGTCTTGTCAATCCAATGTCTTGCATTGTCTACATTTTGAGCTTTGAGAGCACGAATATAAGGACTGATTTCCCTTTTGTTTTATAGTTTACATCAATCTCCTATTTGGCAAAAATTTTGGAGGTTTGCCTTAAGCACTTCTATACTAACAAGAAATACCTCAATTCAACTAGATTGATCTTCAAGCGGAGAGGAAGGACTCCCACTTCACAACTAAGTCCACAAAAATGATTAGAATTGGAAACACCCTCCATCTCTTTTTCTTCTCCTCTACTCTCTCTATGGTTTTCTATCAAATCTCTCACCCATTGTCACAATTTCTTGCTATCCACTAACAAATCTAGATTCCAAACTCAACGAATAGACATATATAGCAAAACAAGGTGTGATGAATTGGTCTAGTGGGCATGCTGAAATCTGATGGTGGGGTGGGGATAGATCGCAATAAAGAAGTTGCATGGGTATCCACCCCTTCAACTTTAGACATTTAACTTTAAGATATGGAAACATTTGGAGGGAGTCTAGGCTGGCATATGCATGGCCACAATCAGTTATGTTCTATTTGTTAATTATGTTTTCTGGTTTTCCAATGTTTCTTAATTAATTATTATGTTTTGTTGTGTGGGCATCCTTATTCAAGTAAAGAGGGTACTAAACTAAAACCATAGAAAAGTAATAATCCAAAACAAAGAAGATAAAAACACAAGAAAGAAACTAATAGTAACTATAGATAAGGAAAACAAATGAAGCTGCGAAATACAAACCAAATGCATAAATACACAAAGTTATACCTTCAAATGTGATCCCTCTCCTTGATAGGGTGGAAGGAGTTGCACCCAAACTCCTTGGATTTTACCCAAGTTGATGAAATGTGGATTGCTCTTGCTTTCAACATAATATGATGAGAGATTAGAGGATAGATTGATAGGTTGGATAAAGATGAGAAATAAAGGTAGAGTGATTTTGGCATTATGAGGGTATGATGAGGAGATTTGAGAGAGATTTGGGCATGATAAAGATGCAAAAAGAAGTTGTTATGAATGGCTTAGAGAAGGGTCTCATTTATAATTTTTGGAAAATGGATAGAAAGTGAGGATTAAAAGATGAGATCAAGGGCTAGAAATGTTTGAGAGTTAGGGTTAGGATTGGATTCATAGCCTTGTGACAAGTGTCACAAGAGGAGTGGATGAGAGAGATCAAGGGTTGAGATTTGGTCAATGGTTTTGGAGGGCTCTCATTATTCGTGAATTTTAAATTCACATGGGGAAACGTGTGAAGGCTAAAAATGAATTAGAAGAGTGGATATGACAAGTGAATTAAAAATTCAACTCATGCGGGAGTGTGAATTAAAAATTCCCTTTTATGTGGAGATGTGAAGATTGAAGGACACATGTACACTTACATGTGTAAGAAGGTGATAAATGATGTGTAAGGAGGATTTGACCCTTTGAATAAAAAATTGATTTTTATTCAAAAGTGTGTGGGAGGATGGGATAAGCAAGGTTAATTAAGTGTTAAGATTAGTTAATTTAGGTCTAGGGGATGGATAGGCTAGGGTAGCTAATTAAATAATTGATATTTAATTAACTAGGATAGGGATAGGTTTATTAATAGGGTAGATTAATTAGATAAGCATGATTTATCTTATTAATAGAGATTAGGGAGATGGACAAATTAGCTAAATAAATATTAGAAATATTTATTTAATCAATGAGGATATAGTTATAAGGTATAGCGATAAATTAAGTGAATTAATTGATCACAACAGATGGATAAATGGCTAAGGGTAGATTATTAGGGATAAATTAATTAAACAAAATGAATTTATTTAATTAATAGGAGGGATAATTGTTGGTGTAGAGACATGGGAAATTGGTTTGCGAAGCAAGTCAATCTTAGGTGTCTACAATAACCAAAAGAAATATAAATACCAAAAAAATAGTTTGTCTTATGATCAAGTTATGGCTGATATGGTGTAACATGGAATGTAACAGAATGCATAACAGAGCAAAAAGTGATCTAGGATATGTCTTGACACAAATATCCTTCCCCACAAATGATTCACTAGTAGAGACTGCCAATACTAACAAAGGTAACACTAAGCTTGCTGAAAGGATTTCCCTAGTTGACAAGATCAGTAGTGTGGAATGCTGAATGGTCCTTGATGAGTGGTGGAACAAAGAGTTGTCCACTTGAGAGTTTATCACAATGGAAACACTTTGAAGTTGTGAGCCAGTCTTCACTACAACATGTTTGTGCACATAGAGATGAGCATGGTTACCAACTAAGTTACTAATTAACAATCTGATGGATGCAATTTGAGATTTGACTCATTACATATAATCCCTATAGATGGGAAAAATAAGCACAAGTAATGTTCCAAATCCAGTTTACCAACCTCCTTACCATGCACACATTGAAATGCATCAGACAGGAAATACCCATCTATCTGTAAAACCCCTAAAGATGACATTTGACTTAATAATTTTCTATCATCTGCAAAATACATGTTAACCAAATACAAGCAGCAGAATGGAGAAAACATTTTGATACATGATTCCTAAGGCAATACTCGTGAATGCAGTTTCCTAGATAAACACAACCCATCAAGAAAGGAATAGAAGTCATTGTTTGAGCACTTAAGTCAAAGAGGGAAACCCCATCTCAAGCAACTCAGTATTTTTTATCACTGAATGATATTACAGCCAAATTAGAATAGATAAACCCTAAATTTTGTGTCAGAAAAATGCTGAAGTGGTATATAAGGTTAAAATTCTGCGAAATGCATTAAGGAATCTACATACTCCTTTGAAAACCAACAAAGATTTGTTGTAATAGCACTCAAATTTTGATGTCAGAAGCAGTTGTGGATTTGACACACTGTCTATTTCTGAGGGCTGCCTAAATATCACAACAAAACAAGAGTTTGAAGAGAAGGTTCCCTAGAGTAGCAGGTGGAGCATGACCAGAGCTTCTAACCAAACCCTAACTGTGTCTGCCTGAGCCTGCACAGATTGCTCTGCTACTTTATCCACTCCCCCCACAGTTTATCTCTGGGGAACTTCTTTGTGAAATTTAACAGACTATTCTACTTATCTGAGCATTTATGCTGCTGTGATTCTAAACCCATTTGGGTCAACAGATATAATACTGTCCTGTGTTTGTTTTTCATTGGCCTGAGGTTGGATCATGGTAAAGAATGGTGAGACCGCATTGATATATCTGCTGCATAAATACAAACATACTAAGGCTATTCCAAGATAGATAATAGCTCATACAGAGGACTATTTCTGTTACTTCTTATGTCAGCTGTATCATAATCCTTTAGAAATTAGAATACAAGATTAGTGATCAAAAATTGAAACTTCAAAATGTTATTTTCTCAATCCTTGACAAGTTTCGAAGTAGAAACCAAAAATTTGAAGTCATTTCACAATGATAACATCACAAAAAAAAAATGATTAAATTCATTTTCACAATAAAAGCCACTTTCTTATTCTCTGGTATCATCTATAGTAGGTGATCACATACAAAGCTTGTAAATCTAAATAACAAAAGAGTATAAACAGTGCCAAATACAAAATTTTGAATTTTGCACTTCATTGAAGGAACAAAGGTCATTCAATAATGGTAAAAGAAAAATATGTTTTCGTTCCTTTTCCATGTAACCTTTGCAGAAGTTGTTGTTGAAATAGCTCTATAGAAGCCTTTACACAGAAGAAATGAGACACTTTCCATAACTTATCTCTGTTCTGCTACACAGTAACTTCCAAAATTATGAAGCCTGAACAGGGTAACCTTTTTTTGAAATTATTTAGAAACATATTGGAGAAGAACATTGAACTTAAGAACACCTAATAAACATATTGTCTGCTTGATTGTGAGATTTGAAACTATCGTTGATGACTTGAGATCTGAACTCATTGTCATTTATTGTTGATGCCAAGACATAAAAAATCATCCGTACTGCCATCAAATCAGTGCATTCTTCTACAGAAGTTCTGTTAATAAATCATAAAGAACAGACCAGACAAGATCAAGAGTGAAAAAGTTAGTAACCCATTACCGCACAAAATTATAAACAAAAACTCCTGCATCCTCTTTCACTACTAGCAAATTCCATTGCGGAGGTCCCCCAACAGGTGTAGAATGGCATGAATCCATCTCAATGCTTTCGCCTTCAGGTCATTTCCACAGGCCTTAAATGAAAGACCCGACCATTTTCTGAATTTGTTCTCACATGCAAACAAATAGATATTCAAAATGATTTAAGTATATTTTGGTACCACGGAGATTTTATAGGCCCAATTGCTATAATTCTCATAGGTTTTGGAGTTTTCTTTGCAATTATGTCTAGTATATGCATCAAGGTATTGAACCAGAAAAGGTGGGTCATTGTTTCACAATTTTATTTTTATTTTCACCTTAGAAAGTAAATGTAATGGTTGAGCTAGATGATAGTTCTTCCTCTTGCTGATAGATCAATGGCCTGCCATGAGTTATTTTAGGGAGCAATACAATTTTCAATTATGGAATATAGATAGGCTATACCATTATGTAGTAGTTTGTATATTTTCTTGCCATCACAGTGAAGTGGTTAAATACATCTCAATTGTTTTGATCCTGCAAACAGTTTTTTTATAGTAATATTTATGATTATAATTTTCAATTAAGTTAATGATTTACAATCATGATTTCTGATTTAAATGCAATGGAAATTTATTATCATAAGAAGCATATGAAAGTAAGTTATGATTATTTATTTACCATTCAAAAAATAAATTCTATATCCTTTTTACATTTGATTGTTAGGATTTTCATAAATTAAAGAATATTATGTATTTTTAATTATTCCCAACCCTTAATTCATTTTTTTTTACTATAGCAGCTAAGGAGTGCGACATTTGTGTGCATATCAAAAGTAAAATTTAAACCAGCTCCTTCTCTATTATGAAAATTCAGCACTTTGATACAAAAGAAAAACATAAATGCAAAAAACACAGTAAAAACCACAAGCACTACAGCAACAGGACCCGTGAAATCTATGTTAAATCTGAAATTTTCTTCCAAGACTGTGACGGACCGCGGACGCCCAAATAGAGAAGGCCGTGGTAGGACTGTCGAACAATTTATTTAAACAATGTTATTTTTCCTGTAAACCACTTTACACATGTCCAAACTTGTAGATTATGTACTTCGAGGAAACAGAGCAAGAAAAAAAAAAACAGAACAGTTTCATTCGTGAGGCAACGTCAATTCATTCAATTCGCATTGAAAACAGCTAAGATCTTACAAAAAGAATAAAAGAATCCCATACAAACTACCCCTAAAAACAAATTCTTGTTTTCTCTACCTCCACTTAAATCCACAGTCACAAACTCCTGCGAATCCTCCACTTTCTTCTTCTTAGCAGCATCAACATCATTACCATTACCATTCTGATTTTCACCCTTCTCCTCCTTAACATCACAAACCACATGGAATTACCACACGAAATGCATTCATTCACAATCGAACAAAGAGAAGCATAAGAGCTTCCAAAAATACCTTCACATTTGATGCCACATATTGAAAAGGTGACTGAAAAACCACAACCACCTCAAGTGGTAAAAATATTGTGTCTTCCAAAAAGGAGCTCCAAATGCAAATCCATTATGGAGTGTTGATATGGAGTGAAAACCACATCCAGTGTGCTCCTCCCCAACTCTACCATTACCATTACCATTATCATCATCATTATCATTCTGATTTTCACCCTTCTCCTTAACATCACAAACCACATGGGACAGTACCTCTGAGGGCTCCTCCCCAACTCTAGCTCTGTTCTTAGCAGCATCATCATCATCACCATTTTGATGTTCACCCTTCTCCTTAACATCACAAACCACATGGGACGGTACCTCTGAGGGCTCCTCCCCAACTCTAGCTCTGTTCTTAGCATCATCATCATCATTACCATTTTGATTTTCACCCTTCTCCTTAACATCACAAACCACATGGGACAGTAACTCTGAGGGCTGCTCCCCAACTCTAGCTCTGTTCTTAGCAGCATCATCATCATCACCATTTTGATTTTCACCCTTCTCCTTAACATCACAAACCACATGGGACGGTACCTCTGAGGGCTCCTCCCCAACTCTAGCTCTGTTCTTAGCATCATCATCATCATTACCGTTCTGATTTTCACCCTCCTCGTTAATATCACAAACCACATGGGACGGCACCTCTGAGGGCTCCTCCCCAACTCTAGTTCTGTTCTTAGGAGCATCATCATCATTACCATTCTGATTTTCACCCTCCTCCTTAATATCACAAACCACATGGGACAGTACCTCTGAGGGCTCCTCCCCAACTCTAGCTCTGTTCTTAGCATCATCATCATTACCATTCTGATTTTCACCCTTCTCTTTATTACAAGACAGTCCCAGTGCAATCCACTGAACACAAAATATTAAAAGAGAGAGCCCTGCTTTCAGCTTCACCAAACCAGCTCCTTCATCAGAAGAAGATGGCTTCTTCAAATGTTGCAGAGACCCCTCAGAAGTTGTAAACAGTACAAGAGACAAAATGCCCTGTAAAATTGCAGTCACTGCAGTCGTGACAATATGAAAAGTATAGCATCCTGGTTGGCTGCAGGAAACACAGCCTGCTATACCAGAGACAACTGTGAGCAAATCAATGGTTAGCAAAACCCAACCCCACCCAGTTGGGCTCGCTTTTAGCAGAAGAATTACAACAATGGAGGCAAATGCTGCCATGAGCAGAGTGTAATTGGTGTAGGAGAAGAGCTTTCTGGTGTAAATTGCTGCAGAATCCCTGCTAAAGTTGCACTTTGATTTTACTTCACCCATTTTGCTTCTCAGTTCAATGCAGAAATAGTTGTATTTGTACGAGCTTATTAACCAAGAAAACAAATATGTATGTTTTGGGCTTAGCAGAGGTTGGGTATGAGGCAGGATTTTAAAGGAGATTTTTTTGGAGTAGATGGCCGTTAGTGGGGTGTTTATTAAAAAAATTATTGAAGCAAGGGGTATATAATTTAACTAATACAAATAATGGGAATTGATTACATCATCAATGGAGAGGTATCTTTGTGTTTGCACCAGCCAGCATGGGTGCCCAAGTTTGTCATTATTCCCATCTAAAAATAGTCACTTTATGACAAATAATAATATTTTTCATAGCTGGTAAGATTCCAAAGTAACTTCCTATATTCTTGGGTTTTATGTGTTATAAGAATCTATCATAAGTTTGTCATAAGATCCCACAAAAGTAGGGCACCCAATTTGTGCTTAAAATAGGCAAATTAAATACACCTTACACCACTCCACAAAGTATTGACATGTGGCATATGATGCCAACTCAAAATCCCACACCCCATTTTGGCTAGAACACAATTTAACTAATACAAAATATAATAATATACAGGAAAATGCTAAATAGTTAATAAATCAAAACATGAATTTTTGCAAGGTTGAGACATCTTAACTCCCAACATTCTCTCACTTGTCAAATACCTTGCAAGAGTCAAAGGGAAACATAGTGTCATGGAGTCTAACTGCTAGGGGTTGAAAGGCCCATAGACTCTAAACACCATCTAAATTTTTGTGCTCATGGGCTTGGTTAAAGCATTTGGAAGATTTGTTAAAGTTTGTACTTTCTCTAATTTCACCCTTCCATCTTCGACCATGTCTCTAGCAAAAATAAACTGCACATCTATGTGCTTGGTCCTCACATGAAATGTCAGGTTCTTTGCTAAATAAATTACAATCTAACTATCACAATAAAGAGTAACTGCATGCTGATTCAACCCAACAACTGAACATAATCTTTTCAACTAAATAACTTCTTTATAGGCATGAGTAGTTGCCATATACTCAGGCTCGGTAGTGGACAAAGCAATCGCATCCTATCACTTACTCATCCAACTAATCGCACCACCAAATAAAATAAACGCATAAGCAGTGGTGGATCTTCTGCTATTGACATATCCAACCCAATATGAGTCTACATAACCATGAATATCAAGGGAATTCTTGTCTCCTATAAAACCACCATGATAACATGAGGAATACTCTAAGGTGCCCTACAAATATCTAAATACTCTCTCAACTACATCCAATGATTTTGTTTGGGATTAGACATAAACCTTCTTAGAACTCCCACTACTTGGTCAATGTCTGGTCTTGTACAAACCATAGCATACATCAAACTTTTGACTGCACTCTAGTAAGACACTCTGCTCATGTCTTCCATCTCAAAAGGAGATGTAGGACATTGTAAAATAGATAATTTGATTCCCAAAGTCACATAAACACATAATGGTCTAGAATCCTACATGTAAACCTATGCAAAATTGAATTCACATACTTAATCTAGCTAAGACAAAGCTTTCTATTTTCTCTATCTCTTCTTATTTCCATCCCAAGGATGTGTTTTACCACACCTAAACCCTTTATTTCAAATATTGTAGCAAGCTAAGATTTCAGACCATAAATCAAATCTTTTCCTTTACCAATAAGCAACATATCATCAACATATAATGCAATAATCAAGAAATGATCATAATTAGTTTTGAAAATAAACATGGTGATCTAGTTTAGGATGCTCAAATCCCAAACTCAATACAAATGTATTAAACTTTTGGTACCACATCTTAGGACTCTACTTGAGGCCATACAAAGATTTGTTTGATTTACAAATAGTTTTTCTTTACCTTTCACCATCAATTGCTTTGGTTGTGTAATGTAATTCTCTTCCTCTAAATTGTCATGTGCCAACATTTTACACGTGGACATGAAAACCGAACCAACAAAAATTTTCATTAAACCACACTCTAACTCACACTCTTGCTCTTCACACATGATCTTTTAGTGTGTGCAGCCAACATTGTTGCATGTGCAATGAAAGTTTAGCACATCGCACGAGGTGGAAAGAGGAAACGAGAAGAGGGTTGTACGATACTCCTTTCATACCCCTACAATATGGAGGTTAACCCTAATAGGGTTTGGCATTGTGTCTTGTGACACCACAAGGGGAGACCCCTTCCGAGGTGAAATTCCCCTAGGGTTCCTAGGTGTTGCAAAAAATGCTCTTGCCCTTAAGGCGAGATCTAACAACTAGTCGCAAGTAGAAACCCTAACCTAATTAAAATAATACTAAAATTTAAATGTGATAACAAACTTTAGACTAATCTCCACAACTATTGAAAAATTGGAACAAAACTTAAACGCTAAACACAAATTAAAATGTTTGCAAAGACATTTAATGTAGAAGCGAATTAAAATAAATATTAACTAATAAATATGCTAAGTCGATTTAAAATATTACAACAATAACAATTTACCTAAAAATACACAAATCAACCCATGTAAATTAAATCGATAATTAATTAAATTAAATTGATTTAATAGCATAAGAAAAATAAACCTAAAATACAACTACAGACACCTAAAAATGGTCACAGTCATCTCTCGTTATCACCAACATAATAAACTGGTCCAAATCGAATAAATCCCACCATTTCATACTACACATATGTTAATTAAATAATTCATAATTATTTAATTAATATTTCCTCATCTCCTCTTATCACAGAAAAATCATTTTCTTCTACTACAGTCCAAAAATCTAAAATTTGTTTAAAAGACCATAGTTCATGTTCACCTCCCAAAAATTAAATAAATATATACCTATTTTTTTGATTGCCTATTTTATCCATTTTTAATTACTTTTGCAATCAATCACTAAATTATTCCTAAGTATGTGCGCATGGGTTAATTAAATTAATCCTAGATTGCCCCTTTCTCCATGTTTCTAGATGGGCACTTGTCATCTCATTGTTGGCAATATGTGTTATCATTGATGTCAACACTAAGAGTGATGTTTGCACTCAGCTTGTGGTTGTCTAATGTGGTTGATGTGAATGTTTATGTTGATGATATACTAAGGCGGTAACAGAGATGCAGTGATGATGATGATGATGTTCTACGATGCTAATGTTCAATGATGTTCCTAATGTTCAAGTTGGATAACATGACTTGCTAATGTTCATGGTTGGTTGCTAATGTTCATGGTTGGATTTCATGTCTTGATTAATGTCAAATAAAGTTGCATTGAGCATTTGTGTGGTCAGCAGAGATTATTTCATGATGAAATATTAAGATGGGAATTAGAAGCATAAAGATGAATGATGATATATTTAGATGGGAATTAGAAGCTATGCTGAGGTTGAGAAGATGTCTGTGATGACCTATAGCATGTTTTATGCTCTTTCCCGATGATCCTAAGAAAGTATGAATTGCTACAAGAAAGTTCTTGCATCTGATGTTGGCGAAGATTTCCGCTACAGGAAGCTACCTGGAAGACTGCTTAGTAAAATACTTTGCATTCCTCCGCATTTGAAGATATGGTCATGCAGTTCAGAAGTTAAGTTCAACATGATGTATAGATGCTAAATCCAAAGTTTCATGTCATTTGATCCTCCACGGTGAAAGTTGTGAGTGACAGAGTTTCGATATGTGCTATGGCAACATAGTGTGATGATGAAGGTTGTTTGGAATGCTATGCATTCCTCCTCAATGATAGATATGGCTGTGCGGTTTCGAGTGTATGTTCAGAATAGTGTATGAGTGAATCCATATGAGTTTTAGAGGGTTTGGAGGGCCCCAAGTTTAGTTTATAAATGATAGATGTGATATAGGTAGTTTTGGATGCCTAGTTGTTCCCATGATATATGTTGATGATGTGCGCCAACTTGTTGTTGCATGAAATGGTGCATTGATTGATTGAAGATGATTCTAATGATCTTGTAATGTCTCTAGTTTCTACACAAAGTGATTTCTACTCCTCTGGAACTAGTTGTAGTCAGGAATGATGATATTGCTAGGTTATGCCTTTGCCTGACCAACTGAAGAATATTGGAGATGTGCGCCACAAAGTTTTTGCCTTGTGGAGTTCAAGGAGTGTTTGGAGAAGGTTTATAGGTCCTACCGACTCATCTAGAAGAAGAAAAAGTAATGCTTAATCATTCATGAGTACTGGCAAGATGAAATGATTGTTGTGCTACAAGCCTCATGTGTTCTTTCTTAAGGGCGACCTAATTCAAATTTGTGAAGCGTGTAGATGTTATTCCTTGAAGAATGATTCTACGAAGTGTAACATACTAATTCTCAAACAAGACATAAAACAAAATTTTTCCAAGAGATAAATAAACATATAAATCATTAAGTGAAAAAGATTAAACTTTTTTTAGAATTAAAATATTCTCAAGGAACCAAAATACATCATATAACCATAACTTCCTTTCTGAATATACAACATGTATTCAAAATTAATTTATAGATTTTGTTTTTCAATTACAATAATCTGCCCTTGATAAAATTTACGTAGTTTATGAAATACAAGTCACATATCAAATATGCACGCTACATCTGGAATTATGATATCCATATCACAAGTCTCAGTAAGCCTTCTGCTGGAGAGAGAGAGCATCTTCCATGTGCTTTACCTCCAACTATAGACTAGCGGTTCCCCACACACCTTCCTTCCTAGAAGTGCCCGTAACCTTCACGAAGAGTATAGACATAAGGTAACCAACTGGTATTTTCCATCTGAGGACTGATGTTGTATCCTATATTGTTGGAAGTAAGCCAGACTCAGACCAACGATGGGCTGGCCACAAGGGGCCAGTAGCTCAATTAGTAGAGCACTCCAGCAGCAAATGGAAGGTCCTAGGTTCGAGTCCTAGCTGGTCCATATGAGCTGTAGCTCAACAATTGGTATCAAAGCCAGGCTAGGAGCCCCAAGCACCTACAGTGTGGCTTAAGGGGGGGTGTTGGAAGTAAGCCACACCCGGACCGACGATGGGCTGGCCACAAGGGGCCAGTAGTTCAGTTGGTAGAGCACTCCAGCAGTAAATGGAAAGTACTAGGTTCGAGTCCTAGCTAGTCCATATGAGCTGTAGCTTAACATATATAACACTACTAATCACACAACTCTAGACAATCCTCTAGCTAATTATGATCATACTGAAAGGTTATGATATCTAGACACGGTGAACTGACTAATGCATGCAGAGACGTATGCATTACTTTGGCCAAAGATTCTATATAAATAAACGTTTATAGTAAACATAGTCGTATTGTCCACCCACCTATAACTCGACTTGGATATAGTTATCACATCCTGCAGTTTGACTTGGTCAACTTGTTTCATTTGATAAACAGTTTAACAATAGAGTCTTATCTAACTCAAATTCTAGTCTACCTAACTTAGATTAATTCTCATGATCCTGTCATTATTAGAATCTGTAAAACAGATTATATCCCAGAATCAATTGAAAGAGTTAGAAACATAAACTGTAAATGCAAAAACAATTGAAACAACATAACATCAATACCAAGAGATTGATGTGAAATGATCAAATGGAAAAATACCATCAGGTAACTATCTCCAATATCGAATGAAAATACAAGCTAGGTAACATACTTAGATAGACCAGGGAGATGGAGGAGGTGGCAACACCGACCAATGAGGAGCAACCATATATCAGACTAAAAATATCAAAGTATCTTCCCAAGATAGCTAATGGATGCTCACATGTAGGAACGTGACACCTCATAATCCTCTCATATAATAAAACATGCTTTATTAACCTAAGCAAGCTTAAATAAATGTGTAGGAAAAAACTTGTAAAAAGGAATAAAAAACCTACACTAACACCCCCCCCTTAAACAGAGTTTAGGTGGGTAAAGAGAAAAGCCCCCCCAGAAGGGAGAAAATCCCCCCAAAGTAGAGAGAGTGAAAGAGACTATGAAAACCCGCCATAATGAATAGCTTCAGTGTCAAAGGAGGATGCCCACATATGAATGTTGAAGATGATCCATTTGTGGCAAATGACATTTCTCCCTTTAGGAAGAAACAACTCCAATGGTGAATGCTGAAGTAACTCCCACTCAAAGAAGCAAGGTGAGAAAGGAAGCCTCATGATGTATCTTGTCTTAGAACTCTATTCAAGTGTCGGCAGGTTGATGTTGAAATGAGTCACAATCAAATCAGGAGTCTCAAAACTAACTGAAACAAGTGACCTCTCAAAATCATGTGAAGACTGATGAAGAACAAGATCCAAAGAACTGATGTATGACAGTGGAATGTCAATGCACGCCATGTGGCTACAATGTAAATCCCACAAGATGTCCTGCGAAGAATCATTGGAAGCCTTTGGTGGAGCCTCTCTAAACTATGTAGTAATAGAAGGCTCAAGGACAAAAGAACTACCATGAAAGAGGAAAGATAACCCCTCAAATGTGTCCTCCAAATCTGAAATGTGAGACTCCAAAAACAAAGATGCAATGTCAAATAAATAAGAATCCGAATAGGGAAGACTGTAATGATCCTATTGCAAAGAATCACTGGAAGCTCTCAAAGAAGCATCTCTAGAATCTGATGAAGCAACAGGTACAATAGGAATGTCCTTAACTGTAGATGGGGCACCATTGTATGTCAACCAAATAGACTGATCATCCCATGAGGATGTGTCCACACAAGAAGGGGCAACAAAAGTCTCAGTATTATCCACAAGAGCCTGGTCATACAAGGAAACATCACTATCAAATGAAGATCCAAAGTCTCCATACAATTGCTAGATGATGGTCCAAGTAGTGAAAGGGCACTCAATGTGCTCTATGTGATGTAGAATATCCTCAGAAACAGTAATACATATTAGTCCATAGGCCATGTCATTATTGTCAAACCATGGATTCTTTTGTTCATAGTCATTTGGTTCACGAACGAGTCCAAGGAGATGGGGCAACAGCTCCTACTTAAGGCATTGATTCTTTATCCTTGTCCCCAAGACAAATAGTTCTCTGAGGTTAGCTTAACAACAGAAGGATGAAAATAACCAAGATCCATGATGAACCCCCAAAATGATTACAATAGCCCCATAAAAGATGTAACTAAAAGAGAGCACATAAGACACCCCTTTCCACTCAATCAAGGAACCCCCCCAAGAAAATATGATTTGGCACTCTATATTTAGTGTGATTACAATTATTACGAGCAAGAAATATTGTGTGGACTTGATCTCAATCCTATTACAAATCCTCAAAAAGAGCATATGCTGAAAATACAACTTTGGCACAATACCAAGTGAAATAAATAGCACCACTACAACATACACAGAAAAAATGCACTTTCAAAAAAGAATCACCTTGATCTGAGGTTTTATGCAAAAGTTATGCTTCTTCGAAGTTCCCAAAACAAGAACTATGCAGTGTCATGAGTGAGAATCTACAATTTCTAGAAATTCTCTGCATCAAAATCAAAAAACGTCTAGACTAGTGCATAGAGAACAAAAAAATAGCCAAAATAAAAAAAATTCTCCAGAAATGGAGTCCGTATGAGCAAGAATAGAGCATTTCAAAACTGCCTTCAAATCTGCAATTGCCAATGGATAGGGGGTCTATTGTAGATTTCTGAGGTCATTTCTGCAAAATATATAAGTTGCATGCAAAAAATAAAATATAGCCAGATGGTTTTTCAATCCTGCAAACAAAACTCAAAAGGCATTTTTCCTTCTGATGTATAGAAGATGCAGATCCAATGTAGAAAGAATACCTTTAGCAACAAAAAACAACCCCAGCAACCAAAAAATGGCATGCAAAGAATGAATCAGCTACCTAAGACAAGCAATGGCATGTTGTAATCTACAATATTAATTAAAACATAAAATATGGAAGCTGGTTGTCAGATTTGAGCTTCAAAAAAATTGTTTGCAGGTATGGCCAACGATCTCCAAAATGAGTGAAATGAAAGCCAAAAATGACTTTCAAGAGCCTCTCGGATGCAATGGAATAGTCAAAAATTCTTCCAAACTACCTGAAGATGCTACAATCACCCAGATCTCATACATGCAAAAATAATATTACTGGATCTTCACAAATCCTTTTTGATTCTCTAGATTGTTTGAAAACGCAAGAGAAGAGCATATGGGATTTACAAGATCTGTACAAAGAATCTAACCTTACAAAACTTGCTCTAATACCATGTTAGAATTCATAAGACAGATTATAACCTAAAATCACTTGAAAGAGTTAGAAACATAAACTATAAATGCAAAAGCAATCAAAACAACATAACAATGATACCAAGAGATTGATGTGAAATGCTCAAATGGAAAAATAGCATCAGATAACTATGTCTAATATCAAATGAAAATACAAGCTAGGTAGCATGCTTATATAGACCAAGGAGATGGAGGAGGTGGCAACACTGACCAATGAGGAGCAACCATCTATCGGACTAAAGATAGCAAAGTATCTTCCCAAGATAGCTAATGGATGCTCACATGTAGGAAGGTGACACCTCATAATCCTCTCACCTAATGAAATATGCTTTATTAACCTAAGAAAGCGTAAATAAATGTGTAGGAAAAGCCTTATAAAAAGGAATAAAAAGCCTACACTAACAGTCATTCGTACTACAAGGCTTTATGGATTGACTATCAATCCAAAGGTACCTCTTTCATACTTGCACAATCCGAGGTCTATGACTTGTCGACATCTACTCCTCAAGGCCATGACTCAAGTCGATTGTAATAAAACAATTTGGTTTCTCTATAAAGAAATATCACCATTGACTAAGTACAAACTTTTTTAGACAAACTTATTTCATACATTCAGACTCAGGGTTCTCAACTCTTCCTTGTTGACCAATATAAAATTGATCTATAAGGTTAAAATATTCGACATGGTTATTGTTTTCAATGCGGATTGCACCATTATGCAAAGATGTGAAACTCTACAATCCTTCGAAACATGGGGACAAACTCAGGCTATGGGTGACCTATAATGAGTTTGAACCTCCAGATTATGGGTTGGTTCCCTTAAAATGTTCAATTTGAAACTATGATTTTTTTTAATTTGGAAAAGGGTAAGAAGTGACTCTAAGGTAATAAAACTGTAAAATTTTGGTGATGCACCTAGTAATGATGGAAAAATTACAAATCTGATTCACGATAGACTTTAGAAATCTTACCTTCACAATCCACTTTTGACACAATAATCACATAAATGTTTCTAAGGAAGGCTGGAAAAACTATTCTTTATGAAGGAAAATGATGCTTCACAACATGAAAGAAAGGATTTCAGTAATGCAACCTAAGACCTGTGATATCAATATGCTTAACACTTACAAATAAGAATGTTTCGATATTAAAACACATTAAAATTTCATCAAATCATCCATACGAGTAGCATCAATGGAAAGGCAAACACTTGATTTCAATGAAAAATAAAGGAAAATATTGCATGAAGAACAAAAGAAATTGAACTTGTAACTTGTTGTAATCTCTATAAAATCTGTAATCAATGAGTTACAAAACCTCCTCTCTCAAAGTGTAAAGAGCAAAAAGGAAAGAACTTGAAAAATGAGTTACAAAACCTTCTGTCTTTCAATGTGTAAAAGAGAAAAGAATGCAAGAACTAGCAAAAACTAAGTTTTTCTTTACAATATATAGCTTTCTCTCTCCAAGAGGCATGAAAAATAGAATTGTAGCTAACTACCTCTCTAAAATAATCTCTCAAAACTAATCCACGAGCAAAACAACAAATCCCTAAAAGTAAGGGTCCAAACTGCCACAATTTGAGCAAAAATAGCTCCAAGTTGATCCCCTCCATATGTTTGACCAAGAAGTTGACCAAAATTCCTTAAATCTCTCCCCAAATCATGCAAAAAGTCCCTTAATGGCCTCAATTAACTCAACTCATCAATTTGCATGATTTTACATTTGCAAAATTGATGTGAGTGAATAATAAAGTAATTATGATAATTACTTTACTATTAGTTACAATTTGCATTATTTTATGATTTTACAACTTGTGAAAAATAATTAAGTAATTTGAAGAATATTACTTTATTATTCACTTACATTGATTTAGTTGTAAAAAACATGCATGACGAAAGAGAAAATAATCACCTTATCTCTCCAATTTACATTTGCCTAATTTGCATGATTTGAGCAAAAATAGGACTTTAAGAGAAAACAAAAACTCCTTATATCTCCATGCAAGAAAACTCTCAATCCAACCTCACATGCATTAAGGCAAAAAAAATCACCCTTATTACTCCAAATGCACTAAGGCAAAAATAAAATACATACCCAGCCTTGTTACTCCATGCCTTGCAAAACAAACACTTCTCTGTCTGTACAAAGACCATCATGCCAAAAGTTAACCATATTCACAATGTGCTCCTGCATGCATTATATTGTCTTTATGCACTTTGCAAATAATTCACTTATCCTCATATGCTCTTCCACCTTGTAAAATTTTACCTTATCCACAAAAGATTCCAACTATACTCAATGCATTAACATTCGGCCACTTTGCTTATCATTATTCATTGAGGAGAATAAACCTTGACTTTTGAATGTTTTACAAAAGACAAAGAATAAATGTTGACCATGCATGAGTTTGAGTATCTCGACTATATGATAGTCGACCACAAGGGAATAAAGGTTTTGAAATTCTACAAGGCATAAGCCCTACCTCCTTATGATGTCGACTACCCTTTTGACTTAGGAAACAAATGCAAAAAGCATTTGTCAGCCTCTCCAAACAATGATCACTAGGGAATCTCATCTTTGAAGTCTTGGACCATGATGGCATTCAGATAAGGTAATGATTTTCATTTTGTTAAGTCAAAAAATAAGAAAATAAAGGAAGCTCCATCGAACAAAACAAAAAAGAACCCTAAAAGATATTTCATTTTGCATTTGGCATTCTTTTGTTTCGGCTCTACAACTTTTCTCCATGGCTGACTTAGGGTTTGATATTCTCTAGTCTTTCTCCTCCATTCTCGTGGGCCTCTGTGGTCGAAACTTGGCATTTTCCACCATTTGAGATGCAAGGTAAGCCTTATGTGTTGATTTCGAAGGCTTTACATGGCTTTTCTGCTCTGCAACTTTTTAGTAGGCCGCGGCCATTGTAGTCATTTTCAGCTTTCCTTAAAGCTTTGTACTCTATCACTCACTGTGGACTTTTGTTCTTTGTTTTTCTTTGCTCTGGTGTATCTTCATGCATTCAAAAAGGCTTCACTTATATTTAGGCCCGTGACCTATTGCTTCTTCATCTCACAAGAACATGAGGTAAGTCCTCCATTTGGACTCATGTATCTCATTTCTTTTTCTGTGGCTTCATTTACTAATAAGGTTTTTCAAGAAAATGACATGGGTATCTATTTTTTTGTGAAGAAAAGCTCCTTTTTGCAACGGCCATGCCTGTATATTGCTTTATTCGACCTTTCTTCTTCTGTAAATTTGAAAGAATACACGAGGTTTTAAAAGAAGATGAGGGTTTGTAGTAGCATCTTGTGGGTTTTGCATATACTTTGAAGAACACTTATTCTCACTATTCTTAGGCTATGGCCTGTCCATACTCGTTCATCTTGCAAGAACAAGAGAAAGAAAAAGAACTCACCAGAATCTAGCTTATGTCATTTCTTGAAAACTTACTCTGGTTCATTTGGCAAAAAAGAAAAACACCCTCTGTAAATATGAAGAAGAAAATACAAGGGTTTCAAAAAAGATATGGGTATTTGTTTTCCTTTGGAGAAAACTCTCCTTTAGCCACGGCTATGCGCTTCTTGGTTCTGTGCATATATTTCTTGTAAATCTACTATCATGTGTATCTTTTGAGTATATCTTTTAGCTTTAAAGGCTCGGCTTCATCATTCTTCAATATCTGCACCTTTTGTCTAGAAACCCCATATGGGTTTTACTCTGTGTTGAGAGACTCCTTTTTACTCTCTCTGGTTGTGGCTTCATTATGCAAAAGGTGATAAGGGTCCTTGCAAAAAATGATATAGTCTGGTATAAACTACATATCTTTCTTTTATGTTGTTCTAGTTTCTTTCATCTATGTCAAATGTTGCTTAGTTACTTTGTAGATTCTCTCAATGTTATTTCTCCACTCCTGTACATGTACCTTTTCTTTGTATCAGTTACATTGAATTCGAGAGATAACATGATCATTTGAACTTTGTTCACTCCATAGCTGTTTATAATATTGGTCTTTGATTATTCTTTTCTACCTGATTGTAACTGTTAGAAACTACTATGCATACTCAACATATAATGAACAAAAGCATGGCTAAAACTCTTTATAACATATAATCTTATTAAAAGTTTGAAACTGTGTCTTCTTACTTTACTTTCTATGCACTTCATATGGCATATGCCTGATACCATGTATCCTTGTCTGCATTCAAGTGATCATGTAGCTGTATATTATTTTCATTCCTTCACCTGTAGTTTAACATTTTGGTCTCCTGTATCTGCAATTTGTCAGATGCTCTTATCTTGTAACTGTCAAAATCAGATGATGCATTTATATCTGATTTGTCTCCCACTGTAGCTTCAAAGCATCATATGATCAAAGATTTTAACATTTCAAAAGAATACTTTTTGTTTCTCTTATCCTACCTGTAGCTTGACATTTGGATCTTCTGTATCCTATCATATCATTCATAGCATTCCTGTCAACTATTCATGACACTTTATCATATGAGATGAAAATGATACATGCATTCAAATGATTCTTGTACTTTAGTCAGCTCCTGTATCATGTATACTCCTTGTCTTGTACATGGGACTTAGTTGGCACATGTTTTGGTCTGATACAATAATATTCAATCACTTGATCATACTTGCACTTGTCTTCTTCACTTGATTATCTAATTCTATCATTTGATCCCTAAACATTTAATGCATAATTGTCCACACTAATCTGCAGCTATTCATTATGTATATAACTCTCAATCATGAATGGCCTATATATCAACACTGTACTTGAGAGTTATCTTTCATTATGAACAGCTACAGATAGGGATTAGCTTGATACTGTCTTTGCAAATTGATACCCTGTTTGATCACAAGTCTGTCCTCCATTGCATTTGCACGCTTCTATGATGTCTTAAGTCTGATGTTATGTAGTTTGACTTATCTAGATGACTGTGATATGAAATATGACAGCAATAAGGCATTCCAATAATGGTATAAATAAAGAAAAGTACCTTTTCATAGATGCATTTTTGTATTCTGCAATCTGTCAAGTTGACTCAGGCACTTTGAATATATCTGATCTGATTTAATCAATTTTTATCAAGGTGAACATAGTTTATAGGAGCAACTACTCCTTTTCATGGTCATGATGACACACTTTTCTACAAGTTGATTTTATGATGTATGATATTTCTTAGATGATGCATCCTTTCTTTTATTCTGATATCTCTTTCACATGAATAGAAAAGGGGAACATGTTGGGCTCAACCCTTGTGGGAGCCACATTTTCTCCACATGTTTTAATGTCTTCAAATCAGCAACATTACTTTTCCTATACCTGCACAGTGAACAAATAAGTTTAGCATAAAAACATACCTTATGAAGTTGATTGATCATCTTATGATGTTCTGATTTATTGCACATGACTGATTTGACTCTTTCATATGAAATGCATGATGTGACAAGTTGATATGTTTGTTTGATAAAAGCACATGATAGTCTTAAATATCTGGATCTCTAACAGGACTTTCCCCAATTTTTTGCAAGTACACTTGATACAAGTGGAGCTAAAGATAAAGCTATGAGATCAGTCATCAACAAGTACATCAACCAATCAAAGGATATTAGCCTTGCTTCCCGGCAATGATGGATATTTAATTTTATCATGTGTTCTTCCTCATTTCTTTTATCATCAGATCTATAGGTTGCATATGTCTGCATTGCTCAGTTTAGTCACTCCCAGGGCTTGTGTGGGACACATTTGAACACTTCTTTTAAACATGATCAGTTAATTTACCTTATGCAATTGATTTATGTATGTTTCTTTTTCAATCAATGCATAGGATAGAGTAACTGAAACTGAATGTATGTTCCAAATATGATATGAAATGACAATTCAAATGAATACCTTTCCTTCTTGCTTTCAATTATGATCGTTTGAATAATCAAATTGTCTTATAACTCTGAAAGATAAAAACAATTACATCAACTTGTTGGCAAGAGACACTATATGGATTCATGGTTGTTGTCATTGATGGCAACAAAGGTCATCCCACATATCCGCAAGTTATGATGTGTCTCTACCGGAAGTCAGAATAAAGAATGTTGTGGTCCGGTGAAGAAGAACAGAGCATGTGGCAAGGTCCGACAGATTGGTCCGGATCTCTCAGAGGAAGTGTCTTGGTGCAGTGCGGATTTGGGGAAGTAAAGAGGACTACCTTGAGTGGTATATTCCAAGGATTTAGCCTCCGGTGATGGACAAGGAAAAAGATATGAATGGTTGAGTACCGGATTCCTGAGAGACAGTGAAAACAGAGGAAGAACTGACTGGCAGAGTATCAGACTGCTTTCCGGATGTGTTACTGTTGATGACAGAGGTTGTGAAGGCATGAATCATGTTTGGCCGACATGATTAATGATATCTACAAGTATATGCTTGATCCGCATTACTTGGTGAGGAAGGATTCAGCCGACAGAATGAGAGCTTGTAAGAAACTAGACTGTTCCGGATGCCGACTAGAAAGGTGATGAAATTACTTGTGCGGATATATATAGAGGATGGATTTAGTTGTGAAGGGTGTGGTGATGTGGAGATATATGCGAATAAGTCCAGATAAGAGCAGAGGTAGCAAAAAGGATCCGGTATGTGAAAGATAGCAGAATAAAGAACAGAGGAAAGATGAAGTGCAGTAGATCAGTGTACTGAGCCTAACCGGAACTGAACTCCAGCATATGCAGATGCTTCCAATCAGTTCAAGACTGTGATTCTCATCACTTTGTATACAGTGTGTCTTCTTGTAGGCAGTGGGCCTCTTGTGAGCAGTGTGCTCGGGCAGTGAGCCCTAATTGGCAAGTGCCATTTTTGTAATTTCCTATTCTTCTAACAGAGAATAATTTTGGGTTAATCACCCCGTGGTTTTCTCCCTTAACAGGGTTTCCACGTCAAAAATACTGTGTCATGTGTTTCTTATTTCATGATTAATGTTTTTGTGTTTGATTCTATGCTGCATCAATTAAAAGGAAAGTTCAATAAGGGAAATAATTAGGATAACTGATTCACCCCCCCCCCTCTCAGTTATCAACAATTGGTATCAGAGCTAAGTTCCTCCTAATAGAGCCTAACAGCTTGAGGAAGATCTGGGATTTCAAATGGATGCATATGGTTTAAGGGAGCAACTCAAGACTACTCTTGAGGATCTTGAACAGTCAAATTCTGAAGTCAGTGAATTAAAGGAAAGACTCAAACAGGCTGATGAATTCATGAGAGAATTAAAAGACAAATTAAGTCTCTCTATGAAAAAGAGAAAGGAGCTGCTTCAACAGTTGGCAAGACAAAGTGAAGAAAGCAATACAAATGAAGAATTGACTGAGCAAACCAAGTTATGTGAAAAGTTATCAAAAGAAGTCATTATGTTAAGACATGAAATGGAATCAGGAACTATAAAGTTTACTCAAGAGATTGAAGAAAAAAGAAAGGCTGAAGACAATCTAAGACAATCTCTTAAAGAAAAATCAGAAGAATGCCACCAGATGGACAGGATTATCAGACATCTTGAATCTGATCTTGAAGATGCCAAAGATAATGAAGGAAAACTTGAGGATCAAATTGCCTCTCTCAAAAGAGACCTTCAAACAGCAAATGAATATAAAGAGAAATTCAAGATAAGTTCTGCTCAACTTGAAGTTCTTTTTGGAAGTCAAAAGAGGACAGATGACAAGTATGGTTTGGGATATGAGAAAGGAGAAAGCTCCGGATCCGGTCAGAAGAATCTTGGATCAGAAAATCCAAGGAGCAAGCCTAGAAGACCTCCGGTAAGACAGCCAAATGCTCAAAGATATCCATCCTTCAATGGATACTGCCACAGCTGCAACCACTTTGGTCACAAAGCTAATCAGTGCAGAATGAGAATGAATCAGATTAATTCATCCCTCTCTGGACAGTGCTTCAACTGCAAAAGGTATGGACACAAATCCCATGAATGCAGAATTATGCAAGTAAACAAATCATTCAAAGGTAGATGCTTCACATGCAATAGAGTAGGTCATATGGCTAATCAATGTAGATCAAGAGGATATCAGTCAAATATGCAAAGAAATGTTATTTGCCAAATCTGCAATAGGTCCGGTCATAATGCTAAAGTCTGCAGAAACAAGAATCAGGACAAAAGAGGTCCGGTGTATAATCAGAATCAAGACAAGGGTAAACAAAAGATGAATGCGGATGAGGTTAGGAATCAGATGAGCAAGATTTGGGTGAAGAAAAGTTCAGAGAATGTAGAGGTTGGATCCGCACCAGACTCTGGTGCTGATATTTCTTCCGGAAATTAAAAAGTGAGCTCAGGCTCAGGGGGAGACTCAAAGAAAATCTTGTTCCCCCAGCCAAACAAGTGGTGCCGGATGTGGCACAAGATGCGGATCAAAGGATTTGTAGATATGAGTCTTGAGATACTTCAGTCAAGTTTTCAGAGGTCCGCATGGAGTTATGAAGAAGCTGTGATCGATCAAATAAGACCTGTTCAGGGAGATGCTCCGGTATGATAAAGGATTACAAAAAGGTCCGGAAAGATCTGGAAATGCACTATCTTGTTCTGCGGATTGGACAGAGTGTTTGGGATGTTCTTGTAATATGTTACCTCGATTTATTCATGATTGAAAGATCTGGATGATATCCACAGATCAGGACTAATCCGGGATACTCCAAGCTATCCAGACAAGGCAAACCGGAATGATGTAGGTGAAGCATTTATTGTAGACAGATATTAGGGTTCGCGGAGCAATTTAAGGGATTTCTCAAAGGTCATTTGCTCATTCTGCACTCGAGAAGAAGCAAAAAGTGGAGCTCTGCAACAAGGTTCATCAAGCACACCAAGGATCTCCTGCCGAAGTTATTGCATAAAGAAATCAATCCAACCACTCCGTGCAAACCGAAGGCGCATAAGGTATTCTCCGTTTTTCATTACCTCACTGCAAATCTTTGAAGAATGGCTACTCCAAACATAGTTAAGATCTCTGATAGACCTCGCCCCTCATTCAAGAAACATCCCTACAAATCATTGGAGGTAGATCCACTAGGAGCCTTCTCTAGTGTTCCTCACGGAGTTTTACATACCGAAGACATTAGGGTTTACATACATGCAAGCATTGAAGAATTTGGGGAATTCAAATTAAGAGACCTCTATCACAAGCAACTGATAGACAATGCTTTTGAGCTTAAACCAGAGTATAAGGATATCCAGAAGAAACAATTTGAGCAATTTATTCATTTCCCCTGCTTTGAAGAAGATGAATGGGTCCGGTATGTACTGAGCAGGATGCATGACAACTTTCTATGGCTAGATAGACCCTGCAAGATCACAAAAGAGGCAATTAGAGCAGTAACTGGTCTATACTCTTCTGGAGGGGTACCTATCCTCAAATCTATCAAGAACAACATTGTAACTAGGGCCACCGGATCAAAATTTGACAAGAGGGCAATGACCATTGAAGATATTTCGGATCCGGATATCAAATATGCATCAATGATAATAGGATACAAGATCTATCACTCCAGCAGGGAGAATTCTGTATCCGGAACTGCAGGATACACTGCCTATGAAATGCTAAGAAAGAATGCAGAATATGATCTCTGCGAACTACTGCTAAGCCAATTAATGGAAAATATACAGAAAATCAAGAAGGATAAGAAGAATTCCTTTAAGTATGGTACTCTTATTGTATGTCTATTCTTCTACTTCATGAATGAGCTACCCGGAACAAGTGGATGGGTATGGCAGAATGACAAACCTGTTGCAGTCCAGATAAGAGACTACTTGCATGGACTTGGGGATGCAAAAGCGAGAAATACAGCTCTATGGGGATACTTCAAAAACTTTCAGAGCATGATGCAAGCAAGAGAGAGAATTCCCCAGTCTCTTGTTGAAAAATACAAAGACTCAGTGTGTTTTATGGTTGACACTGATCAGTGCCTAATGGAGGCAGTGGAGCCAAGGACTGTCTGGATCATGCCCATGGGGTATGAAGTGGATGAACAGATAGTGGAGCTGCATGTTCAACACATGCTAAGTCAGCCCAAAGATCCTAAGGCAGAAAGGTTTGGAACCTTTGAGGAGCTGAGTGTAAAAATACATGTAGAACTCAGGGAACCTGAGATTAAAAGAAAAGTGAGAAGAGAAGTAGAGCACATTGCTCAAGGCCTAGGCATCTCAAAAGAGGCACTTGATGCCAGCCGGGAAAAGAGGAGGAAGGCTGAGGAAGAAGAGAAAAGTAAAGAAAGTGCTCCGGTTGAAGCTCCCACCCGGACCAGATCATCAAAGAGATCTGCACCTCCCACAACCAAAAGTTCAAAACTGGAAGTCCAGGCATCCGGTAAGAGATCCAAGACAAAAGCCACAAGGGCTTATGGAAGCCAAAAGGATGAAGAGGAAACAGAGTCAGATGAGGGAATAAAAGAAATAAAGAAACAGAAAAAGAAAGGATCCGGCAAGCCCTCCACAGGCCAAGATAAGGATGAAATGGCAGAGGTATCTGTTGAAAAGCCCACTCTGTCTCTAGAGAGCATAATCAAGTCGGTCACGGTGGATGGAAACCTTCAACCAATGACTGAATCTTATGATGACTTCAGTGAGGCCGACCAAAAGACTCTGCAGGAGGCCACAGTCAAATATCTTAACATATATAATAAGGCTTTCATTGAAATCATATCTCTTATTCCTAAAAGCCTAGAAAAGGAATTGGAAGTAAGAAAGAATAATGCTCATGCTAAAGATCTTGAGATCCGGGAGCAGATAGCTATTCAGCTATATCCTCAAATTGATCCCAAGACAATGAACATTATCTTCAAGGACTGCAAAGATGAGTTCAGAAGCAAAGCCAGGATGAATCAACTCATGCTTGGTGAGACTGACAAAGTGGCCCAAGAAACAGAAGAGATCCTCCGGAAGGCCTTCAAAAGGTTCAATCTTCCTGTTGTAGAGGACTTAGGTACAGAAACAGCTGAGGACTTGGGACCCTCTGCTCCAGAAGAAGTGGCCCATGAACAAGCTAGCATCTCTCCTCCGGTTTCCCCTACAGTCTCCGGATCCAAAGAAGAAGAGCAATTACAGGAGAAGGAAGCAGTGGTGAAAGACAAAGAGGTTGACAGCTCCAAGACTGCAGAAGAAAAGAAACATCTGTCTCTGACAAGAGACACTGCACAAACTGTTCAACAATTTTTGAGCAAAGAAACTTTAGAGATTGATGAACCGAAGCTTCTAAAAGGCCCATTCGACTTTGACTCTCTCTCTCCGGTACAAACAATGAAGATAGCTTCATTTGCAAATGCCAAGGCAAATGAAAAGCTCCTGAAGTCTCATATGGAAGACTGTGAGTTGATAGAGGCTGCTTCCGGAGTACTTGTAAAGATTATGCCATCAATCCAAATAGATCCGACAGCCTCCACTTCCGGTAATCTAAAAACCTTAGTCAGCAGTGTTGATACACATTTTGATTCTCTAGAAAAATCAGCTGAAGAAAAGGTCCGGAAGGAATTTTTGGATAAGAGATTTTCAGAAATATTAGAATTAATCTCTAAAGATAGGAAGATTGTAAGCATTGGAATAAAGAGCTTAGAGAATGCTCTTAAGGATGGCGGTGACATCTATAAATTTTGTATATCCTGGTCAAAGGCAACAGCAGCATTTGACAAGAAAATAAAAGAGGAACAGGATAAGCTACAAAGCTTATCTCAAAGTTTTGATCCTCTCTCTTCCTCTATAATAAATCAAGAATGTCAGACTATTGCAGTCTTGAATGAAATAAAGAATCTTGAGAAGGAAAGAAAGAACATCACTAACCGGATGGGAGAACTTAGAAGGATTATAATCCCTAAGTTGGAAACTATGCATGAGGCCATCAGTGATGCTCAGACCACCGCCCAAACAAAAGATCCGACAGATCTCAAGCGGGCAGAAGCTTTTGCATTTTTGTTAAGTGGTCACATTTCAATTTTGGATAGAATGAAGCAAAGTTGGGCTATAGAAATGATCCAATTGCAGACATCCTTTGCAGACATTCTTCAGTACATGTGAGTATGTAAATATGCGGCTATATATAGAAAATTTTTGAAAATTTTGGTGTGTGGACCCTACCCTTTGCCATTGATGTCAAAGGGGGAGTGAGGAGCAGTGAAAAATGAGGAATCCAACTAAGAGGGAGTTCCGGAAATTGTATATAAAGACAGAGCATCAGCAAAGGGGGAGCATAGTGAAAACACTTAGTCATTTTTCACTAAGTGTTGCCATCAATGCCAAAGGGGGAGATTGTTGGCAAGAGACACTATATGGATTCATGGTTGTTGTCATTGATGGCAACAAAGGTCATCCCACATATCCGCAAGTTATGATGTGTCTCTACCGGAAGTCAGAATAAAGAATGTTGTGGTCCGGTGAAGAAGAACAGAGCATGTGGCAAGGTCCGACAGATTGGTCCGGATCTCTCAGAGGAAGTGTCTTGGTGCAGTGCGGATTTGGGGAAGTAAAGAGGACTACCTTGAGTGGTATATTCCAAGGATTTAGCCTCCGGTGATGGACAAGGAAAAAGATATGAATGGTTTGTTGGATCTAGGGCATACAACTGAGAGGGGGGGGGTGAATCAGTTGTATAAAACTTCTTGTTATTCAAACACTTAACTCACTGTTGTTAGTTAGCAGCACATCAAATAATCATCCATGGAAGCATAATACATAAACACAAGAGCAGATAAGCATCAACACATTGAACACCAAGATTTTGACGTGGAAAACCCGGTTAAGGGAAAAACCACGGGGTGATTAACCCAAGAATTATTCTCTGTTAGAAGAATAAAGAAAAATGAATGGCACATGCCAATAAGGGCTCACTGCCCGAGCACACTGCTCACAAAGAGGCCCACTGCCTACAAGGAGACACACTGTCTACAAAGTGATGAAAATCACAGTCTTGAACTGGAGAATGACATCTCTACCATGTCCGGATCAGTTCCAATTAAGCCCAACAATCTCTGCTCTGCCTTTCGCACGTTTCTTCGCTATACCATTCTCATCCTCACACCACACCTTGAAATGAACTCACAAACCGTTATTTATACAAGACATCGACTTAGAAACAAACATCTAAGTCAGCAAACAACCATAGGAGTATCCGCAAGATGAATAACACATCCGGTCGGCCATCACAAGAACATTCGCAGGATGAACAACTCATCCGGTCGGCTACACAGAGCAGGAACTTCATCCGGAAGAATAACTTCAATTCTGGGCTCTACCATCAATGCGGACCAACAACACAACCTAAACAAGATCCAAGAACCTTCACAAGCCTGTCTGAATGTCCGGATACATCCGCACTTCCTCTGCTTACTGGGATCTCTTGTCTTCCTCATCCGGAACTTTAAGAACACAGTCTGTCGCCACTGTCATAATGCAAGAGGTACTTCCGGACCTCCAAATCATACACAAATCAGGATGATACATCACAAGGACATCCCAAACACTCCTTCCAATCCGCAGATTAGGATAATACAATTCCAGACTTCACCGGACCGTTTTGTGATCCTCTGTCACCTCCGGATACTTGCCGAACCCGGTTCTATACCGGCAGCCACAACTCCTTCAGATCTTCATGCGGACCTCTGAAATCTTAACTGTAGCATCTCAAGACTCATATCTACTAACCCTTTAATCCGCATCCTCCGGTTCTCATCCTATACAGTACATTTACCTTCTTCTCATCACTGTTCTTCACTGTTCCTGACTGAGACTAATTTTCTCAATATCCTCAGCACACAGCTCATCAAATCCTTCTTGTCAATGCAATATGAGTATGTTGACATCAATGACAACACTGGATAACCTCATACTTGCAACAATCTCCCCCTTTGTCATTGATGGCAACATATGATGTGAAAAACCATTAAGACAAGAACTTCATCTTTTCATATGTCTTCTCTTCCTTTACTGCTCCCCCTTTGATCATCAACCACTTGTTTTTCACATGTCTTCTCTCCCCCTTTGACATCAATGGCAAAGGGCTCATACTTGCAATTCTCATGCATCAGAATCATACTAGCTGCTCCCCCTTAGTTGCAGCTCCTCATTAGTCCGGATCACAAGATATGACTGTGATAGCCACCGGACTGATGCACATCAGTGCCATCTTAGTTCATCACCGGAGGGGCCATGACCCCTAACTTCTCCCGGAGATATTCAAAGGAGTCCTTGGGAAGAGGTTTGGTAAAGATATCTGCAATCTGATCCTTGGAGGGAACATACTCCAATCTGACTTCGTCCTTGTTTACTTGTTCTCTCAAAAAGTGAAATTTGATAGATATGTGCTTAGTCTTAGAATGCAATACCGGATTCTTGGAAATATTAATTGCACTTGAATTATCACAGAAAATTGTGATAGGCTCCTCATATTCAACTTTAATGTCTCTTAGCATCTGCTTCATCCACAAGATTTGAGTGCAACTACCTGCTGCTGCAATGTATTCTGCTTCAGTTGTAGACAGAGATATTGCATCTTGTTTCTTGCTTAGCCAAGAAACCAATCTCTTCCCCAAAAAGAATGCTCCACCACTAGTGCTCTTCCGGTCATCCACATCTCCTGCCCAATCTGCATCTGTGTAAGCATGAAGAGAGAAATCCGGATCTCTAGGATACCATAGACCATACTCAACTGTTCCTTTCAAGTATCTAAAAATTCTTTTGATTGCCATAACATGAGATTCTCTAGGATCAGCCTGGAATCTTGCCACAAGACCAACAGCCTGCATTATATCTGGTCTAGTTTGAGTGAGATACAACAATCCACCAATCATTGATCTATACTTTGTCTGATCTGCCTTTGGAGAATCATCATCTTTTCTTAACTTACATCCGGTTGCCATAGGAGTGTTCATAGGCTTTGAGTCTTCCATACCAAATTTCTTTAACAATTCTTTCACATATTTGGTCTGAGAGATGAAGATCCCCTCTTTTGTTTGAGTAATTTGCAGACCCAAGAAGAAATTCATTTCACCAAGCATAGACATTTCAAACTCACTTTTCATCTAATTTGCAAAAGTTTTGCACATACTATCTCTTCCTCCAAAAATGATATCATCCACAAACACTTCAACAATTAGAATGTTTTCATGATCAATTTTGAAATATAAGTTACTGTCAGCAGTACCTTTGTTGAATCCAATTTGCACAAGATGCTTATCCAACCTCTCATACCATGCTCTTGGGGCTTGCTTCAATCCATACAAAGCTTTCTTCAACTTGCAGACCATATCATTATTATCAGACAATTGAAATCCATCCGGTTGTTCAATGTAGACTTCTTCTTCCAGATCACCATTTAGGAAGGCAGACTTGACATCCATCTGATATACCTTGAAGTCTTTGAAGGCAGCAAATGCAAGAAGTAATCTGACTGCTTCAATTCTTGCTACCGAAGCAAAAGTCTCTTCAAAGTCAATTCCTTCTATTTGAGAGTAGCCTTTGCAGACCAATCTAGCTTTGTTTCTGATTACTTCACCAGCTTCATTTAGTTTGTTCCGGAAGACCCACTTGGTTCCAATTACATTCCTGTCTCTAGGTCTGGGAACAAGATCCCAAGTATGATTTTTCTCAATTTGCATCAGTTCATCTTCCATTGCTTTGGTCCAGTTTTCATCATTGCAGGCTTCCTTTATTGTTTTAGGTTCAATCTTTGAAATCAGACAACATTCATTCTGATCTTGAGCAATATTCCTTCTAGTTTGTACACCTTTGCTTCTGTCACCTATGATCTGATCTTCAGAGTGATTCAGTCTTACATACCTTGGAATTTTGGGAGTATCCAGCACTATTGTTTCTTGATCAGCCTCATTCAAATCTAACTCTTCTTCCTGATTTACCGGATCAGGCTGACTCTGTCTCACCGGAGAGGATTGAGGTCCTTGAACACTGTCTTGGTCATCTTCATCAAACTCATAAAATCTTGAAGGCTTCTCAATTCCTTCATCAACCTTCACATTGGTGCTTTCTATCATCTTCCTCAATCTCTTATTGTAACACCGGTATGCTTTGCTTTGAGTGGAGTAGCCCAAGAAAATTCCTTCATCACTTCTAGCATCAAACTTTCCTAGATCTTCATCTCTTTTAATATAACACTTGCTACCAAATACTCTGAAATATTTCACAGTAGGAGTGATGCCAAACCAGAGTTCATAGGGGGTCTTACCGGTGTTGTTTCTGATTTGAACTCGATTGAGAGTGTAGACTGCAGTGCTGATAGCTTCTTTCCAAAACATTTGAGGAACATTTGCTTCCAACATCATTGTCCTAGCAGCTTCCTGGATGGTCCGGTTCTTTCTCTCAACTACTCCATTCTGCTGTGGAGTCTTAGGAGCAGACAACTGTCTCCTTATACCCTGTTTCTCACAAAAGTCAATGAATTCACCAGATGTAAATTCACCCCCTCTATCAGACCTTAGACACTTTAGTTTCAATCCGGTTTGATTCTCCACCATAGCTTTGAAGATTTTGAACTTCTCAAAAGCTTCTAATTTTTCTTTTAGAAAGGTAACCCACATCATCTGGGAATGATCATCAATTAACAACATGAAATATCTATCACCTTGCAGACTCTTGATTCTTGTCGGACCACATAGATCAGTATGTACTAATTCCAATAATCCGGTAGAAGACTGATCTTTGCTTTTAAAAGAGACTCTGCTTTGTTTGCCTAACTGACATTCTTTACACACACTATTTGTAGGTTTTATCAACTTTGGAAGATCTCTCACAGCCTGAGTATTGCTTATTTTGATGATGTTATCAAAATTTACATGACACATTCTTCTATGCCATAACCAACTCTGATCGATTTGAACAAACAAACAACTTTTATTTGAACCAACCAGATGAAAGATGTTACCTCTTGTCTGAGTACCGGATGCAATTTCAGTTCCGGAGCTTGTAAAGATTCTGCATTTTCCATTCTTGAACCGGAGATCATAGCCTTTGTCCACCAACTGACCAACACTGAGAAGATTGTGCTTCAATCCTTCAACATACAGTACATTTCCTGTTTTGCTCTTACCATCAAAGGAAATAGTTCCCCTACCTCTGATTCTGCCAGCAGAATTGTCACCAAACTTTACCATTCCTCCTTCATATCTTTCCAAATCTAAGAACTTATTCTTGTCACCAGTCATATGGTGAGAACATCCACTGTCAATAACCCAATCATCCTTTTCTTCCACTTGAGTAGCCAAGGCTTTTTCAACAACTTTGTGATTGACAGATTCAGAGAGCATGGAATCTTCTTCCTTGATGGCTATAAACACCCACTCATTTCCGGATTTGCTTCCTGGTTCTGATTCATCATCTGTTACTCCTTCATTGTCATCTTCTTCATGAACATAATAGCAATTCTTTTGAAACCTTTGTCTGTGAGTATTAGATCTTGCAGATCTCTCCGGACATCTTGAGGCAAAATGACCAATCTTATTGCAGTTGAAACACTTAAAGGGTAGTTTTCCTTCATACTTACCGGATCCTCTTGGCAGTCTCTTTGCAATGAGGGCTTCAAGTTGAGCTGTTTCTGCTTCTTCTTCTTCCATGTCTCTTCTTGCTTGATCATACCATGACATTTTCCTTGATGAGTTTTCACCCGGATCAAATCTCTGTTTGCCTTTCACATAGGCACTGGCTTTGAAAGCAGATTCAGTCTTGGGAGGATCATCTCCAAACTCGGTCATTTCAAATGCAGCTAGTTTGCCAGCCAGTTGTTCTCTTGTGACAGTTGTGTGGGCTCTGAATTCATCAATGGCAGCAACTTTGATTTTGTAGGCAGCAGGAAGGGATCTTAGGATTTTGCAGACAATCTCATTTTCATCTAAAGTTCCACCAGCATTTCTGATTCCACATACCAGCTCATTTACTCTTGGCATAAAGGTAGTGATGTTTTCATCATCTCTCATTTTCAATCTTTCAAATTTCCCTTTCAGACTTTGCAACCTTGCACTTTTGACAAACTCATCTCCTTCATACAGAAGTTCCAGTTTAGTTAGGATCTCATATGCAGTGGGTAGGTCAATGACATTCGAGAGATCTGAGTCATTTAATGCGCTTAGAAGAGCTTCCTTGGTCCGCAGATTGTTTTCAGCTTCTGTGATTTCATTCAGAGTTGTCGGACCACCTTGTGGAGGTACATATGGTTTTGAAATCATACCCAGGTAAGCTTTTCCCATGCATTCCAAGTGACACTTCATGCGACCTTTCCAGAGAGTGAAGTTGGTTCCATCGAACTTCGGACTATCCTTCTTGTATGACGACATCCTGGATCTCCTCAAGCGGTTAAGCTCTTGTCAGAGGAACTTGGCTCTGATACCAATTGTTGGATCTAGGGCATACAACTGAGAGGGGGGGGGTGAATCAGTTGTATAAAACTTCTTGTTATTCAAACACTTAACTCACTGTTGTTAGTTAGCAGCACATCAAATAATCATCCATGGAAGCATAATACATAAACACAAGAGCAGATAAGCATCAACACATTGAACACCAAGATTTTGACGTGGAAAACCCGGTTAAGGGAAAAACCACGGGGTGATTAACCCAAGAATTATTCTCTGTTAGAAGAATAAAGAAAAATGAATGGCACATGCCAATAAGGGCTCACTGCCCGAGCACACTGCTCACAAAGAGGCCCACTGCCTACAAGGAGACACACTGTCTACAAAGTGATGAAAATCACAGTCTTGAACTGGAGAATGACATCTCTACCATGTCCGGATCAGTTCCAATTAAGCCCAACAATCTCTGCTCTGCCTTTCGCACGTTTCTTCGCTATACCATTCTCATCCTCACACCACACCTTGAAATGAACTCACAAACCGTTATTTATACAAGACATCGACTTAGAAACAAACATCTAAGTCGGCAAACAACCATAGGAGTATCCGCAAGATGAATAACACATCCGGTCGGCCATCACAAGAACATTCGCAGGATGAACAACTCATCCGGTCGGCTACACAGAGCAGGAACTTCATCCGGAAGAATAACTTCAATTCCGGGCTCTACCATCAATGCGGACCAACAACACAACCTAAACAAGATCCAAGAACCTTCACAAGCCTGTCTGAATGTCCGGATACATCCGCACTTCCTCTGCTTACTGGGATCTCTTGTCTTCCTCATCCGGAACTTTAAGAACACAGTCTGTCGCCACTGTCATAATGCAAGAGGTACTTCCGGACCTCCAAATCATACACAAATCAGGATGATACATCACAAGGACATCCCAAACACTCCTTCCAATCCGCAGATTAGGATAATACAATTCCGGACTTCACCGGACCGTTTTGTGATCCTCTGTCACCTCCGGATACTTGCCGGACCCGGTTCTATACCGGCAGCCACAACTCCTTCAGATCTTCATGCGGACCTCTGAAATCTTAACTGTAGCATCTCAAGACTCATATCTACTAACCCTTTAATCCGCATCCTCCGGTTCTCATCCTATACAGTACATTTACCTTCTTCTCATCACTGTTCTTCACTGTTCCTGACTGAGACTAATTTTCTCAATATCCTCAGCACACAGCTCATCAAATCCTTCTTGTCAATGCAATATGAGTATGTTGACATCAATGACAACACTGGATAACCTCATACTTGCAACATGGTTGAGTACCGGATTCCTGAGAGACAGTGAAAACAGAGGAAGAACTGACTGGCAGAGTATCAGACTGCTTTCCGGATGTGTTACTGTTGATGACAGAGGTTGTGAAGGCATGAATCATGTTTGGCCGACATGATTAATGATATCTACAAGTATATGCTTGATCCGCATTACTTGGTGAGGAAGGATTCAGCCGACAGAATGAGAGCTTGTAAGAAACTAGACTGTTCCGGATGCCGACTAGAAAGGTGATGAAATTACTTGTGCGGATATATATAGAGGATGGATTTAGTTGTGAAGGGTGTGGTGATGTGGAGATATATGCGAATAAGTCCAGATAAGAGCAGAGGTAGCAAAAAGGATCCGGTATGTGAAAGATAGCAGAATAAAGAACAGAGGAAAGATGAAGCGCAGCAGATCAGTGTACTGAGCCTAACCGGAACTGAACTCCAGCATATGCAGATGCTTCCAATCAGTTCAAGACTATGATTCTCATCACTTTGTAGACAGTGTGTCTTCTTGTAGGCAGTGGGCCTCTTGTGAGCAGTGTGCTCGGGCAGTGAGCCCTAATTGGCAAGTGCCATTTTTGTAATTTCCTATTCTTCTAACAAAGAATAATTTTGGGTTAATCACCCCGTGGTTTTCTCCCTTAACAGGGTTTCCACGTCAAAAATACTGTGTCATGTGTTTCTTATTTCATGATTAATGTTTTTGTGTTTGATTCTATGCTGCATCAATTAAAAGGAAAGTTCAATAAGGGAAATAATTAGGATAACTGATTCACCCCCCCCCCTCTCAGTTATCAACACAACTGTCTCTCATTGGCTGTTTGATTTCTTAACATTAAAATTCACTTGTCACGATGGTTTGACAGTCCTGATTGGACTGTTGGATTATCATGACAACTAATCATTATTAAATGAATGGCCCACAAATTCATACTATGAAATGCCATGTAATCAGAGGAAATTTCCTATTCATTCTGTCCGGATAAAATATGATGTACTATTAGTTTTGGTCACGTCATCAAGGGGGGAAGTTACTACCTATTCTATTTGGAGAAAACCCAATACATTATTTTTCACAACATTTAAGATAGTTAAACAACCTCTAGAATTTGATTTTCATGTAAATTACTATCATAGAAAGTATGACTTTGCAATGGCAGTTGAATGTGGAAGAGCACATGACATTTGATGAAAATTTAGATGGGAGAGCATAATGGTACTTTAAATTGCCATGTTGGTGGAAGGCTCAGCTAAGGAGGTTGCTTCCTAATGGCCTATAATTAGGTAGAGCAAAGATATGTTGTTACAGGCTCATATTTAAGTACACTATAGAACTAATGTAGTTTAAGTAGGTTGAAAGCAACTTTTAGCTTCCCATAATCTAGTGAATCCATGCAATTAATATATCAAGCCAGAGTTTTGTGAAGGTTTAATTTGACAGTTATGTCTAATATTTATGGAAAATATACTTCAAATTTAAAGTAATGATTTTGCCTTCGTTGGCATTTTGTATGACTTTGGAAAGGGGTTCATGATTTTTAAATTTGAAAAAGTACAACTTGAATTGGAAATTACTTCTGACACTTTTAGTCTGGCTAAACTTTGTTTTGCTCTCAATTCAAATTGACTCAATACATAGCAATAGAATTGGTAATACATGTGCAAAAATTGGGCCAACTTGGTTTCCTCTCCCTGAGATGAGAGAAAACTTGTCTTAAGTTAGGAACCCTACCAGTTACCAACTCTTGGTTTTGTTGTTGAGAGATATTGGGAAATACAAGTGCATGAATTAGAAGAATATGGGACAACAAGTTGTCCTCATACTTTAGAAGATGTTGTCAACATAATAAGATGTTAAAGAACTATGCAAGATTAAGGCAAGTATACTAAAAACAATTCTCCAAGGACAATCAATGTTGATTTGGGACCCTAGTAACTCCAAGAGCATCCTAGAACTTTGTTTTTGCTTGAGGACAAGCAAAATTGAGTGGGGGGACTGTCATGTCCCACATGAAATGTTCCATACTTTTACAATGTTGGCCGACTAAGATATGATAAGAAGCAAATACCATTAGTAAAGTGATTGATCAAGTGATATGAGGTGATTCTAATATAAAATACTCATGTTTGAAATGAGTAAAGAAGGCTTGACTAAAATACTTTACTTTTCTTTCAATTCAAATTGACTCTATACATAGCAATAGAATTGGTAATACATGTGCAAAAATTGGGCCAACTTGGTTTCCTCTCCCTGAGATGAGAGAAAACATGTCTTAAGTTAGGGACCCTACCAGTTACCAACTCTTGGTTTTGTTGTTGAGATATATTGGGAAATACAAGTGCATGAATCAGAAGAATATGGGACAATAAGTTGTCCTCATACTTTAGAAGATGTTGTCAACATTAAGATGTTAAAGAACTATGCGGGATTAAGGCAAGTATACTAACAACAATTCTCCAAAGACAAACAATGTTGATTTGGGACCCTAGTAACTCCAAGAGCATCCTAGAACTTTGTTTTTCTAGAGGACAAGCAAAATTGACTAGGGGGACTATCATGTCCCACATGAAATGTTCCATACTTTTACAATGTTGGCTGACTAAGCTATGATAAGAAGCAAATACCATTAGTAAAGCAAGTGATCAAGTGATATGAGGTGATTCTAATATAAAATACTCATGTTTGAAATGAGCAAAAGAAGGCTTGACTAAAATACTTTGCTTTGCTCTCAATTCAAATTGACTCGATACATAGCAATAGAATTGGTAATACATGTGCAAAAATTGGGCCAACTTGGTTTCCTCTCCCTAAGATGAGAGAAAACTTGTCTTAAGTTAGGGACCCTACCAGTTACCAACTCTTGGTTTTGTTGTTGAGAGATATTGGGAAATACAAGTGCATGAATCAGAAGAATATGGGACAATAAGTTGTCCTCATACTTTAGAAGATGTTGTCAGCATTAAGATGTTAAAGAACTATGTGGGATTAAGGCAAGTATACTAACAACAATTCTCCAAGGACAAACAATATTGATTTGGGGCCCTAGTAACTCCAAGAGCATCCTAGAACTTTGTTTTTGCTTGAGGACAAGCAAACTTGAGTGGGGGGACTGTCACGTCCCACATGAAATGTTCCATACTTTTACAATGTTGGCCGACTAGGATATGATAAGAAGCAAATACCATTAGTAAAGCGATTGATCAAGTGATATGAAGTGATTCTAATATAAAATACTCATGTTTGAAATGAGTAAACAAGGCTTGATTAAACAAGGAAATAGTAGCGATGAATATTAATGAGATTTATATTAAAGACAAAATGGCCGACTTCCTTTTGCCGTCTTTGGTGAAAGCTTTAAACAAACCAAAATAAAAATACTCATGTTTGAAATGAGCAAAGAAGGCTTGATTAAACAAGGAAATAGTAGCGATGAATATTAATGAGATTTATATTAAAGACAAAATGGCTGACTTCCTTTTGACGTCTTTGGTGAAAGCTTTAAAGAAAACAAAGTAAACATTAGTGGGCAACTCTCTTTTAAAAGAGCGCTAGTGAATAAGACAAATATATATTATTTAAAGATAAATAAAAGGTGCGATTATCATGTGAAAAGGTATGCGATTTATGAGGATTGATTAATCTTTAATGAGCAGTGATCAACATTTGTGTCTTTTCATTATGAATAAGTGTATCCATTGTAAAGTGATATGTCTCTAGTCTAATTAGACACTTTGAGAAGATATAAAGAGGGAAAGAAGGAGTGGTTACAAAGGAAGGAATTCAAGGAATATATTTCTAGTTTAAAAGAGTAGATCAGCCAACAATAAAATATATAAGAAGAAATAAAGAAAAATATAAAGGTATGTACAATAATAACAGAGAAGTATTTATTGCAGTCATTCCATCATACTATAATTCTTTCATCCTCCCACTCTATTGATCTATTATTTAATCCTCCTATCTTCTATCATTATATCATATCTATTTTATCATTTTATCATTCTATTGTCCCATCAGTCTATTCTATCCTTCCACTCTATTATCAATGTATCATTCTATCACTCGATTATTCTATCATTTGATTATTCTATCATTCTATCATTCGATTATTCTATCATTCTATTATTCTATCATTCTATTGTTCGATTATTGAATCAATCAAATCATCTTATCCATGCTTAACAGATAAGAGAAGAACCAACAGTTAATACATTTACTTCGGGGAATATAGAAGTCTTATCTTTAAATTTAAATATTGTGGTATCCTCTATCATGATTGTTGTGTATAATGGTATATTTATTGTTATGAATCTGGATGTATTTGTAATTTTCATCAAGCAACCATGAGGAATAATGAGGAATACAAGGAAGGGTTGGATGGTCCTCTTCTAAGTATACCACCTCATGGTTGAAGACCGATAGTCCCATGAGGCCAAGGGGGGTGTAAGGTCTGCCCCACCCTTGGTATTAGAAGGGAAGGATACTCTGTAGACCCTACTGTAGTTTCCCCTCAAACCTCTACCATGGTTGGCTATTGAGTTAAGGAGTCCCAATTATAGGGAGGAGAATAAGGGTGGTAAGATGAGGGGGAATGACTATAGGATTCCTCACTAGGTACATCCCCTCATGGATGGCAAGGGCCACATGAGGCCAAGAGGGATGGTATATCCACTCTTGGGCCTAGGTAGAGGATCACTTATGGCACCCTATCATGCCCCCTTATCCTAAACCTTTTTGGTTGGACTCCATTAATGAATCAAGTATATCATATGATTAAGATAATGTTCCTAACCCTAGTAGGAAAGATCTATTTTATGGAAATGATTATCTAACATGATTGCAGGGTCTCAACCAGGATCTATCTTGTTCAACAATTTAAATTGGTAAATGATATCGCTAACTGTATTTCATTTCTTGTTTTGCTTTGAATTGTTATTTTAGGGAAAAAAAGGGCATTTACAAAAGGAGACATTACAGACTTGGCATTATTGGACCTTTTCATGTAGGAACTAAGAGAAAAAAATATCATAACCTATTAGATCATAGCCCCAAATCAACAAAAACACTCACCCAATAACAAACCCCTCATCATAGACCCTACTTTCCTTCCAAAAATAATAGATAGGAACATGGTTTTTATATTGGAATATTATAGAACATTATTCCACAAACCCCTTACTGCATGGCATACTTTTCCCCCAAGTACCTCATATAGTTGTACTACTACAATGTATTAAGCATGTGGATCATTTAAAATGTGAACTAGGGTAATTTGAAACAATCTATACTTGATAATAGTATGGTTATAATAGGTAATAACAAGACATTGTTGGACCCTTCTCAAGCAAGAAATAAGGGGCACAACACTTAATAACCCACTCGATCATAAACCCTAAAAACATTCACCCAATAATGAACACACTTCACACCTTTCTTTCCCCCCAAGGAAATTTGAAAGGTACATAATATATTGGAATATTGAAGAGGCCTCAAAGTCATATGGAATTACATATGTGAAGTATGATAATAGCATAGCATTTGTTGTTGGACATTCAACTGTATAGAACATTATTCCACAAACCTCTTTTTTCATGGCATAACTTTCCCATAAGTACCTCATGCAATTTTAATGTTATAATGTATTAAGAATGAGGATTGTTTGAAATGTGAACTAGGATATTTTGAAACAAACTATAATTGATAATGGTATGATAATAATAGGTAGTAACAAGACATTGTTGGATCCTCCTCAAATAAGAACTAAGGGGCACAAATCTTATAAACCATTGCATCATAACCCAAATCAACAAAAAAATTCACCCAATAACAAATATTTGTCGAGCACCCTTGCCACACACCTTTCTTTCCCCCAAAAACTCATTGAAAGGAACATATTATATTGGAATATTAAATGAGCCTCAAAGTCATATGGAACTACATATGTTGAGTATGAAAATAACATAGCATTTGTTTGTTGTACATGACTTCATCTTCTAGTTATGCCAAGAGGTATAACTATAATGGCAGCAAGTGATGACCATGAAAGAATAGTTGAAAGAAAAACTACTTAGAATTGACATGACTTTAAATAATAAATAAAATATTAAGTAAATCTATTAAAATAGTTATAGTAAATAAAATAGTTATTTATCATATATTATTTAAGATTTCATGTGCATGGTTTTATTTAATAAAATAACTTTAAGTAATAAATAAAATATTAAATAAATCTATTAAAATAATATAATAAATAAAAAACTAAAATATTTATCATATAAAATTTCTGTGTCAAAAGTAAAATAAAACAAGGGCTGCAGTGTAGCTACAGTCCCTACCTTGCATTGCTATATATATATATATATATATATATATTCAATATACCTGCAAGAAGAATTGAAGAAAAAGTGCTTTATGTTGGACAACTGACTTTTTGAGGAATCATAATTTGGCAGAGCTGTAGAAAACCTTTTTGCACTATCCTTTTTGCTAAGGTATAGCAATGCAGGGATAACAAATAGGCTAACAGCCAATTAAGTTGGCTGACACTAAAAACTGTGTTGCATTGATTTAGTCTATTCATTAACACAAAAGCACAACAAAAGAAAATAATACAAAAGAGTATAACATTAATAATTCTGACTAAAGACAATGTATTAGCTTTCCTAACATGCTTACTCAAGTTATCAACTCAGATCTAGACTTATTGGATTCACATTCACCAGATCCATCTTCAAACTAGACTGAGAAGTAAATCATCTGTCTTCTTCCCTTTCTACTCGGAGTCTAGTCTTGTCAATCCAATGTCTTGCATTGTCTACATTTTGAGCTTTGAGAGCGTGAATATAAGGACTGATTTCCCTTTTGTCATATAGTTTACATCAATCTCCTATTGGGCAAAAATTCTGGAGGTTTGTCTTAAGCACTTCTATACTAACAAGAAATACCTCAATTCCACTAGATTGATCTTCAAACAGAGAGGAAGGGCTCCCACTTCACAACTAAGTCCACAAAAATGATTAGAAGTGGAAACACCCTGCATCTCTTTTTCTTCTCCTCTACTCTCTGTATGGTTTTCTATCAAATCTCTCACCCATTGTCACAATTTCTTGCTATCCACTAACAAATCCAAATTCCAAACTCAACAAATAGACATATATAGCAAAACAAGGTGTGATGAATTGGTCTAGTGGGCATGCTGAAATCTGATGGTGGGGTGGGGACAGATCGTAATAAAGAAGTTGCAAGGGTAACCACCCCTTCAACTTTAGCCATTTAACTTTAAGATATGGAAACATTTGGAGGGAGTCTAGGCTGGCATATGCATGGCCACAATCAGGTATGTTCTATTTGTTAATTATGTTTTCTAGTTTTCCAATGTTTCTTAATTAATTATTATGTTTTGTTGTGTGGGCATCCTTATTGAAGTAAAGAGGGTACTAAACTGAAACCATAGAAAAGTAATAATCCAAAACAAAGAAGATAAAAACACAAGAAAGAAACTAATAGTAACTGTAGATAAGGAAAACAAATGAAGTTGCGAAATACAAACCAAATGAATAAATACACAAAGTTATACTTTCAAATGTGATCCCTCTCCTTGATAAGGTGGAAGGAGTTACACCCAAACTCCTTGGATTTTACCCAAGCTGATGAAATGTGGATTGCTATTGCTTTCAACACAATATGATGAGAGATTGGAGGATAGATTGATAGGTTGGATAAAGATGAGAGATAAAGCTAGAGTGATTTTGGCATTATGAGGGTATGATGATGAGATTTGAGAGAGATTTGGGCATGATAAGGATGCAAGAAGAAGTTGTTATGAATGGCTTAAGGAAGGGTCTCATTTATAGATTTTTGGAAAATAGATAGAAGGTGAGGATTAAAAGATGAGATCAAGGGCTAGAAATGCTTGAGAGTTAGGGTTAGGATTGGATTCATAGCCTTGTGACAAGTGTCACAAGAGGAGTGGATGAGAGAGATCAAGGGTTGAGATTTGGTCAATGGTTTTGGAGGGCTCTCATTATTCGTAAATTTTAAATTCACATGGGAAAAGGTGTGAAGGATAAAAATAAATTAAAAATTTATTTTTGGGAAGAGTGGATATGACAAGTGAATTAAAAATTCAACTCATGGGGGAGTGTGAATTAAAAATTTTCTTTTATGTGGAGATGTAAAGGTTGAAGGACACATGTACACTTACATGTGTAAGAGGGTGATAAATGATGTGTAAGGAGAATTTGACCCTTTGAATAAAAAATTGATTTTTATTCAAAGGTGTGTGGGAGGATGGGATAAGCAAGGTTAATTAAGTGTTAAGATTAATTAATTTAGGTCTAGGGGATAGGTAGGCTAGGGTAGCTAATTAAATAATTGATATTTAATTAACTAGGATAGGGATAGGTTGATTAATAGGGTAGATTAATTATATAAGAAAGATTTATCTAATTAATAGAGATTAGGGAGATCGACAAATTAGCTAAATAAATATTAGGTTATTTAATCAATGAGGATATAGTTATAAGGTATAGCGATAAATTAAGTAAATTAATTGATCACAACGGATGGATAAATGGCTAAGGGTAGATGATTATGGATAAATTAATTAAATAAAATGAATTTATTTAATTAATAGGAGGGATAATTGTTGGTGTAAAGACATGGGAAATTAGTTTGCGAAGCAAGTCAATTTTAGGTGTCTACAATAACCAAAAGAAATATAAATACCAAAAAAATAGTTTGTCTTATGATCAAGTTATGGCTGATATGGTGTAACATGAAATGTGATAGAATGCATAACAGAGCAAAAAGTGATCTAGGATATGTCTTGACACAAATATCATTCCCCACAAATGATTCACTAGTAGAGACTGCCAATACTAACAAAGGTAACACTGAGCTTGCTGAAAGGATTTCTCTAGTTGACAAGATCAATAGTGTGGAATGCTGAATGGTCCTTGATGAGTGGTGGAATAGAGAGTTGTCCACTTGAGAGTTTATCACAATGGAAACACTTTAAAGTTGTGAGCCAGTCTTCACTACAACATGTTTGTGCACATAGAGATGAGCATGGTTACCAACTAAGTTACTAATTAACAATCTGATGGATGCAATTTGAGATTTGACTCATTACATATAATCCCTATAGGTGGGAAAAATAAGCACAAGTAATGTTCCAAATCCAGTTTACCAACCTCCTTACCATGCACACATTGAAATGCATCAGCCAGGAAATACCCATCTATCTGTAAAACCCCTAAAAATGACATTTGACTTAATAATTTTCTATCATCCGCAAAATACATGTTAACCTATATTTGTTACCAAATACAAGCAGCAGAATGGAGAAAACATTTTGATACATGATTCCTAAGGCAATACTCGTGAATGCAGTTTCCTAGATAAACACAACCCACCAAGAAAGGAATAGAAGTCATTGTTTGAGCACTTAAGTCAAAGAGGGAAACCCCATCTCAAGCAACTCAGTATTTTTTATCACTGAATGATATTACAGCCAAATTGGAATAGATAAACCCTAAATTTTGTGTCAGAAAAATGCTGAAGTGGTATATAAGGTTAAAATTCTGCGAAATGCATTAAGGAATGTACATACTCCTTTGAAAACCAACAAAGATTTGCTGTAATAGCACTCAAATTTTGATGTCAGAAGCAGTTGTGGATTTGACACGCTGTCTATTTCTGAGGGCTGCCTAAATATCACAACAAAACAAGAGTTTGAAGAAAGGGTTCCCTAGAGTAGCAGGTGGAGCATGACCAGAGCTTCTAACCAAACCCTAACTGTCTCTGCCTGAGCCTGCACAGATTGCTCTGCTACTTTATCCACTCCCCCCACAGTTTATCTCTGGGGAACTTCTTTATGAAATTTAACAGACTATTCTACTTATCTGAGCATTTATGCTGCTGTGATTCTAAACCCTTTTGGGTCAACAGATATAATACTGCCCTGTGTTTGTTTTTCATTGGCCTGAGTTTGGATCATGGTAAAGAATGGTGAGACCGCATTGATATATCTGCTGCATAAATACAAACATGCTAAGGCTATTCCAAGATAGATAATAGCTGATACAGAGGACCATTTCTTTTACTTCTTATGTCAGCTGTATCATAATCCTTTAGAAATTAGAATACAAGATTAGTGATCAAAAATTGAAACTTCAAAATGCTATTTTCTTAATCCTTGACAAGTTTCGAAGTAGAAACCAAAAATTTGAAGTCATTTCACAATGATAACATCACAAAAAAAAAATGATTAAATTCATTTTCACAATAAAAGCCACTTTCTTATTCTCTGGTATCATCTATAGTAGGTGATCACATACAAAGCTTGTAAATCTAAATAACAAAAGAGTATAAACAGTGCCAAATACAAAATTTTGAATTTTGCACTTCATTGAAGGAACAAAGGTCATTCAATAATGGTAAAAGAAAAATATGTTTTCGTTCCTTTTCCATGTAACCTTTGCAGAAGTTGTTGCTGAAATAGCTCTATAGAAGCCTTTACACAGAAGAAATGAGACACTTTCCATAACTTATCTCTGTTCTGCTACACAGTAACTTCCAAAATTATGAAGCCTGAACAGGGTAACCTTTTTTTGAAATTATTTAGAAACATATTGGAGAAGAACATTGAACTTAAGAACACCTAATAAACATATTGTCTGCTTGATTGTGAGATTTGAAACTATCGTTGATGACTTGAGATCTGAACTCATTGTCATTTTTTGTTGATGCCAAGACATAAAAAATCATCCGTACTCCCATCAAATCAGTGCATTCTTCTACAGAAGTTCTGTTAATAAATAATAAAGAACAGACCCGACAAGATCAAGAATGAAAAAGTTAGTAACCCATTACTGCACAAAATTATAAAACAAAAACTCCTGCATCCTCTTTCACTACTAGCAAATTCCATTGCGGAGGTCCCCCAACAGGTGTAGAATGCCATGAATCCATCTCAATGCTTTCGCCTTCAGGTCATTTCCACAGGCCTTAAATGAAAGACCCGACCATTTTCTGAATTTGTTCTCACATGCAAACAAATAGATATTCAAAATGATTTAAGTATATTTTGGTACCACGGAGATTTTATAGGCCCAATTGCTATAATTCTCATAGGTTTTGGAGTTTTCTTTGCAATTATGTCTAGTATATGCATCAAGGTATTGAACCAGAAAAGGTGGGTCATTGTTTCACAATTTTATTTTTATTTTCACCTTAGAAAGTAAATGTAATGGTTGAGCTAGATGATAGTTCTTCCTCTTGCTGATAGATCAATGGCCTACCATGAGTTATTTTAGGGAGCAATACAATTTTCAATTATGGAATATAGATAGGCTATACCATTATGTAGTAGTTTGTATATTTTCTTGCCATCACAGTGAAGTGGTTAAATACATCTCAATTGTTTTGATCCTGCAAACAGTTTTTTTATAGTAATATTTATGATTATAATTTTCAATTAAGTTAATGATTTACAATCATGATTTCTGATTTAAATGCAATGGAAATTTATTATCATAAGAAGCATATGAAAGTAAGTTATGATTATTTATTTACCATTCAAAAAATAAATTCTATATCCTTTTTACATTTGATCGTTAGGATTTTCATAAATTAAAGAATATTATGTATTTTTAATTATTCCCAACCCTTAATTCATTTTTTTTTACTATCGCAGCTAAGGAGTGCGACATTTGTGTGCATATCAAAATTAAAATTTAAACCAGCTCCTTCTCTATTATGAAAATTCAGCACTTTGATACAAAAGAAAAACATAAATGCAAAAAACACAGTAAAAACCACAAGGACTACAGCAACAGGACCCGTGAAATCTATGTTAAATCTGAAATTTTCTTCCACATACTAGTTTAAGGCATTACCAAGACTGTGACGAACGCCCAAATAGAGAAGGCCGTGGTAGGAATGTCGAACAATTTATTTAAACAATGTTATTTTTCCTGTAAACCACTTTACACATGTCCAAACTTGTAGATTATGTACTTTGAGGAAACAGAGCAATAAAAAAAAAAACAGAACAGTTTCATTCGTGAGGCAACGTCAATTCATTCAATTCGCATTGAAAACAGTTTAGATCTTACAAAAAGAATAAAAGAATGCCATAAAAACTACCCCTAAAGACAAATTCTTGTTTTCTCTACCTCAACTTAAATCCACAGTCACAAACTCCTGCGAATCCTCCACTTTCTTCTTCTTAGCAGCATCAACATCATTACCATTACCATTCTGATTTTCACCCTTTTCCTCCTTAACATCACAAACCACATGGAATTACCACACGAAATGCATTCATTCACAATCGAACAAAGAGAAGCATAAGAGCTTCCAAAAATACCTTCACATTTGAAACCACATATTGAAAAGGTGACTGAAAAACCAAAACCACCTCAAGTGGTAAAAATATTGTGTCTGCCAAAAAGGAGCTCCAAATGCATATCCATTATGGAGTGTTGATATGGAGTGAAAACCACATCCAGTGTGCTCCTCCCCAACTCTACCATTACCATTACCATTATCATCAGTATTATCATTCTGATTTTCACCCTTCTCCTCCTTAACATCACAAACCACATGGGACAGTACCTCTGAGGGCTCCTCCCCAACTCTAGCTCTGTTCTTAGCATCATCATCATCATCACCATTTTGATTTTCACCCTTCTCCTTAACATCACAAACCACATGGGACGGTACCTCTGAGGGCTCCTCCCCAACTCTAGCTCTGTTCTTAGCATCATCATCATCATTACCGTTCTGATTTTCACCCTCCTCGTTAATATCACAAACCACATGGGACGGCACCTCTGAGGGCTCCTCCCCAACTCTAGCTCTGTTCTTAGGAGCATCATCATCATTACCATTCTGATTTTCACCCTTCTCCTTAATATCATAAACCACATGGGACAGTACCTCCAAGGGCTCCTCCCCAACTCTAGCTCTGTTCTTAGCATCATCATCATTACCATTCTGATTTTCACCTTTCTCCTTATTACAAGACAGTCCCAGTGCAATCCACTGAACACAAAATATTAAAAGAGAGAGCCCTGCTTTCAGCTTCACCAAACCAGCTCCTTCATCAGAATAAGATGGCTTCTTCAAATGTTGCAGAGACCCCTCAGGCGTTGTAAACAGTACAAGAGACAAAATGCCCTGTAAAATTGCAGTCACTGCAGTCGTGACAATATGAAAAGTATAGCATCCTGGTTGGCTGCAGGAAACACAGCCTGCTATACCAGAGACAACTGTGAGCAAATCAATGGTTAGCAAAACCCAACCCCACCCAGTTGGGCTCGCTTTTAGCAGAAGAATTACAACAATGGAGGCAAATGCTGCCATGAGCAGAGTGTAATTGGTGTAGGAGAAGAGCTTTCTGGTGTAAATTGCTGCAGAATTCCTGCTAAAGTTGCACTTTGATTTTACTTCACCCATTTTGCTTTTCAGTTCAATGCAGAAATTGTTGTCTTTGTACGAGCTTATTAGCCCAGAAAACAAATATGTATGTTTTGGGCTTAGCAGAGGTTGGGTATGAGGCAGGATTTTAAAGGGGATTTTTTTGGAGTAGATGGCCGTTAGTGGGGGTGTTTATTAAAAAAATTATTGAAGCAAGGGGTATATAATTTAACTAATACAAATAATGGGAATTGATTACATCATCAATGGAGAGGTATCTTTGTGTTTGCACCAGCCAGCATGGGTGCCCAAGTTTGTCATTATTCCCATCTAAAAATAGTCACTTTATGACAAATAATAATATTTTTCATAGCTGGTAAGATTCCGAAGTAACTTCCTATATTCTTGGGTTTTATGTGTTATAAGAATCTATCATAAGTTTGTCATAAGATCCCACAAAAGTAGGGCACCCAATTTGTGCTTAAAATAGGCAAATTAAATACACCTTACACCACTCCACAAAGTATTGACATGTGGCATATGATGCCAACTCAAAATCCCACACCCCATTTTGGCTAGAACACAATTTAACTAATACAAAATATAATAATATAGAGGAAAATGCTAAATAATTAATAAATCAAAACATGAATTTTTTTAAGGTTGAGACATCTTAATTCCCAACATTCTCTCACTTGTCAAATACCTTGCAAGAGTCAAAAGAAAACATAGTGTCATGGAATCTAAGTGCTAGGGGTCGAAAGGCCCATAGACTCTAAACACCATCTAAATTTTTGTGCTCATGGGCTTGGTTAAAGCATTTGGAAGATTTGTCAAAGTTTGTACTTTCTCTAATTTCACCCTTCCATCTTCGACCATGTCTCTAGCAAAAATAAACTGCACATCTATGTGCTTGGTCCTCACATGAAATGTCAGGGTCTTTGCTAAACAAATTGCACTCTAACTATCACAATAAAGAGTAACTGCATGCTGATTCAACCCAACATCTGAACATAATCTTTTCAACTAAATGACTTCTTTATAGGCTTGAGTAGTTGCCATATACTCAGGCTCGGTAGTGGACAAAGCAATCACATCCTATCACTTACTCATCCAACTAATCGCACCACCAAATAAAATAAACTAGTATTGATATATTGTCATTTTGATTCTTAGTTCAACAACTAATAATTTATATCATCAAAGTTGGTTGGAATATAACCATTATTTAGTATTTTCCCTATTTATATATATATATATATATATATATATATATATATATATATATATATATATATATAGGATGTATTATATATTAAATAATTTAAAATTAATAATATAAATCATAAATCTTATTAATCATATATATATATATTAAATAAAAAAACTATATCAATCATAAATATTTTTAAATTCTTTTAATTTGTAGATTACATTCTTAAAAAATAAGGGGCCTAGGGTCTTTTAAAGGGGTAGAGACCAAGCCCTTTATCCAAATATTTTTTAAGTGTTTCAAATTCTTTTTTGTGGGATAATAAACTATAGTCGCCAATGATCGAGCAAGATGTCTTTATGCCTTGAGGCGAGATTCTAGTGTAAACAAAATATTGTCGCGATCATTAGGATAAAGGTTGTGGTCATTAGGATAATGGTCTCGATGTAATTAGCCGATAGGCTTATATGTGGGAGATTTCTCTTGGTAAATTGTTGGACACCTAGGAAATTGTCAGCCTTGGGCACTGTTTTATTTTGACTCCAGCTGTAAAGAAAGACCCTTTTAGTGGTCGATGGTCTTCTAGAAATATATTTTTCAGTTGAATCCAGCTATAAAGAAACACCGGGCTTTTATAAAAGTTATGTGGTCGGCGGGTCTTCTAGAAATATATTTGTATATTTAGCCCATAGGCTTCTATGTGGGAGATTTCTCCCGTTAAATTGTCAGACGCCGGACCATTTTTTCGTTGCCATTTTTTCCATTTCCATCATCTAAATATTGTGTAAGTTTGGAGTAGTGTGCAGAGCATTCAATACTAGGGCTATTTGAATCTTCGGATTACCCATTAAATATGAAGTATGGTGTTGAGAGAAGGCTCACCTTGATTGGCTCAGCACAGTGCTTACCAATAAAGCCAAAGGCTATGTTTACATCAATTTTTAACTTTTAGGAATTTGTGTCCATTTGACCAATACGTTTATTGATTTGGGAGGCTATCGATTCACCAAATATGTTGTTTTGTCCTTCAATACTTGTCATTTTGCTCATTTGTAATAAACTAATATATATATTAAAATTTTATGTCAATATATAAAATGATATGTAAATTTTTAATATCAATTGATATATCAAAATTTAAATTAATTCATATATTAATTAATATATAAATTTATATTAATTTAGAAAGGAGTAAAATTTGTTTTAATTTTTAATTTTTAAATTTATTTTATAACGTGTTTCATCTTAACAATAGGTGGTTATATATATGAATGAAATATAACTAAACATACACATTAAAGATATATCAAATAAATTTATTAATATATATGTCTAAATTAGCAGAGCGCGAACATTGGATTACATACCTGTATTGATCACCACCGTAGCTGTGGCGGATCCGTGACAAGTAGCAAAATGAGGGTTTGTAAAAGTTGTAACCCTTTTCATGCAGCACAAATATTATCAACTAATTTAACCACAGAATAATCCTTAAATATATGTTATTAAAAATATAATATATATATAATATCAAAATTAAATATTATATTAAAAATAAAATAACAAATATATAAAAATATTATATATAAAATATTTAACTAACTATAATATTAAATATATAATATTGTATATCAAAATGTATATAAATATTAAAAACATTAAATATATATAAATATTGAAATTAAAGACTAAACATTATATAGAATATAATATATAATAATGAATATAATATTGTTTCATCAATCATTGCTTTTAATGTGGTTCCATGTGGGACAATGAATATTTCGTTGAAATATTATTTTTATACATAGAAAATATTTCCCAGCTAAATATGAGAAATGAAATTTGTATAAACATTACAAATTATATACAAAGTCTAAAATATAGATGGCTATTAGGCTTGAAGAAATTACCAGTAGGTTATAATAGTTACATTTGTAGGATATGCAATATCAATGAAAACTCTGATCATATTTTTTTTGAGTGTCCTTTTGCTTGTCAGGTTTGGAATATTTTTATGGGCAATTTACCTAATTGGTCTTTGTGTGATTCAAAATCCAAATTTGGGGTTTTATTTGGTCATTTTTCTGGTCTTGATTCTAAAACTAATTTATTTTGGTTAGCTTTAACAACTGAAGTTTTATGGATTATGTGAAAAAGAGAAATGAGGACCAATTTCAAGGCAATCCAGGAATTCTTACTAGGTCTGATTCAAGACTCACACAAGCTGACTTCTTTATACAGGTGGCAGTTTCAGTGGAGAATCATTTGGCTAATCTATCAAAGGTGGCTGAAAAGGAACTCTCTTCATTGCGAGACATCAAATCTGATCTACCAAAGGTGGGACCTCAAGACACTGATAAGGCTTGCTAGTCTTTCAACTTGAGACTGGAAGAATTACATATTAAATTCAAAGATCTACACCTTTCAGATTCAGGGAATGCTGATAGAACTCAGGACTCAAATATACTTCATGTTACTCCCACTTATGTTGAAGATCAAAAGTTATATATTGATAGAGATGGAGTGGGCCATGCAGATTCTAAACCAGATGTTGAACTAGATCTTGATATTTCAGCGATTGACTTGTCAAATGATGAACCAGTGCTGAATTATGTTCTAGAGGAAAAGAAGAATTTTGATCAGATAGGTTTATAGTATTATTGGATTAGAATTTTGATATATTAAACAATACAGTGTATATGATAATCTATACTTGTATGTTGTAAACTTGACATATTTTTGTACTAAGTTGTATAGCTGTGAGTCTTGAAATGGTGGCCAGCTTCGCCACAATATATGTACTAATACAACTTCCTTTTTTGGTAATATGAATGAACTATCCTTAATAAAAAAATAATATATATAAAATATTTAACTAACTATAATATTAAATATATAATAGGGTAAATGCAAAGAGATGGGGGACCAAAAAGTTGCTAGCATGTCCAAAAGTAAAGCAAAACATGAGCGCGTTATAATGCACTCACATTTTGCTTTGCATAAAAGCAAAAAAAAATGCATTTCTCCTCACAGTTGCGACCATTGCAAGCTTAGCACCAAAAAAACTCAAGTGAAAGCGCGATCACATTGAAGAAAAGCCTATCCAATCAAGTGTAAGAGAGAAAATGACAAATTCACGATGCCACCTCGCCGCCAAAGACGTCGTCAAGCGAATTTGGAGGCTCTAGCACAGGAAGAAGGTAGGGTTTGACTGATTTTTTAATTTTGAGAACAATTTTTGAGTTTTGCAATGTTTGATTTGTTTTTATATTGCATTTACAGTTATTGGGTAAAGAGAAAACCCAAATCCAGCTGATGAGGGTGAAAACAACCCCCAAAACCCTCCAAACCCTCAAAACTCACCTTCACTTCCTCGCAATGTAAGGGATAGTCAAGAAAACTACCTACGAATAATAGAAGATAACAAGAAACATCTTCAAACTGTTATTCAAATGCTAAATAATCCAAGTGGACACCACCGAACGTAGGAGGGCGATTGCAAATTCACTAGAGGAGATTGTTTCCCACACCGAATCAGTGACAAAACAAATCATTGAATTTCAAGACTATAGGGAGAGTTGTCAGTAATATTATGCTAACAAGTTGTCATATGAACAAGTCAAGAATGAAAAAATTACAAAATCTCAATTATGTGCCACTTTATTAATCCCAAAACCGGCCAAAGATTAGAAGAAACTTGCAAACGATTTCCTATTCATTTGTGTAGGAATGAAGAAATATCCCAAAACTTTTGGGATAGATGGTACATGGTCTTCGATGAGCACTCATGCAACAATGATGAGGTGCCACAATATTTATTGAGGAAACTCCATTGTGAGTTCATCCTCAACAAGATTCCCAATTATTTTGACATTCATGAGTTCTAGGGTAGAGGTGGTGGCTCTGCCCAAGATAGACCTGGGGCTCAGTGAGATGAAGACTGTGTGCTTGTACCCCTGTTGAGGCCAAAATGTAGGTCAATCCCTTCGGATTTGAAGGAGAGTATTGAGGTGGAGACGTTACATTCATTGACTACTCTCACCCAAACTCTATCACAGTATGCTGATGATCTTACCTAGGCCGATGAGGGTGAGAGCAGTAGCCGTCATGTGTCCCCACATTTGTGTAGTTCATGTGGGAACCTGTGTGATTATGGGACGTAGGACACATGACAGGACTCTCGGTAGGATGCTGAGACGGAGGACGCATGGCAGGACTCTCGACAGGATGCTGCGACGCATTAGCAACATCCAATGATGGAGACATCCATAGTGGATCAGATTGTTATCACTAATGATCTCTTACAAACTACATTTGGTATTGACTCTCAGGTAATTTGTTACAAGTTTCATCTTGATTTAATATATTGTTATTTGAAATTTGTAATTTTTTTTTATTCGTAATCTGTGGGAATAGGGGCCCACTCCCTTTATTAGAAGTAATAAAAAATTACAAAAAACTCTACACAATAGAGGAGGAACAAAGAAAGGCTAATGCCATATGGAAGAAAAGGGAAGAGCTAATGAAACCTACAGAGGAACAAAGGCTAAAGCCGTAAGGAATGAAAGAGAAGAACTAAAGAAACCTACAGAGGAACAAAAACTGAATGAAAATCCTCTGTCACTACAATAGCTCTCAAAAGAGAAAGACAAGCTCAAGTGCCATACACAAATTTCACCCTTCAAGTGTTCCGAAAGAGAAGTGCATCCAAAGTCCGCTGGGATCCAGCTTCCATCACTTCAGAACCTTCGATGCGAAGCTTTTCCGCATCAGACCTCCTCCCAACCTTACATTTTGGACCGCAGTCAGGTTTTAGTTTACCATTAGAATGCTGATGAATCCCAAGTTTTTGAGGCGAAGCCAAAGTAAAATCATCCAAAAAAACCTGATCTTGCTCTTCCAAGTCATCCATGAAAGGGAAGGCACTGTCAGAATCAGAGCCATCCTCCTCTGATTCAGAAGAAGAACCAGGTGGACTCTCAAGGATAGGAACAATTGGAAGAGAGGTGGGAGCCTCCGTCCGGACCAGATTTGACGCAGGGACCTGAGGAGGATCGAAGAACTTACCATGGTTCCTCCAAATGAAGTCAGAATCTGAAGCACCTCCCTTTTTGACCCATTTCTTCAAACTTACTTTCCTTGCCCCAGCCAAACATTGGAGGGAACAAGCCTCTATTTTGTGACCCAACATATTGCAGCGGAAGAACGAAAGGGCAAACCCTCATAGTTTAAAAATTGGATCCATACGCCATGCGAAGAATGGATCTGGATGGAATGAGAGAGGGGTTTAGAGATATCCACCATGGCACAAACCCTATAGAACCTACCATTCAAAACCACTGGATCAGAATCCATCTTGACAAAAGACCCCTCCTGGTTGATCAAATTGCTTAGCAGATCCGCATTACGCAACACCAAGGGTAAATTACATAGCCTGATCCAGACAGGAATAAGAGTGATCTTGACAGTGGCAGGATCAAAGAAGGGTGACCAAGGAGAAATAAAGAGGCCAGAGTGCCCAAAAAACCAAGGCCCATTCTGCAAAACAAAGTTACAATCCTCCACATAACTAAAGGTAATCAAGAAGAAACCAAAATCCAGAGATTCCACAGCAGGGAGAGACATATTACTCCAAGTGCATTTGATCCAATTGAGAACTAAATCCATTGAAGGGCACCTATGCATGCATCTCATGATCGCAAAATAGGCACCACAGTCCTCAACTATTGCATCAATACATTCATCTAAAATGCTGAAATATGCTTGTTCATCAGAGAAGGAAACCACCGAATCCCCAATAGAAAAGTGAGTGCCTCCCGATTGAGATCCGCTATCTGTATTCGTAGGAGGGGGGGCGATTAGCAGAGACTGGAGAGATGGACATAATAGGGTTAACTGGAATAGCATACACATGGCAATAATCTAAGAAAACATGAAAAGGGTTGGCCCTATTTTTACACCCATCAACTGGAGCAAAGGGCACTGCACCAGGGGAAGCCCCCGCACCATCCCCAACATTCTTCGCTATGGATTTCACCATAGGGGTTGTATCTTGGGTTTTTGAGGGAGGACTGGATCGCTCCCTGGAGGTGCCAGAATGGAGAGCATACTGATGCCTCCCTGCCGAAACAGAGGCATGGTGATTTTTGCCCTTTCCCCGAGAACTGGCCCCAGATCTGTGCTGCCACCCGCCAACGCCGTCAACCTGCTTGCCCTCACCACATCTGCCTATGCTAGTTTCACACATCCTCGCTTAGCTGATTGTTATTTGAAATTTGTAATTAATTTTATATGATTATCTATATTATAAGTCAAAAATAACATCTACATAATTGTCTGCACAATGAAATTCCAGGGTCATAGTCTTCATCCTGCCTCTGTTCGCTGTCCATTGGTAGGTTATGAGAGGAGATCAAGTCAGCAGGTATGTAATTTATCACATGATCATAATTATTGTAGATATGTCAATGGTAATATTATTTCGTGACAATTTGATGATTTCAATAGTCACCGACATCTCCATGGTTTGCTTGGTCCCCTGGACACAAATCCACCACTTTTATAGAGCTAAATTTAACCATTTCTAATCATTATGCATTTTTAAAATAATTTTATGTATTTATTTTGGTTGAATAATATTGAACTTGATTTTTAGATGTTGAATGTGGAGACTCCTCCTGATCTTCGTGAGTCAGCACAGATAGGCATTGCTATAGCCATGATGTCTTCAATCCTTTGATTGAGGTATGAGCCAATAATATGAAAATGTAATAATTTTTTATTTCTTGTTTTATCTCATGTCATTTGATGTACATAAATGATATTTATGTTTAGTTAATTTTGCTTCTTGATGCTTCTCACAGGAGGTCACAACTCCAAATCGTCCAACTACAGACAAAGAAGCTAGAGAAAAGATGATTGAGAGTGATCATCAGATGGCGGTAAGTGATCGATTACATATGTGATGTTATATATTTCATGTACATTTTCTATAGTAATGTGCATATTGTTTGATTGTATTAACAGGTGGGGCTGCATGAACTTGAACTGTCGAAGAGGTCTACTCGATGGCAGAGAGAGGATGAGTCACGGATTAGCTCTCCATCTTCACTGTCAAGCAAGGGCTGCCGATTATTTCATAAAAGTCCATAGCAAACTAGTTTTTGGGACATTTTTTGTATGCCTAGATGGCTTTATATGTACATACTTTTGTATGTTACTGATGTATAATTTGTTAGGGATTGCATGCATAAGATATCAATTAAATGTAAATAAAGATTAAATAGAGGAATAAAAATACACATAAATAATAACAACGAGAGACAAGTTTTAACATGGTTCACCCAAACTTGGGCTACATCCACCAATAGAGAGTCCAATATTATTATCCAGTAAATCAAACCGATTACAACCAACAATCCTTGCAACTCAATACCACTACAAAATGCTACAATACATCAACGGAAACCCTAACCCTTAGCCACTTTTATCAAGCCTTATGTCAGTTACAAAAATAGGTTTTTTTTTATGTCAGCCAATAGAAAAATAACTCCCAACGCCTTAATAAAATAATAAAAAATTGTTGGAGGTATTGCGATAGAGAGTGCGCCAGGGGCGTTGCCCCTTGACCCCGTTAAATAATTTGCGGGGAAACAACACCAATAAAAGGGGTAAATTTAACCTTTGAGTCTGATTAGGCTCCATATAACAACATAATTTTGTATATATGCCTGTATGGCTTTGTTTGGACATGCCTATATGGCTTTGTATGTAAACTAGATGTTATGTTCATGAAATTATGTATATGATAGTTTATATTAAATATTTAATATGATGATCAATTATCGTTATAGGACTTTCGTTTTACACGTGTCAATTGCATTTGCTTGAAAGTAACTTATAAATCATTTTCAAATAATCCATTTTGTGCATATCTTGCAATCATTGCATTCTGTGGGACTGTGCATTTCTTTGAGGCATCATTTCAAACAGTTCACGCGCCTTGTCTATGCTTCCACACTTTCCATGCATGTCTACAAGGGCAGCTGCAAATACAATACATGTGACAAGATTCATATATCATTCATGCTTTGATGGTTATCCACACCATGTTCCCCAGATCCCATTCTAGCATAGGCAAGGAGGAAGTTGGATAAGGTTGCGTAATTTGGTTTTAGACGTGCCAAAATTTGCATTTAGTTGAAATTTAGTTTTGTGCATTTGCTTGAGAGTTTTTAAAGCCTTATGAAAAATCCATTTCGTGCATATCTTGCAATCATTGCATTCCATGAGACAACATTTCTTTGAGGCATCGTGTCAAATAGTTCACGTTCATTGTATATACTTTCACACTTTACATACATGTCTTGTAGGGTACTTACAACTACAACATTTGACAAAATTCCTATATCCTTTATGCTTTGATGGATATCTATACCGTGTTCTAAAGATACCACTTCTAAGGTTTTTGGAATTTGTCTTTACGTGCTCGCCAATTGCATTTTCTTGAAACTTTCTAAAGGCTTATCAAAAAATCCATTAAATGTTCATATCTTGCAAACATTGCATTCCATGAGGCGACATTTCTTTGAGGCATCATGCCAAACAATTCACGGGCCTTGTCTATGCTTCCACGCTTTGCATACATGTCTCTGAGGGTAGTTGCAACTACAACATCTAACAAAATTCCCATATGTTTTATCCTTTGATGGATGTCCATTTTGGCATAGGCAAGGAGGATACTGGCTGAGGTTGTGGAATTTTTCTTTACACCCGCTATTGGAATTTGATTGAAAGTTTCTAAAGCCTTATCAAAAAATCCATTTTGTTCATATCTTGCAATCATTGCATTCAATGAGGTGACATTTCTTTGGGGCATCATGCCAAACAATTCGCGTGCCTTGTCTATGCTTCCACACTTTGCATACATGTCTTTGAGGGAAGTTGCAACAACAACATCTAACAAAATTCCCATATGTTTTGTCCTTTGATGGATGTCCATTTTGGCATAGGCAAGGAGGATATTGGCTAAGGTTGTGGAATTTTTCTTTACACTTGCCAATGGTATTTGCTTGAAAGTTTCTAAAGCCTTATAAAAAATCCATTTTGTTCATATCTTGCAATCATTGCATTCAATGAAGTGACATTTCTTTGGGGCATCATGCCAAATAGTTCATGTGCCTTCTCTATGCTTCCACACTTTGCATACATGTCTACAAGGGCAACTGCAAAATTACAGCATGTGACAAATTTCATATATCCTTTATACTTTGATGGTTGTCCATACACTATTCCAAACAATCTATTTTGGTGGATGTCCATACCCTATTCCAAAGATCCCATTTTGGCATTTACACTTGTCAATTGCTTTTTCTTGTATGTTTCTAAAGCCTTATCAAAAAATCCATTTTATGCATATCCTGTAATTATGGCATTCCATGAGACCACATTTATTTGAGGCATCATGTCAAGCAATTCACTTGTCTTATCTATGCTTTGACATTTTACATATATGTCTTCTAGGGTAGTTGCAACTACAACATTTATCAAAATTTCCATATCTTTTATGCTTTGAGTAGTCCTAGGGATAACCATCTAGGGTTATTGTGATTAGATAATTATGGAATGATGAAGCCACTATGACATGATGATAAACAAATCATGAAGACAATGATGGAGATCCATGGAGAAAACCAAGGAGGACAAGATAAGACACGAAATTTGTGAAGTTTCCAATGGCAACAAATTTACCAGGTCTAGCTATCCTTAACAAATCCATGATTACAAACGGATGTATTTTGGCTTCGATTGACTAAAAGTGACTTATTTATGATGAATATAATGCTCAAAATTGTTTCTTGCAGGTCTAAGAAGTTCCAGAAACAAGTGGACATTAGCTAGAGCTATCTTGGAAACATGAATTTTTGGAGACATACCTAGGACTGTCATAAAAATCATTAAACTAATCTCTGTAATTTAGGGTATTGATAGTATATAGTCGATCAAGGTAACCACCATCATGTACTAACAAAGGACAATTAGGAAATTTTAAAATATTGTTGTGTCCTGTGCATACAAATCATCATGAATAGGTGCATAAGGAATGTCCTAGCCCAAGACACTAAAGAGGTCTCCACATCCTCCAACCTTCTCTAAGAAAATTCATACTATGAAACATGCGTGGAGAAGTTATCAGAAGGACACCTAACAATTATGTCTAAATTGTTGGTGTAATTAAATATTTAATTACACTTTATTAAGTTTACTTAGGGCTAATTTTAGTCTTAGGTTATTCTTAAGTCATATTAGGGTTTTTCTCTAACTTGCAAATATAAAAGCAAGTTCTCGCATGTAATTCATTAATCCATTTTATTAATTCATCCAATATTGTGCAAATTATTTCTCTTTGTTTTTTTCTCTTGTGGAAGGTAAATCTTAGGTTTTGCAGGTGATCTTTGTGGCTTGAGTTAATCATCAAATTCAACATGGTATCAGAGCAGATCTACAAGCCCCTTCTCAAATTTGGAGAATTTTTTTAGCAAGAGCCATTTGTTGGGTGTGTTTTTGTGTAAAATAGAGTATTCCATTAGATTCAGAGTAGCTGGAAAAGGTGGATTTGTCTTTTGTTTTGCTGAATTTGGTCTGGAGAAACCAAATCTGTGAAGGTTTCAAGAGTGCTTTTTTTAAAGATCCAGAGGGGAATAGCAATTTAAGAGCATTTTGGCCAAAATGGACCTCACCATTGTGCTCAAAAGGCCCAAAAACCCCTATTTTCATATAAGGCACTATATTTTGCTAAAAAAAAGTTTCTGGGTGTTTTTTTTGGGGTTTCAAAAAATCCATGGCAGTGAAATCCGTATGACTGTATAGTGCCTCGATTTCCATGCCAACCTTGATTTTTGTGCCATTCTCATTTGAGTAGATTTTGATTTTGGAGTTGCCTCAGTTTGCGTGGCATCTCAATTTTTGTGCCGCCTCGATTTCTATGCACAGGTACAGCTGAGTTTTTTAATAATTTCTTCATAGAAAAAGAATTTTTTATTTTGGAGGGCTAGCCCCTTGGGTTTAACCCTTGGTCTCATGGGGGACCAGTCCTTAGCTTCTAGGCAGCAACCCCCAGAGACTCAGCTCCTGGTCATATGAGTGACCGGTGCCCTTGCTGCCAGCCCCCAGAGACTCAGCGCCTGGTCACATGGGTGCCCAGGAGCTTCAATAGTGCTTTTTTTTGGGCCTCTTTGTCCTAAAGGAGCAGTTTTGGTACATCAGGCATATCTTGAGCATACGGAGTTAGATTTTCAAAAAAAAGGCATCGAAAAGCTGGTTCCAAGCACAATCTAGGTATTTTTTCTAGGTTTTACTGATTGGTACAATTTATTTCTGTTTGAAGTCAAGGCATCTTTTTTGGCTTTCGAGCTCCATTCTTGCACCCAGAATCTCTATTCTTCAAAAATGAATAGTCTTTGGAAAGGTATTAGAGAGATCTACACAGACACCTATATAATTTTTTTAGATTCAGCCCCAGGTATATTTTAAATTAGTTTGTCGATTTTATAGCTTCTGTTGGATATCTTGGACATGCTGCCTCTTGGAAAGGTTCAGTTTGCTTTGATAGACTTCTATTATCAGCATAAATCTATTTGCATGTTTTGATCTGTAATCATCTAAGGAGATGGGATTCTACCATCAGCATAAATCTAATTGCAGATATTGTGGAAGTAATCAACATGAGAAAGAGATGTGTCCTCATTTCTCACATCATCTCTTTGAAATGCTTGTTTTAATCGCTTCTCCTCCTGATGAGATCATTGCTCCACCATCACCTACTGCTACTTCAGAGTTCAGTGTTGCATCATCATTGGCTTCTAGTGATTCTGTGTAGCAGGTCAATATTAGTCTTCCTGATCCACCTCATTGGGATTCCTATCTTGCAAACATATCATCTTTGTTTGTAGAGTCCCATCTTATAGATTTGGAGGACCACATTGAGGACATTTGTCTTCTCTTTGATGACAGCTTCGATGGAGTTGCATCACCATCATATGCTTCAAAGATTGTTCTTCATCCTCCTCTTCTTCAGTCACAGTTTGACAGTGGATTGGAGACATTTGAGCAGTTTTCAGGAGCATCATTGTTGTCTTTGGATCATGTGCAGAGTTCAGAGACATTTATTCTTCTTCCTATATATTCCTATCCAGAATGGGAAGACAGTATGCACACATCTGCAGTTCTATTTCTTCCCAAGGGGAGGAATGTTGTTCGATGTTCATGGGTCTTCATCTTTATTTTATGTCGAGCATCTTCCAACACTGCATGAGTCATCTTGAGGAGCCGCTACATGGTCTCTCTTCTCATCTCTATTTTGGGAGGGAGCATTTCCTCGCATGGGGTTTCATCCTTCTCACTTCTGGGGGGGTCATCAAACCTTCTCTCTTCTTCCTCTCTTATGGGGGGACATTCTTGATTGTACTTTTGTGATGGATTCACCTCTTGGGGGCTCTTAGTGTTAGTCCTTCTGATACCATGTTGAATTTGATGATTAACTCAAGCCACAAAGATCACCTGCAAAACCTAAGATTTACCTTCCACAAGAGAAAAAAATAAAGAGAAATAATTTGCACAATATTGGATGAATTAATGAAATGGATTAATGAATTACATGTGAGAACTTGATTTATATTTGCAAGTTAGAGAAAAACCCTAATATGACTTAAGAATAACCTAAGACTAAAATTAGCCCTAAGTAAACTTAATAAAGTGTAATTAAATATTTAATTACACCAACATAAATGATCAATAGAGACAAGTAGGATTGTCATAATAGGGGGCATAGGATAGTATAAGATTCAAGCCATTGCATGGTTCTATTAAATGAATTGAATTATGCATATTAAGGAATAAATCCTTCTATATAATCCTAGGGCAAAAATTAAGAGTCTTCCAAAATCAATTTTGGCTCCATTGATCATGATTATTAGTATGACAAACAATTGTTCACTAAAATTATTTTATGAAGTATTAGATATTGTTTTTCTCTTGTATAGCTGAAAATAGGTGAAATGAAGGCATAAAGGGCCGAAACAAGATGGAAACATGAGGAATTTGGAGTCGCTTTAACTCAACTAACTGATATACCTAGACATATATATCTTAGAACATAAAGAACATAAAGAAAATAAAGACATTTAAAGACATAAAGAACATAAGAACATATATATATGTGAATTAAAATGGACATAAGTTGAACATACCTTAGAATTCCATATTGCAGTTGACCAATTCTCCAAAATATGGCTTCAAAATCCTCAAATTCTTCTTTTTCGCAAGTTTGATTATGAATTCTATATAATTCTAGAATAGGATTAGTAAAATTTATGGAAAAAACAAACATATATCATCAAATTCAATCTATATATCAATGGTAATTAGCTTTGAAACAATATCACACATGAAACATGAAACTTTTAGTTTAAATAATCAAATTTTATCCAAAAACATGCAAAATCAGTTCTTCTACGTTGAAAAAACAAAAAAGGTGGTGGATTGATATAAAAATGATTCTCAATAAGTCAAACAACATAAAAAGCATTTTTTTGTCTGATATACGACATGAAAAGTAGGAATAATAGTCATGTGGGGTCTGAAACATGGATCCCACATGCTTTGTTAGCATTTTTCTTGTTTCCCATAATGCACTTGCGTTATAACGTGAGCGCGTTCTGGGAAGCATGAAAACATAAAGGTTCATGCATGCAAAAATCATAACCTTCTCAATGTTGGTGCCAAAATCATGGTCTAGGATGTCATGCTCTCACATAAAATATATTGTAACTATGCATGTAGTGCATCAAATAGGTAATCAAGTGATGGTCCAAGAGTATCCCTAGACTCAAATATCAATGTGGTTCATGAAATAGAACTTGTTTATACTAGGAGGGACAAATGTAACCTTGTATCTACATGGGAGAGTCTCTCTCTCTCTCTCTCTCTTTATTAGTCTATCCTATATATAGAGAGGGATCAGGAGACATGGAGAGATAGAGAGGGACATGGACAGGAAGAGAACCCGGGGACATCCAGAAAGAGATGGAGAGATAGAGATAGAGTTAGAGAAAGGAAAAAATATAGAAAGAGGAGCAAATAGAGAGATAAAGAGGGATAAGTGGAGTTAGAGAGAGGGGATTGAAAGAGAGAGCAAGATAGAGAGACAGGGAGAGAGAGAGAGATAGAGAGGTAGGTATAGTTAGAGAGAGGGATAAAGGAGATAGAGATATCTCTCCTAGGCTTGGTCTCCTCTATATCTCCCTATTCTCCTCTCTACCTAAACCATAAACCTAAACCTCTAAACCTTAACCCCTAAACCATAAACCCTAAACCCTAATAATTCCCCTAACCCCTAACCCCTAACCCCTAAATCATAAAACCTAGAAGCAACCATAAACCTCTATCTCCCTATCTCTCCCAATCTCTATTGGTCCCCTCGCTCTATCTCTCTCTAAAACCTAAACCCTAACCCCTAAACTCGAGCAACCCTAAACCCCTAACCCCTAAACCCTAACCCCTAACCCCTAACCCCTAAACCTTAAACTTGAGCATCCCTAAACCCCTAAAGCATAGATAATTCTCCTAAACCCTAACCCTAAACCCTATTTACTTGAGCAACCCTAAACTCATGTAAACCTCAAATAATGCCCCTAACCCCTAAACCCTAAACTCAAGTAACCAGGCTAAACACCTAAACATATAGTGTGATAGGGGATGATGGAGGATAAATGGTAAATGGATGTAGAATTCTTGGATCTTGATTAAATCACTATACTCATTGGGATGTGATTTGATAGGATCCAAGTTATTTGTTTGATAGTCTATGTTTTCTTGGGGAACAAGTGTCTCATCATGGGATATTGATGGATAATGAATAGGACTAGTACAAGATGATGGATAGGGCTAATGGGATGATGGATAGGAGTGATGTGGGTTACTTGCTCATGGATAAGATATTGATCATAGATAATATCTTGGTCACAGGGAGGATAATCATGGATAGCGCAATATTAGATATGGATAGGGTAAGTGGGGATGCATTTATATTCATTGAATTGGGGAGTAAGAGGTGGTGATGGGGGTTCACTAGGAGATGTTAGGATTAATGATGGGATCAATGTATAGAGGGGTTGACCATGAGATGGTAAGGGAACCAAGATGGGATTAGATGGGATGTTTGGGTTTTGATTAGGATGGGTGGTTGGTGTTTCCACATTCTTTGGACTAGGATCTTAATGTATAGCTATTGGGTTTCTTAGATGGATGTGATGGGTTATGTTGTCATATTTTTCTTGACCACAAAATATTCTTGTTTCCCTCCTTCTATCAAAGAAATCTGATCAGAGAAAGCCTAAATAGAAGGATGAAAGGCTTAAATCTTACATTTCCCCATGCTGTACCTTGCAAAATTTCCCAAGATCTCACTTTGAGAATCTCTGCAGAAAACCCAGAAAAACCCAGAAATCTTTTGTCTTCAAGTGCCTACCATTGCAGAGATTTCTCTATTTTATACTTAGTCATTTTTTATGCATATGAAGGTGACGTCATCTTCTATTTGGGGGTTTTCTATCTTTTGGTCGATTTTTGTATATCGTTCTATATGTTCAATGAACATCAGGTTTCTTTGTATGCATTTTTGTATGCATCTTTGCATGTATATTTGTTTGTATCTTTGCAAATACAAATGCATATACAAGGCAGGGTACAAAGGTGCAGATACAATCCAGACCTAATCACTTTTTTGTGATATATTTGATAGCAGTTCAGATCCACTTTTGTATTTGTATGTCAAGGATGCAAAGGATATACAAAAGTAGATACATGCAGGTCCAGACCCGAAGTAAAATGCAATCGGTTTGAAAGGCGAAGGCAGTTGTATGTGGTTTTGTATGTATGTTGCATTGTATATGCAATATACGAAAAGTCACATACAAAAGTCAGATGCAAGGTCAGATACAAAAGAGAGATACAAAGACATATTGGTGACACTTTTGTGTATCAGAAGGACTTGGTTGTGGTCCTGCCGATGGGCCGATGCAGATACAAGGTGGGATACAAGAGTGAACATACATTTTCGGACCCAAAGGAAAAATGCAATCGGTTTAAGGAAGTGAAGGTGTTGTATGCACCTTTGTATGTTTGATTGCATGTATTTGTTAGATACAGAAGGTGATGCAAGTTCAATAGATACAAGCCCGGACACGACTGAAAATTTAATCCTGGCAGACTTTAGCTGGGGTCCGCAGTTGTATGTATGATCGCATGTATATGTGATATACAAAATTCAAGATGCAGTCATGGATGCCAATGCAGAATCAAAAGGTACAAAATGTATTTGTACATACTAAAAGGTAGAAAAGTCAAACATCTTTTGTATGTATAATTGCATGTATATGCAATAAGCAAAAGCAAGATACAAGGCCGGACCTGTTTTAAGGTTCCATTCTCATTGATAATCCATTGAGTTCCACAATTGTATATTTGGTAATTGTATCTCCCATATACAATTGTATATACAAAAGCACATATATTGGGTTTTCGGTGAGACTTTGCATATTGGCATGACTCAACTCATAGTCTCCCCGATAGCCAAATATATGGAAATGAAGAGCAAAAATAGTGCAGCGGTAGGTACCAGTAACTCAGCGGTCTATTTTGCAGTGATGGAGCCACATCTTGAGGACCCAATGGAATGATGACATGTGTTAAGGCTGATTCAAAGACAGATGCAAAAGATGATATAAAAAATTAAGGTTAACTTTTGTATGTTGGCAATTGTATTGTATATACATTTGCATATACAAAGGGAGATACAAAGACATATGCAAAGCAATTTGATATGCAAAATACAGTGAATGAAGAAATCACATAGGTGCAAATTTGAACCGTTTGAAGGACCAGATACGTAGGTGATGTCATCCAGGTCTCCTCTTCAACCAGGTTCTGCAGGATGATGATGTCATCATGATTTACGTATGCCGGTCTCCTTACGTATGCATACAAACGACGCTTCTCCTTACAACAAAGATAAAATTGATGGCTGGTCTGCATTCAGTCAGGAATGGTCACCGACTCTGAGGATGAATGTGTAGTTTTGGCGACAAGACATCTCAGCGGTTGAATTAAGTTTTGCAGAGATCCCTCAAACACAGAATTGATGAAAATCCAAAAATTCAAAGGGCTCAAGAATTTAAAGTGTTGTAAAAGCTTTGTCAAGGGGCGATCTGTCCCATCTGTCATCAATGCAAATCCAATCTCTCAACTGCCATGCTTCAGATATTTTCTGTATTCATTGTTGCAGATAGATGATTTAGCTGCTCACGTTAAAGGCCCAAAACATCTTCCACCTACCCTATTCCAGATATTTTATCCCATAACTTCTTGTAGGTGGATGTCCCTTCTGGTGATGATATTTTCTGACAAAGCCCATAGGGAGAATTCATTATAACCGACTTAGGTCAAATGCAAAATGCTATATATGCATTAACATGAGATGTAAAAAAGGTTGGAAGATTTAGTAATCTATGCTTCTGATTCCAAACAGAGCATTCCTCTACTATAACATTGCCTTTTGATTAAATACATGCTGGTTATTTTACCTCTTCATGCTATTTTAACTCTGTGTGATCTAAGAATGATGTGTTTGTGAATGTTTAATTCCTTCTAATCATCTCTTGCCCTTTCCTCTGTTAAAATCAGTCTAATCTGTGTATGTTTATTGGTTATATCTACATTTTCTTAGTTCTGTGAGGGCTCTTTTATTCAACTTGGTGTATCACCTAATTTCTATTTAAGTTTCCTTCTATCGCTTTTCCCCTACAAGCATTAGCACTAGGTTTAGATAATTTTCTCTAAGCATTAGGCTTAGAATGAGGAACCGGCCTTCTCTAGAGGTCTGATCTTAATTTGCAAAGTCCCACACTTTTGAGATCATTCCCATTGCATCATTAGAATGCTTGGACTCTCTCCAAGCAAGGTGCAATTCTATGTGACAACAGTTCCTGGCACGCCTAGTGGGACAACTCTACTCTGAGTGAGAGCTAGACTCAAGATTTGGTGTAACTCTTGGTCTACATGCCACTGTGAAAGCATTAACAGACACCTATCAACTCTTTGCTAATCCAATTCCTTCATCATATTTCAACATTTCATGCCTATGCAGACAAGGTCTTCTTCTAGAGGTAGCTTCCAATTTGTTAAACTCTCATTTTCTGATAGAAGGAGAAGAACAAGATTATCTAGGTCCCTTGTGAGGGAAAATATAAACCATCATTTAAATCATACAAGGGCACAATCCACTCCTCCTCCATTAGATCTTCAGGTTAGGTCTCAACATATAGTCAGAACTTTTCATATCCCCTTTGTTATCAACCTGAACATACCTAACATGGCAAGGAATTTGCCATTTGTTGCATTTCAAGGAGACAACCCTCTGGTCCTAACCCAATATGATGACATCCCTACATCAACCTTAAAGGCTATACAATTTTTTAGCGTTGAGAACTCTATCACCCCTGCTGAACACATACAAGATGTTGCCAGTGTCTATTCCGTCCACCATGTCACTGCTGACAATGTGGCCATGAGATTGATGGCCTCTTCTTTCAAAGGCAAGGCCCTACAGTGGTATAGATCCCTCCAACCTAATTCAATACACAACTAGGATGACTTGGGCACTAAATTGTACCAACACTTTGAAGATAGAAGTGACCATTTGTCACTTATGGAGCAGTTGGCTTCAATCAAAAGGGCTCCAGATGAGTACATGGTAGATTTTAACAACCCTTTTCAGAAGACATGGGACAGGATCCCTTAGCTGGTGAAGCCCTCTCCTAACACTGCATTTATATATTATTTGAGGTCTTTAAATCCTGATATTGTAGTTATGATTCAATCCATGGGTGGAGTTGTCTTGCCTGATGCTTATGATACAACCATTAGGGCAGAAAATTGCCTAATCCAGACAGGGAAAATTGCCCCAAGGCTGCCTATGCCTCTGTTTCTAGAAACCCCTGTCATGCAGCCTATTGCTATTGCTCCAATTCTCATTGCATTCAACCCTATCCGCTCTCTAGCTTCACCTACACTTGAACAAATAGAGGAGAACAAGGATGCTTAGATCAGAAAGTTAACTAATGAGTTGACATTGGTGAGGAGTCAGAATGCACAACCAAGCCAGCCATATCAGCAACCTAATCAACATTATCAACCCTTCAATCAGGGTTATCAATAGAATAGGTCGTCATATCAGAATAATATGCAAAGACAAGGACAACTTAGCTACATCAAACCACTCAATGTTGTTAATCCTAATGCAGCTACCACTTCAGGGCCCCTTGTGCCGATCCAGAACAATCTAGCTCAAGATAGTGACTGGTGTCACCCTTGCAATCAACCACATGACCAAAATTTGTGCCAAGGAGGACATTTCAGTCCGGCTTTGACAATGCAAGATCAACCATCAAGATCGAAGCATCAGGTTAACATCAACCAAGGAGTGATTGATAGTCAAGAACAAATGCAAAATGATGCAACTCTAATGAATTAGACTTATGACGATCACTGTGGTGTTAATCAAAGTTTTGGTCCAGTTGCATTCAATACAAGATCAAAGAGAAGGGTTGTTGAAGACACATTAGTACCTATAATCAACCAATCACCTATCCCTAATATGAATCCAACCCAATCTGCAAAGGAAAATATGCCTACCATTCCATCAAAGAAAATAGATCAAATAGTGGAAGGGGCAGAAACAATGCGAATTATGCAGCCTCAGTCCAATGAACAACAAAAGAAGGGTGACTCTGCAGTCACTAAAACATCTCAACGGAGCGGCCAAACACCTTTCAACATAGTGGAGCAAATGAAAACAAACATAGGCATCAGCATGTTGGATGCATTGCTAATTCCATCTCAAAGGAACCTGCTCTAGGAGGCTCTAACTGATATCAGTCATGATAGTGTAGAATTGTCAAGTGAAAGGACTACCACCCCAGTTAATCTATGTCAGCCCAAGGAAGAGGTAAGTACAAGCAAAGCTAAGAAGCCCCCTCCATTCTATGTTTCCCTAGTCATAGGTGATAAATTGTTGCATAACTGTATGATAGATTCGGAGGTGGGTACCTCTGTCATGCCAAAGGTCATTGCTGAGAAGTTAGGAATAGAGTATGAGCCTGTAAGCAAAGGTGTAGTTTAATGGTGCAGTGCACCTAGAATAGTCATTTAATCAATTTTTTTTGTAATTTTTGTTTGTTAAAAGAAAAATAAAGTTTTGAATAATGTAATAAAGCCATTAAGGCATGATATAGACTGGAGGCCAAGTTTAGGCAAGTATCTTCAGTGGTCTGCAGTTTACTAAAGAGTATGACAGTCTAATAATAGAAAAACAGTCTTTTATGAGAAATCAGTCAGTTCTAGGCTTTTTTTAGCCTCTTCCCACATTGGGAATCCATGTAATAGAGAATTAAGGTGATAAACATAAGAGGAAGGCATTGTAAAGTGTGTGTGGTTGGAGGTATGGTGATTTTGAAGAAGTTTGAAAGGAGAAAATGAAAGAAACGTTACAGTTTGCTGTCCCTAACACTGTTTTTCTGAATTTTGTTGTTCCCTTCAATTTTCCTCATCCGTACAACACTGTTATGAAAATTTCACGCATAGCAATGTTGAAGGAAATGGTCTTAGCTTTGTTTTGAATCTGGTTGGAGGCAATTTGATGGGGTTTAAAGCACTTTTCCAAACATTTTTTGAAACTGCTATGTTTTCTAGCTTTTTCACTATTTTTTTGTTGTTCCTTTGTGTTGTATTCAGCCGTACAATATAGTTGTGGGTAGAACTAATAAAAATATTGTGTTTGATGCTCTTACCTTTCATTTGAGCCTAGTTGGAGGAAATTTCATGTAGGTTTAAACATTTTATCATTGCTTTTTGTAAAAGAGGTCCCAAAACCTAGTTTTAAGGGTTTAAGAGAGGTTTTTGTTTTCCTATCAAATCTTTTTGTGTTAGAACCCCAAAATTGGTGGCATTAGTGTAAAATGGTGTGTTCTCTAATGGGTTTTGCATGTAGGAGCAAGGGACAAGAAAAAGGTGAAGATTTGAGCCATGAAGATCTCTTTGTGTCATGTTAAGGCAAACTAGTGTTGGAGGAGTGAAGATTTGAGCATAAAATGAGTTAAATCGAACTTAGACATACAAAACCTTTGAAATCTATCTATTTGTATCCTAATGCATCCTTTGGAATAGGAGTGAGGAGTTTGGAGTTGAGTTAGTGAGTACTTCCTTTGCAAAACCGCCCTAATTAGGCCTCTTGTGAAATCGGTACAGTCAAGTTTAAGGTGTTGTGCTCCAAAACAACCTATGGTGCATGTTGGGTATGTTAAATTACAAGATAATGGGCATCCAAAAAGTCAATAACAGTCCTATTTGGAGTCCTACATAAAAAGTTATTGCATGACAGTCCCTTTAGGAGGTCTACAAGGAAGTTGGTTAGAGTGTGAAGGACAGGGTACTAGAAGGAACCTCCAGAGATTTTTGATGCTTTTGTGAGCTTGGGGAAGTCAAATCTAGAAGGTTTAGGGTCCCTAGAAAGTTTGGAAAGGTTCCCATGTATATGAATCTATAAATGGTGTTCTTGTGTTGTGTGGAAGTAATGGAGTGTGAGTGGCTAGTCATGTCTTGTCTGATGTCAAATGTTACTGTTTGGTCCACTGAGGCCTAGATAAGTTGTTTGACCTACCATCCCCTATATCCTCTTTCCTCCAGTGTTTTTAGTTTGATCCCTTTGTGGTCTTGTGTTGGTGAGCTCTGCATCAAATTGGTATCAGAGCACAATTAGTAGGTCTGTGAAGTGTTGAGTTGAAGAGTGGTGCAGGAGCACCTCAAAAATCATGTTTTCTTTTGTAATAAGGTCTATTTGACCAATGCATGTCATTTCAATTTGTATCTAGGTTCATTTTGTAAGTCCCAAGTGACTTAGGACACTTGTCAAATTGTAATCACATAATGCCAAAATAGGGTAGTAGGGCAGTTGGAGGTTGCTTTTAGATGGTTGTCTCCCAGCCGCTTGGAGTCAGTTTGGTACTACTCAGGGCGAGTTGATAAATGCCCAGAGGAATGAACCAAATGATGGTCAAATGTAATCAGATCGAAGAAGATTGTGAATGTGATTGTATTGTGCTCAGGAGAAATAAAGTAATTCTGTTTTGTCCATTTGATTTATGTTTCCTATAACTACAAATTGTGTAACTGTAGATTTCCATTCTTTTTGTGTTTTCCATTTTGTTGCCGTATGTCCTCATGAAGCATTCCACTAGTGAGATTTCTGTCGAAATTAGTGGAATGACTTTGATGTACCAATATTCATTTTGTTCCTTGTTTTGTTTTGTGTCGATAGTGCAGACATTCTAGACTGAGGAGTGTGCACAGTAGCATGCCCTAGCATCTCTATGTGCTAGGCGTAGAGTGTAGATCAAATTGTGTGAGAGTTAAAAACCCTAACGACGTATCTTTGTGTTGGTTCATCAGTGCATCAACCAAAGGTTGCAAGTGTTCACCGACAGAGCAAGTCTCGCCAAAGGAAGACAGTTATCGGTGTAAGTCAGACGACGGAGAGACTTTAGAAAGTCATCTCAATGGTGGCTACTTGGCCGATGGAAATGTTCAGCAGCTCATATTTAAAGTCTTTCCAATTGTGAGGTAATTAGGGCCTGATCTGCTATTTCCGCTATGTGCTCCCCATCAAAGAGGCAGTTTGTCAAGATGCCTCCAAGAGTGAGAAACATGGCTCAAGAGATGAATGAGCTAAAGGGAAAGCATGCCAAAGAGTTGAGGGAGCTGAAAGAAAGAATGGCTACCCTAGAACAAAATCAGAGAAGAGGAGTGGCACTAGGTGAAGAGATTGAGTCTGAGGAAGAAGAAGAAGCTGAGTATGAAGATGTGGAAGAAGAGTTGGACCCTGAGGATCAGAGGATGGTAAATTTACTGAGGGCAGTAAAAGAAGACAAGCACAACATAAAGATAGATGTGCCAAAGTTTAGAGGAAGCCTAAATGATGAAGAGTTGCTAGATTGGATTGCAACATTAGACAATCATTTTGAGTGTGAAGAAGTTCCTGAGGATCAGAAAGTGAAGATTGCAAAGACCAAGCTGACAGGTCATGCTTTGTTATGGTGGGATTATCAGCAAACATAGAGGAGAAAGCAAGGAAATGCAAAGATTGTCTCATGGGACAAGATGGTAGAAAAAATCAAAGGTAAATTCTTGCCTAAAGATTATGAAGTTCAAATCTTTACGAAGCTTCAGGGTTTAAGGCAAAAAGAAATGGATGTTAAGTCATATACTGAAGAGTTTTATAACAAGGATGCTGATAGGTTAGCTACAGTTGGCGTCCAATTTGATATCCCTCAAAACGTCAAACAAATTTTAGATTAGTACGTAAAGATTGTGGTTAGGCCTGCTGTGCCTGACAATGTGATAAGCTAGCAAGTCTTTGAAAGAGACCAACAAATTGTGAACTTTTTGCAAGATGAGGTAGAGTTTACTGGAAAAAATTAGTCAGTATTACAAGAACAATATGGTGACAAGGTGATCTAGCTAAAGACCAATAAGTTACCCAGAGGACTGATCACCTTGGAAAGCATATTTGGTGCTGATGATCAGTCAAAGAAAGAAAAGATGAATATGACAATAAAAAAATAGGACTATGAAGAGGTAGAGGTTGCACAGGGCAAATTTCTAAAACATGGTAAGGTAAATACTCAAGTCCAAAGGCAAGGTTTCATTGAACTTTGTGATGAATTTAATGATCTAATTGCGTGGGATTATATGGATTTAAAATGCTTTGATCTTGGTTTAATCCAGCATACTATCGACCTAGACCCTAATGCCAAGCCTGTCCACCAAAAGCAAAGGCATGTCAATCCTAAAATAGAACCATTAATGAGAAAGGAGCTATCCAAGCTCATAGAGGCTAAGATCATTTATCCTATTAAACATTCCTCTTGGGTAGCCAACTTAGTTCCAGTTAGGAAGAAGAATGGAGAAATTAGACTATGTGTGGACTTTAGAGACTTGAACAAGGCCTCACTTAAAGACCACTACCCACTCCCTTCCATGGAGCAGATCCTACAAACAATAGCAGGTGCTGAAAGGTTTTCACTCCTAGATGGCTACTCAGGCTACAATCAGATCCTAGTGAAGGAATCAGATTAGTACAAAATGACCTTTACCACTAAATGGGGTACTTTGGCATATTAAAAGATGCCTTTTGGACTAACAAATGTTGGAGCCACCTTTCAGAGAGCAATGGATTTTGCTTTCAAAGGCCTGATCAATGATCTTATCTTGGTGTATCTTGATGATTTAATAGTATATTCCAAGCATGCAGCTAATTATTTGGGTCATTTAAGAAAAGTCTTCGAAAGATGGAGAGAGTTTGGGATATCATTAAATCGCAAGAAGTGTATATTTGCTATCCCTGAAGGTAAATTTCTAGGACATGTGGTCTCCAAGGAAGGATTGACCATTGATCCATAAAGAACAAGTGCCATTCTTGCTCTTCCTCTTCCTAGCCATAAGAAAGGTCTATAGAGTTTTCTGGGAAAGATCAATTTTGTGAGAAGGTTCATACCTAATTTTGCCTCAATAGCAAAACCCCTCACAGCTATGTTAAAGAAGAATGTTACCTTCACATGGTCTAAAGAAGGTAGGGATAGTTTTGAGGCTATCCAACAAGCTATTGCACAAGTTCCTACACTGATAAACCCTAATTATGAGAAAAATTTCATTTTTTATGCCTTTGGAGGCAAAGAGGGTAAATCAGTTGTCCTGATGCAACAAAATGAGGAGACGTTGGAGCAACCAATTGCTTTCTTCAGCCGGCCTCCCAAAGATTATGAGCTGAATTATGACTTCATAGAAAGACAAGTATTTGCTGTGGTCAAAGCCTTGAAGAAATTCAGACACATGGTCTCAAACAACAAGATTCAGCTAATGGTGAATCACCCTGGTGTCAAAGAGTTTCTCTTGAGCAAGGATATTAACGAGAAAAGAGCTGGGTGGATCACCAAAGTAATGGAGTATGACATAGAAATCAACATTACCAGGCTAGTCCAATGCAAAGGCCTATGTGAATAGATGGCGGCAGGTATCAAAGATAAAAGCAATGTTGTATGTGTTCAAGGACAAGCACAACCAATTGAGCCTCACACTCCAGTCGACTGGTATTATGACATGATCACATTTTTGCAATCAGGTAGATGTCCAGATGGATTGAATCAAGCTAAAAGAAGGTATTTCAAACTCCAATCTATCCCCTATGTTATTATTGATGGTGCCTTGTTTAGAAGAGCCATCAACGAAGTTGTTCTTAGGTGTGTAATGCAAGATCAAACTTCGATAATACTAGAAGAATTTCATAGTGGGCCTGCTAGTGGCTATTATTCTCCTAGAATAATAGCAATGAAAATCATGAGGGTTGGTTATTACTGGCCCAGTCTGTTCAGTGATGCACATAAGTGGATCAAAAAATGTAAAGAATGTGCATTATTTTCTGGAAAACAGAGACTGGCAACTCTTCCCCTTCATCCAATCCAAACAAATCAATGTTTTGTTCAACAGGGTTTAGACTTCATTGGAGTAATCAGTCCTCCTTCTAGTGCAGACCATAAGTGGATTATTACAGCCACTGATTATTTCACCAGATGGACAGAGGTGGTTGCATTAAGGGATGCCACAAAAGCATCCATTGTGGACTTCCTTGAAGGAATATCCACAAGGTTTGGTGTGCCATCCACCATCATTTCTGATAATGCTAAGGCCTTCATAGGCACTAAAGTCAGTGAATGGGCATCAAACTATGGAGTGTACATGAAGACTTCTTCCAATTACTATCCTCAAGGCAATGGTTTGGCTGAGTCCACTAACAAGAACTTGATCAGAACCATCAAGAAAATGATAGAAGATAATCAAAGGACTTGGCATTCTAAGTTGAAGACTACTCTTTGGGCTGATAGAATCACTCCCAAGACAGCCATAAGCAATTCCCCTTTCATGCTGGTATATGGAAGGGAAGCAAGAGTTCCATTATCACTGGAGTTGCCTTCTCTTGAGTTAGCACAACAGCTTAAATTAATGGAAAATGGTGCCATGACGATCAGACTTGCAGAGTTGATGGAACTTGCAGAGAAGAGAGATGCTGCTATGAGGACTCTTGAGGCTCATCAAGATCAGGTTAAGAGAACCTTTGATAGAAGATCTGCTGATAGAACATTCAGTGAAGGAGATATAGTGCTAATGTGGGATGCAGATAGAGCCAAAGCTGGAAGACATTCAAAGTCTAATGCTCTATGGAGTGGCCCTTACATCATCATTGATTGCAAGCAGGCTAATACATTTCAACTTTCCAGGCTGAATGGAGAAGTTATGCCCATCCCAGTCAATGGGAACCATCTCAAACCTTACCATTAAGGCTGGTATGAAAGTTTGTATATATTGTTTCAAGTTTTTTTTTTTTTTAGTTTTAGGTTTCCCATTTTCCTAAGTGCTCTTGCACAGGCTGCATTGTCATTAAGAGAATGCCGGCCCTTTCCCCTTTTTGTGTTTTGGAGGTAGGTTCTAGTTTTCTAGCATGTTTTAGACTTGACTCTTTGCCCAATGGATGCATAAGGCCACTGATCAATTTGTTTAGCAGACAAACATCCCCGAGAGGTCACCAAAATGTTGTCATATTTTGCTTGACCACAAAATATTCTTGTTTCCCTCCTTCTATCAAAGAAATTCGATTAGAGAAAGCCTAAATAGAAGGAGGAAAGGCTTAAATCTTACATTTCCCCATGATGTGCCTTCAAAATTTCCCAAGATCTAACCTTGAGAATCTCTGCAGAAAACCCAAAAGAACCCAGAAATCTTTTGTCTTCAAGTGCCTTCCATTGCAGAGATTTCTACGTTTTATACTTAGTCATTTTTTATGCATTTGAAGGTGATGTCATCTTTTGTTTAGGATTTTTCTATCTTTTGGTCAATTTTTGTATATCGCTCTGCATGTTCAATGAACATTGGGTTTCTTTGTATGCATTTTTGTATGCATCTTTGCATGTATATTTGTTTGTATCTTTGCAAATACAAATGCATATACAAGGCAGGATACAAAGGTGCAGATACAATCCGGACCTAATCACTTTTTCGTGATATATTTGATAGTGGTTTAGATCTACTTTTGTATTTGTATGTCAAGGATGCAAAGGATATACAAAAGTTGATACATGTAGGTGGAGATGCAGGTTCGAACCCAAAGTAAAATGCAATCGGTTTGAAAGGTGAAGGCAGTTGTATACGGTTTTGTATGTATGTTGCATTGTATATGCGATATACAAAAAGTCACATACAAAAGTTAGATGCAAGGTCAGATAGAAAAGAGAGATACAAAGACATATCGGCAGGACTTGGTTGTGGTCCCGCCGATGGGCCGATGCAGATACAAGGCGGGATACAAGAGTGAATATACAATTTCAGACCCGAAGGAAAAATGCAATCGGTTTAAGGAAGTGAAGGTGTTGTATGCACCTTTGTATGTTTGATTGCATGTATTTGTCAGATACAAAAGGTGATGCAAGTTCAACAGATACAAGCCTAGACGCGACTAAAAATTTAATCCTGGTGGACTTTAATTGGGATTTGCAGTTGTATGTATTATCGCATGTATACGTGATATACAAAAAGTCAAGATACAGTCACAGACGCCAATGCAGAATCAATAGGTACAAAGTGCATTTGTACGTACAGAAAGGTAGAAAAGTCAAACATCTTTTGTCTGTATAATTGCATGTATATGCAATATGCAAAAGCAAGATACAAGGCCGGACCTGTTTTAAGGTTCCATTCTGATTGATAATCCATTGAGTTCCACAATTGTATCTTTGGCGATTGTATCTCCCATATGCAATTGTATATACAAAAGCACATATATTGGATTTTTAGTGAGACTTTGCATATCAGCATGACTCAACTCATAGTCTCCCCGATAGCCCGATATATGCAAATGAAGAGCAGAAATAGTGCAGTGGTGGGTCCCAGTAACTCAACATTCTATTTTATAGTGATGGAGCCATAGCTTGAGGACCCAATGGAATGATGACACATGTCAAGGCCAATTCAAAGACAGATACAAAAGGTGATATAAAAAATTATGGTTCGCTTTTGTATGTTGGCAATTGTATTGTGTATACATTTGTATATACAAATGCATATACAAAGGGAGATACAAAGACATATGCAAAGCGATTTGATATGCAAAATACAGCGAATGAAGAAATCGCATAGGTGCAAATTTGAACAGTTTGAAGGACCCGATATGCAGGTGGCGTTATCCAGGTCTCCTCTTCAACTAGGTTCTGCAAGATGATGATGTCATCATGATTTTCAAAGTGCATCCTATTTTTGTATGTCTGTATGCATACAAATGATGCTTCTCCTTGCAACAAAGATAAAATTGATAGCCAATCTGCATTCAATCAGGAATGGTCACTGACTCTGACGATGAATGTGCAGTTTTGGTGATAAGACATATCAACGGCCGAATTAAGTTTTGCAGAGATCCCTCAAACACAAAATCGATTAAAATCTAGAAACTCAAAGGGCTCAGGAATTTAAAGTGTTGTAAAAGCTTTGTCAAGGGGTGATCTATCCCATCTGTCATCAATGCAAATCTGATCTCTCAACTGCTATGCTTCAGATATTTTCTATATTCATTATTGCAGATAGACAATTCAGCTGCTCACGTTGAAGGTCCAAAATATCTTCCACCTACCCTGTTCCAGATATTTTATCCCATAACTTCTTGCAGGTGGATGTCCCTTCTGGCGATGATATTTTTTGATAGAGCCCATAGGGAGAATTCATTGTAACCAACTTCAGTCAAATTCAAAATGCTATATATGCATAAACATGAGATGTAAAAAAGGTTTGAAGATTTAGTAATCTATGCTTCTGATTCCAAACAAAGCATTCCTCTACTGTAACCTTGCCTTCTGATTAAATACATGCTGGTTATTTTACCTCTTCATGCTATTTTGACTCTGTGTGATCTAAGAATGATGTGTTTGTGAATGTTTAATTCCTTCTAATCATCTCTTGCTCCTTGCCTTTGTTAAAATCAACCTAATCTATGTATGTTTATTGGTTGTATCTAGTCATTTTGTGCATTTTCTTAGTTCTGTGAGGGCTCTTTTATTCAACCTGGTGTATCACCTAATTTCTATTTATTTTTCCTTCTATCCCTTTTCCCCTGCAAGCATTAGCACTAGGTTCAGATAGTTTTCTCTAAGCATTAGGCTTAGAATGAGTAATCGGCCTTGTCTGGAGGTCTGATCTTAATTTCCAAAGTCCCACACTTTCAAGAACATTCCCATTGTATCATTAAAATGCTTGGACTCTCTCCAAGCAGGGTGCAATTCTATGTGACAACAAGTTCTTGAATCCAGGATCAATAATCTTTGGTTGTTTGACAACATGGCTACACATGATGGGGTTTGACTTGGACTTATGGTAGGAGACTCTTCAATGAAATGGATAGACATAGGAGTGGATGATGGTGTTGGAGTGGTATACATGTTATTAGGAGGTTCTTTGTTAGGCTCAAGGATAGGAATTTGAGTACATGATGTTCTTAGATTCCTTGCTAATAGTCCTTGGCTCACATCCTTCATGGATTCATGGTTTGATGGATAATGATGGAAGATGTTGTGGGGTTAGGATTAGGATCGAGTGAATGGATATAGGAGGCTCGGATGGATTAGGATTGGGAGTGTTAGAGGGGGATGAAATTGGATCAGTGGATTTGGATGGCTCCGTATCTTTGCTTTTATTTTTAGATTTTGTAAAGACTCTTTGGAGAAATTTTTTCAAGCGTTCACATGGGTTGATGGATTAGAGCTTAGAATGTTTGATGGTGGATTAGATAGCGAGTTATATGGTGGATGGATGATAGGTATTGATGGATTAGGAGATGGGTGGACTAATGCGTTAGGATTAGGAGGATTGGAGGGAAATTATAAAATAATTCCCCTTTAAGCCTAACCCCTAAACCCTAAACCTGAGCAACCCTAAACCTCTCTCTCTCCCAAAAACCCTAAACCCTAAATAATACCCCTAAAATATAACTCCTAAACCATAAATCTGAGCAACCCTAAACCCCTGTACCCTAAATAATTCTACTAAACCCTAAACTCATAAACCTGACCAACCCTCTCTCTCTTTCCAAAACAAGAAAACTAGGACTCTCTCTCTCTCTCTCTCTCTCTCTCTCTCTCTCTCTCTCTCTCTCTCTCTCTCTCTCTCTCTCTCCTTATCACCCTATCTCTCCCCTCTCTCTCCCATCCATCTCCATCCTCTTTCCCTCTTCCCCCCTCTCCTCTCGCATGTAAAGAGGGACGAGGATATAAATTGGGATGATGAAATGGAAACAAGATAATTTATGAAATTTCATTGGATGGGAAGAATGATGAGGAGAGGTAGAGAGGGGAGGGAAGTAGAGAGTGAGAGAGAGGATATGAGGTAGAGACAAGAGGGAAGTAGAGAGTGGGAGAGGACCGTATGAGGTAGATAGGGGAAGGAAGAAGAGAGAGAGGGTAGGAGGTAGATAGGGGAGGGAAGCAGAGACTAAGAGAGAGGACCTAAGAGGTAAACAGGGGAGAGAAGTAGAAAGTGAGAGAGAGGGTAAGAGGTAGAGAGGGGGGAGAAGATAGTGAGAGAGAACGTAGGAGGTAGAGAGGCAAGGGAAGCAAAGACTCAGAAAGAGGGTAGGAGGTAGATAGGGGAGGGAAGTAGAGAGAGAGAGAGAGAGAGAGAGAGAGAGAGAGAGAGAGAGAGAGAGACGATAGGAAGTGTAGCTGCCCTTGTAGACATGTATGTAAAGTGTGGAAGCATATACAACGCATATCAATTGTATGACGTAACAACTCAAAGAGATGTTCTATAATGGAATGCAATGATTGCAAGATATGCAAAAAATGGATTCGTTGAAAAGGCTTTAAAAACATTCAAGCAAATGCAATTGGCATGTGTATTGCCAGTTATGCTCAGCATAACACGAAAGCATTATAATGCACTTGTGTTATTGATTTCACATAATGTGAGTGCATTATAACACGCTCGCATTATGCTCATCTTTCTTTGACGTGTTTTTATCAGTTTTTAGAAAAATATGGAGATAATCTGGAGCGTGCTCCCCATCAGGATGGCATTTTTTTCAATGAAAACTCAAAACAAATACCACCATAATCTTAAGCTCTTTGTTAGCTATCTAACCATATAATTTTTTTCACATTTTGAGTACGTTTAGTGTTTCATCTTGAATTTCTTTTGTTAGTGTGTCCATTTTTTGTCAAAAACCAGTGTCTAGTATTTTTGACTTTTTTTTAACCATTCATCAAAATTTGAAATAAGTTACATTTTTAGAAACTAGACTCCATTCTACACCTATTAAAAAAAATGATTTTTGATTAGTTTTCAAAAAGTTGAGGGGGGAGCGCGCTCAAATTTCTATTTTTCAGGATGTGTCCACTTTGAAAATTACTAAAAAATCAATTATTCATGAAAAAATTATTAGAAAAATTAGGGATTAACTACATGGTGTTAGCTAATTTCTCACTGGAGTGATTATTGAAATACTAAAAAAAGTTAACATTTTAGGGGGAGTACACCAGACACTATGTTATGTTTTTTTGAGAAAAATAGGACTATTTTGTGTGCTCCCCCTTTTTGAACCCCTAAATCTCAACCATTTTGGGAAAAAATTAGTAGTTTAGAAACTAGATTCAGAGCACTATGACTCTTGTTTTTGTTCCATCTTAAAATTTTGAGTGTAGCTATCTTAAATTTCTCATCCAACATCAATGTTTCCTAATTTGAAAAAAAATGGCAACTTAAGACCCCATTTTGGTCCCTCATCTTTGTGCACTTACCCAATATTGTATATTAAAATGTATATAAATATATAAAAATATTAAAATTAAAAACTAAACATTATATAGAATATAATATATAATAACGAATATAATATTGTCTCATCAATCATTTCTTTTAATGTGGTTCCAGTGTGGGACAATGATTATTTCGTTGAAATATTGTTTTTATACATAGAAAATGTTTCCCGGCTAATTATGAGAAATGAAATTTGTATAAACATTACAAATTATATACGAAGGATAAAATATTTAGCAATTGATATCCTGTAGGATGAAGATCCTTTTTTAGTGAATATTTTATTCTAGAAATTAGTTTTAAATATAATCCACTTCAAGAGCAATTAGAAAAGGTAAAATTTTAAAACTCCTCATAACTCACATCACCACATTTTATGTTTTGTAGTTTTTAATTAGGGAAGTGAACTTGATGCCAAATGATTGCATAGATCTGTATTGAGGAAACCTAGAAAAGTGTCCATTGATGTTAGGTCTAGATTTGTGGATTCAACTATAATTGATTCCAACTCGACATTCAATGGGACAAACATATACAAAAACACTATGTAAGATGAATTTGCTTTTTAGTTATACTTATAGTTTTTTATTTATTTCCAATCATCAAAGGGATAGGTTTTTAGTAGGCAATGATATATATCAGATCACAAAGGGATATGTTTTTAGCTTGGAATGCATCATTTTGGGGCAAGCACGTTATTTCTTTTTGTTTTTCCCCATTCATTTTCACCTTTATATTTTCTTTAATTATTTTTCGCTTTTTGTATTGGTTTTGTTTTAGGATGTAACTACTTGCTAGGATGTATCGCACGTATCCATATTGAGGAAGCCTTGATGATAAATTTTTTAAATGTAAATGTTATTTTGATTTTGTTTAAATTTATTGACTTGGTTAAGTTTACTATATAAAATAATTTATAAAATGGATAGCTATTGGAAGTGTATAATTTATTTCAATTGTATAGTCAATCAAAATGTTCTATTTTTTTTTGTTTTAGAGTTTTTTAAATTTTATTTTTCTTGGATTTTAAAATACAAACTCAAACACTTGCTTTGCTTACAAATTATGTGGAGAATACTTGATTCTCTGGTCAAGTGAATATTATTTTCACAGATGAACACACTTTATACAGAAGGCATTCTTCTTTAATTGACTATAAATACATGGGTTTCTTATTGTTTTCTTAAAAGCAGCGACAGTTGGGAACCAACTACCACTACTTCAAATTTGTACTTGCATTTGTTTTTTGCTTAAGCTTTCTTGTTGTTAAACTGGTCTCTTCAAAGTTGAATTAGCTCTATAGTATTAAGTCTAAATATTTTGTTGACAAGAAAGCTCTATTGGAAGTGTATAATTTATTTTAGTTATGTATAATTACAAGTTTACTAAATGGAAAGCTATTGGAAGTGTATAATTTATTTAAGTTGTGTAGTCAATCAAAATGTTCTATTTCTTTTTGTTTTAGAGTTTTTAAATTTTATTTTTCTTAGATTTTAAAATACAAACTCAAACACCTACTTTGGTTACAAATTATGTGGAGAATACTTGATTATTTTACCAAGTGAATATTATTTTCATATAAGAACACACTTTCTATAAAAGACATTCTTCTTTAGTTAACTATAAAGGCATGGTTTTTTTATTGTTTTTTAAGAGCAATGACAACTGGGAACCAGCTGCCACTGCTTCCCATTTGTACTTGGATTTGTTTTTTTCTTAACCTTTCTCACTGTTAAACTAGTCTCTTCAAATTGATTTGGCTTTATAGTATTAAATCTCCAAATATTAGAATAAAAATGAGTCAATATTGTTTGCATAAATGTTTTTCCTACATGGTAAAATTACTTAGAGGCTATCAATTACATTTTAAGATACTCTCAAAACAATGGAGGCAACTAGACAAATACACTAGAAAACAAGCATGGTCAACCATATAATGCAAAGTGGTCTCCACCTTCCTAATACTTTTCAAAATGACACTACTTAGAGAAGAATAATGATTTCACTATATAATTAAAGTTTCAGTAGTGCTTTCCACTCTTTGACAAACATGGGGCTAAAAATCTACTCCAAAACATATGAATCCAAAGGAAATGTACAAATTCCCTCCTCTTAAAGTTATACATACAAAAGAATAATAGTAACAAAAAAAACACATAAATACTAAGAAGCTATAGTGAAAAACAACCAATTATGCTCAAATTTGTTTAATTTGTGTCTTAATTGATACTACTAATCTGTATCAATCTACTTTATGCTAAAAGGAAATTGCACCAAACAAAGAAATATTTGAGAAAAGAGATATTCATTGGACAATAGTGGCATTCTCAGTCCCCTCTTTTCAAGTGGTAACGTAAAATTTACTTTGACAGATGCAAAAGTACATCTCCACATTAAATATCCCTTTATTATATGTTTTCATCACTCATATGTCTTCTATCTTGAGAAGCATAAACTAAACATATTTAATATTTATTATTTAATTATTTTTATTTTATATATAATATATAGTCTCTAATATAATTGTATTTATTCTTGTTTGATGTATTTTATATAATGTCAATTATCTAATATATTTTAAAAATAATATTATATTATAAAATCATTTATTTATATTAAATATTTATTTATAATATAATCATATTTATTATATATAATATTTAATATTTAATATAATTATATTTGTTATTACTTAGCATATTTTATATAATGTAAAATTTGGTCAAGATAAGACCATTGCTATTGTTAGTGAGTATTATTATTGGCCACAATTGCAGCAAGATGTGAGGAAACTTACATGTAGAGTTGCAGAGTGTGTCAGATGGCAAAAGAAACAAGTCAGAATACAAGGCTATATCAACTATTGCCAGAGAGGCCATGGGAGGATATTAGTATGGATTTTGTTCTTGGTTTAGAAAGAGAGGGAGATAGAGAGAAAAATGAAAGAGAGAGAAAGAGAGAAAGAGATGTAGAGCACGAGAGAAGGGGAGAGATGGAGAGATAAAGGGATACACAGAGAGAGGAAAAGAGAAGTGGAGATATATAGAGAATGAAAGAGAGAGGAAGATAGAAAGAGAGGTAGAGGAAGAGAGAAGGGGAGAGACCAAGAGATAGATGAATACAAAGAGACATAATACAGAGAGATAGACGAATAGAGAGAGATATATATTTAATAGTTATAACTTAACTATATTTATTTTATATATAATATATAGTCTCTAATATAATTGTATTTATTATTGTATAGTATATTTTATATAATGTAAATTATTTAATATATTTTAAAATACTATTATATAATAAAATTATTTATTTATATTATTTATATTTATTTATAATTTAATCATATTTATTTTATATATAATATATAATATCTAATATACTAATATAGTTATATTTGTTATTATACAACATATTTTATATAATGTAAATTATGTAAAAGTGAGATAGAGAGAGATAGAGGAGACTAGAGAAAGAGGGATATAGAAAGATGGAGGGATAGAGGAAGTGAGATAAAGACATGGAGGAGGATAGAGGAAGAGAGAAAGAGAGGTAAAGGAAGAGAGAAGGGGAGAGATAGAGAGATAAAGGGATACATAGAGAGGGAGAGGAATAGAGAAGTGGAGAGAGATAGAGAGAATGAAAGAGAAAGGAAGAGAGAGGTAGAGTAAGAGAGAAGGCGATAGATAGAGAGATAGATGAACACACACACACACACACACACACAGATGAAGAAGATTGTAGAGAGGAATAGAGAAATAGATTAGACATGCTAACCAGTTGGATGCATTTCATCATTTAGAATAAAAATGAGTCAATATATTGTTCGCATAAATGTTTTTCCTACACGCTACAATTACTTAGAGGCTATCAATTACATTTTAAGACACTCTCAAAACAAATGGAGGCAACTAGACAAATGCACTAGAAAACAAGCATGGTCAACCATATAATGTAATGTGGTCTCCACCTTCCTAACACTTTTCAAAATGGCACTATTTAGAGAAGAATAATGATTTCACTATACAATTAAAGTTTCAATAATGCTTTCCACTCTTTGACAAACATGGGGTTAAGAATCTACTCCAAAACATATGAATCCAAAGGAAATGTACAAATGCCCTCCTATTAAAGTTATAGGCACAAAAGAATAATAACTTTAAAAAAAATTAAACAAAAGAAATACATAAATACTAAGAAACCATAGTGAAAAACCAACAATAATGCTGAAATTTGGTTAATTTGTGTCATAATTGATACTGCTAATATTTAGTATTTATAACTTAATTATATTTATTTTATATATAATATATATTCTCTAATATAATTGTATTTATTCTTGTATAGTATATTTTTGTGTGATTGTGTTGTCAATCTCTTATTTATTATTATTTATGCAATTACAATTGATTGGCTTAAGATGAGCTCTAGTAGATTGTATTAGCTATAGCATTTAGTATTGTAAGATGGTCAATATGTAATGTTAGAAGTTAAGCAATTGGTAATATTAAAATTGTATTTTTGAGGAAAAAATTAAATGATCCATATTCTTTGCATCCTTCTATGCTTGATGTGGTTACTAACACCAAGCATTGTGTTTCTTTTACTAATATAATCTTCATACTTTGTCACACCACCATCAAGAACTCAATACAACTTCAAATGGCTTTTAATGCATTAAAAATATGAAAAATATCTATAACTTATGTAATCATTTACAACATCATACTAATGTTTTACCCTTCAATACACATGCATTTGATACTACCCTAAATGTTATAGTACAAGAGAACACCTATGTTAGTGATGAAAACCCAAATTCTATAAACCTTACATATTACTTTTATTCATATAAGGAACATTTACTGTAAGTACTATATTTTAAATGTAAATTAAAAATACATATTATACATTGTAAAAAAGAAAAAACCATTGTCATTGTCTCATCTTGGGCGGGTGCAAAAAGATAGGGGGCCAAAAAGTGGCCAAAATTCTTAAAACTTTTTAAAAAGCCATAACACGAGCGCTTTATAACACACTCATGTTATGGCTTGGTGTTCCCAAGCCTAAACTCACGCTATAACGGGAGCGCGTTATGTTTTGCTTTGCATTTTTTATTTTTTGTAAAACTTTGCCCGATGTTTGTTAAGTTTGACATAACGTGAGCACGTTATAACATGCTCGCATTATGTCTCACTTGGAATGTTTTATGTTCAAGTTTGTTAAGTATGTTTGATGTATGTATGTTTGTTATATATTTGTATTTATGTATGTATGTATGTATGTATGTCTGTATGTATGTATGTATGCTTATATGTATGTATGTATGTATGTATGTATGCTTATATGTATGTATGTACATATGTATGCTTGTGTGTATGTATGTATGGTTGTATGTATGTATGTATGTATATATGTATGCATGCTTGTATGTATGTATATATGTATGCATGTTTGTATGTATGTATGTATGTATGTATGTATGCATGTATGCATGCTTCTATGTATGTATGTATGTAAGGGTTTTGAGTTTAGGGTATTTAAGGACCTGAGCCTGTATAGTTTTTAGGGTTGAGGGTTGGGATTTTTGAGTTTATGGTTTAAGGTATAGGGTTGAGGGTTGAGGGATTAGGGCTTAATTAATAGGTTGAGGGTAGAGGGTAGTGGGTTACAGGTAGAGGGTTATAGTTGAGGGATAATATTCAGCTTGTTGAGTGTATAAGATTAAGTGTGTAAGGTAGGGGGATTAGGGTTTAGGATATTGGGTTTAGGGTTTATGATATGGATTAAGAGTATATAAGGCATAGGGTGACTTGGGTTGAGATTGTATGGTTTAGGTTTTAAGTATAGGGTTGAGGCACAATATTAAGGGTTTAGGGTATAAGGGTGAGATTATAGGGTATAGGGATGAGGGTTTATGGGTGTAGGTTTCAGGGTTTAATGTATAGGGTTAAGGATTGAGGGATTAGGGCTTACATATATGGTTAAGGGTATAGGGTAGATGGTTGAGAGTTTATAGTTGAGGGATAATGTTAAAGGTTGAGTTTCTAAGATATAGGGTGTAAGGTTTAAGGTTGAGGGTATAAGGCATATGGATGAGGGTTGAGAGTTTAGGGCATAAGTATAGGGTTGAGGGTATAGGGTTGAGGGTATAGGGTATAGGGTAGAGGTTTGAAGGTTTAGGAATAATGTTCAAGGTTGATTGTCCAAGGTTGAGTGTATAGGGTCTAGGATTTAAGGGTTTAAGGTTTAAGGGTTTAAGGGTATCTAGGGGTTGAGAGTTTAGGTTTAAGGGTTTAAGGTTTGAGGGATTAAGGGTTTAAGAGTTTAGGGTTTAAAGGTTGAGGGATTACAGATTAAGGTATAGTGTCAAGGGTAGAGGGTTTAGGGATGGGGTTTAGGGTTGAAGGTTTAAGGGTTGCGGGTTGAGGCTTTAGGATTGAGGGTTAAGGGATTAGAGTTTAAGGTATAGTGTCGAGCATAGAGGGTTTAGGGATAGGGTTTAGGGTTAAGGGTTAAGGGATTAGGGTTTAAGGTATAGTGTTGAGGGTTGAGGGTTTAGGATTTAAGTTTTAAGGGTTAAGGGTTGAGGCTTTAGGGATAGGGTTTCTACAGTTTAGGGTTAAGTGAGAGACCTAGATGGCTAAGGATGGATGGAGAGGAAGACAAGGAGTGGCTAAGAGACCTAGAGAGGGGAGAGGTAGAGAGGTGAGGGGGAGACAGAGGTGAGAGATAGAGAGGTGAGGGGAGAGAGAATTAAATGAGAGAGTAAAGTTGACAACTTGAGGGAAAGATGGGTAAGGAGGAGGGAGAGAAGTGGAGAGGAAGGGAAATATCTAGAGAGCCTTGAGAGATATACAAGTGAGAGACATACAACCTAGGGAGAGAGGGGTGAGAGAGATAGGGCAAAGATGGAGGTGAGGCAGATAGGGGGAGAGGGGTGGATAAGGGTTTATGGTTTAAGGCTTTAGGGTTTAAGGGTCAAGGTTTTAGGGTTTAAGGGTTGAGGGTTTAAGAGTTGAGGTATTAAGGGTTTAAGGGTTGAGGGATTAAGGTTTAAGGTTGAAAGATTAGGGTTTAAGATATAGTGTTGAGTGTTGAGGGTTTAGGGATAGGGTTTAGGATTTAAGGTTTAAGGGTTTAGGGTTGAGGCTTTAGGGATAGGGTTTAGGGTTTAGAGTTAAGTGAGAGACATAGATGGCTAAGGATGAATGGAGAGGTAGACAAGGAGTGACTGAGAGACCTAGAGAGGGGAGAGGTAAAGAGGTGAGGGGGAGACAGAGGTGAGAGATAGAGAGGTGAGGGGAGAGAGAATAAAATGAGAGAGTGAAGTTGACAACTTGAGGGAAAGATGGGTAAGGAGGAGGGAGAGAGGTGGAGAGGAGAGGAAATATCTAGAGAGCTATGGACCATCACCATGAGACCATATTTTCTTCTCTCTCCCCTCACCTCCCTATCTCTAACCTTTGTCTCCCCCTCACCTCTCTACCTCTCCCCTCTCTAGGTCTCTCAGTCTCTCCTTGTTTGCCTCTCCATCCCTCCTTAGCCATTTAGGTATCTCACTTAATCCTAAACCCTAAACCCTATCCCTAAAGCCTCAAACCTCAACCCTTAAACCTTAAATCCTAAACCCCATCCCTAAATCCTCAACCCTTGAGACTATACCTTAAACCCTAATCCTTCAACCCTAAACCATAATCCCTCAACCCTTCAACCCTTAATACCTCAACCCTTAAACCCTCAACTCTTAAACCCTAACCATTGACCATTAAACCCTAAATCCTTAAATCCTCAACCCTTATCCACCCCTCTCCTCCCTTATCTGCCTCACCCACATCTTTCCCCTATCTCTATCACCCCTCTCTCCCTAGGTTGTAGGTCTCTCACTTGTATATCTCTTAGGGCCCTCCAGATATTTCCCTTCATCTCCACCTATCTCCCTCATCCTTACACATCTTTCCCTCAAGTTGTCAACTTCACTCTCTCATTTTATTCTATCTCTCCCCTCACCTCTCTATCTCTCACCTCTGTCTCCCCCTCACATCTCTACCTCTCCACTCTTTAGGTCTAGATTAGTCACTCCTTATCTGCCTCTCCATCCCTCATTATCCATCGAGGTCTCTCACTTAACCCTAAACCCTATCCCTAAATCCTCAAACCTCAACCCTTAAACCTTAAATCCTAAACCCTATCCCTAAACCCTCAACCTCTATCTCTCACCATGGATCATATCTAGAGATTAAAGGAAATATCTAGAGAGCCATGGACCATCACCATGAGACCGCATTTTCTTCTATCTCTCCCCTCACCTCTCTATCTCTAACCTTTGTCTCCCCCTCACCTCTCTACCTCTCCCCTCTCTAGGTCTCTCAGTCACTTCTTGTCCATTTCTCCATCCCTTCTTACCCATTTAGGTCTCTCACTTAATCCTAAACCCTAAACCCTATCCCTAAAGCCTCAACCCTCAACCCTTAAACCTTAAATCCTAAACCCTATCCCTAAATCCTCAACCCTTGACACTATACCTTAAACCCTAATATTTAGAGATGAAAGGAAATATCTAGAGAGCCATGGACCATCACCATGAGACCACATTTTCTTCTATCTCTCCCCTCATCTCTCTATCTGTAACCTATTTCTCCCCCTCACCTCTCTACCTCTCCCCTCTCTAGGTCTCTTAGTCACTTCTTGTCTGCCTCTCCATCCGTCCTTAGCCATTTAGGTCTCTCACTTAATCCTAAACCCTAAACCCTATCCATAAAGCCTCAACCCTCAACCCTTAAACCTTAAATCCTAAACCCTATCCCTAAACCCTCAATCCTTGACACTATACCTTAAACCCTAATCCTTCAACCCTAAACCATAATCTCTCAACCTTTAAACCATTAATACCTCATCCCTTAAACCCTCAACCCTTATCCACCCCTCTCCTCCCCTATCTGCCTCACCCCCATCTCTCCCCTATCTCTCTCACCCCTCTCTTCCTAGGTTGTAGGTCTCTCACTTGTATATCTCTCAGGGCTCTCTACATATTTCCCTTCATCTCTCCTCTCTCCCTCATCCTTACCCATATTTCTCTCAAGTTGTCAACTTCACTCTCATTTTATTCTATCTCTCCCCTCAACTCTCTATCTCTCACCTCTATCTCCCCCTCACATCTCTACCTCTCCCCTGTCTAGGTCTCTCAGTCACTCCTTGTCTACCTCTCTATCCATCATTAGCCATCTAGGTCTCTTACTTAACCCTAAACCCTAAACCCTATCCCTAAAGTGTTAACCCTCAACCCTTAAACCTTAAATCCTAAACCCTCTAAACTCGACACTATACCTTAAACCCTAATCCCTCAACCCTAAACCCTTAATACCCCAACCCTTAAACCCTAAACCCTTAACCCTTAAACCCTAAACCCTTAAACCCTCAACCCTTATCCATCCCTCTCCTCCCCTATCTGCCTCACCCCCATCTCTCCCCTATCTCTCTCACCCCTCTCTCCCTAGGTTATAGGTCTCTCACTTGTATATCTCTCATGGCTCTCTACATATTTTGGTTCCTCTCCACCTCTCTCCCTCCTCCTTACCCATCATTCCTAGGTCAAGTTGTCAACTTCACTCTCTCATTTTATTATATCTCTCGCCTCACCTCTCTATCTCTCACCTTTGTCTCCCCCTCACCTCTCTACCTCTCCCCTCTCTATGTCTCTCAGTCACACCTTGGCTATCTCTCCATCCATCCTTAGCCATCTAGGTCTCTCACTTAACCCTAAACACTAAACCTTATCCCTAAAGCCTCAATCCTTAGCCCTTAAACCTTAAATCCTAAACCCTGTCCCTAAACCCTCAACCCTTGACATTATACCTTAGACCCTAATCCCTTATCCCTAAACCCTAAACCCTATCCCTAAAGCCTCAACCCTCAACCCTTAAACATTAAAGCCTAAACCCTATCCCTAAACCCTCAACCCTCGATACTATACCTTAAACCCTAATCCCTTATCCCTTATCCCTAAACCCTATCCCTAAAGCCTCAACCCTCAACCCTTAAACCTTAAATTCTAAACCCTATCCCTAATCTCTCAACCCTCGATACTATACCTTAAACCCTAATCCCTTATCCCTAAACCCCAAACCCTATCCCTAAAGCCTTAACCCTCAACCCTTAAACCTAAAATCCTAAACCCTATCCCTAAACCCTCTACCCTCGACACTATAGCTTAAACCCTTAATACCTCAACCCTTAAACCCTCAACCCTTATCCACCCCTCTCCTCCCATATCTGCCTCACCCCCATCTCTCCCCTATCTCTCTCACCCCTCTCTCCCTAGGTTATAGGTCTCTCACTTGTATATCTCTCACGACTCTCTACATATTTCCCTTCCTCTCCACCTCTCTCCCTCCTCCTTAGCCATCTCTCCCTCAAGTTGTCAACTTCACTCTCTTGTTTTATTATATCTTTCCCCTCACCTCTCTATCTCTCACCTTTGTTTCCCCATCACCTATCTTCCTATCCATAAACCCTAAACCCTATCTATAAACCCTCTACCCTCGACATTATACCTCAAACCCTAATCACTTAACCCTCAACCCTAAATCCTCAAGCCTCAATCCTTAAACCTTTAACCCTAAACCCTATCCCTAATCCCCCTACCCTCAACACTATGTCTTAAACCCTAATCCCTCAACCCTTAAACCCTTAATCCCTCAAACTTTAAACCCTAAACTCTCAACCCCTAGATACCCTTAAATGCCATACCCTATACACCTAACCTTGGACACTCAACCTTGAACATTGTCCCTAAACCTTCAAACCTAAACCCTATACCCTCAACCCTATACTTATGCCCTAAACCCTCAACCCTCATCCACATGCCTTATACCCTCAACCTTAAACCCTATATCTTAGACACTCAATCTTGAACATTATCCCTCAACTATAAACTCTCAACCCTCTATCCTATACCCTCAACCATATACTTAAGCCCTAATCCCTCAATCCTCAACCCTATACCTTAAACTCTGAAACCTACACCCACAAACCCTCATCCCTATACCCTATAACCTCACCCTTATACCCTAAACCCTGAATATTGTGCTTCAACCCTATACTTAAAACCTATACCATACACTCTCAACCCAAGTCACTGTTGATAACTGAGAGGGGGGGTGAATCAGTTATCTATATTATTTTAACTTTCTGTTCTTCCTTAACAATTAGTGCAGCATCAAATTAAGTAAGTATGCATAACCATGAAAGCAGAAACAAACTCAATACACATAACACAATGATTTTGACGTGGAAAACCCTGTTAAGAGAAAAACCATGGGGTGATTAACCTAAGATTGTATTCTCTGTTAAAAGAATAAGGTAGTACAAAATGGCACTTGCAAATTAAGGCTTACTGCCCTAGCACACTGCTCACAAAAGGCTCACTGGCTACAAGAGACTCACTGTCTACAAGTCATAAGATAGTAACAAGACACTTGAACTAATGAGAAGCATCCACACATGCTAAAGTTCAGTTCTGGTTAAGCTTAGTACACTGATCTACTACACTTCATTCTTCCTCTTCTTAGGTGCTGTTGTCCTGTCACATACTGGACCTGTATTACTACTTCCACTCTGCTCTTTGCTTTTCTTTGCACTTCACAACACCACACTCACCTTCTCATTGAGATCCATTTGGTATATATATCCGCACAAAGGATTTCAACAACTTTCTAGTCGGCATCCGGAATACTTCACTATTTTCTCAAACTCTGGTCTGTCGGCTGAATCCTTGCTTACCAAGTGATGTGTATCAAGGAGATGCTTGTAGAAGTCATCAATCATGTCAGTCAATCATGAATGATACCTCAGGAAGCTTTATCACCATCAATATCTTATCTGAATTAAGGTTTGATGCTCTGTCGGTCAGTTCTTCCTCAGTCTACTCTGCAAAGTAGGAACCCAATACTTAGGTGCTCATATCTCTTCACTCTTTCTTCACCGAAGGCTCAATCCGTAGAATCTATCAGTCAAGATACTCCTCTTGACTTCCCCAAGTCTGTACTTTACTAAGATACTTCCTCTGAGGGATCCAGACCTGACTGTCGGACCTTACTACATGCTCTGTTCTTGCTTACTAGACCTTAACACTCTTCAATCTGACTTCTGGTATAGGCACACCATGTCCTGCGGATGGGTGGGATGAACTTTGTTGCCATCATTGACAACACTCATGAAGCTACACTGTGTCTCTTGCCAACAATCTCCCCCTTTGGCATTGATGGCAACACTTAGTGAAAAATGACTAAGTGTCACACTACACTCCCCCTTGGCTGATGCTCCGTTCTAATGTACACTTTACCAGAGCTCCCCCTTAGCTAGATTCCACATTTTGCATTGCTCCTCACTCCCCCTTTGACATCAATGGCAAAGGGTAGGGTCCGTACACCAAAATTTTCAAGAAAAACAATCTATACATATCCACATCAGTATATATACAAGTTGTACTTACAAATACTTAAGTATATCTGTAAAAGTATTCTTCAACTGTACAACTTTTCTTGCCCAACTCTGCTTCATCCTATCCAAAATTGAGATGTGACCGCTCAACAGGAATGCAAAAGATTCTGCCTTCTTGAGATCTGTCGGATCACTGGTCTGGGCTGTGGCCTGAGCATTAGTTAGGGCTTCATGCATGGCCTCTAACTTAGGGATAATGATCCCTCTAAGTTCACTTAACCTGTTTATTCTATTTTTCTTCTCCTTCTAAAGCTTCTTCATTTCATTTGTGACTGCAATAGTCTGACACTCTTGATTGATTATGGAAGAGGAGAGAGGATCAAAACTTTGAGATAAACTTAACAGTTTATCCTCTTGCTCTTTTACTTTCTTCTCAATGTCCTTGGTCACTTTGGGCCAGGATAAACAAAATTTATATGTATCTCCGCCATCTTTAAGAGCATTTTCTAAGCTCTTTATTCCAATATCCATAACTCTCCTATCATTAGTTATTAGTCCTTGTACTTCAGAGAATCTCTTTCCCAAAAACTCCTTCCGGACCTTTTCTTCTGCTGACTTCTCTAAGGAGTCAAAATGCGTATGAACAAAATTTACAAGAGACTTTAGATTACTGGATGTGGAGGCCAAAGGATCCTTCTGGAAGGATGGCATGATCTTCTCCAATACACCGGATGCAGTTTCTATGAGCTCACAGTCTTCCATGTGAGACTTCAAAAGTTTTTCTTTTGCTTTTGCTTGAGTAAAGGATGCTAGCTTCATGGTTTGAACCGGGGAGAGGGAATCAAAATTGAATGGACCTTGAAGTAGTTTCGATTCATCAAATTCCATCATCTCTTTGGTCAAGAAATCTTTGACAGTTTCTGCAGTGTCTCTTGCTGGAGACAGAGTCTTCTTTGCTTATGCAGTATCAGAACTGTCTCCTGGGGTCTTCTCTATTTGGTCTTTTGCCTTTTCCTTTACTTTTTCTTCTTGACTGGTTTTCTCCTCTAATCTTTCTTCTTCTTTAGATTCAGAGTCTACAGGGGAAACTGGAGGAGAGATGTTTGCTTCTTTATGGACTTCCTCTTCCGGAGCAGAGGAATTCAGGTCCTTAGTTTTCTCCTCACCTACTTCTTTTGAAATTTCTGCATTTTTCTCTATAGGATCTTCCTTTGATGTACTGAGTCCTTCATCATCCATGACAGAGGGTTCATCACCTAAGTCCTCTATAACAGGAATATTGAATCTTTTTTAGGCATTCCGAAGGATCTCTTTTATTTCTTTTGCCACTTTGTCAGTATCTCCAAGCATAAGCTGATTCATTCTAACTTTGCTCTGGAACTCATCCTTGCAATCTTTGAAGATCATATTCATTTGTTTCTGAGTGATTGAAGGATAGAGCTAAATAGCTATCTGTTCTCAGATCTCAAGGACCTTTGCCTTAGCATTGTTCTTCCTTATTTCTAGTTCCTTTTCTAGGCTCTTAGGAATTAGAGATATGATTTCAATAAATGCCTTATTACAGATATTCAGATACCTGACTGTAGCTTCTTGCAAGATCTTCTGGTCAGCTTCATTATAATCATCATAGAATTCAGTCATTGGTTTTAGGTTCCCATCCACAGTGACTGATTTGACTACATCATCAATGGACAGAGTGGGCCTTTCAACAAACTCTTCTGCCTCTGCTTCACCAAATTTCTTCTTCTTCTTCTTCATTTGCTTGATCTCCTCATCATATTCTATCTCTTCATCATCCTTCTGACTGATATAAGACCTTGTGGCCTTTGTCTTAGTTCTCTTTTCTCCCTTTCTAGATGTCCTGACTTCCCATTTTGATTCTTTCTGGCTCTTAGAGGTGGCAGGTGTAGAGCTCTTAGAGGATCTAGTCTGGGAGGGGGCTTCTACTGGAGCACTTTCTTTTTCTACTTCTTCCTTTTCTTTCTCTACCCTTTCCATCTTCTCTCTGTTTGCATCAAGTGCATCTTTTGAAATTCCATACCTTTTGGCAGCATTCTCTACTTTGTTTCTCACTTTTCTCTTCATCTCTGGTTGTCTAAGCTCCACATGAATCTTTACACTCAGCTCTTCAAAGGTTCCAAACCTTTCTACCTTAGGGTCCTTGGGCTGACTCAAAAGATGTTGAATGTACAACTCTAGGATTTTCTCATCAACCTCATATCCCATTGGCATGATCCATACTATTCTTGGTTCCACTGCCTCCATTAGGCATTGATCAGTATCCACCATGAAGCATATTGTATCTTTGTATTTTTCTACTAGAGATTGGGGGATTCTCTCTCTTGCTTGCATCACACTCTGAAAGTTCTTGAAGTAGCCCCATAGTGTTGTATTATGTGCCTTGGCATCACGTATTCCATGTAAATAATCTCTGATTTGTATGGTGACAGGTCTATCATTTTTCCATATCCAGCCACTAGATCCGGGTAGCTCATTCATGTAATAGAAGAATAGACAGAGTATCAAGCCACCATATTTGAAGGAGTTCTTCTTGTCCTTCTTTATCTTCTGTAGATTCTCCAAAAGTTGATTTAGAAGAAGCTCATAGAGATCATAGTTAGCATTCTTCCTTAACATTTCATAAGCAGTGTAAATTGCTGTTCCGAAAACAAAATTCTCTCTGCTGGAGTGATAAATCTTGTAGCCAATTATCATGGCGGAAAACTTGATGTCCGAATCTATGATATCCTCAATTGTCATTGTTCTTTTGTCAAATTTAGATCCTGTTGCCTCACTCACTGTCTGATTCTTGATGGATTTGAGAGCAGGTAACTCACCGGATGAGTGCAATCCGGTAACTACCTTAATGGCATCCTTGGTTATCTTGAATGGCCTCATCAACCACATAAAGTTATCATGCATTCTACTTAGAATATACCGGACCCATTCATCTTCTACAAAATAGGGGAAATGAATGCACTATCCAAAATGCTTGTCCCGGATGGCTTTGAACTGAGGTTTGAGTTCAAAGGAATCATCTATTAATTGTTTGTGATAGATATCCATTAGTTTGGAGTCCCAAAATTCCTCAATGTTTGCATGAATATATGCCCGAACATCTTCTACATGCAAAACCCCATGTAGAATGTTTGAAAAGGTGCCTAGGGGATCAACTTCTAGGGATTTGTATGGATGTTTCTTGAATTTAGGGCACAGTCTATCAGTGATCTTTACAACATTTGTAGTAGCCATCTTTCAAAAGATTCAGAGAGAGATTTCAAGAATGGAGAATACCTCTTACGCTTTTAGGGTTCACGAATTGAGCCGAAAAGATTGCCGGTTGACTTGAATTCTGTGGTTGATCCTTGAGAGAGATGAAGAAAACTTGTTTGCAGAGCTCTTCTTATCTCTTTCACTAATGCAAATGTGCAAATGACAAGCAAACGAACCCTTTTATCTCTGAGAAAACCCTAATTTCATTTTGTAATAAATGCACAACTTAAGTTATTCCGGTTGCCTTATCATGAGAGAGATTTTTCCAGATCACTGAGATGTACTTAGAGCTGATCTTAGTGATTAATTTTAGTGTCTCTGCTTTCCTCAAATCATTCCCTTTATCCACAGATCAAGATGTTTTAGTTTGGAATAACACCGGATCAAACTGTGAGAATCCTACTTCTTACCGGATGACTATTAAACCGGATCAATCTTAGATGATTAACCTCTTTAAATCCCTTGCAGATCTTTCATATCTTTCCCAAGGGTTATTTAGATGTTTCTCTGAGAACCCTTTTAATCTGCAACCATCAATGTGCCAATTTCAGGCACCAATTGACTGGCTGGGGGAAATTGTTATCTTTTGTGACTCCCCTTGAGCTAGATCTCATCTATTTAGTTTCCAGAAGGAATATCAGCACTAGATTCTGGTGCGGATCCATCCTCAACATTTTCTGTACTCCTCTTCACCCAAATCTTGTTCATCTCCCTTTGAATTTCATTTGCATTCACTTTTCCTTTTCCTTTGTCTTGGTTTTGATTATGATGTACCGGACCCTTTTTGTCCTTATTCTTACTTCTATAGAATTTGGCAATATGACCAAATTTATTGCAATTGTAGCAAACAACATTTCTTTGCATTTTTGACTGATATCCTCTTGATCTGCACTGATTAGACATATGTCCTATTCTATTGCATGTAAAGCATCTATCATTGAATGAATTATTCATTTGCATATTTCTACACTCATGAGATTTGTGACCATACCTTTTGCAATTAAAACACTGTCTGGAGAAGGATGAATTAGTCTGATTCATTCTTCTTCTGTATTGATTTGCTTTATGACCAAAGTTATTGCCATTATGGCAGTATCCATTAAAGGATGGATATCTTTGAGCATTTGGTTGTCTTACCAGAGGTCTTCTAGGCCTGTTCCTTGGATTTCCTGATCCAGAGTTCTTTTGACTTGATCCAGAGCTTTCACCTTTCTCATACCCCAAGCCTTGCTTGTCATCTACTCTCTTTTGACTTTCAAGAACTTCAAGCTGAGCAGAGCTTATTGTGAATTTCTGTTTGTATTCATTTGCTGTTGGGAGATCCCTTTTTAAAGTAACAATCTAATTTTCAAGTTGTTCTTCATTATCTCTAGCTTCTTCAAGATCAGATTCCAAATGCCTGATTATTCTATCCATTTTGTGGCAATCTTCTGACTTTTCTTTGAGAGATTGTTTTAAACTATCTTTAGTCTTTTTTTCTCTTCAATTTCTTAAGTGAATTTCATAACACCTGATTCCATTTCTTGTCTTACCATAATGACCTCTTTTGATAGCTTCTCACATAATTTGTTCTTTTCATTTAGACCTTCATCAGTAGCATTGGCTTCACTTTGACTTGCTAACTGTTGAAGTAGTTCCTTTCTCTTTTTCATAGAGGTACTCAGTTTCTCTTTTAGTTCATTTATGAAATCATTAGCTTGTTTGAGTCTTTCCTTCAATTCATTGACTTCAGAGTGAGATTGCTCAAAATCATCTAGAGCAGACTGAAGTTGTTCCCTCATACCATACATATTGAGATTCCCAGATCTTCCTCAAGTTGTTAGACTCTGTTAGGAGGAACTTGGCTCTAATACCAATTGTTGATAACTAAGAGGGGGGTGAATCAGTTATCTAGATTATTTTAACTTTCTGTTTTTCCTTAACAATTAGTGCAGCATCAAATTAAGTAAGCATGCATAACCATGAAAGCAGAAACAAACTCAATACACATAACACAATGATTTTGATGTGGAAAACCCTGTTAAGGGAAAAACCACGGGGTGATTAACCTAAGATTATATTCTCTGTTAAAATAATAAGGTAGTACAAAATGGCACTTGCCAATTAGGGCTTACTGCCCTAGCACACTGCTCACAAGAGGCTCACTGCCTACAAGAGACTCACTGTCTACAAGTCATAAGAGAGTAACAAGACACTTGAACTGATGAGAAGCATCCACACATGCTAAAGTTCAATTCTGGTTAAGCTCAGTACACTGATCTACTGCACTTCATTCTTCCTCTTCTTAGGTGCTACTGTCCTGTCACATACCGGACCTATATTATTACTTCCACTCGGCTCTCTTCTTTTCTTCACACTTCACAACACCACACTCACCTTCTCATTGAGATCCACCTGGTATATATATCCATTCAAAGGATTTCAACAACTTTGTAGTCGGCATCTGGAATACTTCACTATTTTCTCAAACTCTGGTCTGTCAGCTGAATCCTTGCTTACCAAGTGATGCGTATCAAGGAGATGCTTGTAGAAGTCATCAATCATGTTAGCCAATCATGAATGATACCTCAGGAAGCTTGATCACCATCAATATCTTATCTGAATTAAGGTCTGATGCTCTGCCGATCAGTTCTTCCTCAGTCTACTCTGCCAAATAGGAACCCAATACTTAGGTGCTCATATCTCTTCACTCTTTCTTCACCAGAGAGGCTCAATCCCTGGACTCTATCAGTCAAGATACTCCTCTTGACTTCCCCAAGTCTGCACTTTACTGAGATACTTCCTCTGAGGGATTGAAACCTGACTGTCAGACCTTGCTACATACTTTGTTCTTGCTTATCGGACCTCAACACTCTTCAGTCTGACTTTCGGTATAGGCACACCATGTCCTGCGAATGGGTGGGATGAACTTTGTTGCCATCAATGACAACACTCATGAAGCTACATTGTGTCTCTTGCCAATAGTCACCCTATGCCTTATATACCATCAATCTATATCATAAACCCTAAACCCAATATCCGAAACCCTAATCCCCATACCTTACACAATTAATCTTATACACTCAACAAGCTGAATATTATCCCTCAACCGTAACCCTCAACCCTCAACCCTCAACTCTCTACCCTATACCCTCTACCCTCAACCTATTACTTAATCCCTAATCCCTCAACCCTCAACCCTATACCTTAAAACCTAAACCCAAAAACCTCAACCCTCAACCCTAAAAACTCTACGGGTTCAGGTCCTTATATACCCTAAACCCAAAACCCTTACATACATACATACATACAAGCATACATACATACATACATACATACATATAGGCATACACACATACATGCATATGTATACATACATACACACATACATACAAACATGCATGCATGTATACATACATACAAGCATGCATACATACATACAACCATACATACATACAAGCATACATATATACATACAAGCATATAGGTATACATACATACATACATACATACAAGCATACATACATACATATAATCATAAATACATACATACTTAATAACCTTGAACATAAAACATTCCAAGGGAGACATAACACGAGCACATTATAATGCACTTGCGTTATGTCAAACTTGACAAACATTGGACAAACTTTTGTAAAAAGCGAAAAAAGTGCAAAATGAAACATAACACGAGTGCATTATAACGCACTCGCGTTATATTTTCTTTGGGAATCCCAAGCCTTAGCCTTGGGATTTGCTTTGGATTTCCAACCAAAAGGCTTGGAGTGCCTTCCCAACATCCAAAGACGTGTTTTTGCATATTCTACAGGATTTCACATAATTTTGTTCGGGCTAACCCTCAGATTTGCACGTGTTTCAAGGTCAAACAAATCGAACACCTGGGTAATGTTAGGATTCATGTTAGCTATTTAACAATGTAATTTTTTTCACATTTTGACAATGTTAAGCCTTTCATCTTTAATTTCTTTTGGTTTTGTGTCCATTTTTGGGCAAAAACCAGTGTTTGGTCTTTTTTCATTGTAAATTAACCGTTCATAGAAATTTCAAAAAAATTACATTTTTATAAACTAGACTCCATTCTACACATATTAAAAAAAATAATAATAATTTTCAATTAGTTTTCAAAATTTACAGGGATAGCACGGCCAAAATTATGTTTTTTAGGATGTGTCCACCTTGAAAATTAGTAAAAAATTAAATATTCATTAAAAAATTATCAGAAAAATTCGGCATAAACTACATGCTGTTAGCTAATTTCACACTGAAGTGATTTTAAAAATACCAAAAAAAGGTAAACCTTTTGAGGGAGCCACAAAACACGCTATGTTATGTTTTTTTGATAGAAACAACACCAATTTCTGTGGCTTCCTTTTTTGAACCCCTTAATCTATACAATTTTTTAAAAAAATTAGAAGTTTAGAAAGTAGACTCGGAGCACTATGAACATTGTTTTTGTTGCATCTTCAAATTTTGAGTGTAACTATGCTCAATTTCTCATCCAAGGTGTGTATTTCCTGATTTCAGAAAAAAAAAAAAAAAGGTGGCCACTTAAGACCCCTTTTTGTCCCTCCATCTTCTTGCACTTACCCTCTTGCAATATAAGTATGAATTTTTATTTCTATATTTTATTCCATAATTAATTTCTTCCATTACTAATAGCCTATCAACAAATCTATTGTGTGAAAACTCCATGCAACTGCTAGTTTTAACTAATATAATGGACCTTACATTGTTTGCATAAGCCCTTGAATCACTTTTTATGGTTGATTCCTTTATTTTTCATGGTTTGTTCCTTTATTTTTCATGGTTTGAATTAATCTACACGTTGTTACTAACACTCTTTAAGAGCCTTTTGACTACTACTTTTGACAAATCTTGGTTGACCTCTTTATCTAGCGCATGCCTATATATGTATTTCATACCTTTCCGATTAAAGAACACTGGCCCTTATCAGGCACACACCTAGAACAAAGTGATTTTGACTTCAAATTGAATGCTAGATTATTATTTTTTTTCTTATGAAGTGCATGTTGAATAGCGTTATTTGAAAATTTAATTTTGTTGACCTTACATCCTTCACATACGCATGTCCCTAATAATATGATTTCAATCCTTGATTTGAAATGTCTTGTTTTCTGAGAGTGGTGTGCAACTATACAAGCAAATTTGACTTTAACTTTGAGAGCATTTTTCCTTTGTTCATCACACACTTGTATATGAAATATGAACTTGAAAATGTTAACACTATTTTGCCTTGTCAAGTGTGCCCCTAATAGTGCAATTTTGATCTAGAGCTTTGAACTTGCAATCTAACTTTACAAAGGTGTGCCCTTGACAATGTAAAGTTGTTATTTGATTAAAATGTCCATTTTTCTTTACAAAGATGTGCACCTAACAATTCAATGTTGGGCTTTATTTTGGAACTTGATTTTCACTCACATAGGTGTACACCGCACAATGGAAATGTAGATTTTGCAAAGAGAGCTTGTTCTTCCCTTCTAGACGCACCCCTCATGGTGCAATCTATGGAAATTTATCATTTATTAAAGTCTCCATTCATACGTGTGCCCTTGGATAAGTGTTTCACGACTTTTCAAAAAGAGGAATATTTTTTACAATTCATAGGTGTTCACCTGATAAGGGAATAACAACCCTTAACCTCAAAACTTGCCTTCTCCTTCATATGGTTTCGTTTCATTCTTTGAAATAATGTGATTTTGAAAATATTGATCACTAATTCTACAAAGATATATTTAAGAAAGGACACGAAGCACATAGTCGATAGTCCATATAAATTGGGCAAATAGTCCATACTTATGATTGAGTTTCCAACTTTCCTAGGTCATTTATATTTGGTAGGGGTTGTTTGAATTTCTCAACATAAAAAAAAAATTCCTAGAGCTTAGAATGAAATACACCATCTGAAATAAATATTGTCAACGTTATAGGACATTGTTACCAATTGTGTGTCTTTTGGCTTCAGATAATATCCTCATTTAAACCTTCTCTCCTATCTTTGTTTCATGCTCTACTTGAAATTTCAATATAAGTAAGATATTATAATCATAGTTGATGGATTTTTTTGATAATTCTTACTAACTAAATTGTCGACCTATTTAATGAAACTACCAATAGTTTTAAGTATTTTATCATCCTTAATACAAGAATGCCAACCATAACTGCCTCAAGTCAACATCACAGTTGCATTCATTATAAGTTTTGTTGGTAATGAACACATCCAGACCTAATCGATGTCGATAGTGTGTAATGTACCCTATTTGGTTAGAAAAGGAAAAATATATAGTAATTTAACCTACTTGTTTTAAAGAGGAAACAAATACATATTCTTCATATCCACCAAAAAGGGTTATTTGTGCATGCATCTTAACATTTTTATTTACTTTGTATCCTTTAAGCTGATTGGTTATAAAAGCACCTACTTGTAATGGGTGGTTGTCACCCTTATACACTGTCTGAGGAGCAAGCCTGGAAAGGATAGCTCATCCATTGGTTTAATTTTTTATAGATCATTACTATATGTTTAATAACTATTTATTTTCCTTGTAGAAACATGGAAGATTATACATACTTATACTTGTGAAAATCCCATATAAAATCCTTGATAAGATTGTTAGATCATTTTTAAGTATTATCATAGCATATTATATGTTGACTGACTTATTTAATTATGGACTTTTATTATTTTTACACCAAAAATAAATTTGATTGATTGATTATTATCTAACTATGTTGGTAATCTTATTGATATGACATATACCTTATCTATGCTTTAAAATATGGTGTAGCTACTATCAAATGGATGGAGTAATATTTAAACAACTATATTCTATAGCTCCTTAATCAAAAGTTGACTAAAAAAGTCACTACAAAAGAATCAATATGCTTAGGAGATTACTAGAAATATTTTTACTTTTGGGTTATATTACAAGTCCCACTTTATTATATAATAAAGTTATTTTCTATTACTCAAGACTCATATTTCTGGAAATAAAACACATTTGAAGTTCATAGGCATTGACTTCAAAGAAAGTCCTTCCATCCTAATATTATTCTTCAGTTCTGTAAGACTGATTATCAAATGGCAGATATACTATATGTTAAGAAAATATGGGATAGGCTCCCAATATACATAAAAATATATATATATGCATTAAAGCATTAAACCTATGTTCAATACCAAATTCAAATCAATGCTTGGCCATTGAGGGGGAGTGTGCATGCCAATAACACCTCTAGATGTAAGACCTTCGGCATTTTAACGCCTCGGGATGTAAGGAGTTGTCATTGAGGGGGAAAGAGTATGTCTAACAATGGACGCTCTATGTAGGACCTAAAGGTAGAAAGTAAGACCTCTAGGCATTATATATAGTTATCTCCTTGCATTTTATGTAAACTCTATGGGCATATATTAAAAATTCTTCTCTAAAATCTTCCACTTGTTTTAAAGCATTGTATTATGTAATACCTATGGGCAATATGTAATGAACATTGTAAGACCTTGCATCATTTTTTAAAACACGAGATTATAAATTGTGACAAGATGACTTTCATGTAGTATAGAATACATGCTCTTCATTTTGACATATATTTGTGTCCCTGTTTATCACTGTCAAAGAAGACCTACATTACAGGGGTACTTCATTTTTTCTTTTATAGAAATTGACATGTGATGCCCCTTATTAACATTAAGGGGGAGTGTTAGAACATAATGTTATTAGGGGTTAGACCCTTATAACATTTATATATTGTTCTAATATAAGGCTATAAAACCTATGTTATAAAGCATCTACCATTTAATAATTAATAATCTAATAACTATTAGATTATTAATTATTTACAAGTGGTTGCTTTGAATGGGTGTGACTAATACCCCTTTAGGTATTTTGTCACCCATTCTCCTTTATTTAAGGAGGTTCTCTCATTTGTGAGGAGGTCAATTTGGAGTTTTATAGTGAATTATATCACTATGCACATGAGGTATTATTGACCATGTGGAAGTATGTAGAGGAGTATATCCCCAGACTCAGTCTACTCTTTAATAAACTATATTTGGTAAGTGTTTTAATAAAATGATGATTTATGGGGTTTTTTACCTGAAAGGGTTTTCCCCATGTATATCTTGTGTAATGTGTTAAATCTATGCTTGTATAATGCTCATTCTATTTATTTTATATTTTGATTATAAGGATTAGTATCCTAAGATCCTAATTTCTAACAGGAGGTCCGTAATTCAAACTCTAGCAAGTAACTCATGTAGTTGTGATGTTACAATGTATTGAGCATGAGGATTATTTGAAATGTGGACTGGTGTGACTTGAAACAATATATAATTGATAATGGTATGTGTATAATAGGTAATGACTTTGTCATGTCCCATGAAATGTTCCATATTTTTACAATGTTGGCCAACTAAGATATGATAAGAAGCAAATACCATTCCTGAAGCAAGTGATCAAGTGATACGAGGCGATTCTAATATAAAATACTCATGTTTGAAATGAGTAAAGGAGGCCCAATTAAACAAGGAAATAGTAGCGATGAATATTAATGAGATTTATATTAAAGACAAAATGGCTGACTTCCTTTCGATGTCTTTGGTGAAATCTTTAAACAAACCAAAACAAACATTGGTGGCTGACTCTCTTTTAAAAGAGTGCTGGTGAATAAGACAAAAATATATTATTTAAAGATAAAGAAAAGGTGCAAATATCATGTGAAAAGGTATGCGGTTTATGAGGAGTAATTAATCTTTAATGAGCAGCAATCAACATTTGTGTCCATTCATTATGAATAAGTGTATTCATTGTAAAGTGATATGTCTCTAGTCTAATTAGACCCTTTTAGGAGATATAAAGAGGGAAAGAAGGAGTGGTTACAAAGGAAGGAATTCAAGGAATATATTGTTGCTAGTATGAGTCTAACTGGTGTTGTCATTGATGTCAACATACTCTTGTTGCATTGATGATAAGGATTGGATGAGCTGTATGCTGAGGATATTGAGAAAATTAGTCCTATCAGGAGCAAAGAAGAACAATGAAGACAGTGAGGTAAAGATCCCAGGTAAGATGAAGATCAGAGGATGTGCATCAAAGGGTTTGTAGATATGTGTCTTAAGATCATCCTGTAAAGATTTTAGAGGTCTGCACGAAGATATGAAGAAGTTATGGCCACTTAAGTAAAACTAGTTCTGGCAGATGTTCAGAAGTGATAGAGTGACACAGATAGGTCCGGTGAGATCTGGAAATGCAGTATCTTGTTCTGCGGATTTGGTGGAGTGTTTAGGAAGTCAATGTGAAATAACAACTCAATTGGTTCATGGTCTGGAGGTTTGCAAGCATCTATTCCAATATGGCAATGATGATAGACTGTGTTCTTGAGGTTCTGGATGGAGAGAATGATTTCAGTAAGCAGAAGTAGTGTGGATGTTCCTAGTGATTTAGGCAAGTTTGTGGAGGTCTTTGGATTATGTCTAGTTCGTGTTGGTGGTCCGTATTGAAGATTAAGCTTGTAATTAAAGAATTACTTCCGGATGATGATGTTCTTCCTAAGTCTGGTCGATCGAATGAGTTACACATCTTGTGGATGATCTTGGAGATGTTCTGTGAAGAATGACATGTTCCTAAGGAAGATTGAAGTCTCAGATCTATGTGGCCGATAGTGTGTTGATCTGCGTGAAGTCTTTTTGTAATTAGTCATGTTGTATTTATGTATTTGCTCTGTAATGTATGCCAACTGGGATGATTATCTCTAAGTCGATGTCTTGTATAAATAAGGAGTTGTAAAGTCATTTCAAAGGTATCTTGTGGAGATGGTAGAGAGGAGCAGAGTGAAAGGCAAAGCAGAAGTGTTGGGCTTAAATGAAACTGACTCAAGCATGGTGAAGATGCTATTCTTCAGTTCAAGTATGTAATACTTATTATTCTGTAGACAGTGTGTCTCCTGTAGGCAGTGGGCCTCTTGTGAGCAGTGTGCTTGGGCAGTGAGCCCTAATTGGCATGTGCCATTTTGTTCTTCCTATTCTTTTAACAGAGTTGGGTTAGTCACCCCATGGTTTTTCCCTTAACCGGGTTTTCCACATCAAAAATCTTGGTGTCAAATGTGTTAATGTGTTTCTGCTCTTGAATTGTTGCATTATGTTTCCATGATTGATTTATTATTATGCTACTGACTTAAGAAAAGGATTTAAGTGATTAATTGGAAGAAAGTGTTGGACAACTGATTCACCCCCCCTCTTAGTTGTCTATCCTAAATCTAACAATTGGTATCAGAGCCAAGTTCCTCTAAAAGAGATTAACCACTTGAAGAGATCCAGGATGTCGTCCTACAAGAAGGATAGTCTGAGGTTTGATGGAACTAATTTCACTCTTTGGAAAAGTCACATGGAATGTCACTTGCAATGTATGGGAATGCAATATTGGATCATGGCTTCAAAGAAGTATGTTCCTCCATAGAATGGTCCAAGTATCGTAGATGAAATCAGAGATGCTGAAAATAATCTACAGACAAAAGAAGCTCTTCTAAGTGCCTTATCTAATTTAGAGCTAACAAATGTTATTGATCTAAAAACTGCATATGAGATTTGGCAAAAACTGGAACTTCTGCATGAAGCAGACAAGTATGTTAAATGTGCCAAGCTACAAAGTCTAAAAGGAAAATTTAAAAACTTGAAGATGAGAGAAGATGAAAATATCACTACATTTATGCCAAGTGTAAATGAGCTTGTTTGTGGCATTGGATGTGCTAGTGGAATCTTGGATGAAGATGAGATTGTTGGCAAAGTTCTCAGATCCCTTCCTAATTCTTACAAATACAAGGTTGCTGCTATTGAAGAATTCAGATCCTATTCAGGTATCACAAGAGATCAATTGGTTGGTAAATTGGCTACATTTGAATTGATTGAGTTTGGAGATGCACCCCCAAGACTGAATCTGCATTCAAAGCTAGTGCCTTTGTAAAAGGAAAACAAAAGGTTGATCCGGGAGAGAACTCTTCAAAGAAACTATCATGGTATGAAAAAGAAAGAAAAGACCTAGAAGAAGATGAAGCAAAAGCTGCTCAACTTGAAGCCCTTATTGCAAAAAGACTGCCAAGAGGATCCAATAAGTATGAGGGGAAATTGCCTTTTAAATGTTTTAACTGCAATAAGATTGGTCATTTTGCCTCAAGGTGTCTGGAAATATTTTCAAGGCCAAATCTTAACAGATCAAGGTTCCAAAAGAAATGTTACTATGTTCGTGAAGATGATGATGATGAAGGAGTAACAGATGATGAATCAGAGATAGGAAACAAATCCGGAAGTGACTGGGTGTTTATTGCCATCAAGGAAGAAGATCTAATGCCCTCTGAATCTCTCAATCATAAAATCATAGAAAGAGCTCTTGCTGCCCAAGTTAAAGAAAAGGATGATTGGGTCATTGATAGTGGATGCTCCCACCATATGACAGGTGACAAAAATAAGTTCATAGATTTGGAAAGGTATGAAGGAGTGGTAAATTTTGGTGATAATTCTGCTGGCAGAATCAGAGGTAGAGGAACCATTTCTTTTGATGGAAAGAACAAAACCAGTAATGTACTATATGTTGAAGGTCTGAAGCACAATCTTCTCAGTGTTGGACAGTTGGTGGACAAAGGCTATGATCTCTGATTCAAAAACAGAAAATGCAAGATCTTTGAAAGTTCTGGAATAGAGATTGCATCCGGTACTCAAACAAAAGGTAATATCTTCCACTTGGTTGGTACTAGTAAAAGTTGTTTATTTGTTAAAATTGATCAAATTTGGTTGTGGCATAGAAGAATGTGTCATGTGAATTTTGATAATATCGTCAAGATAAGCAACACCTAGGTTGTGAGAGATCTTCCAAGACTGGTGAAACCTACTAATAGTTTGTGCAAAGAATGTCAGTTGGGTAAGCAGAGCAGAGTCACATTCAAAAGTAAGGAACAGTCTTCTACCGGATTATTGGACTTAGTTCATACTGATTTATGTGGTCCAATAAGAATCAGGAGTGTGCAAGGTGATAGATACTTCATGCTATTAATTGATGACTACTCCCAGATGATGTGGGTGACTTTTCTGAAAGAGAAATCAGAGGCTCTTGAGAAATTCAAAATATTCAAGGCTATGGTAGAGAATGAAACTGGATTGAACATAAAATGTCTGAGGTCTTATAGAGGTGGAGAATTCACATCCGGTGAGTTCATAGAATTCTGTGAGAAACATGGAATAAAAAGACAGATGTCTGCTCCAAGGACTCCACAGCAAAATGGAGTAGCGAAGAGAAAGAACCAGACCATCCAGGAAGCATCTAGAACCAATGATGCAAGAGAATGTTCCTCAGATCTACTGGAGAGAAGCTATAAGCACTACAGTCTATACTTTTAATCGAGTACAAATCAGAAGCAATACTAGTAAGACTCTTTATGAACTCTGGTTTGGCATCACTCCCACTGTGAGGTGTTTCAGAGTTTTTGGTAGCAAATGTTACATTAAAAGAGATGAAGATCTAGGCAAATTTGATGCTAGAAGTGATGAAGGAATTTTCTTGGGCTATTCTACTCAAAAAAAAGCATACCAGTGTTATAACAAGAGATTGAGAAAGATTATAGAAAGTATAAATGTGAAGGTTGATGAAGGTATTGAAAAACCCTCAAGGTTTTATGAATATGATGAAGATGATCAGAATAATATTTTGATCCAAGAAGTCCAAGCCCCTTCTGAAATTCAGATTCAGACTGATTTGGTGAATCAAGAAGAAGAGATTAGTTTGAATGAACTTGCTCAAGAAATAGAAGTGCAAGAAAGTCTCAAAATTCCCAGGTATGTAAGACTGAATCACTCTAAAGATTAGATCATAGGTGATAAAAGCAAATGTGTTCAAACAAGAAGAAAGATTGCTCAAGACTTAGAAGAGTATTGTCTGATTTCAAAGATTGAACCAAAGTCAGTAAATGAAGCATGCAATGATGAAAGCTAGACTAAAGCAATGGAGGAAGAGCTGATGCAAATTGAGAAAAATCACACTTGGGATCTTGTTCCCAAACCTAGAAACAAGAATGTAATTGAAACCAAATGGGTATTCTAAAATAAACTGAATGAAGATGGTGAAGTAGTCAGAAACAAAGCCAAATTGGTCTGCAAGGGTTACTCTCAAGTAGAAGCAGTTGATTTTGAAGAAACTTTTGCTCTGGTAGCAAGAATTGAAGCAGTCAGGTTATTTCTTGCCTTTTCTGCCTTCAAGGACTTCAAAGTATATTAGATGGATGTTAAGTCTGCCTTCCTGAATGGTGACTTGGAAGAAGAAGTTTACATTGAGCAACCGGATAGATTTCATTTGTCTGATCATGGTGATATGGTCTGCAAGTTGAAGAAAGCACTGTATGGACTCAAGCAAGCCCCAAGAGCCTGGTATGAAAGATTGGATAAGCATCTTTTGAAGATTGGTTTCAACAAAGGTACTTCTGACAGTAATTTGTACTTCAAAATTGATCATGAAAATATCATGATTGTTGAAGTGTTTGTTGATGATATCATTTTTGGAGGAAGAGATAGTATGTGCAAAACTTTTACAAATCAAATGAAAAGTGAATTTGAAATGTCCATGTTTGGGGAAATGAATTTCTTCTTGGGTCTGCAAATCATGCAAACAAAGAAAGGAATCTTCATTTCTCAAACTAAATATGTGAAAGAATTGTTGAAGAAATTTGGGATGGAAGACTCAAAACCAATGAGTACTCCCATGACAACCAGATGTAAATTGAGCAAAGATGATGACTCTCCTAAGGCTGATCAGAAAAAGTACAGGTCAATCATTGGAGGATTATTATTTTTCACTCAAACTAAACGTAACATTATGAATGTTGTTGGTCTTGTTGCTAGATTCCAAGTTGATCCTAGAGAATCTCATGTCATGGCAATCAAGAGGATTTTTAGATATCTAAAAGGGACAGTTGAGTATGGATTGTGGTATCCTAAAGATCATGATTTTTCTCTTCATGCATATATAGATGCGGATTGGGTAGGAGATGTGGATGACTGGAATAGTACCAGTGGTGGAGCATTCTTTTTGTGGAACAGATTGGTTTCTTGGTTGAGCAAGAAACAAGAGGCAATATCTCTGTCCATTACAGAAGTAGAATATATTGCAGCAGTAGGTAGTTGCACTCAAGTATTGTGGATGAAGCAAATGTTAAGAGATATCAGAGTGGAGTATGAAGAACCTATCATAATCTTCTGTGATAATTCAAGTGCAATTAACATATCAAAAAATTCGGTGTTGCATTCAAAGACTAAACATATATCCATCAAGTTTCACTTTTTGAGAGAGCAAGTGAACAAAAATGAAGTCAGATTGGATTTTGTGCCTTCCAAGGATCAGATTGTAGATATTTTTACTAAACCTCTACCTAAGGACTCTTTTGAGTATCTTAGGGAGAAGTTAGGGATTATTACCCCTCCAGTTCTAAATTAAGGTGCACTGATGTGCATCAGTCTGGTGGATCTCACAGTCATATCTTGTGGTCTAGATTGATGATGGGAAGTTGCTACTCAGGGGGAGTAGCTGATATGATTCTGAAGTGATGCAAGTATATGCCATTTACCATTGATGTCAAAGGGGGAGAGGAGAAATGTGAAAAACAAGTAGTTTCTGATCAAAGGGGGAGCAGTAAAGGAAGGGAAGACATGTGAATGGTTGTTGTTGATAGGGGAAGTTATGTCAGTGAGGAGAAGTTCTTGTCTTGATGGTTAAAACAGTTTCTCACATCATATGTTGCCATCAATGATAAAGGGGGAGATTTTTGCAAGTATGGGCCTAACTGGTGTTGTCATTGATGTCAACATACTCCTGTTCCATTGATGATAAGGATTGGATGAGCTGTATATTGAGAAAATTAGTCCTATCAGGAACAGAGAAGAACAGGGAAGACAATGAGGTAAAGATCCCAGCTAAGATGAAGATTAGAGGATACGCATCAAAGGGTTTGTAGATATGTGTCTTAAGATGATCCTATAAAGATTTTTGAGGTCCACACAAAGATCTGAAAAAGTTATGGCCACTTAAGTAAAACTAGTTCTAGCAGATGTTCAGAAGTGACAAAGTGACACAGATAGGTCCAGTGAGATCCGGAAATGCAATATCTTGTTCTACAGATTTGGTGGAGTGTTTAGGAAGTCAATGTGAAATGAAAAATCAATTGGTTCATGGTCTGGAGGTTCGGAAGCATCTATTCCAATATGATAGTGATGACAAACTATGTTCTTGAGGTTCCAGATGAAGGAGAGAATGATTTCAGTAAGCAGAAGTAGTGTGGATGTTCCTGGTGATTCAGGCAAGTTTGTGGAGGTCTTTAGATTATGTCTAGTTCATGTTGGTGGTCCGCATTGAAGAATTACTTCTGGATGATGATGTTCTTCCTAAGTTTGGCCGACAGGATGAGTTACACATCTTGCAGATGATCTTGGAGATGTTCTATGAAGAATGGCATGTTCCTAAGGAAGATTGAAGTCTCAGATCTGTATGGCTAATAGTGTGTTAATCTGTGTGAAGTCTTTTTGTAATTAGTCATGTTGTATTTATGTATTTGCTCTGTAATGTATGCTGACCTTGATGATTATCCCTAAGTTGATGTCTTGTATAAATAAGGAGTTGTAAAGTCATTTCAAAGGTATCTTGTGGAGATGAAAGTGTGGTAGAGAGGAGTAGAGCAAAAGGCAGAGTAGAAGTGTTGGGCTTAAATGGAACTGACTCAAGCATGGTGAAGATGCTATTCTTCAGTTCAAGTATGTAATACTTATTATTCTGTAGACAGTGTGTCTCCTATAGGCAGTGGGCCTCTTGTGAGAAGTGTGCTTGGGCAGTAAGCCCTAATTGGCATGTGCCATTTTGTTCTTCCTATTCTTTTAATAGAGAATACAATCTTGGGTTAATCACCCTGTGGTTTTTTCCTTAACCAGGTTTTCCACGTCAAAAATCTTGGTGTCATATGTGTTAATGTGTTTCTGCTCTTGAATTGTTGCATTATGTTTCCATGATTGATTTATTATTATGTTGATGACTTAAGAAAAGGATTTAAGTGATTAATTGGAAGAAAGTGTTGGACAACTAATTCACCCCCCCTCTTAGTTGTCTATCCTAAATCTAACATATATTTTTAAGTTTAAAAGAGCAGATCAACCAGCAAGAAAATATATAAGAATAAATAAAGAAAGATATAAAGGTCTACAACAGTAATTGATAACAACAGAGAAGTATTTATTACAGTCATTCCATCATACTATAATTATATCATCCTCTCATTCTATTGATCTATTATTCTATCCTCCTACTCTTTTATCATTGTATCATTCTATTCTTATATCATTCTTTCATTCTATTCTTCTATCATTATATCATATCTATTTTATCATTCTATCATTCTATTATCCCATCATTCTATTATTATATCATCATTCGATTATTCTATCCTTCTATTATTATAGCATTCTATATTATTCTATTATTGAATCAATCAAATCAACTTATTTACGCTCAGAAGATAAGAGCAGAATCAACAGTTGATACATTTACTTTAGGGAATATAACAGTCTTATGTTTTAATAAATATTGTGGTTGTAATGTCAGAAAATGTCCCCTTGGGGGCTTTTCCCTCATAAAGTTTAGGTCCGGGGTCTTTTGCATGCATTTAGGACATCTTAGTTCATATTTTGGCATCCCGATGGAATGAGACCTAGGTTTCATAGAAAAGTAGACCTAGGAGGACCCCTTGAGCTATACCCTGCCCAAAATAGGGGGGAGGACATGGGCACCCATGCCCTAGTCCTACTCTATTTTGGGGCAGCCCCAATTTTTGGGTGTCAGTTTATGACCGTTACTTGGGTCCTTTGCTGACACAGTAAGTTTGTATTATGAAAATCTTAGCAGTTTTAGATGCATATAAAAGCATGCTTAGCCATTCATTTGTAGAATAGCTCTCAATTATATGGCAATTGTGATGTTCAAGTGTTCTCAAGGTGATTCAAGGCTTTCATTATGTTGCAAGAGCAAACTTGTGTGTTTTGTGTGTTGATATTTGCAGATTTGAGCATCAATTTCCTCATGGAATGAAGAGCATCTTCCTCTCATGAGAGCTTCACTACAAGGTGACATTATATTATGTTTTCATCATCAATTCCTTTGGTTTTTGCCTCTGCCTCACAAGGGCACACACTCTTTATCTGACAACGGTGTTTGGAGACTTAAGTGTCCTCCAGGGCTTGACTGAGGCAAGCCTTTAAACACCACAACCCCCAAACCAAGTCTTGTGATTGTAGGTTACAGGTGTCGTGCTCGGGAGAAGTGAAGTTACAGGAAGGATTAGCAGTCATCAAGAATCGAGATCTAAAGAAAAGTAGGACACAGGAGCATTTCTAGGACTTGGGCGTTCACTCTAGTGTCCTCCACAGCTGAGTTTCAGGAAACAGAAGTTACAAGGCTAATCAGTGTCGGAAGGAGGTCTAGATCCTATGAAGAAACTGGTACCTTGGACTTGGACGCCTGCTCCAATGTCCTTGACTATTCTGCTTTGGAACCCCAAAAATAGGTACTTTGTGATTTGGTATTTTACTCCCATCTGCAAGAGCTTTTTTTGTTATTCGTCAATTTGTTGTCGTATTTACATAATTAGGGTTTTAATGGTCAATTGAGCATAGGAGAAGGAAAATTGATAATTAAATTCCCTAATCCAAGTTTACCTACATCTTACAATGACCTAGGGTATGATAGTGCTCGCCACTCGACCCTAGATCCTTGAATGTTAAGTGGAAAGGCGGATTTAAACATCAAAACACTAAAACATTAACAAATCCAATTTTCCACCTAAACATTTTGGTGAACCCATGTTTTTGGACTTAAATTGTAACTTGCTAAGTGTGTGTCTTCAGATTTGGATTTCATTCATTCATTCATATAGTCATTCATTTTATTACATTGAGAAAAATTCAAAAAAATTGAAAAATTAGAAAAATACAAAAAAATTACATTGTTTGGCTTACTAAATTGCATCAATTCTTTCTAAATTTTCCTAATTCATGATTTTTGCATCAGATCTGATATAAACTACAGAAAAATCCAAAAATTTAAATTTTTGCATTGCATTTTCATTATTTATTTGCTAGGGTTTTGTGGAAATTTTGACATTTTTATATAACCTAGTAATTCCAAAATCTAGGGTTACTACGAAAAATCTTTTCTGAGATTTTTCTATTGATTTTAGAGGCTAATTAAAATTAACATTTGTTTGTAGTCTTGCATTTTAGTGTAAATTTGCATTTAGAATTAAAATATTTGCAATTTTGCATAGAAAATTTCAACAAAAACTAGCAATTTTGATGCATTTTCATTAAATTTGCATGGGCATTTTGCATGTTCAAGCTTCAAAATAATTTTAAGATCTTAGAGTAAGTCATTTTCATCATAAATCAGACTTCAAAACATTCACATAGCATTTTGTCCCAAGATCTCAAACCTAGGGCTTCAAAAACAACGATTTTCACTAAATTTGGCCTTATCGACTCTATAAACTTGCACCATAGGCGTGTTGTGAAGGATATTTTCACACTAATTTTCTGTTATTAGGGTAATAATTTTATATCCCTCATAAAATCTTCAAAACACCTTTTTATTGGGCTCTTGTAGTGAAAATTTTGCAAAAAACTACACATTTTGACTATTTTTGCCCTAGGGTTTGACCTAGTTTGCACTCCAAGCGTGTTGTGACAAATTTTATGGATTGAGATGATTGATATTATTGATATTATTTTTTTTAACTCATGAAAATAATTACAACACCCCTTTTGTTAGGTCTTGGAATTGAAAAACTGTGAAAAATAGCCTATTTTGCTATATTTTCACTAGGATTTGACCTTAGGTGGCACTAAAGGCATGTTGTGTTGGGTATTTTGACACCAATTGGATATTATTATTGATATTATTTGTTTTCCATCATAATATTCCTCACAACACCCTTTGTTATGCTCTCTTGCATTGAGTTTTGGTGAAAAAAGTGTTTATTTTGACATATTTTCACTATATTTCGACTTGGCATTAACTTAAAATCACATCAAGAGTGTGTTGAGAAGGATAATTTTTCTGTTTTGGACTTACATTGGACATATAACTTGCTTCCCTTGACTAAAATCCTTACAACATCCTGTGTTTCATTCATTAGCATTGAAAAGAGTATCGAAAAAAACAAGCATTCTAGGCTATTTTTGATCTTATCTTTTGCACCAATTTTGAAAAGCTTTCAAAATATAATTTTGCATTGGTTTGAGCATATAAAAATGGCCCCTAATCACAACAGCAATAATAGGTTCCCTCCTAGATCCTACATGAAAAGAAAAGCACCTAAACCTAAAATTGTTTTTACACCTCATGATAGAACAATCGGTGATTCTAAAGGACCTCTTTACATCACTGTGAAAATAATGGGGAACCCCATGAATGGAACTCTTATTGACTCTTATAGCATGACTAATGTTTCCACTGAAGAGTTTCTCTTTTCACATCAACTAATGCAAGGTTCTTATGATCTCTCGAGCATGATGATTAAGACACATAAGGGAACCTTTATCAAGCCTTTGGGTAAGATATCATTGTTAGTAACATTATCCAGAAAACATGTCAAATAATGGTTTGATGTTGTCCCTATTTTTGACCTCTTTCACATTAAATTGGGACATCCTTGGATAAAATAAATGAAATCTATCCCTTCAACAATACACCATTGTTTGAAATTCCCTCTGGATGGCCATATAATCACCATCCCTTGCAACAAGTATAAACCTTTGGTTCAGAAAACACATTACAAGTTGAATTACTTTTGGGATAAAAATGAAATGCCCAGTCCTTCTATACATGAAATGACAAAAGATAAACAACCTGCATGTGAAGAGCACTTTAGACTGAAAGGACAAGGTCCCTATGGTGAGGTTCCTCCCCCGAAATCCTTACAAGGATCGGGAGGTCATTGTTAACAACAAAATGTTCCACCACGACAAATAAGGTTTGATCCCAGTGCTTCATCTTCTAATTTGCAAAAAACTATGAAAGAGCAAGGCCCTGTCTTACAAGAGATAAGTGGTCAAAGAAAGAGAAATAGAAAAGCAAGAGAAAGAAGAAGAAGAAGACAAGAATACGCTATAAACATTGCCTCTCAACAAGAAAACATTGATCCCAACATTCAACCAAACAACAATGATCCTAACGATGAACAACATGATGAGAAAGATATGAATTTAGCTATGATACCATATATCCCACTATCCTCCAACATTAGGGAGTGGGAAGATGACGACGATGATTTGCTTATAGACAATCTCTAGCCTGGCAGGGGCCCTACATGTATCTCTAACCCTTTATCTTTCTCATGATGTGCTTCCCCCGTGATGTGTTATATGTTGTTTAGGCCTCCTGGGATGACCTCAGATTCTCCTGTAAGGTCTGAGATACTAGGAGACCACATCTGTTGTGACCATCTTCTATTTGTATCATCATTCTTATAAATTGAAACTCTCTGATTTCCTTGTTGTGTGTTGTGTCTTACGGACATAGCGTCGCAATTGGTGACCTGGGGGCACCCTCCTATGTAGCTGTCCCTAAGACACTTGTTTCTCCTCTCTTATTTATTGTTTCCCTTCCTCTGGTGTTTCCATCTAGGAGGCGGATGATGACAAACATTTATATTGATGCGAACCTAGTGTCCCTTTTGAGAGCAATCAAAAAATGGACTTAGTTCCTAATATGATGATGGGGTTGTATATCTTATTCAACGCTTGGCTAGTGGAAGCACTCATGCTTTCTGTGTAGTGAATATTTTATGATGTTTCTATCACAATTTACAAACCTTAACAATACTGCTGCTCTATGCACCTTTGTTTGTCTTTGAATCTAGCCTTGGCAGTACTCAATTTGGAAAGCTTCGTGATATAGCCCTACGGTTATCCTCAAACTCTGAATTCATTGTATAACCTTGGCTCTTTATGTGGTTAATCATATGCATTGATGTTGTTGTTTATCATGATGTTGTAGACACTAACATGTTTCTTGCAGGAATGTGTTTGTGGGAACATTTGGCGATCGTGAAGTACATGTCACCTCCGAAGGGCATGGGCTTTGCGAAAGTCAGTGTTCCCTTGTGTGTTTTCTTCCTACCTTAACGTGCTTGATATCGATAACTGATATCAACCACCTTAAGGTGGGGGCATATATAAGGTAAGCTACCTGTTATAGATGTTAGCAATGTGTTTGACCTCAGATGCAGAGACTTGTGCCCCAGAGTAGTGCATCGTGCATCCTGAGTTTGTTTGCAATGAATCAATAATTCATGTGATCCCTCTGCGGAGGGAGGACATCAAGCATATCTTTTTTCTTAAGCCCTCTGTGGAGGTGGGGATGGTGTATTTCTCGGAGTAGATTGCATCATCCTGTCATTTTCAAAAGTCCTCTGCGGAAGCAGGGAGCGGTTTTGTGACTAACTCAACCCTTAAGCGTGTTTTCAGTAGTTGTTGTGGTGAAGCCCAATCGTCGGTGTGTGCATGTAATGTGCCTGAGATGGTGATGAGCCTAGAAATAGGGAACACACCATCACTTGTCTACCTGTTTTCCCCGTGTCTTCAAGTTTGTGTGTTTTGGCATGCTTGTTTTGTGTGGCATGTTTGTTGCCCCATATGTAGAGACCAGCACCCTTAGGTAGAGCATCCTACATTTTGGGAGGTTTTGTGTGTCTTGCATGTGTGTTGCCCCATATATACAGAGACCTACGCCCTAGGGTAGTGCATCATGTATTATGGGATGTTTGTTTACTTTCTAGTACTTGCATCTGCATTTCATATATATGAGAAAAAGAAAAGAAAAGATATCATTTCTGTCTTCCATGCATTAATGTGTCTTCTATGCATTGACTGTATTCTCCGTGTTCTACGTGACTGTAACTGTCTTCTCCGTGTTTTGCATGCTTGTTACTGTCTTCTCCGTGATTGGCATGTCTTCTCTGTGCTTGGTGTGTTTGCTGTGTTTGTGACCTTACTTTAATGCATGTATTGGCCTTGTGTTTATACATACATTAAAGTGGTGGCTAAATGTAACGTCAAAAAAGTCCCCTTGGGGGCTTTTCCCTCATAAGGTTTAGCTCCTGGGTCTTTTGCATGCATTTAGGACATCTTAGTTCATATTTTGGCATCCCGATGGAATGAGACCTAGGTTTCATGGCAAAGTGGACCTAGGAGAACCCCTTGAGCCGTACCCTACCCAAAATAGGGGGGAGGACTTGGGCTCTCGCGCCCTAGTCCTGCCCTATTTTGGGGTAGCCCCAATTTTTGGGTGTTAGTTTATGACTGTTACTTGGGTCCTTTGCCGACACGGTAAGTTTGAATTATGAAAATCTTGGCGGGAATGTTTGTAGTTGCATATAAAAGCATGCTTAGGCATTCATTTGTAGACTAACTCTCAATTAGATGGCAATTGTGATGTTCAAGTGTTGTCAAGGTGATTCAACGCTTTCATTGTGTTGCAAGAGTAGACTTGTGTGTTTTGTGTGTTGATATTTGCAGATTTGAGCATCAATTTCCTCATGGAATGAAGAGCATCTTCCTCCCATGAGAGATTCACTACAAGGTGACATTATATTGTGTTTTCATCATCAATTCCTTTGGTTTTTGCCTCTGCCTCACAAGGGTACACACTCTTTATCTGACAACAGTGTTTGGAAGCTTAAGTGTCCTCTGATGCTTGACTGAGGCAAGCCTCTAAACACCACAACCCCCAAAACCAAGTCTTGTTATTGCAAGTTATAGGTGTCGTGCTCAGGAGAAGTGAAGTTGTAGGAAGGAATGGCAGGCATCAAGGATTTGGGATCTAAAGAAAAGCATGACACAAGAGCATTTCCAAGACTTGGGCGCTCATTCTAGTGTCCTCCACAGCTAAGTTTCAAGAAACAAAAGTTATAGGGCTGATCAGTGTCGGAAGGAGGTCCAGATTCTACGAAGAAATTAGTACCTTGGACTTGGGTACCCGCTCTAGTGTCCTCAAATGTTCCTCTTTAGAACCCTAAAAATAGGTACTCTATGATTTGGTATTTTACTCCCGTCTACAAGAGTTTTTTCTGTTATTCGTCAATTTGTTGTTGTATTTGCATAATTAGGGTTTTAATGGTCAATTGAGCATAGGAGAAGGAAAATTGATAACTAAATTCCCTAATTGAAGTTTCCCTACATCTCACAGCGACCTAAGGTATGATAGTGCACGCCACTCGATCCTAGATCCTTGAATGTTAAGTGGAAAGGCAGATTTAAACATCAAAACACTAAAACATTAACAAATCCAATTTTCCACCTAAACAGTGGTATTCTCTATCATGATTGTTGTGTATAATGATATATTTATTGTTATGAATCTAGATGTGTTTGTAATTCTCATCAAGAAACTATGAGGAATAATGAGGAATACAAGGAAGGGTTGGATGGTTCTCTTCTAAGCACACCACCTCATGGTTGAAGATTGATAGTCCCATGAGGCCAAAGGGGTGCAAGGTGTGCCCCGCCGTTGGGCTTTAAAGGGAAGGATACTCTAGAGACACTATTGTAGTTTCCCCTCAAACCTCTACCATAGTTAGCTATTGGGTTAAGGAGTCCCAATTATAGGGAGGATAATAAGTGTGGTAAGATGAGGGGGAATGGCTATAGGATTCCTCACTAGGTACACCCCTTCATATGGATGGTAAGGGCCACATGAGGCCAAGAGGGATGGTATATCCACTCTTGGGCCTAGTGTAGATGATCACTTCAAGCACCCTATCATGCCCCTTATCCTAAACCTTTTTGGTTGGACTCCATTAATGAATCAGGTATATCACATGATTAAGATAATGTTCCTAACCCTAGTAGGAAAGATCTATTTTATGAAAATGATTATCTAACATGATTGCAGGGTCTTAACAAGGATCTATCTTGTTTAACTATTTAAATTGGTAAATGATATCGCTAACTCTATTTCATTTCTTGTGGGTAGGTGCAAAAAGTTGGGGGGCCAAAAAGTGGCCAACTTTTTTTCAAAAAAATTTAAGCCATAACGCGAGTGCGTTATAACGCGCTCATGTTATGGTTTGATGATGATGAGCCTAAGGCTCGGCAAAATCAAGCCATAACGTGCTTGCATTATGTTTAACTATACAAAAAAAGAGCATTTTTGCTCATTCATTCCTTTTGTTTTCTTTGCACCCGCGGCCTGCAAACCCTAAGGAGCACGCTCGCATTTTTAAGACCAAATTCGAAACCAAAATCTCGCTGATTCATCGTCAAAATGCTGCCATGACGTTGAGGAGGCTAAGGGAGTGAGTTTTATTTTTTTGTGTGTGAATTTGTTTCTAAATAGGTAGGTTTAAGTTGATTTTTGATGTAAATTTTCTTAATTGACAGGAAATGTTGATGTACCTCCTCCTCCTCCTGAAAATTCATAAAATCTTGAATCACCTAAATAGGAAATACCTGCTGAAGAACAACCCAAATAACAAACTCCCCATCCATTCCTCGACATGCCCCTGGAACACAAGAAAATCTAATGGGGCAAATTGAAAACAATAAAAAATAAATTGAAGACATAATTGCAATGTTGAAATATCCTTCAACTTCAACCTTGCTTAGATCCACGCTTGCTCAATCTCTTGAATCTATGTTGTCAAATGTAGATTCAATTAGCAAGCAAATATCTAGTCAGTCGGAAAAGAAGAGAGAATTTAGAGAGCATTATGCAGACAAGCTATCATATGAAGTAGTAAAAAAGTTACAAATTACAAAATTGGACTTGTGTTCCATTTTCACAAACTCATGAACAAATCAACATCCACCCATTACATGCAAGAGGTTCCCTATCCATTGGTGCAACAACCAAGCGCTAAGGGACAATTTTGGGTAGAGGTGGTGGATGGTTTTTGACCATCCTCCATGCAACAATTATGGGTCTCACAATACTTTTTTAGGAAACTCTACTGCAAGTTTGTCAAAAATAAAGTGCCAAACTATTTTGATATGTGGGAGTTTCAGGGTAGAGGTGGGGGGTCAGCACAAGATAGACCAAGGGCATGTGTTGACCCACAACGGCCAGTGAGATGAGTAGTTAGCAAACTAGCCCATGAGCATGTGTCTATCCCTTCCATTGTGAAGGAGAGTGTTGAAGTTGAGACACTTCAGTCCATTAGTTCCTTGACCCAAAGCATCATAGAGTATGCCAGTCCTGCAGCACAGCATGGGTCAGGGGAGAGTGCGAGGAGTAGGGTTCCACCACATACTTGTCAGACTTGCGAGTCAACTTGTGGTTATGACCCCATCGATAGTGAGGATGTAGGTGCGCAGGCTACATCTACAGCTGAGTAAATGGTGATGACAGATACCCTCCTGAGTGAGACTTTCAGCCTTGATACTAAGGTAAATGTTAGCAAGTTCATTGAATTTAATTTATTAAATTTCATTTTTGAAATGCAACATTAACTAATTTAGTTTGATGATTTTGATGAAATTTTAGGGTCATAGCATTGATGCAGTTCTCAACAGTACTCCACCTGCATTTTACACTATGACATCTAATGCCAGGGTATGTAACTAGTAAACAATTATAAATATTACATGTGAATAGCATTGTTATATGAATGGTATTCTAATATCTAATTTTAGATGTTGAATAGGTTAATCTTGGAGATTTTACTGCAACACCTGTCAGTGGTGGTGTAGTTCAAAGCTTCATTGAGGTAATAAAATAAATAGTTTAACTAATGAATTGTACTTACTAGATTTTGTATTTTATATTCATATCATTGATTACATTGCATTGCACATCTTTCAAACTCAGAGCATTATTAGACATTGCATAACTAATAGCTAGATGTTGATAGATGACAAAATTTAAATTACAATATAGTTAAATTTGAAAAAATGCCTCAAAGAAATGTGCTCTCATGGAATGCCATAAGAAGAAGATGCATAGACGTGGACATCACCATGAGACCACTTTTCTTTGAGGCGTCTTTTCAAATAGCTCACTGCCTTGTCTATGCTACCACATTTTCCATACATATCTACCAAAGCTTGTTGATCCCCTCCACACTATTCTTTGACAAATTCTCTCTAATAATCTCATCCAATTACCACCAATCAGACCCCAGGACATGACACCAAAGAGGGGCATCAGCGTATGACATCTTATATAGCATATGATTGACTTGAACATCATTTAGGTTTTAGGTATTAATTATGGGGGCAACAAGTCACCCCTAACCAAAATCTTCAAATCTACACTAGAACCCTTTCCCCTATAAACTTATGTCAATCCTATTGGCTCAATTTCTTCCATCCCTACATCTGATCCTACATATAACCCACCTAAGTCTAATGAGTACCCTTCATTTAATACTACTATATTCTTTGAGATGAAAGAGAGCACAAAATCCTCCAAGAACTCACATAAACATGTACCAAAAGAGCACAACAACAATGGAGACTTGAGGAAGCATAAGAAAGAGCTATAGTATATCACCAAGAGAGCAAAATATTCACTGTGATTATGTGTATTATGTGTCTAGTTGTATCATAGTGATGCATTGGTGACAATGAATATCATAGTGTGCTTTATTGTGTGTACTTCCATGTTTAGGTGAATGTGTGTGTATGTTAGGAGCCATGACTTGCATCACTATTCTAGTTTCATAATTGAATAATGTTATTTTATTTTTAGATCATGCAAGCTACAGAGACACCTCCTGAAGTTCATAGGGCAATGGAGCATGGTGTGTCCACTGCAATTCATAGCTCCATGCCTTTGACGGGGGTATGAGGTACATTAGTAAATTTCAAATTACATTCATTGTTATAGTTGTTTATTTTTGAAAAATCAAATGATTATTGATTTGAAGTTTAATTTCTATCTGGATGGTTTCTATAGGACATGATATCACCACAGCCTAATCCTGCTACTAAGGCAAATGAGGAGATAGATTATATGGTAGCGGTAAGTGATTATTTTGTTAAATGTTTCATTTTTATAGCATATAATTTCTATATATTAATGTCTATACTTTTTATTGTAACAACTACATATCCATGAAGAACTAAATAGGAGGAGCAACCCTCAGGTTTGTAGTAGAGCACCCTCATACATGTCTCCATCCTCCTGAAGATCAAAGGTTGTTCGTGATCTATTCCCTTCACCGAATAGAGGGGAATGGATGCTTATTGGGGTCCTTTGTTGTATGCCTATATGGCATTTGTGGACATATATTTTGTATTGCATATAGGAGACATTGCATGCCTATATGGCATTCTTGTAAGCCTATATGGCTATTTTGTATATATGTTATATTTATATCGACAGATATTGATGTATGCCTAAATGGATATTTGGTTAATACAAATCTTTTTTATTGATGGCGTCCATATTTGCATTATAAATCCATGTTTCAATGGATATTTGTAGATGGTTACTTCAAATATTTAAAGTCTAGTTGTATTACATAGGATGTTTGTTGATCCAATAAGCCAACTATTGTTATTCATGTATCACCTAAACCTCATTCTGGAACTAAAAGATAAAAGTTGTATTTAAAATAAAAATGAATCATCATGTTGAATAGAAAATATTCATATTCTTTATGAGTTGCTCAATTGAAAATATTTCTTAATTTCTTGTTATTAAACTATATTGGGATGCAAAGAGTATGTTTGTTGTCTTGAATAAGATAGTCAAAATCATATGCTAATGAGCACCTGATGACCATTGTGGTTATTAAATGTAATTCCTCTTGCATATAAGGCAAGGTTATGAGAGTACATTAAGTCGTACCTAATTTGAGTATGCAACATAACATTGCAGCTATAGGCTTCCATAAGTCATCAACAATCCCTTTGAGAATGTGGTTAATATTATAAATGTATACTTTGCATCTCACCATGTTAATATGTATCATGTCATCACATTTACCAAATTGACTCTAATTCCATAAAGCAATTTGTAGATTGTTTGTCATTGATGTCAAAGAGCAAGGTTGTTTGTCATTGATGTCAAGGTTGATGCCATGATGTTGATAAGGTGATACAGTGATTCAAGGTAGGTGATGGTCATGAGGTGCATGATGTTGTGAATATGGTTTTCATGATAAGGCCTCTCAGTTCATGTTGATGTTGCACAAGACAAACATGGTTCATATGATGCAAGGTTCATGTTCATGGTGGATGTGGTTTTGTTCATGCAAGGTTTTGTTGTGAATATGGTTTTCATGATAAGGTCTATCTTGGAAGGTTTATATGATGCAAGGTTCATGTTCATGGTGGATGTAGTTTTGTTCATGCAATAAGAATTCAGAGAAGACACAAGCTTTCATAATCATAATTCAATGTCATCATCAAGGAGAGTTATATTTATCAAGGGGAGTCATGAGTTTGATTCAAATGTGAAGTTGTTCATGTCTTAGAACCCTAAGCCTATGATAAGTGTCATACTCTAATGTCTTTCTTCTGATGTCCCTGAGGTCTTTGAAATGTCCTAGATATCTCTTGATGAAAGTTAGAATGTTTAAGTCTTTCTTAGTGATAGTTAGGGTTTGCATATTGGGCATTAAACCCTAAAAAGAATCTACTTTTCTTAAGACTTTAAAACCCTCAATTGCCTGTCGTGTGTAAAGTGCACTTTTGTTTTAATTTAATATTGAATTATAATCAGAGGTTACTATCACTTAAGTCAACCTACTAAAGGGTCTTTAAGTCATTAGTTCACCAGCCCTTCAACCTAACTCAACCGGCCTCTTCAGTAAACTCTCATAAGCCCGAGTGCCAAATCATAATCAAAGGTCATATTTAATTGATATGAGGGCGGGAAAAAGGAATTGGAAGGTTGGTATTTAAAAGGCATTTGGAATACAAACAGTCACCTTTGTGCAGTTGAATTTGACAGGAATGCCTTTATAAAAGGCTAAAAGATAGCTTTTTAATTTTGCCGAGCACTGCAATGGCCAGAGAAATTGTTTTCTCTCTTGGTGTGACAGTTTATCATGTGAGACTTGGTTTATAATGACATACAGAGACATACCTAAGTGATGATGTGTAGCATGAAAATAATAGTGAAGAATAATTGATGATTGAATGGTGTCTTTCAAGGAAATTATAGAGAAATTGTGAAGGAATTTTATCATTTAGGGCTTGTAATATGATGTAGAGGGCTAGTAAATTTTAGAATGAGATCTATGCAACATGTTTGGAGATTTTGGTCATTGATATGAGTTTTTTGAAGGAATATCTACATGTCTACATGAGGATTGATCATTTTTATGCAGAATATCATGGTATTTGTAGTGTTTGAAGATTGAAGACTAGTTAGTGTTTGTAGCTCAGACTATTTCAGCATGTTTGGGTACGAAAAAGGACCATGCCTAACTTAAACATACGCATCCAGATGTATTGGAACTATCAGTTTTGCCACACGAGGAGAAGAACAAAAGTCACACCCCTTGGCAACTTTACATTACCTCCTTCTAACGATTTTTGGGGCAGAAAAAAACCTTTTACCATGGGCAAACACCTTAGAGATATAAAAAATTGAGAGAGGTTATTTTAGAGGGACCCTACATGATCATGTTTCCTCAGACAGAATGTCTCTAAGTGACATGATTTTTGAGTAACATCTCGTCAAAGATTGCTACCTTTTTGCACTTTGGACTCTTCAGGGATACCATCTGTACAATGTAGCTCAGACTGTTTCGCCATGTTTGGGTGTGAAAAAGAACCATGCCTAGCCTAAACCTACCCATCTAGATGTGTTGGAATAGTCAGTTTGGCCACATCAGGAGCAAGATGAAAGTTACACCCCTTCGCAACTTTACACTATCTCCTTCTAATGATTTTTGGGGCAACAGAAAACCTTTTACCACGGAAAAAGGCCTCAGAGATATAAAAAAATGAGAGAGATTATTGTAGAGGGACCCTACGTGATCGTGTTTCCTTAGAAAGAATGTCTCTAAGTGACATGATTTCTAAGTAACAGCTTGTCAACTTAGATTGTTGCCTTTTTGCACTTTGGACTCTTCAGGGATATCGCCAGTACAATGTAGCTCAGACTGTTTCGGCATGTTTGGGTGCAAAACAGGACCATGCCTAGCCTCAACCCTAAACCCTCAACCCTCAACACTATACCTTAAACCCTAATCCCTCAACCCTAAACCCTAAACCCTAAACCCTACCCCAAAACCCTCAACCCTCAACACTATACCTTAAACCCTAATCCCTTAACCCTCAACCCTAATCCCTCATCCTTAAACCATAAATTCTATCCCTATTCCTAAACCCTCAACCCTTGACACTATACCTTAAACCCTAATCCCTTATCCCTAAACCCTAAACCCTATCCCTCAACACTTAACCCTTAAAACTTAAACCCTAAAACCTATCCCTAAACCCTTGACGCTCGACACTATATCTTAAACCCTAATCCATTAACTCTCATCCCTAAAGCCTCAACCCTTAATCCTTAAACCTTCAACCCTAAACCCTATCCCTAATCCCTCTACCCTTGACACTCTACTTTAACCATAATCCCTTGACCATTAACCCTATCCCTAAACCCTCAACCCTCAACCCTCAACTCTTAATATTAAACCCTAATCCATCAACCCTAAACCCTAATCCCTCAACCCTAAACCATCAACCCTCAACATTATACCTTAAACCTTAATCCCTCAACCCTAAACCCTAATCCCTCAACCCTAATCCCTCATCCCTAAACTATAAAAACTATCTATATTCCTAAACCCTCAACCCTAGACACTATACCTTAAACCCTAATCCCTTATCCCTAAACCCTATCCCTCAACCCTTAACCCTTAAAACTTAAACCCTAAAAGCTATCCCTAAACCCTCAACGCTCAACACTATATCTTAAACCCTAATCCCTTAACCCTCATCCCTAAAGCCTCAACCCTTAATCATTAAACCTTCAACCCTAAACCCCATCCCTAATCCCTCTACCCTCGACACTCTACTTTAACCCTAATCCCGTGGCCATCAAACCTATCCCTAAACCCTCAACCCTCAACTCTCAACATTAAACCCTAATCCATCAACCCTAAACCCTATCCCTAAACCCTCAACCCTCAACACTATACCTTAAACCCTAATCCCTCAACCCTAAACCCTAATCCCTCAACCCTAAACCCTAAACCCTATCCCTAAACCTTCAACCCTCGACACTATACCTTAAACCCTAATCCCTCAACCCTCAACCCTAATCCCTCATCCCTAAACCCTAAACGTTGTCCCTATTCCTAAACCCTCAACCCTCGACACTATACCTTAAACCCTAATCCCTTATCCCTAAACCCTAAACCCTATCCCTCAAACCTTAACCCTTAAAACTTAAACCCTAAAACCCATCCCTAAACCCTCGACACTCGACACTATATCTTAAACCCTAATCCCTTAACCCTCATCCATAAAGCCTCAACCCTCAATCCTTAAACCTTTAACCCTAAACCCTATCCCTAATCCCTCTACCCTTGACACTACTTTAACCCTAATCCCTTGACCATCAACCCTATCCCTAAACCCTCAACCCTCAACTCTCAACTTAAATCCTAATCCTTCAACCCTAAACCCTAATCCCTCAACCCTAAACCCTATCCCTAAACCCTCAATCCTCAACACTATATCTTAAACCCTAATCCCTCAACCCTAAACACTATCCCTAAACCCTCAACCCTCGACACTATACCTTAAACCCTAATCCCTCAACCCTCAACCCTAAACACTATCCCTATTCCTAAACCCTCAACCCTGAACACTATACCTTAAACCCTAATCCCTTATCCCTAAACCCTAAACCCTATCCCTCAACCCTTAACCCTTAAAACTTAAAACCTAAAACCTATCCCTAAACCCTCAATGCTAGACACTATATCTTAAACCCTAATCCGTCAACCCTCAACCCTCAACCCTCAACCCTAATCCCTCAGCCCTAAACCCTAAATGTTATCCCTATTCCTAAACCCTCAACCCTTGACACTATTGGTTGGTTTACATTTTGTGACTTCATTTTCATTGAATAAAAAGGTTTATCTAATTTGAAATAAGAGGCAAAGTTCATTTTCATGTGCTTTTCTATATGAAAGGGTCCATAATGTCTAGGGTTCTTCCAAGAATGGCTTGCAATAGAAATATTTTTTTGTTATACCAATCCTTCTGGTAAAGCTATAATTCAAATGCCTACTTTGAAAGTTGAAATAAATTAAATTAGACTTACAATTTTGATTTTCTTCCATTGCTTCAACATCATTGTTGTTTTCCCCATCAAAAACCAATTCATTCAGCAACTTGCTGCCCATTGGTTGACTTGAATTGTATACTCTGTTAGAAGAAGGGCATCTTTTATCTGTATCAATGTTGGTATTCATAAGCTGAAGAGCATTGATATTTTTCACACACCTTGTTCTTTGAAATATATTAACCTTAAAATATGACTTGGATATGTACTTGAACACAACAAAATCTCCAATCTCTAGCCCATGATGATTCACAAAATTTTCCTAACCTTACCTAAATTCCAAAAAAATTAATGGTACCCCCTAATTGTACATCCCACTCTTGCCCACCTAGGCATTGCAACACCATATGTTCATCTGTGTTGTCTATAAACTGTGAAACAAATGCAGAAGGAATGCACTGCCATAAACACATTACACAATTAGATTTTACAAGTTCTTAATAGTGTACAGGAAATAAAAGAATGAAAAATAATGTATAGAGTTACCAGTTTTTGTGTGAAGTCTCCAAGCATAACTTTGAAGAACGAGGCACACCCATTAAACCAATTCATTTAGCAACTTGTTACCCATTGGTTGACTTGAACTGCATACTTTGTTAGAAGAAGGACATCTTTTATTTGTATCAGTGTTGGTATTCATAAGCTGAAGAGCGTTGATATTTTTCACACACCCTGTTCTTTGAAATATCTTAACCTTAAAATATGACTTGGATATGTACTTGAACATAGCAAAATCTCCAATCTCCAGCCCATGATGATTCACAAAATTTTCCCAACCTTGCCTAAATTCTAGTTTATTTATGGTATCCCCTAATTGTACATCCCTAAACCCTAAACCCTAATCTCTATACCCTAAACTCTAATCCCTAATCCCTAAACCATAAACCCTAATCCCTAATTATAATTTATGGTACCCTAATCCCTCAACCCTAAACCCTAATCCCTTACCCCTAAACCATAAACCCTATCCCTAAATCCTCAACCCTCAACACTTAAACCTTAAATCCTAAACCCTATCCCTAAACCCTCAACCCTCAACACTATACCTTAAACCCTAATCCCTCAACCCTAAAGCTTTAAAGCCTCAACCCTTATCCACCCCTTTACTCCCCTATCTGCCTCACCCCATCTCTCCCCTATCTCTCAACCCTTAGCCATCTAGGTCTCTCTCTTATCCCTAAAGCCTCAACCCTCAACCCTTAAATCTTAAATCCTAAACCCTATCCCTAAACCCTCAAGCCTCGACAGTGTACCTTAAACCCTAATCCCTTATCCCTAAACCCTAAACCTTCAACCCTAAACCCTATCCCTAATCCATCTACCCTCAACACTCTACCTTAACCCTAACCCCTCAACCCTAAACGCTATCCCTAAAGCCTCAACCTTAAACCCTAATCCGTCAAGGTCCTAAACCCTAATCCCCTATCCCTAAACTCTAAACCCTATCCCTAAACCCTAAACCCTCAACCTTAAACCTTAATCCATCAACCCTAAACCTTAATTCCTCAACCCTCAACCCTAATTCCTTATCCCTAAACCCTAAACCCTTACATCCATCAACCCTAAACCCTAAATGCTATCCCTATTCCTAAACCCTCAACCCTCAACACTATACCTTAAACCCTAATCCTTTATCCCTAATCCCTCAACCCTCAACCCTAATCCCTCAACCCTAAACCCTATCCCTAATCCCTCTACCCTTAACACTCTACCTTAACCCTAATCCCTCGACCCTCAACCCTAAACGCTATCCCTAAAGCGTCAACCCTAAACCCTAATCCCTCAAGGTCTTAAACCCTAATCCCTTATCCCTAAACTCTAAATCCTATCCCTAAACCCTCAACCATCAACCATCAACCTTAAACCCTAATCCCTCAACCCTAAACCCTAATCCCTCTTGACCTTAAACCCTCAACCCTTATCCACCCCTCTCATCCCCTATCCGCCTCACCCCCATCTCTACCCTCAACACTATACATACATACATACATACATATAGGCATACATACATACATGCTTAATAACCTTGAACATAAAACATTCCAAGGGAGACATAACGCGAGCGCGTTATAACGTGCTCGTGTTATGTCAAACATGACAAACATTGGTTAAACTTTTGCAAAAAGGAAAAAAATGCAAAACAAAACATAACACGAGCACATTATAATGCGCTCGCGTTATATTTTGCTAAATGGGAATCCCAAGCCTTAGGCTTGGGATTTGCTTTGGATTTCCAACCCAAAGGCTTGGAGTGCCTTCCCAACATCCACAAATGTGTTTTTGCAAATTCTACAGGATTTCACATAATTTCGTTCATGCTAACCCTCAGATTTGCACGTGTTTCAAGGTCGAACAAATCGAACACCTGGGCAATGTTAGGCTTTCTCTTAGCTATTTAATGATGTAATTTTTTTCACATTTTGACAATGTTAAGCCTTTCATCTGTAATTTCTTTTGTTTGTGTGTTTATTTTTGGGCAAAAACTAGTGTTTGGTCTTTTTTCATTGTAAATTAGCCGTTCATTGAAATTTCAAAAAAAATACATTTTTAGAAACTAGACTCCATTCTACACATATTAAAAAAAATGATTTTCAATTAGTTTTCAAAATTTATAGGGGTAGCACGGCCAAAATTCTATTTTTTAGGATGTGTCCACTTTGAAAATTAGTAAAAAATCAAATATTCATCAAAAAATTATCAGAAAAATCAGACATAACTACATGCTGTTAGCTAATTTCTCATTGAAGTGATTTTAAAAATACGAAAAAAAAGTTAACCTTTTGAGGGAGCCACAAAACATGCTATGTTATGTTTTTTTGATAGAAACAAACCAATTTTTGTGGCTCCCTCTTTTGAACCCCTTAATCTATACCATTTTTTAAAAAATAGTAGTTTAGAAAGTAGACTCGGAGCACTACGGACATTGTTTTGGTTGCATCTTCAAATTTTGAGTGTAACTATGCTCAATTTCTCATCCAAGGCCAACATTTCCTAATTTTAGAAAAAAAGTGGCCACTTAAGACCCCTTTTTAGCCCCCCATCTTCTTGCACTTACCCTTGTTTTTCTTGGAATTGTGATTTTAGGGTATAAACTAGGGCATTTACAAAAGAGGACATTACAAATAGTATCAGAGCATGAACCTGCCAGCCTGGGGATCAAAGATGTCTTGTCATGGAGCAACTCTAGATTATATGCCATATGATTGCTTGTGCAAATTGAAACATCATGTGGAGTTTTGAAGTGTTGTGTAGGGATCTGCATTGAGTTTTTGGATTGTGTGCTTTGTGTGTGATTGTAGATGTGGCACAAAACTCAAATGGAGTTGTTTTGGAAATTGTGTGACATGACACAAAGGCTGCATGAGAGTTGTAGGATATCTTTTGGATTGCATGGCATGGTTCTTGGTGGGAGTTGTGTATGAGGAGCACACTCTTGTGTGATAGCATGTGGATCACATTCTATCTAGATAAAACATGATGATCTAATGGAACTTTTAAAGTGAGATCTAAAGGTGACTAGCCACAAGCTAATGATTAAGCGAAGTGAAGTGGCTTCCGATAGTCTAACAATTGAGTAGAGTCAAGGAATCTTACTTAAAGCTAAGGTTAAGTTGGGAAAATACTATCCATGGAACTATATCCTCAGTAATGTATTTTAGTGTATACAACCTTCAGTTTAAAAATTCATTGCATGATAACATTCAGATTATTAAAAGTTGGCATGTTAATGTGAAGAATTCAAATGGCTAGTTTTAGCTGCTTTTCGTGGCATAAATTAACACTACTAAAACATTTTTTTTAAATGAATGGAACATATTCGTACTATTGAAACATTGTTAAATGAATGGCACAAATTCATACTATGAAATGCCATGTAATTAAAGGGAATTTCCCGTCCATTCTGTTTGGATAAAATATGATGTACTATTAGTTTTGGTCACATCAGCAAGGGGGGAAGTTACTACCTATTCTATTTGGAGAAAACCTAATACATTATTTTTCACAACATTTAAGATAGTTAAACAACCTCTAGTATTTGATTTTCATGTAAATTAATGCCATAGAAAGTATGACTTTGCAATGGTGATTAAATGTGGCAGAGCACATGGCATTTGATGAAAATTTAGATGGGAGAGCATAATGGTACTTTAAATTGCCCGGTTGGTGGAAGGCTCAGCTAAGGAGGTTGCTTCCTAATGGACTATAATTAGGTAGAGCAAAGATATCTTGTTACAGGCTTATATTTAAGTACACTATAGAACTGATGTAGTTTAAGTAGGTTGAAAGTAGCTTCTAGCTTCCCATAATCTAGTGAATCCATGCAATTAATATATCAAGCTAGAGTTTTGTGAAGGTTTAATTTGATAGTTATGTCTAATATTTATAGAAAATAGACTTCAAATGTAAAGTAATGATTTTGCCTTCGTTGGCATTTTGTATGACTTCAAAGGGGTTCATGATTTTTAAATTTGAAAAATTACAACTTGAATTGGAAATTACTTCTTACACTTTTAGTTTGGCTAAACTTTGCTTTGCTCTCCATTCAAATTGACTCTATACATGGCAATAGAATTGGTAATACATGTGCAAAAATTGGGCCAACTTGGTTTCCTCTCCCTAAGATGAGAGAAAACTTGTCTTAAGTTAGGGACCCTACCAGTTACCAACTCTTGGTTTTGTTGTTGAGAGATATTGGGAAATACAAGTGCATGAATCAAAAGAATATGGGACAATAAATTGTCCTCATACTTTAGGAGATGTTGTCAACTTTAAGATGTTAAAGAACTATGTGGGATTAAGGCAAGTATACTAACAACAATTCTCCAAGGAGAATCAATGTTGATTTGGGACCCTAGTAACTCCAAGAGCATCCTAGAACTTTATTTTTTCTTGAGGACAAGCAAAATTGAGTGGGGGGACTGTCATGTCCCACATGAAATGTTCCATACTTTTACAATGTTGGCCGACTAAGATATGATAAGAAGTAAATACCAGTAGTAAAGCAATTGATCAAGTGATATGAGGTGATTCTAATATAAAAGACTCATGTATGAAATGAGTAAAGAAGGCTCGATTAAACAAGGAAATAGTAGCAATGAATATTAATAATATTTATATTAAAGACAAAATGGCCGACTTCCTTTTGACGTCTTTGGTGAAAGCTTTAAACAAACCAAAATAAACATTAGTGGCTGACTCTCTTTTAAAAGAGTGCTAGTGAATAAGACAAAAATATATTATTTAAAGATAAAGAAAAGGTGTGATTATCATGTGAAAAGGTATGTGATTTATGAGGAGCAATTAATCTTTAATGAGCACCGATCAACATTTCTGTCTATTCATTATGAATATGTGTGTCCATTGTAAAGTGGTATGTCTCTAGTCTAATTAGACCCTTTGAGAAGATATTAGAGGGAAAGAAGGAGTGGTTACAAAGCAAGGAATTCAAGGAATATATTTCTGAGTTTAAAAGAGTAGATTAACCAGCAAGAAAATATATAAGAAGAAATAAAGAAAGATATAAAGGTATACAACAATAATTGATAACAACAGAGAAGTATTTATTGCAGTCATTCCATGATACTATAATTCTATCATCCTCTCATTCTATTGATCTATTATTCTATCCTCCTACTCTTCTATAATTGTATCATTCTATTATTATATCATTCTTTCATTATATTCTTCTATCATTATATCATATCTATTTTATCATTTTATCATTCTATTATCCCATCATTCTATTATTATATCATCATTCTATTCTATCTGTCTATTTTATTATCAATGTATCATTCTATCACTCGATTATTCTATCATTCGATTATTCTATCATTCTATCATTCGATTATTCTATCATTCTATTATTATATCATTCTATTGTTCTATTATTGAATCAATCAAATCAACTTATCTGCACTTAACAGATAAGAGCAGAATCAATAGATAATACATTTACTTCGGGCAATATAGCAATCTTATCTTTTAATAAATATTGTGGTATGCTCTATCATGATTGTTGTGTATAATGATATATTTATTGTTATGAATCTAGATGTATTTGTAATTCTCATCAAGCAACCATGAGCAATAATGAAGAATACAAGGAAGGGTTGGATGACCTCCTCTTCTAAGCACACCACCTCATGGTTGAAGACTGATAGTCCCATGAGGCCAAGGGGGGTGCAAGGTGTGCCCCACCCTTGGGATTAGAAGGCAAGGATATTCCAGAGACCCTACTATAGTTTCCCCTCAAACCTCTACCATGGTTGGCTATTGGGTTAAGGAGTCCCAATTATAGGGAAGACAATAAGGGTGGTAAGATGAGGGGGGATGGCTATAGGATTCCTCACTAGGTACAACCCCTCATGGATGGCAAGGGTCACATGAGTCTAAGAGGGATGCTATATCCACTCTTGGGCCTAGGGTAGAGGATCACTTCAGGCACCCTATCATGCCCCCTCATCCTAAACCTTTTTGGTTGGACTCCATTAATGAATCAGGGATATTATATGATTAAGATAATGTTCCTAACCCTAGTAGGAAAGATCTGTTTTATGGAAATGGTTATCTAACATGATTGTAGGGTCTCAACCAGGATCTATCTTGTTCAATGATTTAAATTGGTAAATGATATCACTAACTCTATTTCATTTCTTGTTTTACTTGGAATTGTGATTTTAGGGCAAAAACTAGGGCATTTACAAAAGGGGACATTATAGACTTGGCATTATTGGGCCTTTTCATGTAGGAACTAAGAGAATAAATATCATAACCTATTGGATCATAGCCCCAAATCAACAAAAACACTCACCCAATAACAAACCCCTCATCATAGACCCTACTTTCGTTCCAAAAATAATAGATAGGAACATGGTTTTATATTGGAATATTATAGAACATTATTCCACAAACCCCTTACTGCATGGCATACATTTCCCCCAAGTACCTCGTGCAGTTGTACTACTACAATGTATTAAGCATGAGGATCATTTAAAATGTGAACTAGGGTAATTTGAAACAATCTATACTTGATAATAGTATGGTTATAATAGGTAATAACAAGACATTGTTGGACCCTTCTCAAGCAAGAAATAAGGGGCACAACTCTTAATAATCCACTTGATCATAACCCCTAAAAACATTCACCCAATAATGAACACTCTTCACACCTTTCTTTCCCCCCAAGGAAATTTGAAAGGTACATAACATATTGGAATATTGAAGAGGCCTCAAAGTCATATCAAATTATATATTTCAAAATCATATGGAATTACATATGTGAAGTATGATAATAGCATAGCATTTGTTGTTAGACATGACTGTATAGAACATTATTCCACAAACCTCTTATTGCATGGCATACCTTTCCCACAAGTACCTCGTGCAATTTTATTGTTATAATGTATTAAGAATGAGGATCGTTTGAAATGTGAACTAGGATAATTTGAAACAATCTATAATTGATAATGGTATGATAATAATAGGTAGTAACAAGACATTGTTGGATCCTCCTCAAATAAGAACTAAGGGGTGCAAATCTTATAATCCATTGCATCATAACCCAAATCAACAAAAACATTCACCCAATAACAAACATTTTTCGAACACCCTTGCCATACACCTTTCTTTCCCCCAAAAACTAATTGAAAGGAACATATTATATTGGAATATTAAATGAGCCTCAAAGTCATATGGAACTACATATGTTGAGCATGAAAATAACATAGCATTTGTTGGTTGTGTATGGCTTCATCATCTAGTTATGCCAAGAGGTATAACTATAATGGCAGCAAGTCGTGGCCATGAAAGAATAGTTGAAAGAAAAACTACTTAGAATTGACATGACTTTAAGTAGTAAATAAAATATTAAATAAATCTATTAAAATACTTATAGTAAATAAAATAGTTTTTTATCATATATTATTTAAGATTTCATGTGCATGGTTTTATTTAATAAAATAATTTTTTTTTTAAGCACCTGGTAAACTTTTTAAGTTTTGTCGGCTCCATGCAGACGGGGGGAGAGTGGACCTCGTGACCTCCTTACATGCAACAAGAATACTTAGCCAATCAAGCCAGGGCCCCGCCCTTAATAAAATAACTTTAAGTAATAAATAAAATATTAAATAAACCTATTAAAATAATATAACAAATAAAATAGTAAAATATTTATCATATAAAATTTATGTGTCAAAATTAAAATAAAACAAGGGCTGCAGTGCAGCTGTAGTCCCTACCTTGCATTGCTAAAAAAAAATATACCTGTAGGAAGAATTGAAGAAAAAGTGCTTTATGTTGGACAGCTGACTTTTTGAGGATTCATAATTTGGCAGAGCTGTAGAAAACCTTTTTGCACTATCCTTTTTGCTAAGGTATAGCAATGCAGGGATAACAAATAGGCTAATAGCCCATTAAATTGGCTGACACTAAAAACTGTGTTGCATTGATTTAGTCTATTCATTAACACAAAAGCACAACACAAGCAAATAATGCAAAAGAGTATAACATTAATAATTCTGACTAAAGACAATGCCATTAGCTTTCCTAACATGCTTACTCAAGTTATCAACTCAGATCTAGACCTATTGGATGCACATTCACCAGATCCATCTTCAAACCAGACTGAGAAGTAAATCATCTCTCTTCTTCCCTTTCTACTCGGAGTCTAGTCTTCTCAATCCAATGTCTTGCATTGTCTACATTTTGAGCTTTGAGAGCACGAATATAAGGACTGATTTCCCTTTTGTTTTATAGTTTACATCAATCTCCTATTCGGCAAAAATTCTGGAGGTTTGCCTTAAGCACTTCTATACTAACAAGAAATACCTCAATTCAACCAGATTGATCTTCAAACAGAGAGGAAGGGCTTCCACTTCACAACTAAGTCCACAAAAATGATTAGAAGTCGAAACACCCTCCATCTCTTTTTCTTCTCCTCTACTCTCTCTATGGTTTTCTATCAAATCTCTCACCCATTGTCACAATTTCTTGCTATCCACTAACAAATCCAGTTTCCAAACTCAACGAATAGACATATATAGCAAAACAAGGTGCGATGAATTGGTCTAGTGGGCATGCTGAAATCTGATGGTGGGGTGGGGACAGATCGCAATAAAGAAGTTGCATGGGTATCCACCCCTTCAACTTTAGCCATTTAACTTTAAGATATGGAAACATTTGGAGGGAGTCTAGGCTGGCATATGCATGGCCACAATCAGTTATGTTCTATTTGTTAATTATGTTTTCTGGTTTTCCAATCTTTATTAATTAATTATTATGTTTTGTTGTGTGGGCATCCTTATTGAAGTAAAGAGGGTACTAAACTGAAACCATAGAAAAGTAATAATCCAAAACAAAGAAGATAAAAACACAAGAAAGAAACTAATAGTAACCAAAAGAAATATAAATACCAAAAAAATAGTTTGTCTTATGATCAAGTTATGGCTGATATGGTGTAACATGAAATGTAACAGAATGCATAACAGAGCAAAAAGTGATCTAGGATATGTCTTGACACAAATATCATTCCCCACAAATGATTCACTAGTAGAGACTGCCAATACTAACAAAGGTAACACTGAGCTTGCTGAAAGGATTTCCCTAGTTGACAAGATCAGTAGTGTGGAATGCTGAATGGTCCTTGATGAGTGGTGGAACAGAGAGCTGTCCACTTGTGGGTTTATCACAATGGAAAGACTTTGAAGTTGTGAGCCAGTCTTCACTACAACATGTTTGTGCACATAGAGATGAGCATTGTTACCAAGTAAGTTACTAATTAACAATCTGATGGATGCAATTTGAGGTTTGACTCATTACATATAATCCCTATAGATGGGAAAAATAAGCACAACTAATGTTCCAAATCCAGTTTACCAACCTCCTTACCATGCACACATTGAAATGCATCAGCCAGGAAATACCCATCTATCTGTAAAACCCCTAAAAATGACATTTGACTTAATAATTTTCTATCATCTGCAAAATACATGTTAACCTATATTTGTTACCAAATACAAGCAGCAGAATGGAGAAAACATTTTGATACATGATTCCTAAGGCAATACTCGTGAATGCAGTTTCCTAGAAAAACACAGCCCATCAAGAAAGGAATAGAAGTCATTGTTTGAGCACTTAGTCAAAGAGGGAAACCCCATCTCAAGCAACTCAGTAATTTTTATCACTGAATGATATTACAGCCAAATTAGAATAGATAAACCCTAAATTTTGTGTCAGAAAAATGCTGAAGTGGTATATAAGGTTAAAATTCTGCGAAAGAATCTACATACTCCTTTGAAAACCAACAAAGATTTGTTGTAATAGCACTCAAATTTTGATGTCAGAAGCAGTTGTGGATTTGACACGCTGTCTATTTCTCAGGGCTGCCTAAATATCACAACAAAACAAGAGTTTGAAGAAAAGGTTCCCTAGAGTAGCAGGTGGAGCATGACCAGAGCTTCTAACAACTGCGATCGTGAAAGAGATTGAATAGAGAATAGAATGATGCACCGACAACTGCGGTCATTTGATGGACAGGTGTAACAGAGAAGGCAATGAGATTACCAGAACAGTTGCTGACTGCCATGTAACGGTGCAGTCATTTATTGAGCCCTAAACCACCATTAACAAGATATAAAATTTCCACAACTAAATTTAAGTCCTCCAAAACCAAATTCAAGTCATCCAAAACCAAATTCAAGTCAAGGAAAACTATATCCAAGACACAAGTTTCTCAATTTCCGCACGAATTACCACACGAAATGCACTCATTCACATAAGAGCTTCTAAAAGTACCTTCACATTTGATCCTGCATACTGAAAAAGTGACTGAAAAACCAAATCCATTATGGAGTGAAAACCACATCCATTATATTCAGTGTGCTGTCCCCAATGGATGAGGTTGAGTGCAAGTCCCAGAGTCATTTCACAGAAGATATTACAGAGCTCAAATATACCAGAAGCAAAAATGCAATGGCAAAGCAAAGATGTATCAGGTGAAATTTCATATCAGTTCAGACCAGGAGACAAAAGAAAACTATCAGATAAATATAGAAAATCAGAGAAGAAAACTATCAGATGTGGTAGATATTGAGGACTAGGAAGTTAACAGAGATTTGGGAGCATTAGGAGGCCCTTAATTTGTTATGCATCTAATATTTACAGAAATAAGGCATCAAATTTCCAAAAAAACTGAAAGTATCCTAACAAGATATTGAATGTACTGGTCATTGAGCTACAAGCAAAAGGAATTTATGCATGAAAACTGAAAAATAATTTTGTATATTATTTTCCTTTTTGTATTATTTTGTACGGACATTTTCACACCATTTCAATACTGAGGGTTCACAAAAAATCAGTGTTTCCCCTATTTAGCAGGGTATAAGAACTCAAAATCAAATGTTAAGAAATAAGGTTTACATTTAATAAATTAGGTTTGGGTTTAGATTAGTTGTTAGTTGTAAGGAATGTAAAATTGCAATGAATGAATATATTAAAATTCGTCTCTTTTTCTATTTGCAATGTAAATCTTCAATATTATATTTCAGTTTTAACATTGGTATAAGAGCACTGCTAATTCTTTCTTGTGCCTGTGAGAAGATGCAGAGTGATGCAGAATAGAGGTTGCGTGTTCAGCATGGAAGAAGGTGTTGCCTCTCTTAATTGCTGCGTGGGATTTTGAATGCTGGAGATTCCAAAACAGAAGATTGCCCTTTAATGCTGAGAGTGCATTCCAATATATTTTTTCATTCCCAATATATTGGAATGAAAAAATATATCAATAACATCTACCAAAGCAGTTCAGAGAACTAGTAAACTTCCTTATTTCCTTCCCAAAATTTCATTCGCTCTCAATCATAAACAAACAAATGCAAACTTGCAGATTATGTACTTTGAGGAAACAGAGCAAGAATAAAAAAACAGAACAGTTTCATTCGTGAGGCAACGTCAATTCATTCAATTCGCATTGAAAACAGCTTAGATCTTAAAAAAGAATAAAAGAATCCCATACAAACTACCCCTAAAAACAAATTCCTGTTTTCTCTACATCAACTTAAATCCACAGTCACAAACTCCTGCGAATCCTAGACTTTCTTCTTCTTAGCAGCATCAACATCATTACCATTCTGATTTTCACCCTTCTCCTCCCGAACATCACAAACCACATGGAATTACCACATGAAATGCTGCTAAGAATAGAGCTAGAGATTCTGATTTTCACCCTTCTCCTTAATACAAGACAGTCCCAGCGCAATCCACTGAACACAAAACATTAAAAGAGAGAGCCCTGCTTTCAGCTTCATCAGAAGAAGATGGCTTCTTCAAAATGTTGCAGAGACCCCTCAGGCCTTGTAAACAGTACAAGAAACAAAATGCCCTGTAAAATTGCAGTCACTGCAGTCATGACAATATGAAAAGTATAGCATCCTGGTTAGCTGCAGGAAACACAGCATGCTATACCAGAGACAACTGTGAGCAAATCAATGGTTAGCAAAACCCAACCCCACCCAGTTGGGCTTGCTTTTAGCAGAAGAATTACAACAATGGAGGCAAATGCTGCCATGAACAGAGTGTAATTGGTGTAGAAGAAGAGCTTTCTGGTGTAAATTGCTGCAGAATCCCTGCTAAAGTTGCACTTTGATTTTACTTACCCATTTTGCTTTTCAGTTCAATGCAGAAATAGTTGTATTTGTACGAGCTTATTAACCGAGAAAACATGTATGTTTTGGGCTTAGCAGAGGTTGGGTATGAGGCAGAATTTTAAAGGGGATTGTTTTGGAGTATGTGGTCGTTAGGGGGGTGTTTATTAAAAAAAATTATTGAAGCAAGGGGTATATAATTTAACTAATACAAATAATGGGAATTGATTATATCATCAATGGAGAGGTATCTTTGTGTTTACACCAGCCAGCATGGGTGTCCAAGTTTGTCATTATTGCCATCTAAAAATAGGTACTTTATGACAAATAATAATGTTTTTAATAGTTGGTAAGATTCCAAAGTAACTTCTATATTCTTGGCTTTTGTGTGCTATAAGAATCTATCATAAGTTTGTCATAAGATCCCACAAAAGTAGGGCATCTAATTTGTGCTTAAAATAGGCAAACTAAATACACCTTACACCACTCCACAAAGTATTGACATGTGGCATATGATGCCAACTCAAATCCCACACCCCATTTTGGCTAGAACACAATTTAACTAATACAAAATATAACAAGGGACGCATTGTTCCTTCGTTAGATGTTTGATTTGTTAGTTGATATTAAAACTAATATTGGTAGCAATTTAAGTTTTCTAAAGTATTAACACAATAAGAATTTATTGAATTAGTAAAAAAATCAACATGAAATTGTAAAATAAAATAAAAAAAAGTAATAATACTATTTCTAAAAGATTTCAAACTACATTTGAAAGTAAATAATAAGGGAGAAATTATAAATGCCAAATATTGAATACAAATAGAAAGAACAGTTTTATCAGGGACCTTTAGTAAAAAAGTAGCCAAAAGTGGAGGCCCCACAAAGCCCACTATGCACCATCAAAAAATAGTGAACGGACACATGCGATAACTTTGCTAATTTGATATTGATTTGTTTGTCAATGGAATCTATGTGACTGTAGTATTGATTGAAAAGGAGAAAAATAATTTTTTTTTCATATGTCCTTTCAATAAATGAAATGAATAATTGAAATAACAAGTGCCACGTAGTGGCTAGTAACTGTCATATGTTTTTGTTTGTATATGTATTCTAGTAGGAGTGATAGATATGAATGCATTTGAATGAGATATTGTAATAGAATATAGTATATAAACATTAGCCCATGACTTGTAGACAAAATGTCATGGTGTATTTCTTGAGTTGCAATTGTTCCTATTGAGGAAGGAACTTCTGGATCACATCATCCAACAAGCATGTTTTCGTATTAATATTATTATTGATGTGAAGAGGAGATTGAAAAACTAAGCTGGAGGAGGTGTCAATAGCAGTGTTCATTGTATTGTTTGTACTACCTGCAGGAAGAGAGACAGATAGTTGGAATTTGTTTGAAGAACATTGAAGAAATTGTTGATTGTTATTTATCGTTGCTAATGAAGAGTGCGAGGAATTATTGTTCAGTAGCTCACCAGAGTTGTACATTCTATTATCAAGTGAGGGATGTTCAATGTTTGAATTCTTGCATGTATAATCATTGTAAGCATCTTGCAAGATATAGAAAGAGTCAGTATAATTTGTATTCAATTATGAATGAGAAATAAAATTATGCAAATGATGAAGGAAATGATTGGAAATGAACTTACCTGTAATTGCAGTCATGTGAATGAAATTTGTAGTGGCCTCCATTCCTCTCACTAAAATGGTTGCAATATCATAAGCATATGCAGCCTCCTCTGCTGTATCAAATGTTCCAAGCCAATGACGTTTCCTAGAGTTCGGGTCCATGATTTCTGCAATGTAACGACCCGATCAACTTTTTCTAACGCCTCTATATTTAGGGACGTTTGTTGAAGGTTTGTAAACATTGTTGCTTGCCTCTAAATTTTTGTATGAGAAATTGGTCTTCACATTAATGCCTCTGAGAGATATAGCTGCTTGTCATAAGCATATGCAACATCTTCTATTGTATCAAAAGTACCTAGCCATTTACGTTCATTGTAATTACAGCTTTGGATTTGTGCTCCATAACAACCATTTCCATGTTTTCTGACACCTATATATTTTACTTCTTTTGTTGAATTTTTTATGTTTGTAGGATGGATTGTGCAACCTATTGTAGGTTGATAATTTCTAGCATAGTCTTCATTGTTTGGTTGGTCTAGCAATTTCTTTGTCATCTTATAGTGCAATTTTGTTGTTGTTGTCAGTTGTAATAAATCTACGCAACAACTATTTCACATGGAATTAATTGATTATTTTGATATCCTACAAAAGTTACGTTGCAAGAAATTAGCCTTCTTAACACTTTGGTACAAGGTGTAGAGAAGTAGAAATATTGTCACAAAATAGTAAGAAGTTTTTAAAAGTTGGAATGAAAAAAAAACATAGTGGAGGAGATATACATTCTATACACTTAGAATATAGTATGTATCATGATACAGAACAAAAGGTAACTCCAATTAGATGTATATGGTGAATAACAAATATAAAATTAACGAAACTATATATTAATTGAAGGAAAAATGTGCTCGAATATCTGTAGAAAAGATTATAATATTTGACAAAACCTATTATACAGATGCAAGATAATCATTAACATGAGTATCAATCACATCTGAATATCCCTATGGGTGAATAACTGTCACACCTGGTCCTCAGACTAGTATTTAGGCTTTCTTCAGAGATGATCTACTCTTGTATGTAATCAAAAGAAATCTTTGTGAAGAGAGTAGATTCTTGCAAGATGTCTATGCCATTGGATAAAAATATAGTAACTATTTAAGAGAAGTATAACATCCTCAGTGATTCTTCAACAATTTTGTAACCAGTGAATACTTGAAGGGCATCCTACATTGCTTGGCAATTTGTTTTCAACACTTTTCCCGATAGCACGGAGTGAAATTGCCTTGTTGTGGGCATCAAGATTTCTTAAGAGGAAATAAAATCCATTTAGGAGAGATGATATGCAATGCATAGTTATTGAAATGTGGAGCAATAGAACAATATGAGTAAGATGCAAATGGAGAATATTACAAAATGACTAGTTCTATCAATGAGATAGATAGCTACAAGGAATATGAATAGGTCGATTATTAGAATTATAAAGGACCAAAACAAAGTTTCGTTGTAAACAAGGTCACCCATCATATTATATGTTGCAAATGTCAGTTAGAAATGCATAAGTATGATGAGGAATAGGAAGACCATATTTAGAAATAAGTATGAAGATATTGCAATGAAAATAAAAATAGGTAACTATGGTCACCTTTTCTATTGTGAACTTTTCATACAACGACATTTTTGTACGGAGTTGACATTTTTCGAAAGTAGACTGAAAAAAATTTGCACCAAGTACATGCAACATGGGCATGAGATTAGGTACAAGGGGTATCTAAGAATCATTGTTGATGTTGGGTTGACAATTTGAGAAGCACTGGTATTATTTTGAATAGTTTTTTGTGACTAACTAATATTGAATTGGATTATTGACCACTGAATCATGAACAAGACATTTAGTGTGAGCCCTAAGATGGTCAATCTTCTTTGTATTTAGATGTTACATAACTGATTGAGCACTGAAATCGACACTAATTTAGCACTCAGATTGCCACTGATTCACCATTAATGAATGGTGAATGGAAAATAGCAAATTGTAGGATGGCTTCTGTGTTATGAAATTTTATGAAATATGCAAATGGGGAAACCATAAAGTAGCTTCCCGCACTGATAAAATGAACGAAAGCAACAAACAATAATCTTCTTAGTCCCAAGGTATTTGTCTAACAAGATCTAATTCTAATATATTACTAAATCATCTAACATCTTACATAACAAAATTGACATCGAATCTAGAGAAAAATATTTTTATTTTATATATTTGAATTTCATGCATTTATTCCAATATCACAACCAATTATTGAAATTCAAATATTGTTTATTCATGGTTAATAATTAATTTAGCTACATTATTTATGTAAGAGGAAGGTTTTATATATTTATTTAAATCCAAAGAAGAGTTAAATCATTCCATCAAATGAATCTACACCTTTACAAAAACTAAAACCCCTAAACGAAGGCCCACTAAAATCTACACCAATAGAATACGTCACAATAGTAAGTTGTAGGCCATGGGCCATCAAAATAATTGCATGCAATATTTGGCCATGTTGTATAGCATTAGATAGTGGATAAATTGTCTAAAGCAAGTCAATATCAAATTTTATTCGTCCTAATTCATGCATACCTGTCGTTTAAGCTTTGGTTTTGTAATACCTAAAGTGGATCTTCCATGGTTTTTTTGGCCATCAATAATTCAATTTGATATTTCTTAATTTGTATTATACTAAGAAATTCCTCTCCTACTTTTTTTTTCATTTGTGCCTTCTTGTTTATTATTATGCCAACATTTCATTCTAAGATTGGTTAGTTAAAAAGCATGTAGCTTATGAAGGGCATGAAGAGCACTAAAGTTTCTATTTGTGGTGATTATAAATGGTTCTATGACTGCGTGTGACCTCAGCCTAAAAGCGAAAAAACAAGAAGACCCCAAATCATTGTCTTGGATCTATTCCTCAATGGATGAAATTGTCAACAAAAACAATGAAATCCAAGAATATTTGGTATTAACAAAGATGTTGAATCAATGTCTCTTGTCAAAAGCTAGAGATAAACCAGATTAAAAGAGAGGGGATCTGCTATTACATGTTTTCATATGCAAGACTGTTGTGAAGATGATCACTTGCATCAGTGTGGAAAAATTGAGGAGAGGGGCTAGATAGAAGATGTAAAAGTTATTAGGAGTATGGAAGGGAAGGGGACAGGGAAGGGAAGGAGATACATAATGTAATCGGATTGCCAATTCAAGATTATGAGATTGAGTCTCCTGCAACGATCAAACATATATAGCCTAAATAGATAGTCGATCCAAAATCACTGGAAAGCACAGTATCAGAAACCCAAATTCCTATAAATGAATATGTCTTCCAGTCAGAGCCTAAAACTATAACCCATTAATGGAAAACCAATGTTTAAAAATGTTAGGGATCTAAACAAAATACACAGGTCAAGTCACTAGAACTGGCTGATCACCTTACACGAACTAAAGATTGGGTATAAACATGGGCAAATTTTGAAAACAAGTTTTTCTAAAACAAGTTCAACATTGAGAATAAAGTCCCTAAAACATGCAAAACATAAAATAAAGACCTTACAGATTTCCATAAAGATGTTACAGATTTTGTTATCAGAATTAGCATAGTAAAAAGAAATTTCAAGATCACTGGAAATGTATGTAAAAGAGTTGCTCAGACGTAGGTCGTATTGATGATTCCTAGAACCTAGCTCTTCTTGTTCAACCAGCTCCGCAAATCGATGATGCTATTCATATGCATTAGTCTACTATCTAACTTATACATATATGAGATTCAAACAACAAAGTTCTGAGGATTCAAACCACATACCCAGTTCAGACATAAGATATAGATACACAGCAAGAGAAAGTAGAGATTAGCTCATGTTGTGGAGGTGGGTCATCTGAAATGGTTTCAAATTTGAAGCCCACACCAGAATGGACTGATCTAGATTCCACCATTCTGTCATGTATATATTAGTATTAACAAAAGTAATATAACAAGCCCGGGAAGACAAAATTTTGGATAGCTCCATCATGGGCTTAACGTGATCTTGAGCAAGTAAAGGCAACATCAAAGCATGATGTCTCTTCACCATGTTTAATATTAATCTAATAATCTGAAATATAATGAACTCAAGAACACGACACTATAATGAGCTCAATGCTATAATGAGCACACACTTGAAATCTTTATTTATACAATGATCCACTATAGATGCATGGCAGTCAGCGTTGGTTCCCAAGAATGCAGTTCAGAAGTGGCTTTTTGAGAACATTTTTGTCTCTTCAGGTTTCAAAATTTGGACGGTAATGAGAGGGTGGGAGTCGGAGTGGTGGCAATGCAAGTTGAGGGTGGTGGTAGGGTCAGTAGTTGTGGCAGAAGCAAAAGCAAAAGCATGGTTGTCATGAGCTACTTTGTGGTAGGTTTCTTCAAACTTGAAGGATTTGTGTTCCATCTAATGGGCGGCAGTGTAGCAGAAGCATTCGTTTACTAAATCTAGTTGGTTTAGATGTATGGAAAATAGAGGTGTTCTCTCCTGTCAGCCTAAGTTCCTTATCTCAGAGATTTTTATTGTGGCCATTAAAAACTTCTTAACAGTGTTGGTGTACATCGATCCAAATTGGGGCATAGAATAGACATAGTTGCCAGGTGCCAGAGGCCATAATTTCTGTAGGTGAGGGTAATAGGATTTTAGTTTCTATGTACGTAATGAAATTCAAGAAAACAGATTTTAGTTTTTGTGCTAGAAAAACAAAGAATTGATACAAATACCTCTTTTTTGTGAAGAAGATTTCCTCAACGGCCTTGGATCGATTCCTCGAAAGGCGATTCTTTTGTTTTATGTTTGCACTCCTCTTCAGCTCACCTAAAATCTTGTAATTTCATATGCTCACCTGAGTTATTTGCTTTAATGGTTTTCATCTAGAGTATCCTGCGAGGGACATCTAAAAGACATCAGACGATTTTTTCACTACACAGAAAATTCTATGGCTTGAAATTACTGTTTGTCATAAATTTCGTTTGACTTCTATTTCATTTCATCGGTTGTGATATTTACCTTTTCATTATTCACTATGAAAATTTAGTCTTTTGGAAATTTTGGATGGCTTTTTAAAAAGGTTGATTGGACACATGGACAATTCATGTCTTTTCGATACTGTAGTAGCGCATGCTTGAAATTAATAGAGCTTGATTTTTAGAAGTTCCAATTTATTTTATTTGATTTTGGATACGAAATATCAAATTAATTTGATATTTCTTTATGAGGACATTCAATTCATTTCATTTTCCATAGGGTTAAAGTCACCATTGCATTTGTCAGGTGACTGTAGAAGTGATTTGTACAATATAGTTCAAACAATTATGAGTGCAATTGCTGATGTCATCGTAATAAGACTATTGAACACTATTAGCCAATAGAATATCAACAAAATCATTTTATTATATTAAAATAGAAATTGAAAACCAAAAAACTTTAGAAAAGTTAGTCAAACTACTTTAATTATGCAATCCCATTGGATAATTGAATAAAAACTAATAAAATTGCATTAATGCATTAGCATTCCTGCCTACGGTAGGAACTAACAATATAGAGGAAAATGCTAAATAATTAATAAATCAAAATATGAATTTTTACAAGGTTGAGACATCTTAATTCCCAACATTCTCTCACTTGTCAAATACCTTGCAAGAACCAAAGGGAAACATATTGTCATGGAATCTAACTGCTAGGGGTCAAAAGGCCCATAGACTCTAAACACCATCTAAATTTTTGTGTTCATGGGCTCGGTTAAAGCAATTGGAAGATTTGTTAAAGTTTGTACTTTCTCTCATTTAACCCTTCCATCTTCGACCATGTCTCTAGAAAAAATAAACTGCACATCTATGTGCTTGGTCCTCACATGAAATGTCAGGTTCTTTGCTAAACAAATTGCACTCTATCACAATAAAGAGTAATTGCATGCTGATTCAACCCAACATCTGAACATAATCTCTTCAACTAAATGACTTCTTTATAGGCATGAGTAGTTGTCATATACTCAGCCTCGATAGTGGACAAAGCAATCACATCCTATCACTTACTCATCCAACTAATCACACCACCAAATAAAATAAACACATAAACAGTGGTGGATCTTTGCTATTGACATCTCCAACCCAATATGAGTCTACATAACCATGAATATCAAGGGAATTCATGTTTCCTATAAAACCACCATGATAACATGAGGAATACTCTAAGGTGCCCTACAAATATCTAAAGACTCTCTCAACTACATCCTATGATTTTGTTTGGGATTAGACATAAACCTTCTTAGAACTCCCACTACCTAGTCAATGTCTGGTCTCGTGCAAACCATAGCATACATCAAACTTTTGACTGCACTCTAGTAAGACACTCTGCTCACATCTTTCATCTCAAAAGGAGATGTAGTACACTATAAAATAGATAATTTCATTCCCAAAGTCACATGAACACATAATGGTCTAGAATCCTACATGTAAACCTTTGCAAAATTGAATTCACATACTTAATCTGGCTAAGACAAAGCATTCTATTTTCTCTATCTCTTCTTATTTCCATCCCAAGAATGTGTTTTGACACACCTAAACCTTTTATTTCAAATCTTGTAGCAAGCTAAGATTTTAGTCCATAAATCAAATCTTTTTCTTTACCAATAAACAACATATCATCAACATATAATGCAATAATCAAGAAATGATCATAATTAGTTTTGAAAATAAACATGGTGATCTAATTTAGGATGCTCAAATCCCAAACTCAATACAAATGTATCAAACTTTAGGTACCACATCTTAGGACTCTACTCGAGGCCATACAAAGATTTGTTTGATTTACAAACAATTTTTCTATACCTTTCACCGTCAATTGCTTTGGTTGTGTAATGTAATTCTCTTCCTCTAAATTGTCATGCCCACATTTTACACGTGGACATGAAAACCAAACCAACAAAAATTTTCATTAAACCACACTCTCGCTCCTCACACATGATCTTTTAGTGTGTGTGGCCAACATTGTTGAATGTGCAAAGAAAGTTTAGCATGTCGCACGTGGTGGAAAGAGGAAATGAGAACAAGTTTGTATGATACTCCTTTCGTACCCCTACAATATGGAGGTTAACCCAAATAGGGTTTGGCATTGTGTCTTGTGACGCCACAAGGGGAGACCCCTTCTGAGGTGAAATTCCCCTAGGGTTCCTAGGTGTTGCAAAAAATGATCTTGCCCTTAAGGTGAGATCTAACACCTAGTCGCAAGTAGAAACCCTAACCTAATTAAAATAATACTAAAAATTAAATGTGATAACAAAATTTATACTAATCTCCACAACTATTGAAAAACTGGAACAAAACTTAAATGCTAAACACAAATTAAAACATTTCCAAAGATATTTAGTGTAGAAGCAAATTAAAATCAATTTTAACTAATAAATATGCTAAGTTGATTTAAAATATTACAACAATAACAATTTATCTAAAAATACACAAATTAGCTCATGTAAATTAAATCAATAATTATTTAAATTAAATTGATTCAATCGCATAAGGAAAATAAACCTAAAATACAACTATAGACACCTAAAAAAGGTTACACTCATCTCTCGTTATCAACAACACAATAAACTGATCCAAATTGAATAAATCCCACCATTTCATACTATGCATATGTTAATTAAATAATTTGTAATTATTTAATTAATATTTCCTCATCTCCTTTCATCAGAGAAAAAATCATTTTCTTCTACTATAGTCCAAAAATCTAAAATCCATTTAAAAGACCATAGTTCATGTTCACCTCCCAAAAATTAAACAAATATACCTATTTATTTAATTACCTATTTTATCCATTTTTTATTATTTTGCAATCAATCACTAAATTATTCCTAAGTGTGTGCACATGGGTTAATTAAATTAATCCTAGATTACCCCTTTCTCCATGTTTATAGATAGGCACTTGTCATCTCATTGTTGGCAATATGTGTTGTCATTGATGTCAACACTCAGAGTGATGTCTGCACTTAGCTTGTGGTTATCTGATGTGGTTGATGTGAATGTTTATGTTGATGATATACTAAGGTGGTAATAGAGATGTAGTGATGATGATGTTCTATGATGTTGATGTTCAGTGATGTTCCTGTTGTTCATAGTTGGATAACATGACTTGATAATGTTCATGGTTGGTTGCTAATGTTCATGGTTGGATTTCATGCCTTGATTAATGTCAAGTAAAGTTGCATTGAGCATGTGTGTGGTCAGCAGAGATTATTTCATGATGAAATATTAAGATGGGAATTAGAAGCATAAAGATGAATGATGATATATTAAGATGGGAATGAGAAGCTATGTTGAGGTTGAGAAGATGTTTGTGATGACCTGTAGCATGTTTTATGCTCTTTCCTAATGATCTGATGAAGGGGTAAATCATAAAACACACAATAACTGAAATTGCACACAGAAAATAGAACTTTCTTTATTAATTTGGAAAACTTATTACATTACAAAAGATCAAATTCAATAAGAGGAATCAACCCTCCACAGGTTGCAACACATTACAACTTCCTCTCACAAAACTCTAGAATCATCAGCCATCTATAACCCCAAATCTGCTAGGGTTTCTGTTTTCCCACCTCTTCTTGACTCTACACTTTCCCCCTTAACTCTCCTCCTACTCAGGGTTCCCAAAAATGGTTATTAATAGCCTTTTTGGCAGCCAACAACCTAATTTCAAAATTTGCATCTCCCTCCAAAAATAGGTCAACTTCTGGGAGCCATAACTTTTGATCTGGGTGTCCGATTGATGAACCGTTTTATACGTCGGAAAGATCATGGAGTGCTCTAAGTGCTAAGAACTTGTTCTACCGATTCTGGCCATTTTCAATCTTGTACAAGGCCATTTAGTTCCTCAAACCTGAGTTTGATTAATTTTCAGGCATTTTTTGAGAAACAGAAACTTTAATACCTTTCAGCTCGCAAATGATCTTTGCGTGATTCCTTTGCCAAAGGTCTTATTTTTCATTTATGAAGCTTCCTGTAAATTTTTGCTTCAATCTATGCCGAAATACAAAATTTCTAAAAATAGCAGGTTGTTATTTTTAGCAGTTTGGAAAAACTGAAACTTCTACATCATTATTCAAGCGATTATAGAACCAGAACCACAAATTTTGAAAAGAAATAGAAAGAACATCAACAATTTTGAAACACATCTTTTTTTGGGGTGATACAAGATTGCCCTTACACCACTGGATGCTCCTGCATCAGACACCTAGGGTAATTTGAGAAGTGACCCTATCACATCTCAAGTGTTTGTGTGAGTAAAACCCAAACGGTCAACCTCTGCCTTAGACAACCAAGATGAATCTTCAATAGGCCTTCCTTTCCATTTCATCAAATATTTTTCATATTGCCTGTTCTGAGTACTTCTTACTACACGGCTATCCAAGATCTCTTCTATCTCCTTGGTTGAAGTAGATGCCACCTTCATGATATTCTGATAAGTTAGCAATGTTGAAAACAGGAGAAATGTTGATCCCACTCGGTAGCTCTACCTCATATGCATTTCCTGAATCATGTTTCTTAAAAATTCTACATGGTCCAAATGTGTTCATTTTCAGCTTATTGTATGTTCCAATTGGGAACCTTTCTTTTCTCAAGTGAACCATGACTTCATCTCCTACCTAGAATTCCTTATATGTCCTCTTCTGATTTGCCTTAGCCTTGTACTGAATATTCATCTTATTAATGTTCTTTTTCACCTCTTCATGCAAATTCTTCATGTGTTCTGCAAAGTCTTTAGCCTCGGCACTTGTCTTTTCTCCTTTGTCCAGATTCCTTAACTCTAAAGCATTTCTTGGACTATTCCCATATACAATCTGGAATGGTGATTTACCAGTACTCCTATTGACAGAATTGTTGTAAGCAAATTCCACCTATGGTAAAATCAAATCCCATCCCTTGGGCTTATCTCCTACTAAGCATCGTAGCAGGTTACCCAAACTCCTATTCATCACTTTGGTCTGTCCATCAGTCTGTGGATGGTGTGTTGAACTGAACTTCAAATCTGTCTTCAACTTCTTCCACAATGTCCTCCAGAAATAACCAACAAACTTGGTATCTCAATCTAAAACTATGCTCTTTGGTAGACCGTGTAATCTCACCACCTCTCTGAAAAATAACTCTACAATATGAACAACATCATTAGTCTTCTTGCAAGAAATAAAATGTGCCATCTTCGATAATCTGTCCACCACCACAAAAATGGAATCATGTCCTCTCTGTGTCCTTGGTAAACCAAGAACCAAATCCATACTAATATCATCCCATGGCTTCTCTGGTACAGGTAGTGGCTGATATAGACCTGTATTCTAACTTGCTCCTTTCACCATCTAACATACTCTGCAACTCTACACAAATTTCCTCACATCCTGCTGCAACTATGGCCAATAATAATTTTTAGCAACAATAGCAATGGTCTTATCTTGACCAAAGTGTCTAGCCAATCCTCCACTATGCTTCTCCTTAATCAGGTTATCTTTCATGGAACTACTCAGAATGCACAATTGGCTTCCTCTAAACAACATGCCATCTTGGATTATGAAATCCAACCATTTTGTCCTGTCCAAAGTAACAAGTTTCAAACAAGCTTTCCAGGCCTTTGGAAAATCTAGATCTTCAGGATACAAACTTTTGAGCTCATCGAACCCAACAACCTCTATCTTCATTTCTATCAACAAATTTTACCTTCTGCTCAAGGCATCTGCAACTCTGTTGGACTTCCCACTCATGTGCTTCAAAACAAACTCCTTGCCTTTGATTTAACTTTCCTTGACTATTAAGATATTGTAAAGCCTGATAATTAGTAAATAAAACAAACTCTTTTGGCAACAAATAATGTCTCCATTTCTTCAAAGCCTAAACTGTAACATAAAACTCTTGATCATAAACAAAATACTTTTTCTTGGCATCATTAGGCTTCTCACTAAAATAGGCAATGGGCTTACCTTCTTGGCTCAAAACAACTCCTATAGCACTACCACTAGCATCACAATCTACCTGAAATACCTTAGTAAAATCTGGAAGTGCCAAAATAGGTTGCTCTGTGACTTTATGCTTCAATGTATCAAAGCTTTTGTCTGCTCCTTTAGTCCATCTAAACTCTTTTCTATCCCCTCTCATTGTCTCAGTTAGGGGTGCACAAATGGTACTAAAATTCTTGATGAACTTTTTGTAAAAACTTGTCAAACCATGAAAAGATCTTACCTCGGAAGCACTCCTTGGCTTAGGCCATTCAATGATAGACCTCACCTTCTTTGGGTCCATCTTAAGACCTTCCTCTAAGACAACAAATCCCAGGTATACCAACTCCTTCTTTGCAAAGCTACATTTCTTCATATTGATCAACAACTTCTCCCTCAGCTTCTCAAAAACTCTTCTAATATGCATCATATGCTCATCCCAAGTCTTACTAAAAATTAAAATATCATCCAAATTAACAATAACAAAACTTTCCAAAAATTCTTTCAATACCTCGTTCATGAGCCGCATGAATGTGCTCGGTGCATTAGTTAGCCCAAATGGCATGACTAACCACTCATACAAACCTTCCTTTGTCTTGAAGGTTGTCTTCCACTCGTCTCCTTCTCTGATACGGATTTGGTCATACCCATTCTTCAAGTTGACCTTTGTGAAGTACTTGGCTCCACTCAAACAATCCATTATGTCATCCATTCTGGGTAATGGAAATCTATACTTAATCGTGATCTTATTGATGGTTTGAGAGTGTACACATTCTCCACTCTCCATCTTTCTTTGGTGCTAGTACTGCAGGTACTGCACATGGACTTAGGCTCTCTCTTATCAATCCCTTCCTTAACAACTCCTAAACTTCTCTGTTCAACTCTTCATTCTCTGCTGGAGCCATTCTATGGGCTGCCTTATTTGGCAAACTGGCTCCTGGTATCAAATCCATTTGATGACTTATCTTCCTCACTGGTGAACCTTCTGGTACATTATTAGAGACAATATCTTGAAATTCTTCCAACATTTATAAGACTTCTGCTGGTACATCTTCACATTTCTCTTGACTAATCTTAGGAATCAATGCAAAGCAATAACGCTCATGCTTCATACCCTTAAAAAAGTTTCTACCATCTACCAAGCAAATTATGGCTGTACTACATACCTTTTCTTCCACCTCCATCAAGGGCTTCAACTTATGACAAACTCCATCCTTTGTTAGGGAGTATGTGTTTGCACGGCCATCATGGAGAGCGCTCCTATCATACTACCACCACCTCCCCAATAACATATGGCATGCATCCATTGGCACGATGTCACACAGCACCTCATTGTGGTAGTCACCAATCTTGAACTTCACTAAACACTGCTCATTGACCAAAGCTCTATGGTCCTTCTGCAACCATGCAATCTGATATGGATGTGGATGCTTTCTTCTTGTCAACCATCTCCTCTGAAACAAGATTATCAATGCTTCCACTGTCAATAATAATATCACAACACTTACCTTCACATTTGCACCTTATGCGGAATAAACTCTTCCTCTGATTGGGTTCTTTCTCCTCATTCAACAAAGTTCTTCTGACAACTAGGGTTTCTCCCCTTTCAGCATCTTTGAAATGCTCAAATTGTGCATCTTCATCAACATGTGCAACTCTTGCATTACCTTCAGGTCTTCTATTTGTCCTTCCTTGATGTTGTGGACACTTATATGCTTGATGTCCTTCTTCTCCACATTGGAAATAGGTTCCTCTGAAACCTCCTCTTCTAGGTCCTTGCCCAGGTCTACCTCTTCCTCTTCCTCTTTTCTCACCATTGTTCTGATCACGAGGGTGGTAGGTATTATCTCCTCTCTGATTTCAACTAGTACTGGCTTCTTCACTTTTCTTTGAATCTTCATTTTGGCCCCCATAGGGTCTTCCACCAGTCCTTCCTCCTTGACCTCTTCCCCTTTGCTTGTTGTTGAATCTTTTATTCAGCTTCTCTTCCACCTTCAAGGAAAACTAGTATGCATCTTCTATGGTGGTCATTATGACCAGGCTTAGCTCCTCTTGAATACTTGGCCTCAACCCATTAATGTAATGGGCTACCTTCTCCTTGTTGGCCTCAGCATGACCAGTTCTGATAGTAATCTTATAAAACTCTTCTATATACTCCTTAACAGTCTTGTTGCCTTGCTTCAATCCTTGCAGCTTCTTCAACAACTCCATCTCATAGTCCACAGGAATGAACTGCTTCTTCAGTTTCTCCACTATATGATCCCATCTGGTGATCTTTTCTTTTCCTCTTCTATTCCTCTCTAACTAGACCTCCTTCCACCAAATATTTGCATGGCCCTTCAACTTTGTTTTTGCAAACTTGACCCGATCTGGGTCCTCCACATCTTCATACTCAAAATACTCCTCCATGTCATTGATCCAATCAATAAGCTGTTTCGGATTCAAATCTCTAGAATATGTAGAAATTTCAAACCTAGGCCTTTTTCCAATCTTAGAAATGGCCCTCAACAACCTAACTTCTGCAGGATCTCCTGCAGCTTCTCGTTCTTCCTCAAATAGCTCTTCTTCAACTTCATCCTCGCTCTCTTGTCTTGTTCTCGTCTCAAACCCTCTTCGCAACTCCTCTTGCAATGCATCAATTTGCCTTTGCAAGGCTCTAAAACCCTCTTCTATCAAAGCATTCCTCCCAATACAATTTCTTTGTGGAGGCATATTGATCTCTGTAGCAACCCACAACCTCAGGTCCTAGTGCAAACTGCCTCACGGTTGGTGATCTGTCTACACACTCAAGAAACCTAGCTCTGATACCACTTGATGAAGGGGGTAAATCATAAAACACACAACGACTGAAATTGCACACAGAAAATAGAACTTTCTTTACTGATTTAGAAAACTTATTACATTATAGAAGCTCAAATTCAATCAGAGGAATTAACCCTTCACAGGTTGCAACACATTACAGCTTCCTCTCACAAGACTCTGGAATCATCAACCATCTGTAACCCCAACTCTACTAGGGTTTCTGTCTTCCCACCTCTTCTTGAATCTATAATTTCCCCCTTAATTTTCCTGCTGCCTAGGGTTCCCAAAAATAGTTATTAATAACATTTTTGGTGGCCAACAACCTAATTTCAAAATTTGTATCTCCCTCCAAAAATAGGTCAACTTCTGGGAGCCATAACTTTTGATTTGGGTGTCTGATTGACGAACCGTTTTATGTGTCAGAAAGTTCACGGAGTGCTCTACACGCTAATAACTTGCTCTGCCAGTTCCGGCCATTTTTAGGCCTGTACGAGGCTGTTTAGTGCCTCAAACCTGAGTTTGAATAATTTTCAGGCATTTTTAGGAAACAGAAACTTTAACATCTTTCAACTCGCAAATGATCTTTGCGTGATTCCTTCGCCAAAGGTCTTATTTTTTAGTTATGAAGCTTCATGTAAATTTTCACTTCAATCCATGCCTAAATGCAAACATTCTAAAAATAGCAGGTTGCTATTTTTAGCAGTTTGGAAAAACTAAAACTTCTACATCATTATTTAAGTGATTATGGAACCAGAACCACAAATTTTGAAAATAAATGGAAAGAACATCAACAATTTTGAAACACATATTTTTTTTTGGGTGATGCAAGATTGCCCTCACACCACTGGATGCTCCTGCATCATGATCCTAAGAAAGTATGAGTTGCTATAAGAAAGTTCTGGCATCCAGATGTTGGTGAAGATTTCTGCTACAGGAAGCTACTTGGAAGACTACTTAGTAAAATGCTTTGCATTCCTCTGCATTTGAAGATATGATCATGTGGTTCAAAAGTTAAGTTCAACATGATGTATAGGTGCTAAATCTAAAGTTTCATGTCATTTGATCCTCCGCAGTGAAAGTTGTGAGTGACAAAGTTCTGATATGTGCTCTGGCAACATAGTGTGATGATGAAGGTTGTTTGGAATGTTATACATTCCTCCGCAATGATAGATATGGATGTGTGGCTTTGATGTTCAAAATAGTGTATGACTGACTCCATATGAGTTTCAGATGGTTTAGAGGTCCGCAAGTTTAGTTTATAAATGACAAATGTGATACATGTAGTTCTGGATGCCTAGTTGTTCCCAGGATATATGTTGATGACGTGTACCAACTTGTTGCATGAAATGGTACATTGATTGATGGAAGATGATCCTAATGATCTTGTAATGTCTCCAGTTTCTACACAAAGTGATTTCTACTATCTCCGGAACTGGTTGTGGTCCGGAATGATGATATTGCTAGGTTATGCCTTTGCCTGGCCAACTAAAGAATATTGGTGATGAAAAACTTTGTGGATTTGAAGGATTGTTTAGAGAAGGTTTATAAGTCCTACTAACTCATCTAGAAGAAGAAAAAGTAATGCTTAATCATTCATGAGTACCGCCAAGATGAAATGACCGTTGTGCTACAAGCCTCATGTGTTCTTGCTTAAGGGTGACCTAATTCAAATTTGTGAAGCATGTGGATGTTATTTCTTGAAGAATGATGCTATGAAGTGTAACATACTAATTCTCAAACAAGACATAAAACAAAAATTTTCCAAGAGATAAATAAACATATAAATGATTAAGTGAAAAAGATTGAACTTTTTTTTGAATTAAAATATTCTCAAGGAACCAAAATACATCATATAACCATAACTTCCTTTCTGAATATACAACATGTATTCAAAATTAATTTACAGATTTTGTTTTTCAATTACAATAATCTTCCCTTGATAAAATTTACATAGTTTATGAAATATAAGTCACATATGAAATATGTATTGTGTATCTGGAATTCTGATATCCATATCACAAGTCTCGGTAAGTCTTCTACTCGAGAGAGAGATAGCATCTTCCAATTGCTTTACCTCCAACCATAGACTAGTGGTTCCTCGCACACCTTCCTTCCTAGAAGTGCCCCTACCCTTCACGAAAAGTATAGACATAAGGTAACCGATTGGCATTTGCCATCTGAGTACTGATGTATCCTACATAATGCTATTGATCACACAACTCTAGACAATCATCTAGGTAAGTATTGCCCACCCACCTCTAATTTGACTTGGATATAGTTATCACATCGTGTAGTTTGACTTGGTCAACTTAGCTCATTTGGTAAATGGTTTAACAATACAGTCTTATCTAACTCAAATTCTAGTCTACCTAACTTCGATTAATTCTCATGATCCTATCATTGTTAGAATCTGTAAAACAAATTATAACCCAGAATCAATTGAAAGAGTTAGAAACATAAACTGTAAATGCAAAAGCAATTGAAATAGCATAACAACGATACCAAGAAATTGATGTGAAATGCTCGAATGGAAAAATAACATCAAATAACTATCTCCAATATCGAATGAAAATACAAGCTAGGTAGCATGCTTATATAGATCAGGGAGATGGAGGAAGTGGCAACACTAACCAATGAGGAGCAACCTGCTACCAGACCAAAGATAGCAAAGTATCTTCCTAGGATAGCTAATGGGTGCTCACATGTAGGAAGGTGACCTCTCATAATCCTCTCACCCAATAAAACATGATTTATTAACCTAAGCAAGCTTAAATAAATGTGTAGGAAAATCCTTATAAAAAGGAATAAAAAACCTACACTAATAGCCCACCTTAAGCATAGCCTAGGTGGGTAAAGAGAAAAGCTCCCCTAGAAGGGAGAAAAGCCCCCCAAAGTAGAGAGTGAAAGAGACTATGAAACCCCCCCACAATGAACTAGCTCTAGTGTCGAAGGAGGATGCCCATATATTAATGTTGAAGATGATCCATTTGTGGCAATTTATGACATTTCTCCCTTTAGGAAGAAACAACTCCAATGGTGAATGCCGAAGTAACTCCCACTCAAAGAAGCAAGGTGAGGAAGGAAGCCTCATGATGTATCTTGTCTTAGAAATTTGTTCAAGTGTCAGCATGCTGATGTTGAAATGAGTCACAATCAAATCAAGAGTCTCAGGCCTAACTGAAACAAGTGACCTCTCAAAATCATGTGAAGACTGATGAAGAACAGGATCCAAAGAATTGATGTATGAAAGTGGAATGTCAATGCACACCTGTTATGTCGAAAAATGTCTACTTGGGGGCTTTTCCCTCTTAAGGTTTAGCTCCTAGCTCCTATTACTGTATTTAGAGCATCTTGCATGTTATTTCTGACTCCCGATGAGAAAACCCTTGGGTCTTGTGACAAATAGGACCCAGGGGGCTGCACTTTAATGAATCCTGAGCAAAAATGGCAGGGTGGACTTGGGAGCTAGCGACCTAGTCCAACCCTATTTTGGTTCTACCCTAATTTCAAATGTTAGTTTAGGGACTATTATTTGGGTCCTATCACGACATCTAAAGTTTGAATTATGAAATTCTTAGTAGGAATCTTTGTAGTTGCATATATAAAACATGATTAGGTTTCATTTGAAAACTAGATGGAAATTAGATGGACATTTTGATTGACAAGCTTATGTGAAAGTGATTCAAGGCATTCATTGTGTTGCAGAGCAGTACTTTGTTGTTATTGTGTTTGTGTTTGCAAATTTGACATCCATCTCCCATGGCATGAAGAGCATCTTCCTTCTATGAGATCTTCACTACAAGGTGATATCTATTGTGTTTTCAATCATTTATCATTTAGATTTTTGCCTCTATCCCACCAGGATATGCACTCTCATCTGACAACGATGTTCGGAAGACTTGAATGTCTCTCCAGGGCTTGACTGAGGTAAGCCTCTAAACACCACAACCCCCTCCCACACTCCTTGTGATTGCAGGTTATAGGTGTTGAGTATTGTGGAGTGAAGTTGCAAAGAGGAGTGGCAGACATTGAGGATTCAAAATCTGAAAAGAATTAGGACACTGGTGCTTTTCCTGGACTAGGGTACTAGTCCTCGTGTCCTCCGCAGTTGAATTCCTAGAAACAGAAGTTGTAGTGCAAAATAGTGTTAGAAGAAGATTTGGATCCCACAAATAAATAGGTACCTTGGACTTGGTCACTAGTCCCTGTGTCCCTGACTTCTCTGCCTTTTGAACTTCAAAAAACAATGAGTTAAATATCTTTGTCCCCTATCTCAATCTAAAAGAATTTGCCATAATTTGATAATTTACTTATAGATTTGCATATTTAGGGTTTCTAAGTACAATTGAGCATTAGATAGAGATATTGTTTGATACATCCAAGAATCCACAGCTTCCCAAGTGGCAACACAACTTGATAGGTGATTGCTCTCGCTTAGTGGAGATTCAACTTGGTTGATAAGCCCTTGGAATGTTTTTAGTGAAAGGAGGATTTTGCATAAACCCCTTTTAACAAAAAAACACTACAAATCATTTTGGCAAACCCGTTTTTTTGAACTTTTTGGAACCTTGCTGAGTGTTGTTTGGTATATTTGCATTCATTCATCTTATTGCATTCGAAAAATTACAAAAAAATGGAAAATTTTGAAAAAAAAAATTAGCATCTTAGGCTTGCATTTTAGCATAATTTGAATTAATTGGCATTCAATTTCATTAAATTTCTATCACTTTCATTAGATATGATTTAAAATTACAGAAATTCATCATTTAGAATAATTAGCATTGCATTTTTGTGCTTAATTTGACAAAAATTGCTTGAAATTGCACATTTTTCATAAAAACCTAGTTTTGCATTAACTAGGGTTTGTAGTCAAAATCTTGTTTCAGGTTTTAATACCATTTTCAAACACTCATTAGGACTGATTTTTAATAGTAGTGTTGCATCATAGTGGCACTCTTGCAAAATTTCATGTCTAGGGTTTGAAAACCTTGCTTTTTCACTAGATTTGGCCTTATTGTCTCTCTAGATTTGCATCATAAGCATGTTGTAAGGGATTTTTATGCACTAGTTGGCTGTTATTAGGGTCATCATTTTCTTCCCTTCCTCAATTTCCTTACAACACTCCTTTTACTAGGCCTTTGCATGGAAAATTATTGAAAAATTGCATATTTTAGCACATTTTCACTTGGTTTCGACTTGTCATCACTCTAGGTTTGCATAAAAAACGTGTTGTGAAAGATATTACTACATAATTAGATTGTTATTAGGCATATTATTTTCTATCCCTCTTGAAAATTTTCACAACACCTTTTCTCCTAGTGTTTTGCATTGAAAAAAGTTGAAAAATCAAGCATTTTAGGTCATTTTCATACATACTTTTGTATTTGCTCTTGCATAAGTTTTGAAAACCTTTTGAAATCTGATTTAGCATCCATTTGAACACATATAGATGGATTCTCAAAACAACAATAATTCTAGGCTCCCTCCTAGGCCTTATTTGAAAAGACGAGCCCCTGAACTTGAAATAACATTTACACCTCATGACAAAGAAATGGTAGATATTGAAGAGCCTCTTTACATTATAGTGAAAATAATGGAAATACCTGTGCATGGAACACTCATAGACCCTAATTGCATGATCAATGTGGTTACAAAAGAGTTCCTTCTTAAACATTATTTGGCACAAAACCATTATGACCCGTCGGATTTGAGAATTAAAACGCATAATGGATCTTTGATGAAAATATTTGGATTGGTAAAACTGTTAATCTCAGTTTATGACAAAGCCGTGGATCACTTATTTGATGTTATTCCCTTATCCAGCCTCTTTCATGTAAAACTAGGACACCCATGGCTTAAGGCTATGAATGTCATCCCTTCAACTATTCACAAATGTCTAAAATTCTCTTTGCATGGAGAGATCCGTACTGTCCATCGTAACACATACCGACCTCTAGCTAAGAGCAAGAATTTCACCCTTGATTACTTGTGGCCGCAACCTGAAATAGAACTTGAGCCACAAAGAGACCAATCTTTCCTAAACTATAGACGATACAAAGCAAAACAACTAGCTAGAGTGGCCAGGTCTCCTTTACAAACAATGAGGGATGAACAAGTGTTTGAGGATCTCCTTAGAGAAAAAGGAAAAAAAAACACAAGACTACTATGGATATGATGAGATAATGGGAGTGATAGATTTGGATAAGGAGAAGTTTCATAACTCACCTTGTCCACGGAGAGATTGTATCTATGTTGAGGTTCCTCCTCTGACATCCATACAAGGATCGGGAAGCTTTCATAGACAACAAAACATTCCACTGAGACCAATGAAATTTTAACATGGTGCTTCCTCCTCTAATGTGTAAAACCCTATGGAAAAGCATGATGATTCCTTCGAAGAAATAAGTAGTACTTGACAAGAAGGAATAGACAAGAAAAAGAAAGGAGGAGGAGAAGACAAGCTTTTGCCCAATGATTTGCTGCTCAACAAGAAAACATTCAACCTAACATTGAAACAAACAAAGAATACCCCAACACTAAAGAATTGGAAGATAAGAACAAAAGTTGGGCTATGGTACCTTACACACCTCTTTTCTCTAGCATCTGAGATTGGGAAGAGGATGATTTGCTTGATGACAACCCTTAGTTTGGGTATCCCTACAGGTAAGTATTTCTAACCCTTTACCTCTGTGATGTATTTCCCTTGTGACGTGTTATGTGTTGTTTAGGCTTCCTGGGATGACCCTTGATTCTCTTGTAAGGTCTAGGATACCAGGAGACCACCTCTGTTGTGACCCTTCTTCTATTAGTATCATCATTCTTCTATATCACTTCTCCTCTATTTTCATTGCTATGTGTTGTGTCTTATGGGCATAGTGTTGCGGTTGGTGACTTGGGGGCACCCTCCTACATGACTGTCCCTAAGACACTCATTTCTCCTCTCTTGATCTATTGTTTCCCTTCCTCTAGTGTTTCTATCTAGCAGGCGGATGACGAAAAAAATATTTTACTAATGGGGACCTAGTGTCCCTTTAGTGAATAATCAAAAAATGGACCTAGTCCATACATGACGATCAGGTTGATATATATTATCCGACGCTTGGCTAGTAGAATCACTCCATGTGATCATGATGTTGTCTTATCACACTTACAAAACATAACAATACTGCTGCTCCATGCACTTTGTCTATCTTGAATCTTGCATTCCTCAGTTCTTTATGTGAATGATCATATGCATTGATTGTTTATCATGATTATATGGAGACTAACACTTTTCTTACAGGAATGTGTTTGTGGGAACATTTGGTGATCGTAAAGTACATGTCACCTTTGAGGGGCATGGGATTTGCAAGATCTCATGTTCCCTTGTGTGTTTTCTTCCTACCTTAACGTGCTTGATATCGGTACACGACATCAACCACATTAAGGTGGGGGCATATATAAGGTAAGTTGTCTGTTCTAGATCCTAGCAACATGTGTTTGTGAATCTTGAATCTATTACAATCACTTAAGCCCTCTATAGAGGTGGGATATCATGCATATCCTTTTTCTCTTAAGCCCTCTACGAAGGTAGGATATCGTGCATATCCTTTTTATCTTAAGCCCTCCGTGTGAGGTGGGGATGGTGTATTTCTTCAGGAGAGTGTACAATCCTATCATTTTCAAAAAGTCTTCTGAGAAGGCAGGGAGCAGATCTGAGACTATCCTAACCCTTAAGTGTGTCTTCGGCAATTGTTGTGGTGAAGCCCAATCGTCGGTGTCTGCCTATAATGTGCCTGAGATGGTGATGAACCTAGAAATAGATACACTCCATCGCTTGTCTATTGTGTTTTCTCTATGTCTTCTATGTGTGTGGCGTGTTTGTTCCAGAGCATAGTCTAAAGACCGGTGGTGATGAGTCCCTCCTATGCTTTGGGATTTGTATGGCATGCTTGTTTTGTATGGCGTGTTTGTTCTCAAGTGTAGTCTAAAGACTGGTGGTGATGAGTCCCTCCTGCACTCTGAGATTTGTATTGCATGTTTGTTGCCCCATGTGCTGTCTAAAGACTGGTGGCGATGAGTCCCTCCTGCACTATGGGAACTGTGTGTTTACTTTCCTTGTACATACATCTGTATTTCATATATATGAAAAAGAAAAAGAAAATAATCACTGCATTCACTGTATTCACTATGTTTTGCATGTCTTCAATGTTGTCTTCTCCATGTTTTACGTGACTGTAATTATCTTCTCTATGTTTTCTGTGTCTGTTATTGTCTTCAATATGTTTGGCGTGTCTTCTCTGTGCTTGGCATGTTTACTGTGTTTTGTTGACCGTACTTTAATGCATGTATTGGCTTTACATTTATACATACATTAAAGTGGGGGCTAAATGTTATGTCAGAAAATATCCCCTAGGGGCCTTTTCCCTCTTAAGGTTTAGCTCTAGGGTCGTATTATTGCATTTAGAGCATATTGCATGTTATTTCTAACTCCTGATGAGAAAACCCTTGGGTCTTGTGACAAATAGGACCCAGGGGGCTGCACTTTAATGAATCCTATGTAAAAATGGTAGGCTAGACTTGGGCACTAGGGTCTTCTGACAAATAGGACCTAGGGGGCTGTACTTTAATGAATCCTGAGCAAAAATGGTAGGGTTGACTTGGGCGCTAGCACCCTAGTCCAGCCCTATTTTGGGTCTGCCCTAATTTGAAATGTCAGTTTAGTGACTATTATTTGGGTCCTATGCTATTATCTAAAGTTTGAATTATGAAATTCTTAGAGGGAATCTTTATAGTTGCATATATAAGAATGATTAGGTTTCATTTGCAAACTAGATGGAAATTAGATGGACATTTTGATTGACAAGCTTATGTGAAAGTGATTCAAGGCATTCATTGTGTTGCAGATAAGTACTTTGTTGTTATTGTGTTTGTGTTTGCATATTTGACATCCATCTCCTCATGGCATGAAGAGCATCTTCCTTCCATGAGATCTTCACTACAAGGTGATATCTATTGTGTTTTCAATCATTTATCATTTGAATTTTCACCTCTATCCCACTGGGATACACACTCTCATCTGACAATGGTGTTTGGAAGACTTGAATGTCTCTCTAGGGCTTGACTGAGGCAAGCCTCTAAACACCACAACCCCCTCCCACACTCCTTATGATTGTAGGCTACAGGTGTTGAGTCCCGTGGAGTGGAGTTGCAGAGAGGAGTGGCAGACATTAAGGATTCAGAACCTGAAAAGAAGCAGGACACTAGTGCTTTTCCTAGACGAGGGCACTAGTCGTCATGTCCTCCGCAGTTGAATTCCCAGAAATGGAAGTTGTAGTGCATATCAGTGTTGGAAGGAGATCAGGATCCCACAAAGAAATAGGTACCTTGGACTTGGTCCCTAGTCCCCGTGTCCCTGACTTCTCTGCCTTTCGAACTTCAAAAAATAATGAGTTAAATATTTCTATCCCCTATCTCAATCTGAAAAGATTTTCTATAATTTGATAATTTGCTTACAGATTTGCATATTGAGGGTTTCTAAGTACAATTGAGCATTAGATAGAGATATTTCTTTGATACATCCAAGAATCCACAGCTTCCCAAGTGGCAACTCAACCTGATAGGTGATTGCTCTCGCTTAGTGGAGATTCAACTCGGTTGATAAGCCCTTGGAATGTTTGTACTGAAAGGAGGATTTTGCATAAACCCCTTTTAACAAAAAAAACACTACAAAATAACATGTTGCTACAATGTATATCCCACAAGATGTCATGCAAAGAATCACTCGAAGCCTTCGGTGAAGCCTCTCTGAACTCTATAGTAATAGTAGGCTCAAGGACAAAAGAACTACCATGAAATAAGAAAGATAACCCCTCAGATGTGTCCTCCAATTCTGAAATGTGAGACTCCACAAACAAAGATGCAATCTCTGATAAATAGGAATCCCAATTAGGAAGACTGTAATGATCCTAGTACAAAGAATGACTGGAAGCTCTCAAAGAAGCATCTCTAGAATCTGATGAAGTAATAGGTACAATAGGAATGCTTTTAACTATAAATGTGGCATCAATGTATGTCAACCAAATAGACTGATCATCCCATGAGGATGTGTCCACACAAGAAGGGGCAACAAAAGTCTCAGTATCATCCACAAGAGCCTAGTCATCCAAGGAAACATCAATATTAGATGAAGATCCAAAGTCTCCATACAATTGCTGGATGATGGTCCAAGTAGTGAAAGGGCACTCAACATGCTCTATGTGATGTAGAATATCCTTAGAAACAGTAATACATATTAGTCCATAGACCATGTCATTATTCTTAAACCATCCATTCTTCTGTTCAGTCACTTGGCTCAGGAACAAGTCCAAGGAGATGTGGTAATAGATCCTACTCAAGGCATTGATTCTTTATCCCTTGTTTCCAAGAAAAATAGTTTATCTTAACAACATAGGGATGAAATTAACCAAGATCCATGATGAACCCCCAAAATGATTATAATAACTCCATAAAAGATGTAACTCAAAGAGAGTACATAAGACACCCATTTCCACTCAATCAAGGAACCCCTCCCAATAAAATATGATTTGGCACTTTATATTTAGTGTGATTACAATTGCCACCAGCAAGAAATACTGACAGGACTTGATCTCAATGCTATTACAAATCCTCAAAAAGAGCATATGCTAAAAATACAACTTTGGCACAATACCAAGTGAAATAAATAGCACCACTGCAAGGTACATGAAAAAACATGAACTTTCAAAAAAAGAATCACCTTGATCTGAGGTTTTATGCAAAAGTTATGCTTCTTCAAAACAAGAACTATGCAATGTCACGAGTGAGAATCTACAATTTCTCTACATCAAAATCAAAAAACATCTGCACTAGTGCATAGAGCGAAAAAATAGCAAAAAAAAAAAATCTCAAGAAATGGTGTCAATATGGGCAAGAACAAAGCATTTGAAAATTGCTTTCAAATCTGCAACTGCCAATGGACAGGTGGTTTGTTGTAGATTTCTGAGTTCATTTTTATAAAATATATAAGCTGCATACAAAAAATAAAAGATACCCAGATGGTTTTTCAATGTTATGATCAAAACCCGTAAGGCATTTTTCTTTCTGATGTACAAAAGATGCAGATCTAATGTAAAAAGAATGCCTTTAGCAACAAAAAACAACCCCAGCAACCAAAAAATGGCATGCAAAGGCTGAATCAGCTACCTTAGACAAGCAAAGGCATGCTATAACCTGCAATATTGATTACAACATAAAATATGCAAGCTGGTTGTGAGATTTGAGCTTCAAAAAACTTGTTTGTAGGTATGGCCAATGATCTCCAAAATGAGTGAAATGAAAGCCAAAAATGACTTTCAAGAGCATCTCGAATGCAATGGAACAGTCAAAAATGTTGCCAGACTACTTGAAGATGCTGCAATCACCCAGATCTCATACATGCAAAAACAAGATTACTAGATCTTCATAAATCCTTTTTGATTCTCCAGATCGTTCAAAAATGCAAGAGAAGAGCATATGGGATTTTGCAAGATCTCTACAAAGAATCTAACCTTACAAAACTCACTCTGATACCATGTTAGAATCCATAAAATGATTATAACCCAAAATCAATTAAAAGAGTTAGAAACATAAATTGTAAATGTAGAAGTAATTGAAACAAAAAAACAACAATACCAAGAGATTGATGTGAAATGCTTAAATTAAAAAAAATAGCATAAATAACTATCTCCAATATCAAATGAAAATACAAGCTAGGTACCATGCTTATATAGACCAGGGAGATGGAGGAGGTGGCAACACCGACTAATGAGTTGCAACCATCTATCGGACTAAAGATAGCAAAGTATATTCCCAAGATAGCTAATGGATGCTCACATGTAGGAAGGTGACACCTCATAATCCTCCCACCTAATAAAACATGCTTTATTAACCTAAGAAAGCTTAAATAAATGTGTAGGAAAAACCTTATAAAAAGGAATAAAAACCCTACACTAACAGCCATTTGTACTACAAGGCTTTATGGATTGACTATCGATCCAAAGATACCTCTTTTTATACTTGCACAATCTGAGGTCTATGACTTGTTGACATCTACACCATGGGTCCATGACTCAAGTCGAATGTATTAAAACAATTTGGTTTCTCTATTAAGAAATATCACCATTGACTAAGTACAAACTTCTTTAGACAAACCTATTTTAAACATTCAAACTCAGGGTTCTCGACCCTTCGTTGTTGACCAATATAAAATAGATCTATAAGGTTAAAATATTCGACATGGTTATAATTAACCATAACCCTTTAGGTTCTCTTTTGAATAATAGTAAGTTTGTAAGTATTATACATATTAACAAAAATACCTGAGGATATATTACTCTATCGAAATATTCAACTTATTTGGTTTTAACCCTTTGTAATCAAAGAGGTCAAAACCGAAGAATAGAGCAATTGGCATTCTTAAAAATCAGCGTTATCTATTTCGTATCAAGATATACTTTAAAACTAACTCATAAATCCAATAGCTTGACTATGGTTTCCATACCATGTTTACATAAAGTTTGATAGTGAATTCTATATCATACAACTAAGAGGTTCTCAAGTTCTCATTAACCCCCAAGTGTTTTATTATCACTGTGAATAGGTTATAGTAAAATTTTGTATATCAAAACATAGATAGTAAGATAAAACTACACTTATTTACGTACATAAATAAATGTATATCTTCTATTATTCTCTAAATACTCTACACAGAAAGATATCTCTGGTTTAACTAAGACTTGATAGGCATACTCACAACAAACTAGTATCTATGAACTTATATAATATTGTCTATTATGTTCATGTGCTCTACATTTTATACTACTTACGATATCTCTATGTTAAAGTCTTTAAATCTCTGATATTACACACATTTCTATAGATATCCCTATGTTCTCGTAGGAGAATAAACTACTATTGTCAAACAAGTTTCGTTCAACATGAATTTAAGAAGAAAACATAAGAAAATAGGCTTGGCTCTTACCTGAGCATGCCTCAACACTGTAATATTGGTAAATGTTCAACTATATCCTATCGAATTCAGCTGATAATCTCACCTTGACCTTCCTAAGCACGTCTCACCAATGCTACTGCCTCTCTATGTTGTGTTCACTAAATTCTTCTCTCCCCCAGATATCCCTCATATCGGCTCATGATATAAGTCATTATAAGACTCTCCACTAGCCATGGGTTTCTCCACTAAGTAAGCCTGCAATTGCTCTTTGATTGAACATGCAATTTGAGGGGGAATATGGTAATAAAAATCCACCCTTTCCACTCAATGGCATCCCTTAAAGTGTTCCTCAGTTATCGAAATGGTTAAGAGATGAAAGCCTCTTCATTAAGAAAGCTATTAACATTTAAACCCACTAACAACCTTGAACTCTCTACTCAAAGATTATTTACTTACAATAATCTAATAATATAGATATTATTAACAATAGTGACTATGAGAATGCAACGTATACTTACATTGCCTCACACATTATTAGAATTGTAGAATCACGAGACGAATAACAAACATGAAAGATTGCAAATCAATACATAAATAAATCAAATGTATGAGACCCCCCATAGTACATCTCCTGCTGCAATGATGTTGAATAGTCAACAAAGGAGGCAGATGTAGATCCAAGAATGTCAAACAATGTTCCTTCCCTTGGGAAGAAATGAAACCACTTGAAGGTGCAGGATATCTTCCCATGCAAGAAGATATATGTATGATCTTGAATCATGTTGAAGCTAATCTAGGGATGATGATGCCCATGTTGATGCCTTCAAAGAGTGCGCAGGTGTCCCTTTGTCAATATCGAAGGATGCCATAATCAAATCAAGTGCATGCCTAATAGATGAGGATGATGACAATTCAGAACCAGTGTCGGACAAAGTAGATCATTAATATCCAAAGAAGACAATGTTGATGCAGCTTCATCGAAACTGTCATCACAAAGAACACTAATGTCCTCAATGTGTGCTTCCATGTTAGTAATGCGAGACTCTACAAACAAACAAGTGATGCAAGGTAGAAATCTGTCCCAATCAACAATGCTAGGAACACTTATATCCTATTGCAAAGAAGAACCAGAAGTTTTTGATGAAGCGACTCTGGAATCTGATGAAGAAATAGTAGGAGCGATGACTTCTTTTATATCAATGGAACATTCTATTTTTGTATCATGATTAGGTATGTGAGTTGTGATCAAAGTAGGATCATGTGAGAATGGAGGAACATTGGTGTTTGCATATATCTCCCAAACTTTGATCCATAATGCATGTGGATAATCAATATCCATAATGGCATACAAAGTACCATCTGGAATATGTAAACTGATCAATCCAACAATATGATCATGATGATTAAACCACTTATATTTATGAGATTCTTTACCAGGTTTAGGGATAAGTCCATGCAGATAGGGTATGATATTATGGAACCTAAGATATTTTAGGATGCCTTGACACAAGGACTTATAGTTTCCCTTGGTTAGGTTGATTACATAAGAGTGAGTTTCATATCACATGATTAGAACAAGTTAATTTCTCTAGACAAAAGAAAGTCGACACATTAGGCAACCCCTTGATTAGGTGACCCCCCAGTTTTGGTACTTTATAACATAGCATTTTTTACAATGAAAGTAAGTTCATGAGATGAGAAATGTGAAAATATTAACTTTTTCAAAAAACGGTGCTCAATTTCGAGCTACTGAGCAAAAGTTATTACATAATTAATTTCCTGCAAAAATAGCCTATTTTAATGCATTCACACTATATATTGGAAAAGTGCCTATGCCTTGAGTTGACCTAGCCTTCCAACCATTTGTTGGAATTCGCAAGAGATGAAGATTACAATGGTCTGATTATGAGGGGGTATTGGCCTCTTGCCAACCCGGGCCTCACCCTTCGTCTTCGTTAGGCAAAAATACAAGGGTTATTACAAACCAATAAGTTGTGTGAAAGTAATAATACTTTCACAAACTTTGCTAGTAGTTTGCAAACTTCTTAATGATTACACTATTTGCTGACCATAAATGCCATAGTTAAAAGAGTTAATAGTTTGTGGTTAACAATAAAAGCTAACGAAGGTTACATTAAACTTAACTATCACATGGAAAGTGACATCACATTGTTAACAACAAATGTGAATGCAACATTAAATGTTATTGTAACAACTAAGAAACTAGAACCAGAACCTTTGAATGCTCAGTGAACTCCACAAAATGCTGCAAAGTTGGTGGAAGATGTTGAGGAGTCCAAATCATACTTGAATAGGTCGACATGGGCTTGGAAGGCTATTGGAAGTGATGAATAAACCACTCCAGATTTGAAGACTGAGACCAGCACAAAGTACAAGAAAATTCTCACGGATATTTCTCCAAGCACGGGAATAAACCAAGCTTGTGTAATGTCCAAGTCAACCTTGAGTCACTTCTTCGCTAGGAGTTTCAAAGCCTCATGGGAGGCATTTCATCCTTCTTGAAAGGGTCGACTACCCACAGAGAAGCACATATAGGGTTGACTATATGCTAGGTCAGGTTAGATATTGGGGCAAACAAGCCTGATTGAGGGCAACCCACTATCTCTAATTTGAGAAGTTGGCAACCTTTCTGAGAGAGGCCATCCACCTCTTTTCAAGGTCCGCAGCCTATTGTGGAGACCCGCAACCATCTAGAGGGTGTAACCATTATACATAGGCTCTCCAAGGTCAGAAGGCCTACACAAGGTCACTGTGAATATGGCTCCCACAATATGTCGAGTACGATGAGATGATATTTACATAGACCGCTAGCTTTTTACAAGGGTGTCAGCATTCTAAATGCTCAGTATACAGTTCAATCACCAAAATAGGAGAAAAAACAAACCTTCAAATGCTCACAACTATTGATCTTCTAGAAACCCTTGACGCTAAACCAGAAGTCTTCCCATGCCTTGGACACCATAAAATCAAGGATTTACAACACCCAAATCATGGGAAACACCACACATAGCTCCAAAATCCTATGTCCAAAATAGGGAGAGAGAAATATTTCTTCGCTCGCATCCAAACATGGCACACCTTACTAATACCTTCACGCAAATTACCTTGCAAGAGAGAAAAACACCAAATTCTCTAGCCTTTTTTTACTTCAAATGAATCAGCAATCTAATTTAGATGCTCTGATACCATATGAGAATTTGCAGAATCTATAAGATAAATGTTGATCAAAAATTTGAAGTAGATTGAATAGGCAAAAGACAAGTACATATAGGTGAGTAAGAGTAGTTAGTAGTTGAGGAAAGTCTCTTATAAACTAGCATGAGTGGCTAGTTTAGTGGGAGAGCTTTCATGACCCCTCAACTAACCTTAACTAACCTCTTAACAACCTTAACCGTCAAGCAACCTTGATATGTGTCAAAATTGTGTAAGGGCACACCTAAGTAGGCTTATGCCTAAGTATATATGTAATATATATACACTAATCATACCATGTTGGATTTCCCATTAAACACAAAGACCACAAACAAGCACAAAAGATTGCAAATAATGCAATCCATGAAAATGTTATGCAAGACCAACCAAATCCCCCACTAAATAACTTGGAGAAGTCAAGTACATATAGGTGAGGGAGTGGTAGTTAGTTAGTTGAGTGAAAGTCTCTTACAAACTAGCATGAGTGGCTAGTTTAGTGGGAGACTTGATGACCCCTGAATTAACTGCCTAACAACCTTAACTACCCAACAACTTTGACATGTGTTAACATTGTGTAATGAGTACACCTAAATAGGCTTATGCCTAAGTATATAAAATATATACACTAACACCCCCCTTAAGTATAGCTTAGGTGGGCACAAATTAAATGGGTTCTGGCTACAAAGCCTAGTGAGGTACCCATGAACAATGCAATCTCTCAGAAATAGAGAAAGGTAGAAAACCTAGTGGGAAAAAACTACCCTCCAAAAGAGAGAAATTATATAGGTGAAGAAGTACTACTTCTTTCACTAAGTACAATATAAGAGTCCCCCCATAGGAGAGAAAATGATAGAAGGTCTATAAGCCCCCCATAGTATATGTTCTGCTGTAGTGATGCTAGATAGTCGACAAATGATGCAAATGTAGATCCAAGAACGCCGAACAATGTTCCTTCCCTTGGGAAGAAATGAAACCACTTGAAGATGCAGGATATCTTCCCATGTGAGAAGATGTATGTATGATCTTGAATCATGATGATGTCCCCATGTCAATGTCGAAGGATGCCATAATCAAATCAGGTGCATGCCCAATAGATGAAGATGATAACGATCCAGAACCATGTGTAGGATTATGTAAAGCATGAATATCTGAAGAGGACAATGGAAATGCAGCTTCATCGAAACTGTCATCGAAGAGAAGATTGATGTCCTCAATGTGTGCTTCCATGTCAGCAATGCGGGACTCTACAAATAGACAAGTGATGTCAGGTAGAAATCTATCCCAATCAGCAATGCTAGGAAGACTGATATCCTATTGCAAAGAAGTATTGGAAGCTTTTGAAGAAGTGACTCTGGAATCTAATAAAGCAATAGTAGGAGTGATGACTTATTCTATGTCACTAGAACATTCAATTTCTGTATCATGATTAGGGATGTGAGTTATGATCAAAGCAGGATCATGTGGGAATGGAGAAACATTCGAGTCTCCATATATCTCCCAAAATTTGATCCATAATGCATGTGGAAAATCAATATCCATGATGGTATACAAAGCATCATCTGGAATATGTAAACTTATTAATCCACAAATATGATCACAATGATTAAACCACTTAGCCTTCTAAGATTGTTTACCAAGTTCAGGGACAAGTCCATATAGATGGGGTATGAGATTATGGAACCTAAGGTGTTTCAGGATGCCTTCACACCAGGACTTATAGTTTCCCTTGTTTATGTTGATTACAGAAGAGTGAGTTTCATATCCCATGATTAGAACAAGTTAATTCATCTAGACAAAAGAAAGTAAACACATTAGGCAACCTAGATTAGGTGACCCTCCAAGTTTTGACACTTTATAACTTAGTGTGTTTTACAATGCAACTAGGTTCAAAGTGTAGGAAATGAAAAAATATTAACTTTTGCAAAAAATAGTGCTCAATTTCGAGCTACCGATCAAAAGTTATTACACAATCAAATTCTGGTAAATGACCTATTTAATGAAATTGCACTTAAAATAAAAAAAAATGCCTAGAGGGAGAAAAATCCTATTCGTCCAACCACTTGTTGGCATTGGCAAGGAAAGAATATTGCAATGGTTTTACACATGAGGGGGAATTGGCCTCCTGCCAACCTAGGTCTCACCCTTCGTCTTCGTCAGACAAAGATACAAGGTTTTCAAAAACCAATAATTCAATTCAAAGTGATTTCGCCCCAATTTTTAGATACCCCCAATTTATAAAAAAAATGCCTATTTTGATAATATTTTGCAAAGCATAATGTTAAATGCTTGAAAACAAAATTAGGGCAAAGGTAATCAATAGGGTGAAATCTCATGAAGGAAGCAAGGATAGTTGGCTGCATGGTACACACTTCTTTGCTTAATGCCTGGAAGAGAGACTGTGCTTGATGCCTTGAACTTGGATTCTACTCACAGGGGGAATAGGGGTTTGTGACAAGGATGACCAGGTGACCATGGGCCTACGTCTGATCTAGAGGAACCGCTCTCAAATAGGGGTGTCTGTCCTAGAGGAGCACCACAGGTCGCAAGTAGATGAGGTTAGGGGCCTGTCTGAATCACCAAAGGTCATGGGAAAGTGAAGCCGTCAGCCTATGAACACTAAGAAAACCACAAAAAATGCAAGAGTCCTCTTCGATGTGAGACTAGAGGGATTCAAACCACCTAAAACCTTATTAGAGTTTTTACCTTGCTTACTAGATGCTTGTCCTCTCTAGGTTGTTTATCCTTTCCTATAGGCTGTCTAGCTTCACGCATGAGAAAGAATGGATCGACCTTTCTCCCTCTACATGAGAATGAGTGCACAAGGCAAAAATGTGCCTCTTCCCAAACTAAAATTGCCTCTATCTCCTTCTTCTATAGCTTGCCTATATATTCACTTGAACAGAGTAATAACAGGCTAGAGACTATAGATGGAGTGGCATCCAAGTCAGAATCTAGATCGAGTTCACTTGCCAGTGACGATCCACCAAACAGGGATCTTCTAAATCATACAAACATAATATATATGCAGGTTAGATTTCAAAGCCGGACAAGAAAAACATTTTGGTCGATCTATGTCAGCCTCTCCCCTAGCATGAGCATGACAAACCCATGTGAGTGTGAGGGTGAGGGCAGAGAAAATGCCTTTCAAGATCCTTGCACTTGCCTATAATAGAACCCCAAAATTCATAAGATGAATGCTAGTTACAAAATTTGAAGTAGTTGATTAGATTCATAAAGGAGTACATATAGGTGAGGATAGGCATCAACTCACCCATAAAATGAGGATAGGACTCCTCAAAAGTAGAGTGGTGGCAAGTTGCCTCCCACTAAAATAGCGAGAGATGTCAAAATAAAGATGACACATCTATAAAACTCCTTAACCAACTTGACAACTCATATGAACAAGTGTCAAGTGTAAATGAACAACTAAGTAGGCTTAATAAGCCTAAGTGTATGCATATAATATATATATATATACACTAACACCCCCCCTTAAGCATAGATTAGGTGGGCATAAATTAAATGGGTCCTGACTACTAGCCTGGTGAGGTACCCATGTACAATGCAAAATAAAATGAGTCTCGGCCATGAATCTTGATAAGGTACTCATGTACAATGTAATCTCTCTTAAAAACAAAGTAAGATAGAAAACCCAATGGGAAAAAACTATCCTCCAAAAAGAGAGAAAAGAGAAGGATTTAATACCTTCTGAAAAGATGTCCCTTGATGATTGGAACATCATGATGAAGAACTCCTGAAGCATGTAGAAGTTGTAAACTCTGTCGATGATGAACTGGTGTCTATTGGAAGTAATGAATCTTCAAAAATGGAGATCGAAATAAGAGATACAAAATACTATATGAGTGAACATTCGAACACTGCTCAATGATGTACACAAAGTCAATCAAACTCTGTGAAATTGAAAATACAGATAGTGCTATGATTAGGAATACTAGAATCTCAAAATGTGATCCACTATAATAATCCCCTATGTGAGAGATTAAAATGAAGGATTTAAGACCTTCAAAAAAGAAGATTCCTCCACTGGTTCATTGAAAGAAGCATTAGCATGTAACACATCATAGTCCCCCCTTAATGTTAAGAGATATGAGCAGACCAACTGAAATGTGCAAGGAAAGTAGACCAAGATGTAGGTCCAAAAAATGTACAAGAACCTAAAAAAGGATGTACATCAAGGCACATATGAATGGGATGAGAATCATGAGGATCCATTGTTGTGATTGTTACAACCCCCCATTACACTTTATAATCAGTGTAAGTACAAATTTTCCAAAATCCCTCCATGTGGAACACACATTTAATTGTGTGGCACTTTATATGAGTGCATTTACAAACTTATTTGTTATTTGAGTTTTTACAAGTTTATTGTCATGAGGTAGATTAAGAAGACAAATTAATTTATGTCTTGCAAGTCTCAATAAAAGACAAAAAACATAAAATTACAACCCCCCTTCTATACAATAAGTTTAAGACAACATAAAATGCTATCAATAAAACATAACATGAAATGTTAGTCTCCTAGTTGTTTTGTAAAAACCATAGACTGTGATTCTGAAGGAAACAAAACTGCACCATGAATGGAACAACTGCTAGCAGGTTTGGTGGAGAGTCATTGGGGCTAGGTTTCCCAAACCAAACAAATGACAATGACCTTGAAAATAGGTAACGATGTAGAGATATTGGTTGTCTCAGAGATCAATGCCAACTATGACAACACCAGTGGCCAGATTAGAGGCCAAATTGGCCACTTTGAGGTCAGGAGAGCTGTAGAGATCAAGTCATAATGGAATTTGAAGCTAATGGAGATTTGAAGCAATAGCAAAGTCAACCTCTGCCAAATGCCAATAAACTGCTGTCAATGATGAACGTGTGATCGAACACAGAGATTTGCAACTTGGAGATGGTTGTTACGAACCTTCAAGAAAATGGAAAACAACACGGTTTCAATAGTAACATGATGCTTTTGACAACAAACATAAGTCAATTAGAGACAACAAGCCACAAAACATAAATAACAATTAAAAAACTGGTAGAAGTCATCTAAACTATACAATTCAAACAGAGTTTACACGAAGTCCTAAAGATCTAGACGAGGCACAAAGATCTCAGAGGATAACCATGAGTGGTTAGTGGTGCAACTGTTCTAAAAAAATGCTAGAGATTAGCATGGAAGTTGCCATTAGTTGAAGCCAAAAATGGGCCTACACAAGAAAATATGGCATTTGAATGAGGAAAATGATACAAAAAGGGTCTTGTGTAGGAGTCCAGGACAACACTGAGAGGAGGCCATTAATGATTTGTTGAGTTTATATGCACAAGACTTATAATAAAAGATGTAAACAAAAACTCATGATCAAATGATTAATATGCACACACACAGAGGAAATCAATGAGAAGCATGACACAAGCTTTTTACCGAGTGGAAAACACTCCTGGGTAGAAAAACCACTCAAAAATGCCTCACTGGCTTTATCAAAAACCTCACTGGTTAAAATGTTTAGAAGCACCAACTTCAAGGAGCACCAACCCCAATACATAGAAGTAGGTCTCACTGACCATACAAGCCTCACTGGCTACAAGATGCCTCATTGGCTGAAATTTGCCTCACTAGCATAGGGAGGTCTCAATGACCACAAGCCTCGTTGGCAAGCCCAATCACCAATAGAAATGATAAACAAAATTAGATGGTTACTATGTTTCCATTCAATTCATTATCCCATCTATGCATAATACAAAATTCATTTGTAATTTTTCCATGTGTATGTCTTCAACCTAATTCTCAATCAGTTCACCTGATTTAGATTCAATTTCATATTGCCTTCATACTTGATTTGATTCAAACTGTGTCATACAAGTTGTCTTCATATTGGTTCACATCCATTACAACTGTATCAAATTATCTTTTTCATTGATCTGCACAACAATCACACACACAATGCATCTGCAAAACCAATATATAGAAGAAATAAAAAAAATGTCCTTTCACATCCTTCACAATCCTCATATTCAACTTTGCATAAAACCTTTCATATTCTTTTCTCTACAAAAGAAATTCAAACACCTGCATATATTTCTTCTTCCCAAAAAAAATTTCATGAAGCCTTTCATATCCTTGATATTTTTTGCATTTTTTAATCTAACATCTTCAATCTTCAAAACCAAAACCCCATTCATATTCCCTCTTAGAGATAAAAGAATATCTTTCATATTTGAGACCTTTCAATTTCTTTTTCATGAAGAACCTGCAAGAATATCTTCAACTCCCTTGCAAACAAAAACTCTTCATATTTTGTGTACTCCAAAAACCTTTTTCAACTTCAATCTGCAAAAACACTCTTCACCAAATTTGTTAATCTTCAAAGAATAAAACAATAAAAAAAAATCTCCTCCAACTCATTTTTTTCAAAATCCCCTTTTCAAAAAATCTTCTTCAAGAAGACAAAAAACATTCTAAATAAAAACTCAAGAAAGAAACTTTTCTTTCTTAGAACCTTTCATTTACATCTTCAATGTCACGGGAGTAACAAAAATAGAAAGATTTTTTTGTTTTAAAAAAATGCTTTAAAAAGCATTAACTATATGCTTTTAATAGCTATCTAAAAATAGCTTCACAAATCTTATTTGATCTCATGACAAGATAGGAAATCTTATTGATCAGGCTCCATATCATATACATCAAATTCTCCAAATCATTCGATGGCTCCCACTTAAACAAAAAAAATTGGAATGCTTTTCATGCTCTTAAGCTTCTATAAACTGATGGACTTCACTTCTAATAGATCGAGCTCCCTTTAATTATTCGATGCTCATTTAAAACAAAGCAAAGTCAAAAAGTTAACAAATACCATTTCCACATTATAATATACATCGAGCCCTAAAAACCAAGGCATAAATCGTGCCCTTCTTGAAATCATTCGATAGCCTTTTTCCTACTCGAGCTTTTTAAAAGGTGACCGAGACTAATGGTGAGTGAGGTGGATGGGGCCGGTTTCCCATGATAATATTACCCTTTACCAAGTTACTTTAAGTGACTGTTACCTGCTACAAGAAGTAAACTTTGTTTTATAACAAAAGTGCATACATTATATGATAGGCAGAGATGAGCTAATGAATGCCTTGTGATCAGGTTTATTAATGATTTTAACTCTCTAAGAATTTTAATCAATATGATTCCTCATATATCTGCCAAGTATTCCTTTGATGTACAAGCAAGATGACTTCAAAACTTGATGTCTTGTATGAAAACAAAAAACAACATCACTACATTCACAACCTTGTCTTGTGGACACTTGAGTGTGAAAGCAACATGATAAGAACAACTTATCTCCTATCATAAACTCCTGTGAACACTTGAGGTGGAAGCAACCAGATGATATAGTTTTCTATCATGATAAGTTGAACACCTGTTAGGCATTATGAATTCCTGATTCAACAACAAATAAAGCAAGAACATGATCAACCTGTGAAGTCAAAGTGAACACCATGCAATCTGTGGATTACATCATCCTCCTCAACAAATGAAAAATCAGCATCATTAACATCATACCAACAAGCAAACTTTTCAATGTCTTTTTTGCCTTGGATTTTAACACAAACATGAATCAACTCCAAACTCTCTGAATGGAAGATCAATATGTAAATCATGTTACATCTCCAAACACAACAATACGCCTTGAGACATAGCAATCATCAAATGTAGATCAAGATATCCCCTGACAAAGGATGAAGCAAGAACACATTCAAGTGAAGCCTCCTATTGAAGAAAATAAACATCTTGATTTCTACCATATACTACTGCTACAACACCATAATAACTCATGACATCTTGAAGCATGAAACATGGTAAATGAACTGAAATGATATCTTGAACTCCTGAAATGAATATCTTGACATGAAGACCATACCAACATCATCCTCTGAAGACACCTCAACATGATGAACAACATGAAGCAACACACCAAGTATCCTTTTTGACATCAATGGCAATAAGTCACCATCAATCTCCCCCTTTGTCATTGATTGAAAAACTTCATGATTGAATTTTTCTTTCTCCCCCTTTTTGACATCTGATGACAAAGACTCAAATCTATTTGCTCCCCCTGTGTTGAAGTGTACTTACAAATCATTGCTCATAAAATTCACTGCCAATCTCTGACAAGGACAAACATCACTATTACACCATCTCCAATCCACATTCTGAAGAATAGATCATTATTGAGATCCACTTGACTCATGATGACATTATAACCACTCAAGAGATGTCCTTGCCAAGGCCTCCATAATAACCAATCAATCTACAACAACCTACAACCAATTTACTTCTTGACATTAAAGATAATGAAGATCATCTAAAAAGAATGAAGGCTATCTTGATGAATACCATCCTCCTGTTCCTACACATGACACTTTTTACAACACCATGACAAATCTGAAATATACAAAACTATATCTCAAACTTATTGCAATCAACAAGAACTGATGTCTCTTGACTTTATCATTCAAATCAGCCAATCAAGATCTTCTTGCAACAACATTTCTTGAACAAGAACATACATCATGCATATGAAACATGTGAACTCCTATATGATCAATGTCAAGACCTTGTGAACCTGCAACACTTTTTATGCATCATGAACCACTAAACATGTTACTGATCATGAACACCTGTATTACTAATATACACTGAAACTCAATATCATCATCAACTATTTCATAAGAATGGCAAGAAAGATACACATGACAAGATCATCATATCAAATGATCTCCTTCTTAAAACTTCTTGGAGTTAATTGATAGAGCATTTGACACCTCCCCCTTACTTCATGCTATGTTATGCAACAGATGAAATGACATGTGCAAGATGCACAAGCTTAGTATTTGACTTCTCTTGACTATGTTTCTGCTTCCAAACCTTAATAGGTTCTTTCTTCTGTTCATGTTTCCTTATCCAAATCTTTTCAACCTTTTCCTTTTTCCATCCATTCAAACTAGATGAAGCTATTCTTCTATACAATCTACAACTATAAGCTTTGTGACCAGGTGAATCATACTTGAAACCCACAACATTAGCATTCCTTATTGAAGCAAATTGATTTTTTCTATAATTAATTGCTTTATGCCCAAAATGATTACAAGTATAACAATAACCATTAAATGAATAGTTATACATGTACATGTATGCTTGTCTTATAGGAGCAATTCTTCTTCTTTGATTGTTCACTTTTTTTTCAGGAGCAGCAGGGTGATCAATTTTTCTTCTAGGAATCTCTCTAACATTAGAGGACTAACTCTTTTCATAACCAAGTCTAGTAGTGTCTTCATGTAGTTTTTGTTTACCCAACATTTCATATAACTTACTTGTGCTCTCTCCAAATTTCAAATTGTTTTCCAACTGCTTCTTAACATCCTCAAGATCTTTTCTTAAAGAGATTATCTCTCCTTCAAGGTTTTGACATTCAATTGTCTTAGCTTCCAACTCAAACTTTGTAACTTCATCTATCCTCTTAACTTCTTCAACCTCAACCTTCAAATTGATAATTAATTTGTTTGATTCACCAACTTGACTTCTCAAGTTCATAACCAGATTTCTTGCCTCTTCAAGATCTAAAACAACTTTGTCCTTGAATTCTTTCTCTTGTTTAAGCTGGTCTTTTAATCTCCTATTTTCTTTACTAAGTTGCTTGATTGTATCCAGGGCACATAGAAGCTCTCCTTCAAAATCAACTTTGCAATCAACTTCATCCACAAAGAGGCATGTTTCTTCATCATTCACAATAATTTCTTCCTTTTTTATCAAAATTCTCAATTACTGGACCATTCTTTGTATCAATTATCAAGGGTGACATATGCAACAAATCATTGCTAGGCTTAACTAAGGATTATTTTACCATCTTTTGATCAACATCTTTCTTTTCTCTATTTGAGACCTTAATTCTATTCTTCTTATCCATTTTACTCCACTACCAGGACCTACCTGAGCCTATTTGACTTTAAAAAGGGAACTTGGCTCTGATACCAATTGTAGGAGTCCAGCACAACACTGAGAGGGGTGGTGAATCAGTGTTGTATAATTTTTTACAACTTATTATAACTTTATCTTACAAGACAAATAGAGACGACATTAATGATTTGTTGAGTTTATATGCACAAGACTTATAATAAAAGATGTAAACAAAAACTCATGATCAAATGATTAATATGCACACACACAGAGGAAATCAATGAGAAGCATGACACAATCTTTTTACCGAGTGGAAAACCTTCCTGGGTAGAAAAACCACTCAAAACTACCTCACTAGCTTTATCAAAAACCTCACTGGTTACAATGTTTAGAAGCACCAACTTCAAGGAGTACTAACCCCTAATACATACAAATAGGTCTCACTGACCATACAAGCCTCACTGGCTACAAGATGCCTCACTGGCATAGGAAGGTCTCACTGACCACAAGCCTCACTAGCAAGCCCAATCACCAATAGAAATGATAAACAAAATCAGAGGGTTACTCTGTTTCCATTCAATTCATTATCCCATCTATGCATAATAAAAACCCCATTTGTAATTTTTCCATGTGTATGTCTTCAACCTGATTCTCAATCAATTCACTTGATTTAGATTCAATTTCATATTGCCTTCATACTTGATTTGATTCAAACTATGTCATACAAGTTGTCTTCATATTGGTTCACATCCATTACAACTGTATCAAATTATCTTTTTCATTGATCTGCACAACAATAACACTCACAATACATCTGCAAAACCAATCTATATAAGAAATACAAAAAATGTCCTTTCACATCCTTCACAATCCTCATATTCAACTTTGCATAAAACCTTTCATATTCTTTTCTCTACAAAAGAAATTCAAACACCTGCATATATTTCTTCTTCCCAAAAAAAAATTCATGAAGCCTTTCATAACCTTGATATTTTTTGCATTTTTTAATCTAACATCTTCAATCTTCAAAACCAAAACCCCATTCATATTCCCTCTTAGAGATAAAAGAATATCTTTCATATTTGAGACCTTTCAATTTCTTTTTCATGAAGAACCTGCAAGAATATCTTCAACTCCCTTGCAAACAAAAACTCTTCATATTCTGTGTACTCCAAAAACCTTTTTCAACTTCAATCTGCAAAAACACTCTTCACCAAATTTGTTAATCTTCAAAGAATAAAACAATAAAAAAAGATCTCCTCCAACTCATTTTTTTCAAAATCCCCTTTTCAAAAAATCTTCTTCAAGAAGACAAAAAACATTCTAAATAAAACTCAAGAAAGAAACTTTTCTTTCTTAGAACCTTTCATTTACATCTTCAATGTCACGGGAGTAACAAAAATAGAAAGATTTTTTTGTTTTAAAAAAATGCTTTAAAAAGCATTAACTATATGCTTTTAATAGCTATCTAAAAATAGCTTCACAAATCTTATTTGATCTCATGACAAGATAGGAAATCTTATTGATCGGGCTCCATATCATATGCATCAAATTCTCCAAATCATTCGATGGCTCCCACTTAAACAAAAAAATTTTGAATGCTTTTCATGCTCTTAAGCTTCTATAAACTGATGGATTTCACTTCTAATAGATCGAGCTCCCTTTAATTATTCGATGCTCATTTAAAACAAAGCAAAGTCAAAAAGTTAACAAATACCATTTCCACATTATAATATACATCGAGCCCTAAAAACCAAGGCATAAATTGTGCCCTTCTTGAAATCATTCGATAGCCTTTTTCCTACTCGAGCTTTTTAAAAGGTGACCGAGACTAATGGTGAGTGAGGTGGATGGGGCCGGTTTCCCATGATAATATTACCCTTTACCAAGTTACTTTAAGTGACTGTTACCTGCTACAAGAAGTAAACTTTGTTTTATAACAAAAGTGCATACATTATATGATAGGCAGAGATGAGCTAATGAATGCCTTGTGATCAGGTTTATTAATGATTTTAACTCTCTAAGAATTTTAATCAATATGATTCCTCATATATCTGCCAAGTATTCCTCTAATGTACAAGCAAGATGACTTCAAAACTTGATGTCTTGTATGAAAACAAAAAACAACATCACTACATGCACAACCTTGTCTTGTGGACACTTGAGTGTGAAAGCAACATGATAAGAACAACTTATCTCCTATCATAAACTCCTGTGAACACTTGAGGTGGAAGCAACCAGATGATATAGTTTTCTATCATGATAAGTTGAACACCTGTTAGGCATTATGAATTCCTGATTCAACAACAAATAAAGCAAGAACATGATCAACCTGTGAAGTCAAAGTGAACACCATCCAATCCGTGGATTACATCATCCTCCTCAACAAATGAAAAATCAGCATCATTAACATCATACCAACAAGCAAACTTTTCAATGTCTTTTTTGCCTTGGATTTTAACACAAACATGAATCAACTCCAAACTCTCTGAATGGAAGATCAATATGTAAATCATGTTACATCTCCAAACACAACAATACGCCTTGAGACATAGCAATCATCAAATGTAGATCAAGATATCTCCTGACAAAGGATGAAGCAAGAACACATTCAAGTGAAGCCTCCTATTGAAGAAAATAAACATCTTGATTTCTGCCATATACTACTGCTACAACACCATAATAACTCATGACATCTTGAAGCATGAAACATGGTGAATGAACTGAAATTATATCTTGAACTCCTGAAATGAATATCTTGACATGAAGACCATACCAACATCATCCTCTGAAGACATCTCAACATGATGAACAATATGAAGCAACACACCAAGTATCCTTTTTTACATCAATGACAATCAGTCACCATCATCTTTCACTCTCACACACAGCATAAACTCTTAGAAATGGCTAGAAAAAGCAGTGGGTCAGCCTTGGGTGTAGGGGCTTGAGCCTTCAAAGGCACCACAACAAACACTTTTTGTGCACGCCTTCCACACAAGCTCCTTCAAATGCCTTTTTGTAGACTTTGTAGATTTGCCAAAAGGATTCGTAGTATTCACAAGGAATACAAAACACCTTCATAAATAAATATAAGCACAGATTCAAAGTGTCTATAACCACATCAAATTTAGAGAAAACTCAAACCATAACTTCTATGTGGTCCAATAAACACTCGGTTGCTTCCACAACATCACAAAAAACCTCCACATCTGTCGTCTCATGAAGGAAGCCAGATTTGACTTCTGCCTCTTAGTCATGAGTAGAAAATAGAGACGGGATTGCTTGCATGCCAAAGTATACAAATAGATTAAGTGGTCCCATGACTAGAATTCAAAAGACAAATGAACTAGCAATGAAATTAATTTTCTCTGAGACCATATAATAGAACCCAGAAATTCATAAGATGAATGCTAGTTACCAAATTTTAAGTGGTTATTATCATTTGTTGGTTTTGTCTAGGAGGGTCTTTGAACTCCAATAGAAAATATGTTCATAAATGCACTCACATAAAGTGCCACAAAACTAAATGTGTGTTCCACATGGAGGGAAATTGGAAAATTTTATACTTACACTGAATTATAAAGTGTAATTTTGATCTTATGAATTTCTGGGTTCTTTCATGGTATCAGAGTCACTATAAGCTTGGTTGCTAGTTTGATTTTGCAAGCCACCTCTGGTTTTATTTCATAGTGGAGGGTTTTCACTTTTTAGAGCACAATTTTGTGGTTAAGGCATCAAACCAAATTAAGAAATTTAAGGACAGGATGTTGTTGTTCTATGTGGAGGAAATTTTCTGCAGAGAAGAAGAGGGTTCGTAAAAGGCATTAGAGGGTGAGTGGAGATTCGTTGAAGTTTCTATGGATGTGGCACTTTCTTGGGGGATCACACCTAGTTCTTATGGCTCACATTTTGTTTGTGAGTCAGTGGCACTAAGAAGAGGCATGTGACCTCTAAGTAAGCACCAAACCTACCTTTGTGTAAGGTCCGCACCTACTAAAAGCCACGCCCACAGCCTGTGGTAGTTCTTCAGGCACCCCCAATTCAATTTGGAGCTTAACATCTTCTCTTTATCCCCTATCATGGTCAAACTGAGGGGTTAATCCCCTGCATTGTATACACGGCTTACCAGGTTCCATAGTGTGAAGTCACACAGATCCAGAACGTGGGCAGAAGTCATATAGGTGCCCATAGTGTGAAGTCTCACGTAGGTCTAGACACATGCCCATTTCCACCATAGGTGCAGAGTCTTTATCTGCTAGGGAAGCTTCATCAACAACATGGAAATTCCTCATCTACAAGGCAACGACCTCATCATCTGCAATGCCTCAAACCACAAACTCCAGGCTTTGGCTAGTACTTAGAAGAGACATGGAAGGGTTATCTTTGTGCAGGATTTAGGTGACACCCTTCAACCTTGGCAACGCCATTGCAAAATTTGGCTGTCATTTTCTCTCTTCTCCCCTTTTTTTTATTTTCTCTATCATATTGTTTGACATTAAGCCCTAATTTGCCCATGCCCTAACTAGGGCTTTCTAATTATAGGCATTTAAAGTGTATTTTTTATTTTATTTTTCAAGTTTATTTTAGGTATGCTAAAAAAATTACATGCAAATATAAAATAAATACACAAGAGGGGCTATATAGAGGTTCTTTTACAAATGTTAGTGTTAGTATAGACATTTTAATTGTCTAAAAAGCACTAAAGAACTTCTTAAAGTGCCACAAATTGGGGGGAATCATGCAAAGGGGGTAGACAAAGCACTCAACTTACAAAGTGCCACTTAAATCTAGGGGCTATACCTAGGTTTTTTTAATCTTTGAACTAACATAAAGTTCAAATACGGGTCATATTAGCAATTTTGTGTGCATAATCTTAAAGGGGTTAAATAGCTAAACCTATGGCATCTTCAAACAAATCTGATGTTAACAAATGGGTTCTCAGATCATGTGCAATTGATCACATGTCACCTTACTCTGAGGTGTTTGTGTTGATCAATCCCTACAACACCTTCAAAATCCTGATTGATCAGATTTATTATACTATTTTTGGTCAAAGAACAACACAACTAGGTAATGGATCTATACACAATGTTTTATTCATTCCTGACTTGCTAACAAATTTCCTTTTTGTGTATCAACTCACCTGTTCCAGTACAATAGTTGATTTCATAGCCACTAAAGCCTTAACTTGAGACTCTCAAAGTCGAGCTATTGTTGCAGTAGTGAAGATTTGTCACTTTGACTGCAACTTCATCTTCTCACACTTTACATTAGGTGAAGATGATGCTCCACTTGCGACTTCAGAGCTGAGTGTCACTTCTCAGTGCTCCTCTGTTGGTTCTGTCTAGTAGGGTCTTTGAACTCCAATAGCAAATATGTTTGTAAATGCGCTCACATAAAGTGCCACAAAAATGAATGTGTGTTCCACATGGAGGGAAATTCGAAAATTTTGTACTTACACTAAATTATAAAGTCTAATTTTGATCTTATGAATTTTTGGGTTCTTTCATGGTATCAGAGCCATTATAAGCTTGGTTTCTAGTTTGATTTTGTAAGTCACCTCTGGTTTTATTTCATACTAGAGGGTTTTCACTTTTTAGAGCACAGTTTTGTGGTTAAGGCATCAAACCAAATTGAGAAATTCAAGGATCGAAGGTTGTTGTTCTGTGTGGAGGAAATTTGTTGTAGAGAAGAAGAGGGCTCGTAAAAGGCATCAGAGGGTAAGTGGAGAGTCATTGAAGTTTCAGTGGATGTGGCACTTTTTTGGGGGATCGCACCTAGTTCTTGTGGCTCACGTTTTGTTTGTGAGTCAGTGGTGCTAAGAAGAGGCATGCAACCTCTGAGTAAGCGCCAAACCTATCTTTGTGTAAGGTCCGCACCTACTAAAAGCCAAGCCTGCAGCCTGTGGTAGTTCTTCAAGCACTCCCAATTTAATTTGGAGCTTAATGTTTGCTCTTTATCCCCTGTTACGATCAGACAGAGGGGTTAATCCTCTGCATTGCCTACATGGCTCACCAGGTTCCATAGTGTGAAGTCTCACACAGATCCAGAACGTGGTAGAAGTCACACAGGTGCCCACAATGTGAAGTCTCACGTAGGTCTAGAACACAGGAGGAGGGCTTTGGCAAATACAGATTCAACACAGAAAAAGTGTTCAAGAGAGATGCTAATGTTTGTTGTGAAGGCGTCAACCCTTGTTGTGGAATCACCTGCCCTCAAGTTGCAAAAGACCTCTGTTTGGCATAGAACAGAAACTTGGTTGACTTCTGTAGAGGGCACCGCTCTTTATTTGCAAGCTTGTAGATTGTCTTCAACATTCTGCCATTTCCCAAACTATGGCCTGTCCACAGGCCCATTTCCACCATAGGTGCAACGTCTTTATCTGCCAGGGTAGCTTCATCAACAACGTGGAAAGTTGTCACCTATGAGACAATGACCTCATCATCTGCAATGCCTCAAACCACAAACTCCAGGCTTTGGCTAGGACTTAGAAGAGACATGGAAGGATTATCTTTGTGCAGGATTTAGGCGACGCCCTTCAACCTTGGTAACGCCATTGCAAAATTTGGCTGCCATTTCCTCTCTTCTCCCCTATTTTTTATTTTCTCTATCATATTGTTTGACATTAAGCCCTAATTTGCCCATGCCCTAACTAGGGATTTCTAATTTTGGGCATTCAAAGTGTATTTTTTATTTTATTTTTCAAGTTTATTTTAGGTATGCTAAAAAAAATTACATGCAAATATAAAATAAATACATAATAGGAGTCATATAGAGGTTCTTTTACAAATGTTAGTATTAAAGTATAGACATTTTAATTGTCTAAAAAGAACTAAAGAACTTCTTAAAGTGCCACAAATTGGAGGGAATCATGCAAAGGGGGTAAACAAAGAACTCAACTTATAAAGTGCCACTTAAATCTAGGGGCTATACATAGTTTTTTTTAATCTTTGAACTAACATAAAGTTCAAATAGGGGTCATATTAGCAATTTTGTGCACATAATCTTCAAGGGGTTAAATAAATAAACCTATGGCATCTTCAAACAAATCTAATTTTAACAAATGGGTTTTCAGATCATGTGTAATTGATCACATGTCACCTTACTTTGAGGTGTTTGTGTCGATCAATCCGTCCAACACCTTCGAAATCTTGATTGATCAGATTTATTATACTATTTTTGGTCAAAGAACAACACAACTAGGTAATGGATTTATACACAATGTTTTATTCATTCATGACTTGCTAACAAATTTCCTTTCTGTGTATCAACTCACCTATTCCAATAAAATAGTTGAGTTCACAGCCGCTACAGCCTAACTTCGACTCTCAAAGTTGAGTTATTGTTGCAGTAATGAAGATTTGTCACTTCAACTGCAGCTTCATCTTCTCGCACTTTACATCAGGTGAAGATGATGCTCCACTTGCGACTTCAGAGCTGAGTGTCACTTCTCAGCGCACCTATGTTGGTTCTATCTAGTAGGGTCTTTGAACTCCAATAGCAAATATGTTTCTAAATGCACTCACATAAAGTGCCACAAAACTGAATGTGTGTTCCACATGGAGGGAAATTGGGAAATTTTGTACTTACACTGAATTATAAAGTGTAATGGGGGGTTGTACCAATTACAACAATGGATCCTAGTGATTCTCACATCATTCGTGTGTGTCTTGATGCACACCCTTTTTCAGGGTCTTGCACTTTTTTTGGACCTACATCTTGGTCTACTTTCCTTGCACATTTTAGTTGCTCTACTTATTTATCTTAGCATTAAGGGGGGACTATGGGTGTTATATGCTAATGTGTGAGGCCTAGCTAGTATTACACTTGAGACCATAGTATGATACTATTTATAAATGACTATTTTGATATGTGTGTAAATTTGATATGGTTGATATTGAGATTATAGATTATGGGTATTATTATTTTAATTGTCAATATAAATATTTACATATATGATTAGATATTTATTTGCTGATAATGAAATAATATGTTTATTTAAAAGAATAATTAATCATAGATTATTAATGGTTATATGTTTACTTTTTGCAAAATAAATATTATTATTTGATTTGATTTTGGTGTGTGTGTGTGTAATGGACTTGGTTGATGTTGAGTTTTGATTATTATTATTATTATCATTATTATTATTATTATTTTGACTATGGGAACTAAATGCTTTATATTTCTATTAGATATTTATTTATTTGTTTGAAATTAAATAATAAGTTTATTTAATAAAATAAATGGTTATGAAATATTGATGATTATATGTTTGATTTCCGTAAAATAAATATTATTGTTTTGGGATGTTAGATTATGTGGTTCATGGATGTTAGAAATGATTAAGCTAAATGTTTATTTGCTTCAGCTATAAGTTTTTAAATATGTTGATGTTTTAATGAGATTTTGCAAGTAGAGTGGCTCAGGTTCCTTAATAATGCAAACAAATTCCTTAAAGCTCAAATATTTATTTAATTGTTGTTATATAAGGGGGTTGTGTGGAAAGTATGTAATATTCTTTTTTGATCCATACTAAGAGGTTTTTTATATTATATTCAAAATAAGAAAATACACCTTTGCTATGTAGATACTTGTAGAGCTTTTTGTTCATACCAGTCTAGTCTGCCTATTCACATCCTTCAGTAATCTATTACATACATTATAGAGCCACGCAGGGCCTACTAATTACAAAGCCTATGTTCCTTTATGGCTTCCCAAGACAAAATGAAAGCCTAGCTAACAAAAAATAGAGAGACATACTGCCAAAAGAGAGTCGAACCACAGGCGTCATTATTCCTTGTTGTAGTCCAGCAGTGGAAGGTTGAAATCTGCTATCCACTGGAACCCTTCTTCTGCAACCATCTCAAGCAACTTCTTTATGAAATCGACTACTACTTGAGCTTGATCCTTGAGGATGATCAGCTCAAGACCCCTGGTATCCAATAGAAAAGGGTAAAATTTTAAGACTTCCCCAGGGTCTTGTAGCAGCGCCATGTCCCTCAGCCTGGGAGCACCAACCCCTAGGGTTGTAGCTTCCAAAATTTCCTCCATGCCGCCCAAGAGCTTAGGGATGAAAATGCCTCTCAGGATAGCTTCTACCTTTGCTTTGGAGGTGTTCACTTCTAACAGCATTTGCATAAATCTAGAAGGGATGTCTGAATCTACTCAATATCACTTGTTGTCAGCCATATTTCTTGCTGATAACCATTCTCACTGCCCTAACCATTAAGAGATCATTGCTCTGAAGAACCCTTCGCAATCTCTACTCCGTGATCCAGCCTAAAAAGGCCATTTGCCTTTTTTCACTAGTAAGCCTTATGGGAGTGTCCATGCCTCCACACTTGATGCAATCCACTGAAAAGAGGACCATGAACCTTGAAGAAACAGACATTGATGGAGTCTGTACAACTGTTATCTTTGTAAAGGGGATAAACTCTACAACAAAAAATGAGGGGTGCCAAGTAATTATGGTGTCTATCCCATTATTCCTTGAGTTGCTATCAGACACGCTTGGTACAGTTGTTGGAAGTCTTTAGAGAGCCAACGAATTAAACTCACCTCAAAGTGTCATCAATTCTACCCCTTAAGCAATAATAATACCAATTTCATCATTACTCGATGAAGTCATCTCTCTCTTCGGTCATCTGTCCATACTATGGCCTTTTGATTGAGAAGAAGCCTGCTTAGGAGATGAACTTGCTAAATCCCTGCCCTAGAGAGACTCGACCTTTCCACCATTGTAGGGTGGAAAGGTACCCACCCTACCACCCTCAAAGTATGTAATATTTTTATTATGCTTAATTATTTTATTTTATGTGAAGGAATGTAAAGAGTTGGGGGAAAAAGGTCTTATTTAAGGGGGAAATGTGAATCATTTTGGATGATCTATGAGAAATCAAAAGTGCTATAGATTTCATGAAACATGTTCTTTCTTGGTTTATGGGGCTATTGTATGTTTTCCAAAATAGGAGAAATATGAGGGTTTTGGAAGAGAAATGAAGGCTTGACTTGGATTATGGCTAGAAATATTGGATTGTGCATCTTTTTAGAAAACTAGTGGGCTGATCCTAACTTGGACAACCAAGGTATGGTTGATTTAGTGATTTGTCTTTCAATATATTATTAATTGTTGAACTGTTTGATAGTGTTATGTAAATTCTTGTGCTTGTATGTAAGGGTTTGGTTTTGGGAATCATTTGTGTGGGGATTGGATTTGGTGGATACCTCTTTGGGGTTACTCATGTTGCTAGTGTTGGGGATTGGTGTTGGTGTTGGTGATTGGTGATTGGTGTTGGTGTTGCTGTTGCTGTTGGTGTTGCTGTTGGTGTTTGGGGGATTGGAGGATTGGAATTGCTGTAATGGTGTTGTGGAGGTTTATGTTTTGGGAGCTACATTGTGTTTTCTGGGAGCTACATTGTGATTTTGGGAGCTACATATGTGAAAGGGACCTATAGGGACCTTAACCCCAAAGAGGATCCCCATTCTTATCCCCTTACTGGAAATCTAAGTACAGGTTTCCTTGTGTATGAATTTATTGTTATTTGTTAGTTTTCTATTTTCTTGTTTATTTGAGCATTGGGGTTTTGTTTCCAAGCTCGGGGGTGGACTGGAATCTGCAATCCTATGGATGGGTGGAGAGCAAGATTGGGTTTCTCTATTTTGTTGTTTATAGGTTTAATAAGAGATTTTCTTATCAAAGTTTCGTTTGACGAAGATGGTGTATTCTTATTGTTCTATTCATTCATGTTGCTAATTCAAATTGTATGTTGTGTATTCAGAAAAAGGAATCAGACTATTATGATGCATCAAAAAAAAATTTGAGGTTGCTTCTTTAACAAATGTTATTCTTCCTTTGGAAAAATTTCTGGACTTTTCTTCCAAAAACCATCATATTATTTCATTAATAGAATTTTACATGCTCAAAATGTTACAAAATGGTTTCTGGGTTTTGAAGGTCTCTATGCAGGATTTCTAGAACATTTTATGGTTTCAAATTTCAATGAGTTTTGAGAAAGTTATCACACTTTTAGTATTCTTATTGCAACTAATGTATACAAAGTGATATAAGTGGTTTGTTGGTTGTTTTAATCCAAAAACGTGGTATTTGAGTCAAAAACATGGTTTTCTTCTTTTGACACGGTTTTTTTTTTTTAAATTATATTCTTTATTTTTCTCCCATATTTATTTATTTATTTATGCTATGTTTTAATATTTTGGCAAAATCTAAATAATAATACTAAATTGCTTTAATAACTCCTAAAAAGCAGTGAACCTAGACTTTTAGTGGAGTTAGTATTCTTAATTATTATTTTTAAATTTTAATTATTTTTTAATAGTTGTATTCATAGTGGTATAGGATTAATATTTAGAAATAAATATTTATTTGATTTTGATCTTCATTTTTTAGATTCTATTATTCCATGATTTATTTTAGTTAAAAGTTTGTATTAAATTTCAATAAAATTTTCATTTTATTATATTATTTAAAGTAAGAGTAAATAAATTTATATGATATAAATAGTTAGCTTGTTCTATGATTTGTTCCTTAAATGTAGCCAACTTTTTCTTAGGAATTGTTTTATTTATTCAATTTAGGAATGTTATCTAGCTTTTCAAATTATGTAGTGCTAGTATTAAATTATTTTATTAAAAAATAATTATTATGTGATTGCTTTTTCTTTATTAAATAATAAGTTTTAAATTTCTTTCTTTTGAGTCAACATAATGGTAAGATGAGATTTAAATATTATCAAGCTACAAATTTGTTTTAAAATGAATTTAATGTCTAATATCATTTAATTTTAAATTTAGTTTTGAAATCTAATTTAGAGTATATTTAATAAAATATTTAGACATTAGTTTTGGATAATATTTTTATTTAATTAAATATTATCTAAGTTACCTTGGTGATGTGCATGAATAAATTAATGTTCTTTTAAATTTAATTATTTTATTTGTCCATCACCTAGTCTAGGGTGTTGCAATGAGATTTCACCACCCACATTAATATTATAATATTTTTTTCACCAAGTGTAGGGTGTCTTCATCTTTGAGAGCACGTCATCTTTTGCTAAATGTGGTATTTATTGTAGTTTAACATGTAGAATGTCTAAGAAAAAATAAATTGTGTTTATGTCCATTTATGCATGTGAGTATGGGTGGGCATGACATTAGGTATTAGAGCACCAAGTTTACAAACACTGGGAACTCTAGGAGTGTGTTTAGGTCATTTTGTTGAATGTGTAATTGTGTAATTTTACCTCTTTATGTGAAAATATTTGTGTAGTTAATAAGATGTAAGAAGTAACATAGGTACTTGGATTGACTTATTTTTAGTTCTTTAAAAAAAATAAAAACTATAGTTTTAAATTGTTGTACGTCTCTATCGCACTTTTTTAATAGTGATTTTCCAGTGAAATCATAATTAAATAAATCTAATTAGAAATTAACATCTCTTTGTAAGTGCAAATTTCCTTGTATCTTCTAAATAAATATTGCCTAGGAGGAAGTAGGTCATTTAAGGGTGTGGTTATCATGTATAATATTATAATTATATGTGTTGATGTTTTCAAATTTTCTTAAGGTGATAGTGGCTTCTTACTTCATTGATTAATTCACTTCTATGCATCTAGTCTAGTGGCCTAGTTTATAATGGAGCCAACCTTTTGCAAACATGATATAATTATAGATAGTCCACACTAGTTTAGGATGTAAACTAAAATCTTCCATGAGTGCACCTTGGTCAATCCAAATTTGAGTCTTGTGGTCCTTAATGGTGTCTCAACAAATTTCTCCTTTTGATTTTCTAATTGTTTGTGCTCATAGAAATTACTTTAATGATAGTAGAACTATTTCCAATTGTTAAATGGATGGTTGAGAAAACAAAGTTAGAATTAAGGGTGTATAAGGCTTGATTTTGAATAAATAGTTCTAGTGGATTATAAGTAATATAAAGTTGTGTGATCTCCTTCAAATAAATATATGTTACTCATAAAAAAAAGTGAAGTCTCAGACTATTAGTCATTTATATGCTTTAGGATAGAATAATGACAATAGATAGATGATATAGTCAAACATGTTAAAAGTACTTAGATTACACATAAAGTTACATTACCATGCATAGCATTTTAGTCATCTATGTTTGAGTATGAAATAAGATAAAAGTTGCAATATAAGAATTAAGTCCTTGAATGATTTTATTTGTGTACAACATATAGTAGATAATTAAGGCTTGTTTTTCCTCCTTATGTGGTTGGATGTGTAAGTAACTAACCTTAGAGTTTGAGTTTGATTATGAACTATTATTTCATTATATGAGATTGATTTAGGAAATATCTAATGTATGCATGTATTTTGTGATAAGAAGGCACTAGTAGCTTATGTGATTGTATCTTTAGATGTGAAATAGGATATTTAGTACCTCTTTGATTGTTTTCTTATAAATAACTACTTTTGAAGTTGATAGAATGGAATTCCTGGTATGGTAGAGGTGTGTTCCTTATCATACAAATGTGTGGGTTGCTTCCTTTAATTTTAAGGTCATGATGTTCATGTTAACTCCCTCTTTCTATTCCAGTAGATTGGGGCTCAAACTTAATTTAGATGTTCATAAAAAGGGGTGTTCATTGGGAGATTATAATAATATTCCACGAACATATCTCTCGATTTACCTTTATTTTTTGTTAAACCATGCTCGTTAGTGCATAGGAAAAGTCTAATTCAGGTTGTTGTACATTGTTACAGTTGGGATAGGGTACACTCCAAGTTTGTTAATCTTTTGATACCAACATTAGATATTAGTGTTGGGAAAATTATTTCTAGTATGATTCTCTTGCTTTTTAATGAAATAGTGAATTATGGGTTTGAATAGTATTAGGTGCACCATAATAATAATTTAGAATATATTATAGTTTCTTTAAACTCTCTTAGACACTCTTGCACATGTTATACCTTGGCGCTAGGCTTTTACATTGATTATAGTACATGCTCATTACAATGAGACCGGCATGGGGTTCTCCAATGGGATGGTTATCTTAGAAAAAAAATTTAGGATGAGTCTACCATACTCCTTCTCCCCTTTGGGTGGCTTGTATAGTCACAATGTAATTTTGTTGGATTTTTTTTTATGAGATTGTGGGCTTGCTTCTTTAATTAATTTATGCATTTTTTTATGAATCTTTAAATTTTCAACCAATAGTATGAAATTTGTATTATTATTTTCATGGGCTACTTGGCCGACTAAATTTGATATGTTCCCTTGCCTCAGGAACTCATTGAGTTGAACTTTTGAATGAATTTGACACATTGTTCCATTGGTGGCCACACTTGAATTTTGTCATCTTTATGAGATTTCCTTTTGGATTTTAATTGATATTGGTATCATTTTTTTTATTTATAATTATTGTTTCCTTTTAAGGCATTTTCTTAATTGTTATTGCTAGTGCTTGTGAAGTTTTGCATGTATTTAAGATGTCCTTTTTGAAAGGGGCCCCTGGAAGGTTGTATGGGGGGGAGAAGGTGGTTTGGAGATTCTTGAGCAATAAGACATACTAATAAGATTAGTGTATGAAGGTGGAGTCTTGTTTTTCCTTAGATTCATAAATAAATATACCCTCTTATTACCCTATCATACTAGGATACTATGATATCAACTCTTCTTAGAGAGGTGAGATTTGATTAGGCATCATAGGTTTTTGGATATGAATTCTTCTACTGCAAGCTAGTTATCTACTTAGTCATGAATTTTAGTTTATTTGAAAACATTTGAGTGTTGATCATTTCTATAAATTCTTTGTAAATGAACCTCATGTTGCAAGTAAGAGAAATTATTTTGATTCCACATACCTTTAAGACATATAAGTTTAGTAAAATAGGTTCTAGAAGTTACTTGAGTATGCAAATTGATGGTTTTTAATTGGAATGTTTGATGTAAATTATATTTATGCTTGATAATCTAAGGTAGAAACCTTGTTATGTTGCAAGTAATAGTTTAATAATTGTTATGTTTTAGTATGCACGAATACGAATTTGTTTATGCGTGACTCCTATGGAACTTCATGGGATAAATTAGTATTTTTGACATTCTTTCTTAATGTGTTGTTAATGCAGACAATGATGTGTTTTTTGTTCAACAAATATACAAGTATGAATACTTTCACACGAAAGATAGAATCTAGGGTACAAATTATTTGTTGGTTATTTTGATTACTTAGTTCTTCAAGACTTGGATTTAGAAGCTCATTAATGAGATGTGTTGTCAATATGTTGAGTTATTCCAATATAATGCCTTAAGGGCTTCCAGGAGGAAGCCTAATCTTAGAGGGGGAGAACGTGAGGCCTAACTAGTATTGCACTTGAGACCATGGTATGATACTATTTATAATTGACTATTTTGATATGTGTGTAAATTTGATGGTTGATATTGAGATTATAGATTATGGGTATTATTATTTTAATTATGAATATAAATGTTTACATATATGATTAGATATTTATTCGCTGATAATGAAATAATATGTTTATTTAAAAGAATAATTAATCATAGATTATTAATGGTTATATGTTTAATGTTTGCAAAATAAATATTATTATTTGATTTGATTTTGGTGTGTGTAATGGAATTGGTTGATGTTGAGTTTTGATTATTATTATTATTATTATTATTATTATTATTATTATTATTATTATTTTGACTATGGGAACTAAATGCTTTATATTTCTGTTAGATATTTATTTGTTTGTTTGAAATGAAATAATAAGTTTATTTAATAAAATAAATGCTTATGAAATATTGATGATTATATGTTTGATTTCCATAAAATAAATATTATTGTTTTGGGATGTTAGATTATGTGGGTCATGGATGTTAGAAATGATTAAGCTAAATGTTTATTTGCTTCAGCTATAAGTTTTTAAATATACTGATGTTTTAATGAGATTTTGCAAGTAGAGAGGCCCAAGTTCCATAAGAATCGAAACAAACTCATTAATACTCAAATATTTATTTATTTGTTGTTTTATAAGGGGGGTTATGTGGAAAGTATGTAATATTTTTATTATGCTTAATTATTTTATTTTATGTGAAGGAATGTAAAGAGTTGGGGGGAAAAGGTCTTATTTAAGGAGGGGAAATGTGAATCATTTTGGATGATCCGTGAGAAATCAAAAGTGATGTAGCTTTCTTGAAACATGTTCTTTCTTAGTTTATGGGGCTGCTGTATGTTTTCCAAAATAGGAGAAATATCAAGGTTTTGGAAGAGAAATGAAGGCTTGAGTTGGATTATGCCTGGAAATACTAGATTGTGCATCTTTTTAGAAAACTAGTGGGCTGATCCTAACTTGGACAACCAAGGTATGGTTGATTTGGTGATTTGTCTTTCAATATATTGTTAATTGTTAAACTATTTGATAGTGTCATGTAAATTCTTGTGCTTGTATGTAAGGGTTTGGTTTTGGGAATCATTTGTGTGGGGATTGGAAATGGTGGATACCTCTTTGGGGTTACTCACGGTGTTGGTGTTGGTGGTTGGTGTTGGTGTTGGTGTTGGTGTAATGGTGTTGTGGAGGTTTGTGTTTTAGGAGCTACATTGTGTTTTGGGAGCTACATTGTGTTTTCTGGGAGCTACATTGTGTTTCTAGGAGCTACATTGTGATCTTGGGAGCTACATATGTGAAAGGGAGCTATAGGGACCTCAACGCCAAAGAGGATCCGCATTCTTATCCCCTTATCAGAACCTGAGTACAGTTTTCCTTGTGTATGAATTTATTGTTATTGGTTAGTTTTATGTTTTCTTGTTTATTTGAGCATTGGGGTTTTGTTTCCAAGCTCAGGCATGGGCTGGAATCTGCAGCTGTATGGATGGGTGGAGAGCATGATTAGGCTACTCTATTTTGGTGTTTACAGGTTTAGGAAGAGATTTTCTGATCAAAGTTGTGGTTGACGAAGATGGTGTATTCTTATTGTTCTATTCATTCGTGTCACTAATTCAAATTGTATGTTGTATATTCAGAAAAAGGAATCAAACTATTATGATTCATCAAAAACATTTTTGAGGCTACTTCTTTAACAAATGTTATTCTTCCTTTGAAATTTTTTTTGACTTTTCTTCCAAAAACTATCATATTCTTTCATTAACCGCATTTTACATACTCAAAATGTTACAAAATGGTTTCAGGGTTTTGAAGGTCTTTGTGTAAGCTTTCTAGAACATTTTACGATTTCAAATTTCATTGAGTTTTGAGAAAGTTATAATATTTTTAGTATTGTTGTTGCAACTAATGAATACAAAGGGGTATAAGTGGTTTTGTTGGTTGTTTTTAATCCAAAAACGTGGTATTTGAGTCAAAAACATGGTTTTCTTCTTTTGACATGTTTTTTTTTTTTTTTTTTTTTTTTTTTTTTTAATTTATTTTCTTTATTTTTCTCCCAAATGTTTAATATATATATATATATATATATATATATATATATATATATATATATATATATATATATATATATATATGCTATGTTTTAATATTTTGGCAAAATCTAAATAATAATAGTAAATTGCTTTAATAACTCCTAAAAAGCCGCCAACTTAGACTTTTAGTGGAGTTAGTATTCTTAGTTATTATTTTTAAATTTTAATTGTTTTTTAATAGTTGTATTCATAGTGGTATAGGATTAATATTTAGAAATAAATATTTATTTGATTTTGATCTTCATTTTTAGATTCTATTATTCCATGATTTATTTTAGTTAAAAGTTTGTATTAAATTTCAATAAAGTTTTCATTTTATTATATTATTTAAAGTAATAGTAAATAAATTTATATGATATAAATAGTTAGCTTGTTCTATGATTTGTTCCTTAAATGTAGCCAACTTTTTCTTAGGAATTGTTTTATTTATTCAATTTAGGAATGTTATCTGCTTTTTAAATTATGGAGTGCTAGTATTAAATTATTTTATTAAAAAATAATTATTATGTGACTGCTTTTTCTTTATTAAATAATAAGTTTTAAATTTCTTTCTTATGAGTCAACATAATGGTAAGATGAGATTTAAATATTATTAAGCTACAAATTTGTTTTAAAATGAATTTAATGTCTAATATCATTTAATTTTAAATTTAGTTTTGAAATCTAATTTAGAGTATATTTAATAAAATATTTAGACATTAGTTTTAGATAATGTTTTTATTTAATTAAATATTATCTAAGTTACCTTGGTGATGTGCATGGATAAATTAATGTTATTTTAAATTTAATTATTTTATTTGTTCATCACCTAGTCTAGGGTGTTGCGATGAGATTTCACCACCCACATTAATATTATAATACTTTCTTTCACCGAGTGTAGTGTGTCTTCATCTTTGAGAGCACGTCATCTTCTGCTAAATGTGGTATTTATTGTAGTTTAAAATGTAGAATGTCTAAGAAAAAATGCACTATGTTTATGTCCATTTATGCATGTGAGTATGGGTGGGCATGACATAATGCTTCTTTTAATGAAGTAGTGGAGGAATCTTTTTTTTTGGAGGCTTCACGAGCCCTTCTATTTTAATCTCTCACATGAGGAATTATTTCAGTGGATCTTTTTTTGAGATTCTAGTACTCCTAATCACAGTACTATCTGTATTTTCAACTTCACAAATTTTGATTGACTTTATGTACATTGTTGAGTAGTGTTTGAATGTTCACTCATCCAGCAACTTGTATCTCTTATCTTGATCTACATTTCTTGAAGATTCGTTGATTCCAGTAGACACCAGTCCATCATCGGTAGAGTTTACAACTTTTACATGCTTCAAGAGTTCCTCATCTTGATGTTCCAGTGATCATCAAGGGACATCTTTTCAGAAGGTCTTAAATCCTTATTTTTTGTCTCTTTTGGAGGGTAGTTTTTTCCCACTAGGTTTTCTACCTTTCTCTGTTTCTGAGACATTGCATTGTACTTTGGTACCTCATCAGGCCTAGTTGTTGGGACCCGATTTTATACTTGCATTGTTGATGGTTACCTCACCAGGCTAGTAGATGGGACCCATTTCTTTTATGCCCAACTAAGTTATGCTTAAGGGGAGATGTTAGTGTATATATATTATACACATAGGTTTAATCCTACATAGATGAGTTAATGTACAATCTTCACACATGTCAAGGTTGTTAGGAGGTTAGTTGAGGAGTCATCAATTCTCCCACAAAACTAGCCACTCACGCTAGTTTGTAGGGAGTCAACTTGATGACCGCTGTTAGTTGTAGAGTCCTTCTCTAAACTACTAACTACCTTTGGTCTCTTATATGTACTCTTTGTTTGCACAATCAAACTACTTCAAATTTGTGATTAGCATTCACCTTATAGATTCTACTAGAACTGTAGAATCATGATATTAATAACAAACATGAAGATTGCAAATCAATACATAAAGAAATCAAATGTATGAAATCCTTCATTGAGTTTGGAGAAGACAAGTACATATATAGGTGAGGAAGAGTAGTTAGTAGTTGAGAAAAACTCTCCTATAAACTAGCATGAGTGGCTAGTTTAGTGGGAGAGATTTGATGACCTCTTAACTAACTTTAACTAACCTTAACTGCCCAACAACCTTGACATGTGTCAAGATTGTGTGAGAGCACACCTAAATATGATTATGCCTAAGTATATATGCAATATATATACACTAACACCCCCCCTTAAACATAGCTTAGGTGGGCACAAATGAGATGGGTCCTAGCTACAAGCCTGGTGAAGTACCCAAATATAATGCAGTCTCTCAGAAATGGAGAAAAGTAGAAAACCCAGTGGGAAAAAGCTACCCTCCAAAAGAGAGAAATTATACAGGTGAAGAAGTACTACTTTCACTAAGTACAATATAAGATTCCCCCATAGGAGAGAAAATGATAGAAGGTCTATAAGACCCCCCCATAATACATGTCCTACTACAGTGATGTTGAATAGTCAACAAAGGATGTAGATGTAGATCCAAGAACGCTGAATAATGTCCCTTCCCTTGGGAAGAAATGAAACCACCTAAAGATGCAGGATATCTTCCCATGTGAGAAGATGTATGTATGATCTTGAATCATGCTGAAGTTGATCCAAGGATGATGATTCCCATGTCGATGCCTTCGAAGAGTGCTCAGGTGTCCCCATGTCAATGTTGAAGGATGCCATAATCAAATCAGGTGCATGCCCAATAGATGAGGATGATGACAATCCAGAACCATGTGTAGGACGGTGTAGAGCATAAATATCTGAAGAAGACAATGGAGATGTAGTTTCATCGAAACTGTCATCGAAGAGAAGACATATGTCCTCAATGTGTGCTTCCATGTCAGTAATGCGGGACTCTACAAACAGACAAGTGATGTTAGGTAGAAATCTATCCCAATCAGCAATGCTAGGAAGATTGATATCATGTTACAAAGAAGCATCAAAATCTTTCGAAGAAGTGACTCTAGAATCTGATGAAGCAACAATAGGAGTAATGACTTGTTCTATGTCAATGGAACATTCTGTTTCTGTATCATGATTAGGGATGTGACTTGTGATCAAAGCAAGATCATGTGGGAATGGAGAAACATTCGAGTCTCCATATATCTCCCAAATTTTGATCCATAATGCATGTGGACAGTCAATATCCATGATGGCATACAAAGCAGCATCTAAAATATGTAAATTGATTAATCCAACAATGTGATCATGATGATTAAACCACCTAGCCTTCTGAGATTCTTTACCATGTTCAGGGACAAGTCCATACAGATGGGGTATGAGATTATGGATCATGAGATGTTTTAGGATGCCTTCACATCGGGACTTACAGTTTCCCTTGTTTAGGTTGATTACAGAAGAGTGAGTTTCATATCCCATGATTAGAATAGTTTAATTCCTTTAGACAAATCGAAATCAGCACATCAGGCAACCCCTTGATTAGGTGACTCCCCAGTTTTGGCACTTTATAACTTAGTGCTTTTTACAATGCAAGTAAGCTCAAAGCATGGGAAATGAAAAAACATTAACTTTTGTAAAAGATGGTGCTCAATTTTGAGCTACCAAGAAAAAGTTATTACATGATTAATTTCCCGCAAAAATAGACTATTTTAATGCATTCGCACTACAAATTAAAAAAAATGCCTATGCCTTGAGTTGACCTATCCTTCCAACCATTTGTTGGAATCGACACAAAGTGAAGAAGAAGATAGTTTAGTTTTTGAGGGGGAAATGGCCTCCTGCCAACCCAGGCCTCACCCTTCATCTTCATCATGTGAAGATACAACACTAACTAAACAATTAATTCCTCCTTAAATGATATTTCCCCATGTTTAAAAAACCCCAAATGTATTTTACATTGTTAAAGACAAAAAGTGTCTTTTTTCTTTAACACTTAAAGTATAAATTTAAATGCTTCAAATACAAAGCCCAATAGGGTGAATTAGGGTATATTAGAGAACAAAAACTTCACAAAGAGTAGAATTTTAGGGAAAATAGACAAAAGGATGCAAGGGCAGCCAAGAAAGAAATGGCGGCCAAAATCCATGCGGTTGGTAGGGGCGACCAAACTGTAGGGTCGATGGTGGCCAAAGCTATAAGAAAGGGCTAGCACAAAGATCTAGGGGTTTGTTGTGCTCTTACAGAGGTTGAACAAGGGTGTTTTCTGGCTCAAACCCTCATGGCAGGATGCAAACAAATGCAAGGATCTGCTCTGCTCCAACAGAGGGCGCTTAATGTAGATCCACAAGCATTTTCAAACCCCAAACAAAAGACACTTAAAGCAAGGCCTGTGTTTGGTGTGGAGCCTGATTAGTCTCCAAGTGGGAGATTGTTGGTATGTGGTGACTGATCATGCAAGTACTGTACACTCATAATATATCCTCGTCGGGGTTCGGGGATGGCAACCCCCAAGAAGCAAGGGTTCAGGGGCACAACCCCCGAGAAAAAATTTTCCCTCTTTTTTTCCTGTTTGGAGTCGGTTGTTAATTTTTGTTAACCGACAAAAGAAAAATGACATTGTAAAACCCTAATTCTATAAGCTTCCAAAAAGCTTGTTATAAGTGGCTAGGATGTATGTTATGGTGATGCATTCGTGAGATTGTAATATGTTTTGCAATGGATAATAAAATCATTGGGTGGCTGAGTTTCTGTGGATGTAGCCCATTTTGGGTGAACCACATTAAATTTCTATGTTGATCTCTTTTGTGTTGTTCTTCATTGTTATATTTGGGTTATTTAATCTGCATATAATTGTTAGTGTTTATTGCTTTGATCTACCCTAACCCTAACAGCCTAATGGGGGATATTCTCAGGGTCGAATATCTACCAAATAGGGGTTGCCTATAGGCACAATGGTTATGTGGAGTTAAGGGCTCATGTGTCAAAAAACCCTATACACAGTAGGGCCATTGGAGCTGTCACCCTGCATTTGATGCCTTTGCTTGATGCATATAGTTGACCTCTGTTGTTGCTATGTGAATCACGCGGGAAATGAGCATTGGAGCCCTCAGAGCATATCGTCGACCTTCAGAACAACACAAATTCCACATTTAAAAAAACTTTGTGTCTCCAATCACCCTTCTGTAGGTACATTCACACAAAGATAGATTAACAAAAAATAATTTCAATGCAAAATGAAATACATATCTCATAGCTTATAATCGACTCCTCCTGCTCTGATACCATATTAGAACTGTAGAATCATGAGATGAATAACAAACATGAAAGATTGCAAATCAATACATAAAGAAATCAAATGTATGAAATCCACCATTGAGTTTGGAGAAGACAAGTACATATATAGGTGAGGAAGAGTAGTTAGTAGTTGAGAAAAAGTCTCCTATAAACTAGCATGAGTGGCTAGTTTAGTGGGAGAACTTTGATGACCTCTTAACTAACGTTAACTAACCTTAACTGCCCAACAACCTTGACATGTGTCAAGATTGTGTGAGGGCACACCTAAATATGATTATGCCTAAGTATATATGTAATGCCTTCGAATAGTGCTCAGGTGTCCCCATGTCGATGTTGAAGGATGCCATAATCAAATCAAGTGCATGCCCAATAGATGAGGCTGATGACGATCCAGAACCATGTGTAGGATGATGTAGAGCATGAAAATCCAAAGAGGACAATGGAGATGTTGCTTCATCGAAACTATCATCGAAGAAAAGATTGATGTCCTCAATGTGTGCTTCCATGTTAGCAATGCAGGACACTACAAATAGACAAGTGATGTCAGGTAGAAATTCATCCCAATCAACAATGCTAGGAAGACTAATATCCTATTTCAAAGAAGTACTGGAAGATTTTGAAGAAGTGACTTTGGAATCTAATGAAACAATAGTAGGAGTGATGACTTCTTCTATGTCACTAGAACATTCTATTTTTGTATCATGATTAGGGATGTGAGTTGTGATCAAAGCAGGATCATGTGGAAATGGAGAAACATTTGAGTCTCCATATATCTCCCAAACTTTGATCCATGATGCATGTGGATACTCACTATCCATGATGGCATACAAATAATCATATGGAATATGTAAACTTATTAATACACAAATATCATCATGATGATTAAACCACTTAACCTTCTGAGATTTTTTGCCAAGTTCATGGACAAGTCCATGCAGATGGGGTATGAGATTATGCAACCTAATGTGTTTCAGGATGCCTTCACACCAGGACTTATAGTTTCCCTTATTTAGGTTGATTACAAAAAGTGAGTTTCATATCCCATGATTAGAACAAGTTAATTTGTCTAGACAAAAGAAAGTCAACACATTAGGCAACCCAGATTAGGTGACCCCCCCAGTTTTGACACTTTATAACTTAGTGTGTTTTACAATGCAAGTAGGTTCAAAGTGTAGGGAATGAAAAAATATTAACTTTTGCAAAAAATGGTGCTCAATTTTGAGCTACCGATCAAAGTTATTACACAATCAAATTCTCGTAAATGACCTATTTAATGAAAACAACACTTAAAATACGAAAAAATGCCTAGACGGAGAAAAATCCTTGTCATCCAACCACTTTTTAGAGTCAACAAGGAAAGAAGATTACAATGGTTTTATACATGGGGGAATTGGCCTCCTGCCAACCTGGGTCTCACCCTTCATCTTCGTCAGACGAAGATAAAAGGTTTTAAAAACCAATAATCCAATTCAAAGTGATTTTTCCCCAATTTTTAGATACCCCCAATTTTAAAAAAATGCCTATTTTGATAATATTTTGCAAAGAATAATGTTAAATGCTTGAAAACAAAATTAGGGCAAAGGGAATCAATAGGGGTGAAATCTCATGAAGGAAGCATGGACAGTCGGCCACCTGGTACACAATTCTTTGCTCAATGCATGGAAGAGAGACTATACTTGATGCCTCAAACTGGGTTTCTACTGATTGGGTGGAATAGGGGTTTGCAATAGGGATAACCAGGTGACCATGGGCCTGTGTCTAATCTAGAGGAACCACACCCAAATAGGGGCGTCTGGCCTGGAGGAGCACCACAGGGAGTGAGTAGATGACGTTAGGGGCTATCTAAATCACTAGAGGTCACAGGAAAGTGAGGCCATCAGCCTATGAATACCATGAAAACCACAAAAAAGGTGAGGGTCCTCTTCGATGTGAGACCAGAGGGCTTCAAACCACCTAAAACCTTATCAGAGTTTTCACCTTGCTTACTAGATGCTTCTCCTCTCTAGGTTGTTTAGCCTTTCCTACAGGCTGTCTAGCTTCACGCATGAGAAAGAATGGATTGCCCTTTCTCCCTCTACATGAGAATGGATGCACAGGGAAAAATTGTGCCTCTTCCCAGACTAAAATCACCTCTATCTCCTTTGTCTATAGATTGCCTTTGTCTTCACCTGAACAGAGTAATAACAGGCTAATGACTATAGGTGGAGCGCCATTTGGATCAGAATCTAGGTCAAGTTCGCTCGTCGGCGATGATCTGATAGATGGGGATCTTCTAAATCATACCAGCATAATATATATGCAGGTTGGATTTCAAAGCTGGACAAGAAACAATTTCTGGTCGATTTGTGTTGACCTCTCCCTTGGCGTGAGCATGACAAACCCATTGTGAGTGTGAGGGAAAGGGCAGAGAAAATGCCTTTCAAGTTCCCGTATGAGGCTATGTGAGGGCGTATAGAGACATGATGAGTGCAAGGATCCTTGAAAACCCTTGCCGCTCCTTTGTAGGTTTCAACGCAGCTAGCTCCTGAAATGTGGCTTCCATAAAATATAGAAAACCCTCTACCCAACTATGTTCTCACACACAGAACATAGGTTAACTAAAGTAGTTTTCAATGCAAAATAAAATAAGTAATCTTACTATTTAGGATAAATTTGGGATTGTTTAATTTAGTGTTGTTAGATGTTTAAATCCTCGTTTCACCCTTAACATTCAAGGACTTAGGGTCAAGTGGCAATGCACTATCATACCCTAGGTCGCTGTGAGATGTAGGGAAGATTGGATTAGGGTGTTTAATTATCAATTTTCCTTCTCCTATGCTTAATTAACCATTAAAACCCTAATTTCAAAAATACGACTGTAAATGGAAGAATAACAAAAAATCTCTTATAGAGGGAAGTAAAATATCAAATCACAGAGTACCTATTTTTGGGGCTCTGAGGCAGAAAATTCGGGGACACAGGAGTGGGCGCCCAAGTCCAAGGCCCTAGTTTTTGTCAAGATCTGGAAACTTAGTCTGCAACTCTTTCCTATTGTTATGGAGATTTTCTTGTTACGAAAGTTGGAGGACTAATGAGCAGGTGCCCAAGTCTAGGGTGTTGTTTTTCCTACTGTTCTACAATTTCAACACTCCAAGATGCCTTCCTGCAACTTCACTTTGTCTAGCTCCTCAACCTGTAACATGTAATCATGAAAACTTTGGGAGGGGGTTGTGTTTAGAGGCTTGCCTCAGTCAAGCCCCATAGGACACTTAAGTCTCTGAACACCGTTGTCAAATAGAGAGTGCGTGCCCTTGTGAGGCAGAGGCAAAAACCAAAGGAAATGATGATGAAAACACAATATAATGTCACCTTGTACTGAAGATCTCATGGGAGGAAGATGCTCTTCATTCCATGAGGAAATAGATGCTCAAATCTGTAAACACAAACACATAAACCACACACTGTTGCTCTTGCAACACAATCAAAGCCTTGAATCACCTTGAGAATGCCTAAAGTTCATGCAATTGCCATCTAGTTGAAATCTAGTTTACAAATGAATGCCTAAACATGCTTTTATATGCAACTACAAACACTCCTGCCAAGATTTCGTAAATTCAAACTTGTCATGTCGGCATAGGACCCAAATAACGGTCACAAGCCGACACCCAAAATTTGGGACTGCCCTAAAAAAAGGCAAGACTAGGGTGCGGGCGCCCAAGTCCTCCCCCTATTTTGGGCAGGGTTAAGCTCAAGGGGTCCTCCTAGGTCTCATTTTTCATGTTACCTAGGGCTCGTTCCATCGGGATGCCAAATTATGAAGTAAGATGTCCTAAATGCATGCAAAAGACCCAAGAGCTAAACCTTATGAGGGAAAAGCCCCCAAGGGGACATTTTCTGATGTTACATTTAGCCCCCACTTTAATGTATGTATAAATGCGAGGCCAATACATGCATTAAAGTACGGTCACAAACACAGCAAGCACGCCAAGCACGAAGAAGACACGCCAATCACATAGAAAACAGTAACAAACATGCAAAACAAGGAGAAGATAGTTATAGTCATGTAGAACATGGAGAAGACAGTAAATGCATGGAAGACACATTAATGCATGGAAGACAAAAATGATATCTTTTCTTTTCTTTTTCTCATATATATGAAATGTAGATTCAAGTAATGGAAAGTAAACAAACCTCCCATAATGAAGGAAGCACTCATCGCGCTGGTCTTTATACTGCATATATGGGGCAACACACATGCAAGACATGCAAAACCTCCCAAAATGCAAGAAGCACTCATCGCACTAGTCTTTAGACTACATATGGAGCAACAAACACCCCAAACAAAGCAAGCATGCCAAACACACACACTTGAAGACATGGAGAAAACATGGCAGACAAGCGATGGAGTGTACCTATTTCTAGTTCCAACACCATCTCAGGCACATTACAAGCACACACCAACGATTGGGCTTCACGAAAACAATCACCGAAGACACACTTAAGGGTTGAGTTAGTCACAGAACCACTCCCCGCCTCCATAGAGGACTTTTGTAATGACATGATGATGCAATCTACTCTAAGAAATACACCATCCCCGCCTCCGCAGAAGGCTTAAGAAAAAGGATATGCTCAATATCCTACCTCCGTAGAGGGATTACATGATTGATTGATTGATTGCAAACAAACTCAAGATGCAAGATGCACTCATTGCACAGGTCTTTAAACTGCACCTAAGGACAAACACATTGCTAACATCTACAACAGACAGCTTACCTTATATGCCCCCACCTTAAGGTGGTTGATATCATGCATCGATATCAACCAGGTTAAGGTAGGAAGAAAACACACAAGGGAACACATATTTTCACAAAGCCCATGCCCCCCGGAGGTGACATGTACTTCATAATCACCAAATGTTCCCACAAACACATCCTTGCAAGAAACATGTTAGTGTCTACAACATCATGATAAACAACAACATCAATGCATATGATTAACTACACAAAGAGCCAAGGTTATACAATGAATTCAGAGTTCGAGGATAACCATAGGGCTATATCACGAAGCTCTCCGAATCGAGTACCGCCAAGGCTAGATTCAAAGACAAACAAAGGTGCACAGAGCAATAGTATTGTTAAGGTTTGTAAATGAGATAAAAACATCATCAAATTCACTACGCAAAAAGCACAAGTGCTTCCACTAGCCAAGCGTCAGATAAAATATACAACCCCATCGTCATATTAGTAACTAAGTCCATTTTTTTATTGCTCTCAAAAGGGACACTAGGTCTACATCAATATAAGTGTTTTTCATCATCCTCCCACTAGATAGAAACACTAGAGGAAGAGAAACAATAAATAAGAGAGGAGAAACAAGTGTCTTAGGGACAAACATGTAGGAGGGTGCCCCCAAGTCACCAACCGCAACACTATGTCTGTAAGACACAACACACAACAATGAAATCAGAGAGAGAGGCAATTTAGAGGAATGATGATACAAATAGAAGAAGGTCACAACAAAGGCGGTGTCTTGGTATCTCAAACCTTACAAGAGAATCAGGGGTCATCCCAGGAGGCCTAAACAACACATAACACATCATGGGGTAAGCACATCATGAGAGAGATAAAGGGTTAGAGATACTTACCTGTAGGGTCTTCACGCTAGAGGTTGTCTATAAGCAAATCATTGTCGTCATCTTCCCACTCTCTAATGTTGGAGGAAAGTGGGACATAAGGTATCATAGCCAAATTTATGTCTTGCTCATCATATTGTTCATTGTTAGGATCATTTTTGTTTGGTTGAATGTTTGGATCAATGTTTTCTTGTTGAGAGACAAGGTTTATGGCATAAGCTTGTCTTCTTCTTCTTATTTCTATTGCTTTTCTATTTTGTTTTCTTTTACCGCTTATCTCTTGTAAGATAGGGCTATCCTCTTTCATCGGCTTGTGTAATTTAGAAGATGAAGTACCGGGGTCAAACCTCATTTGCTGCGGTGGAACATTTTGTTGTTGAAAATGACCTCCTAATCCTTGTAATGATTTTGGGGGAGGAACCTTAGCATAGGGACCTTGTCCTTTCAGTCTAAGATTCTCTTCACATGCGATTGTTTACCTTTTATCATTTCTTGTATAGAAGGACTAGGTAGTGGATGTAAAAGTTTTGCTTTGTAGTTTCTATAGCTCAAAAATATAAAGTCTGTTTGTAGCTCTAGTTTGTTGTTAGTTTTGTTGCAAAAGAAATCCAATGTAAAATGTTGTGTATTTAAAGGCTTGTATGTATTTCAAGGAATGACCTGCACTTGTCCATTCAAAGAAAATTTTACACATTTATAAATAGTTGAAGGAACAACTTTCATAACCTTTAACCAAGAGATTCCAAGTTTGATTTCAAAGGTATCAAAAGTGGGGGTAATATCAAACCATTTTTCAACATGTTTCTCAAATACAGTTACCAACAATGATATATTTCCTAATGGTTTTTTCAAGGTTCCCTTATATGTCTTAATCATCAAGTTCGAAGGGTCATAAGAACTTTGTATTAGTTGATGTGAAAAGAGGAAATATTCAGTGGAAACATTAGTCATGCAATTAGGATCAATAAGAGTTCCATCCACAGGGTTTCCCATTATTTTCACACTGATGTAAAGAGGTCCTTCCTTGTTTCCAGTTGTTCTATCATGAGGTGTAAACACAATTTCAGGTTCAGGGACTTTTCTTTTCATGTAAGGTCTAGGAGGGAACCTATTATTGTCGTTGTGATTAGAGGCCATGTTTATATGCTCAAATTAGATTTGAAATTTTTTCAAAAGTATATCAAAGGCAAGTGCAAAGTGATATGCCCCAAAATAGCCTAAAATGCTTGATTTTTGTACTTTTTCCAATGCAAATGCATGAAACAAAGGGTGTTGTAAGGATTTTGATAAGAGGAAGCAAGTTATATGTCTGATATTAGTCCAAAACAGCAATATTATTCTTCTCAACATACTCTTGATGCAAATCCAAGATAATGCCAAGTCAAACTATAGTGAAAATATGTCAAAATAGGCACTTTTTTCACCAAAAATCAATGCAAAAGAGCATAACAAAGGATGTTGTGAGGAAAGTGATGATGGATAGAAAATTATATCAGTAATAACAGCTTCTTAATGTCAAAATGCCCAAAACAACACACTTTTAGTGCCACTTAAGGTAAAACCCTAGTGAAAATATAGCAAAAATAGGCTATTTTTCACGGTTTTTCAATTCCAAGACCTAGAAAAAGGGGTGTTGTAATAAATTTCAGGAGGTGCAAAAAATAAAATCAATAATAGAAGTCACCTCAATCCATAAAATTAATCACAACACACTTGGAGTGCAAACTAGGTCAAACCTTAGGGCAAAAATAGTCAAAATGTGTAGTTTTTCACCAAATTTTCAATACAAGAGCCCATTAAAAGGGTGTTGTGAAGATTTTTAGGAGGGGAAGAAAAATATTACCCTAATAGAAGTTAATTAATGCAAAAATATTATTCACAACATGCATATGGTGTAAGTTTAGAGAGTCGATAAGGCCAAATTTAATGAAAATCGTTGTTTTTTAAGCCCTAGGTTTGAGATCTTGGCACAAAATGCTATATGAATGTTATGAAGTCTGATTTATGATGAAAATAAAATTTTATCATATTTTAAAATGAATTCCAAGCCCTAATATGCAAAATGCCAATGTAAATCTAATGAAAATGCATGAAAATTGCTAGTTTTTTTGTTGAATTTTTCTATGCAAAAATGCAAATATTTTGAATCTAAATGCAAATTTACACTAAAATAAAAGAATACAACCAAATGCATATTTGAATGAGCCTCTAAAATCAGTAGAAAAATCTGAAAGAAGATTTTGCCTACTAACCCTAGATTTTGGAATTACTAGGTTTAATGAAAATTGTCAAAATTTCTATTAAAGCCTAGCAAATTAATGATGAAAATGCAATGCAAATTATTGATTTTTTGTGTTTTTCTGTAGTTTATATCAGATCTGATGCAAAAATCATGAATTAGGGAAATTTAGAAAGAATTGATGCAATTTAGTAATCTATATGAAAATGCAAGCTAGGGTTTTAAAATTTTTCAATATTTTTCAATATTTTTGTAATTTTCTCAATGCAATAAGATGAAAGACTATATGAATGAATGAAATCAATCCAAATCTGAAGACACACACTCAGCAAGTTGCAATTTAAGTCCAAAAACATGGGTTCACCAAAATGTTTAGGGTAAAATTGGGATTGTTTAATTTAGTGTTGTTAGATGTTTGAATCCTCCTTTCACCCTTAACATTCAAGGACCTAGGGTCAAGTGAGAATGCACTATCATACCCTAAGTCACTGTGAGATGTAGGGAAGCTTGGATTAGGGTGCTTAATTATCAATTTTCCTTCTCCTATGCTCAATTAATCATTAAAACCCTAATTTCACAAATATGACTGTAAACAGAAGAATAACAAAAAAATCTCTTACAGAAGGAAGTAAAATATCAAATCACAAAGTACCTATTTTTAGGGCTTCGAGGCAGAAAAGTTAGGGACACAGGAGCGAGAACCCAAGTGTAAGGCCCTAGTTTTTGTTAAGATCTGGAAACTCAGTCTGCAACTCTTTCCTCCTGTTCCAGAGATTTTCCCGTCACGGAAGTTGGAGGACTAATGAGTGGGTGCCCAAGTCCAAGGTGTTGTTTTTTTCTATTGTTCTACAATTTTGACACTCCAAGATGCCTTCCTGCAACTTCACTTTGTCTAGCTCCTCAACCTGTAACATGTAATCATGAAAACTTTGGGAGGGGGTTGTGTTTAGAGGCTTGCCTCAGTCAAGCCCCATAGGACACTTAAGTCTCTGAACACCGTTGTCAGATAGAGAATGCATGCCCTTGTGAGGTAGAGGCAAAAACCAAAGGAAATGATGATGAAAACATAATATAATGTCACCCTGTAGTGAAGATCTGATGGGAGGAAGGTGCTCTTCATTCCATGAGGAAATGGATGCTCAAATTTGCAAACACAAACACATAAACCACACAATTCTACTCTTGCAACACAATGAAAGCTTTGAATCACCTTGAGAATGCCTAAAGTTCACAACTGCCATCTAGTTGAAATCTAGTTTACAAATGAATGCCTAAACATGCTTTTATATGCAACTACAAACACTCCCACCAAGATTTCATAAATTCAAACTTACCATGTCAGCATAGGACCCTGATGCAGAGCATTTAAACTAGTGTCAAACAACCTATCACTGTAGGGGACACTTCAAATCTCCAATGCCATAACTCTCACTGTTCACTGTCTCTAACTAAGATTAGTCTTCTTACAAGGAATGGTTTCAACACCATAACAACTTGTTCTTGACATACACCATTGAAGGAGGACTCCAAAACACCTTCCAAGATGCCAACTCCATCTAACATCCCTTCAACTCCTCTATACAGGATTGTAGGGCAGTAATCTCATAGACTGTCATGGCATTACTGCTCCATTGGAATAACAGTCACACCAACTACCTTGGGATGGTCTCCCTCAACACAAAAACATTCTCATTGCCACTTACCAATCCTATAACATGCATTCAACCTAATGTCCTCCTTTGCAAAGTAATAACATATCAAACATACCTAGTTGTTGTTGTCCTCCTTCGATCTTCCAACATAAGACTACTGTAGGGTCATCTACATGCCCAAACTCAGACCAAACTGTCCTCCTGCCCTTCCAAACCTTCACAAGACACTGCCACAACCATTCTACATTCCATTCCTCTGATCACAACTAGAAAATGATCAAAGGAATGAGGAAAAAACCTATTGGACTATCAAAAGAAGCCCTAGCTAGGTTTTCAAACCTACCTTCAGACAAAAGAGAATTACAGAGATGTATGAGGGAGTCAAAAGCCCAAACCACTTGCAAATGGTAGGTAATTCAACCACCTAAACAACCATCACAAATACCAACCACTCCCAGGCCGTACAAGTACAGAAAACTGTAGAAAACAACGATTTTCAAATGGAGACAGCAATTTCTAAAAAATAGTTTATGGAAAACTACTAATATCTTTCACCTAGTTTACTGTCAAGGCTTCAAATTAAGCTTAAATCAAAGATACTTCAAACCTCTTCCCATCCATTCCAAACTTGGGCAATGATGAGGCTGTACAGTCGTGGGTACGGCCTGGTTACAGTGAAGAAAAATACAGAAAAGCAGAAAAATAGTAAAACAAAGGTCTTTTTGGCTCTTTCCTCCAAATCTATTGAATGTCTCAGCACAATACAACTTTCCTTGCTTAATGCAAGCCTCTTACAATGCAAAAAATGTTTGGCATTCCCAAACCATCGATCTCTTTCTTGTTTTTTTCTGATTTCTAACTGTTGTTCTTTGAAACTATTTTAGAAACTTGTTTTTGAAACTATCCACCGACTATTTTTTCTTTAGAATGATGCTTTGCTTAACATTTAACCTTGGACAAGGTGTTAACCCACCTCCTAACCTATCTTCAAATCTAAGACATGCCTTAAAAGGCTTACAAACTCTAAAACTTAAATGATTATAAAGACTATCCTAAATAAACATTAAAACTTAAATGACTCCCTATGACTACAAGACTGTCCTACCTAGGACTAATAACCTAACAATAGTAGATTCTAGTTATTTGGACATAGTCCACTACAAAGATGGCTTTCAAGCCTCATAACATCATTAAAATGGTCTCCAAGACCTTATTAAACAAAACAAGACAACTTGAACATTTAATCAAAACTTAAACATCTAGGTGCTCCTGCACCAGACCCAAATAATGGTCACAAGACGACACCCAAAAATTGGGATTGCCCCAAAATAGGGCAGGACTAGGGCGCGAGCGCCCAAGTCCTCCCCCCCTATTTTGGGCAGGGTTAAGCTCAAGGGGTCCTTATAGGTCCCATTTGTCATGTTACCTAGGGCTCATTCCATCAAGATGCCAAATTATGAAGTAAGATGTCCTAAATGCATGCAAAAGACCCGAGAGCTAAACCTTATGAGGGAAAAGCCCCCAAGGAGACATTTTCCGATGTTACACTTACAGAGTTGAATGGAACCTCTCCCTTACGACCTTTCTCTTAAAATTTGTGAGGCATTGTTTTATTTTTGTTTGATATTCTTGTTTGTTTGTGGCCTATGAAAATAGGAAGCAGTTGTAGGTTGAATGCCTTTAACGAAGGACATGAATGCAAGGAGAGGAAGGTGTGAACTCTATGCAAGGCATGAACCAGCTCCCATCATGCACCCAACAAGGAAATCAAGCTTAGCTCGCTGCCAAGGGTGAGTGTTGAGGAATGGATGACGTGCGAGGAGGTGGTAGGATGTCCAAAATGTCTTTCCGCAGCAAAAATGCCTACCCACGTGATGGACAGAACCAGCTGAGGTGTCTAAAATGCCTTTGTTTGCCATAGCAAACTCATCTCAATGACTGTCAAATTGTTTGTAGAAGTCTGTGTTACTATTCATCTCAAAAAATGCAAAAAAGATGAGATAAGAAACTCGGGGGGTGATGTCTACCAGAGGAGGGGGAGCCCATCAATAAGTTTAGCCCCTAGTCATATGGGGTTTTAGCCCTTGGTCGCGCATAGCCCAAAGGGGCTTAAATTTTTTCCCAGTTTATTTTTTTCTCAACATTTTATGCAAAAATTAATTTTCTAACAATCTGAAATTGTTTTTGGCAATGAAGGCAATTATTTTTTGTAAAATATGAAAACTTGCAAGCTCCATAACTTTTGCTCCTTCACTCAGATTTGAGTGATTCTTTTTGCAAAAGTTCTTGTTTTTTAACCATGAATCCAAAGAGCATAAAATCACACTTATCCTATAAAGTGTCTGTTTATGCCGCTTTTGGGTGACTTACAAAGCACTCCTTCTATAAAGTGCCAAAATTGGGGGGAAATACATAATCAAGGGGGTGTTGTGTGTTTTCTGTTTTCACACTTCCTTGAGAAGTGCTTCCTTGTGGGTTGTGTTTCCTTTCACTTCTCTAGCATTTCTTTGCTCTTCTTTTCCACATTTCTATAAAACAACTATCTAGCATCATGGAGTCTAATGTTACTATACAACCCCTAACTCCTTTCAATTATCATGATTGGAAGTTGAAATTAATTCTTGTTCTCAAAAACAAAGGTTTACTATGGGAACATAAAAAGAACCTAATGTAGCTAAAGACAAAGAAAATTTTTACCATGTTTACCATGTTTAGGGACAAGTCCATACAGATGGGGTATGAGGGTATGTGCAGGATCATCGCAGGCCAAATAGTGGCAATAGGAAAAAAATCGCGTTTTTACTTACCCAAATTCGCTACTTGGCAAAGTTTGACTTTGAAACGGATATCTGTTTTGAAAATGGATATCTATTTCTAGAAATACAAAACGGATATCCATTTTCTAAAAAAATTTGGGAAAAAGGCTTTTTACTCTTTTTGAAAATATACCTCTTAAATCTTGGATCTCCCATCAATATATGAACCTCCTTAAAGACCGTTTCTAGTGAAGGAGGAGGGCAAATTAACATTGGTAGCTTCTTTACACATTGATCCATAAGGATTTGTTAAACACAAAGAATCATCACTAATGAATTACTCCAATAATCAATAATAAAATATCTAGTTTTGTTCATCAGGTGAAACAATCACTTTTAGACTATGTTCCAATATTTCGGGGATAGGAATGGTGGGGCAGCAGGGGATGTGTTTTGGGGCGTTTTGGATTTCATGCCCTAAATTGCTTTACCCAATCCTTCATATGATTTGATTTATGATACATGGTTTGACAAGGATACACATGATATACCCTTACCCTCTAGTGATAAAATTATGAATGATACTTTATGTGGTGAACCTACACCTTCGTTAATCCTTCATGACATTGTTATTCCTTGTGATGATGATGTCCTTCATGTGATATTTTAGGACATAATGCAAAGTTAACATGGCATGAACTCTCTTGGAAGGGTAAGCATGGACTATAAGAACATTGAACTAGTTGGATCTATTAAGCTCGCCATTTATGAAAGAACCTTTTAAAAGGTTAACCTTAATTAGGTAAGGTTATGTTTCAGTGTGGTTGTTTGTGCAACAATGTGTAAATTAATGCTACCGAAGGATAAATCTAACTATACTAACATTTTAATAACATTAGAGCTGGGACTAACAATTAGACTAAAAACTTGACAAACAATACAACTTGGACACATGTAGGACTTGGAAAATGGAAAAGAATATAATAAATGTGGAAAACAATGAAAAAGTGGTATTAGTTGCACCTATATAGAGAAGTGGTTTAGAGGTTGGTTAGGGGAATTATTTAGGGTTTAGAGGTTTAGGGTTTCTTGGGTTTAGGGGTTTAGGGTTTACAGTTTAAAGAGAGATAGAGAGAGGGGACTGATAGAGTTTGGGAGAGACAGAGGAGATAGAGGGGAGAGATAGGGAGATAGAGAGTGAGAGACATGTCCAGAGACATAGAGAGAGAGATTGAGAGGTAGAGGGATGATAGAGATAGGGAGATAGAGGTTTAGGGTTGCTTGGGTTTAGGGGCATTATTTAGGGTTTAGGGTTTATGGTTTTGGGGTTAGGGGTTAAGGTTTAGAGGTTTAGAGTTTAGGGTTTAGAGAGAGATAAAGGACCAATAGGGAGATATAAAGGAGTCTGAGGGGAGAGATAGGGAGATAAAGAATGAGGGACATGGCAAGAGACATAGCGAGAGAGATTAAGAGTTAGAGGGACAAAGGTGATAGGGAGATAGGGGAGAGATAGGGAGATAGTGGTTTATGGTTACTTGGGTTTAGGGTTTAGGGGTTTGGGGTTTAAGGTTTCTTAGGTTTAGGGGTTAGGGGTTAGGGTTTAGGGGCATTATAATTTAGGGTTTAGGATTTATTGTTTAGGGGTTAGAGGTTAGGTTTAGAGGTTTAGGGTTTTGGATTTAGGGTTTATAGAGAGAGGAATGATAGGGAGATATAGAGGAGTCTGAGGAGAGATAGGGAGATAAAGAGTGAGGGACATGGCCAGAGACATAGGGAGAGAGATTGAGAGGTAGAGGGACAAAGGTGGTAGGGAGATAGGGGAGAGATAGGGAGATAGTGGTTTAGGGTTACTTGGGTTTAGGGTTTAGGGGTTTGGGGTTTAGGGTTTAGGGGTTTAGGGTTTCTCAAGTTTAGGGGTTAGGGGTTAGGGTTTAGGGGCATTATTTAGGGTTTAGGATTTAAATTGTTTAGGGGTTAGGGGTTAGGTTTAGAGGTTTAGGGTTTTGGATTTAGGGTTTATAGAGAGAGATGAATGATAGGGAGATAGAGAGAGGAGACCGAGGAGAGAGATAAGGAGATAGAGAGTGAGGCACATGGCCAGGGACATAGGGAGAGAGATCAAGAGAGGTAGAGGGATGATAGAGATAGGGAGATAGGGGAGAGATAGGGAGATATAGGTTTAGAGTTGATTGGATTTAGGGTGTACCTGGGTTTAGGGTTGCTCAGTTTTGGAGATAGCTAGATAGAAAGAGAGAGGAGACAGATAGGGAGAGATAGAGGTGACAAAGGGGAGAGATAGGGAGATAGAGAGTGAGCAAGATGTCCAGAGAAATAGGGAGAAGGATTGACAGGTAGAGGGATGATAGAGATAGGGAGATAAGGCAGAGATAGGAGATAGGGTTTAGGGTTGCTTGCGTTTAGGGTTTAGGGTTTAGGGGTTAAGGTTTAGAGGTTTAGGGTTTAGTGTTTAGAGAGAGAGGACCAATAGGGAGATATAGAGTGAGGGACATGGCCAAAGCATAAGGAGAGAGATTGAGAGGTAGAGGAATGATAGTGATGGGGAGATAGTGAGATAGGGAGATAGAGAGATAGAGGTTTAGGGTTTCTTGGGTTTAGTGTTTAGGATTTAGGGGTTTTTGGGTCTAATATGTAAGTTAAACATGAAATGATTTGTTAGAATTTATAGGTCAAAACTACTTGCTTTTACAATTTTTTTATGACAATTATCTATTCAAAAGTGCCTTTAAAATACTATGAGATACCTTAGTATAAGTAAAGTATATAAAAATCAAATATATATATCATCATAATCCTATATAAATTTTGATAGTTTGTCCAAAATCTCTCCTTTCATATGATACAGTCTTTCTAAAATTTGGATTGTATTTTATAGCTAAAATGCCTAAATACTAAAATGCTAAAAATGCTACAATACTAAAATAAAAAACAATGAAAACAATAGAGAAAAAGAAAACAGATATTCATTTTGATAATGGATATCCGTTTTCAAAATGGATATCCATTTTGGAAAACATAAAAAGTGAAAAAGACACTACATTTTTGCAAACCCGCGGCTTGCAAAACGTAGTGTCATCTTTGAAGAACGGATATCCAATCCAAAAAGGTAAGATTTTCACATTTTTTTGTTTGTTTTGTATATTCAAGCATTTTTTTGGTTTTTTATGCTAAGTGGGTATGTTTTATATTTTAATTAGGTAAAATGGATGCACAAAATGAAAACCCAAACCCTCCACCACCAAACCCTCCCCCTCCAACAATAGAAGAGAATATTCAAAGAAATATTGATCATATAAGTAGGATCATAGAAATGTATCGCCACCACCCTCGATTGTCTACAATGACATCAAATTCAAAGGGAATCATTAATCATGTTCAAACCTTGTCAACCCAACACGAATCATTTAGGCAATGGTAAGAAGCCAAGAAGGTCGAATATGCTAATGGTTTGTCATATGATGAAGTCAAAGAATTAGAGATTACAAAAACTATGTTAGACCAACACTTTGTCAATCCTAAAACCGGATTGCATGTTGATGTCCATAAGCCCAAGTTTTCAATCAAATGGTGTATTCATGAGGGCATTAGTCAAAAATTTTGGGATCGTTGGTGGATGGTTTTTGATAAACCACCCAACAATAATTTAGATGTACCTTTGTATTTCCTTCATAAACTCTATGCAGAGTTTGTCATGGGTCAACATGTTAATTATTTTGATTTTAGAGAGTTTCAAGGAGTGGGCAAGGGAATGCCTCAAGATAGACCTGGGGCAATTAGACAAGTACAAGGTCCCTATATTCCCCCTCCTGCTATCCCTTCTCCACCCCCAATGCAGCACCCAGACGTTGTTGCAAATGCAACACAACAGGGCTTTAGTGCCATACACTCTTTGATCGATCATTTGATTATATAGACATCTCAGTTTGCACAAGCACATGATGAAGGTGATGATATTGGATCACCTGGTTCTACTAGACCGTCGTGTCCACACATGTATGTGTGCCCCATCATTGCATTTCTTGCAATCATTTATGCTTAGGTCCTATTATGGGGAGTAGTGAACCACCGTTGAACACATCAGAGTACGATCTCCATTCACGAGATGAGGCAATGGGGTCCAGAACTCAAGCTGAGGGGTCAGGGACAAGAGTAGAAGCTACCGGATCAGTGAACCATAGAGAAGAAGAAATGCATGAGCAATCTTTTATGCAGGTAAATTTTAAAGTTAAATTTTATGGTCTATTCCATTTGAATATATAAACAAATTTATTAGTACTAATTTATCTAAGTGGGATAACAGTTGATGACGGAGGAGGAGTTGATAGAAGTTCATCATGGAACTTTGTCTGCCATCCAATTTGGCTTGGACTTGCCAGTATAATTTGTTTTACACATCAACTTTTTTTATGCATTTATTTCTTTGTGAGTAATTATATATTAATTTATATCTTGATGTTAATTTTATTTTATAGTCAATCACAAATGTGAATGATGTGGCATCTTTGCTAATAGTCTTTTCTTGAACTCCTAATCGACCCAAGGGACTATCATTTGCAGAACGGCTTTCTCAATGCCAACAAAGGGTGGAGGTAATTTGATTGAATTGTACTTTAATTGATAATTTAGAAAACTTAAATATTTGATTATAGTCATTTAGAGTCTTACATTCTTGTCATTTTGATAATTCAGAGTCCTTCTCAATTGATACAGGAGGCCTCGATGGTGGTATGTGTTTGTTTTCTAGTAGATAAGTTTTTGTGTAGTGCATTTCCTATTTTAAATGTATGCATTTCCTATTTTGTTTAATAATTATATATTAATTTATTTCAATGTTACTTTGCTTTTATGTAGTCTCTTGAGAATGTGAGTGATGTGCCACCTTTGCCATCATGCTTCACTAGGACACCTAATCATCTTAAGAGAAAATCATTTGCAGAACGATTATCCGAACAACAACATAGAGTCGAGGTAATTGAATTAAATTTTTCTAAATAATTGATAGTTTTTCTAGCGGTCTTATAGTTGATTGTAGTGATTTAGATGTATGTTAATAAATGAAAGTACATAATTGTAGTAGATAAGAATCTATTTACTAACTTTAACTTATTTTTATTTACCATTGAAGAGATTAATCAAATTTGTGTTTTGACTTGTTAATGCAGGAAACTTCACCTCCATCAATTACTAGACATTTTGGTACAAAGAGGACACTTTTTCAGGATCCATCACAGATTGAGGATCCATCACAGATTGAGGGTCAAGTGGACTTGTAGTATTTGATGTAGCTATTTGGCATGTAGATTATATATAGATTTTGAGACATGGCATATGCCACATTTTGTAAAAACTGTTTTGAGTTGGCATATTTGCCAAATTTTTGTATATGTCTACCATTATGGACTAGATTTTAATATATATACCCCTTGATATACAATATAATTTAAATCCCTTATGTGCATGTCATGATACTTCCCATTATGCCATACATTATGATGATAGTTCTTTAGTCCATTGATGATATGTTTAGCATTGAGAATGGTTTTAGATCAAGAGAATGGTTTTAGATCAATAGAATCAATAGAATCAATATGACAAAATTCCTTATATGCCCTAATCAAGCATAGTAGGTTGAAATCTAATAACGTCATGATAAACCATTTCATCATGTATTTAGTTTTCATCTTGTCAAATTTTGTAAATATGTCAAAGTTGTCATATGAAAAATGTAAAAAAAATGCAAAAGTATGGAAGATGAACAGTCAAGTACTCAAGAGTCAATTGGAGACTATTGGTTTCCCTCAAATCATGTATAAATATGCATAAACCTTTATGGAAAAGGCATTGGAGATGTATTGAAAACATTTTGAAGATGAATTGAAGACAAGTTTGAATGAAATTAATGTCAAGAAACTCTATTTTTGTAGATTTTACTATTTTCCTGCTATTTCTTTTTTTAGTACAGCCCTGTATGGATGTGTTAGGGCCCGAGAGCAATTGTAATTGAAAGCTGGTGGAATCTACTTTCTTGCGTTTTAGGTGCCATTAAGGCCAATAAGGACACTAGGGGCACATTATAAACATAAAAAACTTAGATCTTGGGGGGAGGTGCCAATAAGGCCAATAAGGATACTATTTTAGTTGGGTGTGTGTGTGTATGCAAATCCCATTTATGGCCGAGAAGCTCTCCATTTACTATTATTCAACTCTCATTGATAGGAGGTTGGCTCTACAACTATTGCAATTTGTGTATGAAACCTAGATGCCTACGAGATCATATATATATGTATGTATGTATGTATGTATGTATGTATGTATGTATGTATGTATGTATGTAAATCCTACAAGACAGTCATTCATGAAATTACTATGCAAAGAGGGTTTATAAGTTGCATTAGGGTTTGTATAAATGATCTAATGGATTTATAAGGTTGTCAAACACCAAAATGGATGATTTATATGAGTTTTGGGACTGTCACAGTCCATGTACAACTTGCCCTTTATGATTGTTAAAAAGATACACATGGCTGTCCAAAAACTGCCCTTTATGACTATCCTAAAACAACATCGTGTATATGCTCATAAAAGCCATCAAACTATGAGAATAAACTCATCATTAGATAAGGAGTAGAAGGCTAAAGTCACATTCCCAAAAGCCTCTTAAAATCACATCTCTCCTCTTATGAAAACCAGGGTCTTTGTCGATACATTGTTCCGTAAGAGTAAAGTCACTTAAGATCCTAAGAGCAAAAACCTTGCCAGGTGCCATATTTTTTGTTCTGCTCATCGTGGGACTGAACGGACTATGCCAACACATCAGGGTGGGTGGGTAAATGCTAGGGGAGGTCTTTTTTTGTGCACCAAGCGTCGCAGTCATTTCGGGCAAGAGGCTACCGGCAAAGTCCCTTAAGATCCCTAAGACCAAAAAACTACCAAACTTTGATGGAGCAGTTCTGAGAATTTGTGATAGCTAGGAATGTTTTGTTTAGGCCTACAAGTGTATGTGGTGTCTGTCCACAATAACCTCTCTCATTTTTGGTCAACTCCATTCCATTTGACCGTGCCGAAATCAAACGCATTATTCCAAAATGCTTAAATTTAATGCAGTGGAAAGGTGCTAGGTGTGACATTTTTCATTCCATAGCTCATGGGGTTGAACAGACTAAGGAAACACATTAGGGTGGATGGGTAAATTCCATTGGAGGTCTCGTTTCATGCACCAAGCATCCCAGTCATTCTGAGTTGTAAGCTACCGACAAAGTAAAAAGTTGCTAGGATTGAAATTTTGCATTCCATAGGTCCTGGGACCGAATGGATTATGCCAACATGTCAGGGTGGGTAGGTAAATGCTAAGGGAGGTCTCGTTTTGTGTGCAAAGCATCCGAGTCGTTCCAAGCTATAAGCTACCAGCAAAGTCATTAGCTTACAGCTCAGAACGACTGGGACGCTTGGCGCATGAAACGAGATCTCCAATGGCATTTACCCATCCACCCTGATGCGTTGGCGTAGTCCGTTCGACCCCATGAGCTATGGAATGAAAAATGTCACACCTAGCACCTTTCCACTGCAGCAAATTGAAGCATTTTGCAACAATGCGCTTGATTTCGGCACGGTCAAACGGAATGGAGTTGACCAAAAATGAGAGAGGTTATTGTGGACGGACCCTACGTACACCTATAGGTCCAAACAAAACATTCCCAGCTGTCACGAATTCTAAGAACTGCAATGTCAAAGTTTGGCAGTTTTTTGGTCTTAGGGATCTTAAGGGACTTTACCAGTAGCCTCTTGCTTGGAATGACTGGGATGCTTGGCGCATAAAACGAGACCTCCACTAGCATTTACCTGCCCACCCCGACGCATTTCTGTAGTCCGTTCAACCCCACGAGCTATGGAATGAAAACTGTCACACCTAGCACCTTTCCACTACATCAAATTGAAGCATTTTGCAACAATGCATTTGATTTTGGCACAGTCAAATGGAATGGAGTTTACCAAAAATGAGAGAGGTTATTGTGGACCGACCCCACGTACACCTATAGGTCCAAGTAGAACATTCCCAGCTGTCATGAATTCTGAGAACTGCTCCATCAAAATTTGGCAGTTTTTTGGTGTTAGGGATCTTAAGGGACTTTGCTGGTAGCCTCTTGCCCGGAATGACTGGGACGCTTGGTGCACAAAATGAGACCTCCACTAGCATTTACCCACCCACCCCGATGCGTTGGCATAATCCGTTTGACCCCATGAGCTATGGAATGAAAAATGTCACACCTAGCACCTTTCCACTGCATCAAATTGAAGCATTTTGCAACAATGCGTTTGATTTCGGCACGGTCAAATGGAATGGAGTTGACCAAAAATGAGAGAGGTTATTGTGGATGGACCCCACATGCACCTGTAGGTCCAAACAGAACATTCCCAGCTATCACGAATTCTAAGAACTGCTCCGTCAAAGTTTGGTAATTTTTTGGTCTCAAGGATCTTAAGGGACTTTGCCGGTAGCCTCTTGCCCGGAATGGCTGGGACACTTGGTGCACAAAACGAGACCTCCACTAGCATTTACCCACCCACCCTGATGCGTTGGTGTAGTCTGTTCAACCCCACGAGCTATTGAATGAAAAATGTCACACCTAGCACCTTTCCACTGCATCAAATTGAAGCATTTTGCAACAATACGTTTGATTTTAGTACGATCAAATGGAATGGAGTTGACCAAAAATAAGAGAGGTTATAGTGGATGGACCCCACATACACCTGTAGGTCTAAACAAAACATTCCCAACTATCATGAATTCTGAGAACTGCTCCATCAAAGTTTGGCAATTTTTTGGTCTCAGGGATCTTAAGGGACTTTACCGGTAGCCTCTTGCCTGAAATGACTGGGATGCTTGGCACACAAAACAAGACCTCCCCTGGCATTTATCCACCCACCCCGATGTGTTGGCGTAATTTGTTCAGCCCCACAGTGAGCAGAACAAAAAATATTGTTCCAGTTGACACATTCTCAATCATTGACATGGATGATATCTCAGTACCATTCCTTTAGGCACAATATGAGCTTCCAATGGAAGGTGCAATTGTGAGGTTAGAGATGATGAAAAGTGTACCTCATTCACAGTCATGTTTTACTTGTCTTCAATGATGATTCCTTGATTCAACTTAATCCTTTGATAATACATTTTAACCTCCTTGTGAAAGCGCACTTTCAAGGTTGCTTGAGCAAGAGCTAGTGCCTCAACATCTAGGCACACTTTTGGTGTTCTAGAAGCATGAACAAGCACCTCAAATAGTAAGGCAATCATTCTAGGTTGTTTATTCAATAATTGGCACCTTGTATTCATTATCAAGGCACATATCCAAAGTCATAGAGATATGAAGTGGCACCTCACTAATCTAGGTGCACATCTGATGGTGTAGAAAGGTAGATGTGCGCCCAAGTCATCATTTGATGCCTTCAATAACTATAAACTCCTTTGATGATGCATTTTATCCTTCCAATTCACTATCTAGCCTTAGGCGTACATTTTAGGTTGATCAATCATAATCTAGCGCCCTAAGTACCAAGGCGCACTTTTAGGTTAGTTTGATCAAGGATTAGCGCCTTCACTTCTAGGCGGAAGTTTGGAGTTGATATACATCAAAATAACAAGTTTCTTCATCACTTCAAACATCTTTAATACTTTGAAGATCTCCAATGCATGATTGAATATCAAGAAACCAATGTATCATTTCATGAAGGTCTTAAGTGTTGTAAATATGCATCTTCCTATTTAATCATGTGTTGTAAATGAAGGAATGCAATGATTGCAATATGTGCACAAAACAGAATTTTTGATAAGGATTGAAAGGAAATGTCAAGAAAATGCAATTGGTGGGTGTAAATCCAAAGTGTGGAAGCATAGACAAGGCATGTGAACAGTTTGGCATGACACCTCAAAGAGATGCTATCTCATGGAATGCAATGATTGCAAGATATGCACAAAATGGATTTTTTGAAAAGGCTTTAGAAACTTTGAAGCAAATACAATTGGAACGTTTAAAACCAAATTCAATAACTTGTGCAAGCATTCTCCCTTCTTGTGCCAAATTAGGATATTATATATACATATATGCACATAATGTCATGAAAATAATGTATAGTGTATATATCAAGCCATATAGGCATGTACAAATAAAACCATATGGGTATATACAACAATATACATCAATAACATACAAAAGTATGTTTACAAAGCCAAATAGACATATGTAACAAAATGTCCCAAAATCAAATCTCCTATGGATTGCTATCAAATAATATATGGCTCTTGCTAGGCCATGAAGATGGTGAACCAGTCAATGACTCATCCTCTATCGCTCATCGACTAGACCTCCTCGATAGAGATTTTTGAATTTCCACCTATTAATACAATCAAACAATGTGCACATTAATATAGAATTTAATATTCAAAATATATAACATGACATAAGTAATCAATCACTTACCGCCAATTGGTGATCCCTCTTGATCATTTGTTGTCTCTCTTCTTCTGTAGAGCTAGATGGGTAGGGGAGGTGACGTCCTGTGAGAAGCATGAACAAGCAAATTTAAGTAAACATGAATATCATAAATATGTACATTAAATGCTGCGCTTATTATAGGACTGTTCTAAGACTATTTTAGGACTATTGTAGTTAAAACTATCCTAGTAGACATGTATAGGACTGTTATAGGACTATCATCTCATGGAATACAATGATGGCAAGATTACTATCAAGATTAGTATGAAGATTAATTATGACTGTTATAGGACTTTTATAAGAATGCAAAGTAAGGAAGCATAGGCAAGGCACATGAACTGTTTGGTGGAATACCTCAAAGAAATGAGAATTTTGTCAGATGTTGTAGTTGTAATTGCCATGTGACATATGTATGTAATATGTGAAAGCATAGACAAGGAACATGAACTATTCGGAAAAAGACATCAAATACATGTCATCTCATGGAATGCCTTATGTAGAAAAACGTACAAATGTGCAATATTAAGAAATACAAGGGTAAGTGCAAGAAGATGGGGGGCCAAAAAGTGGCCAAATTAATTTCAAAAAAAATTAAGTCATAACGCAAGCGCGTTATAACGCGCTTGCGTTATGACTTACTATAAATTAAAAAAAAGTAGTCCAATTTCATTTCTTGTTGTTTTCTCCTCTGCCCGTGGCTTCCAAACCCTTAAAAGCCGTGTTTTGCAAAACACCAATCAACACAAAAAAGTTATCAATTCGTCGCCAAAATGCTGCCACGACGTCGAGCACGCCAAAGGGGTGAGTTATCTTTTTTTGTTGTTTGAATTTGTTTCTAAATAGGTAGGTTTTTGTTGATTTTTGATATATATTTCGTTATTTGTCAAGAAATGTTAATGCACCTCCTCCTCCTCAAAATGCACAAAATCCTGAGGAGGAAATACCTGCAGAACAACAACCTCCTCCATTCATTCCTCGACATGCCCCTAGAACACAAGATAATATAATGGGGCAAATTGAAAACAACAAAAAGGAAATTGAAGATATAATTGCAAGGTTGAAAGATCCTTCCACTTCAACCTTGCATAGGTCCATGCTTGGCGAATCTGTTGAGTCTATGTTATTAAATGTAGATTCAATTAGCAAGCAAATAACTAGTTGGACGGATAAAAAGAGAGAGTTTAGAAATTACTATGCAAACAATTTGTCATACCAAGATGTCAAAAAATTACAAATTACAAAATTAGACTTATGTTCAATTTTCGCAAACCCACAAACAAATCAACCTCCACCCATTACATGCAAGAGGTTCCCTATCCATTGGTGCAACAACCAAGCGATAAGGGACAATTTCGGGTAGAGGTGGTGGATGGTTTTTGACCATCCTCCATGCAATAATAATGAGGTCCCGCAATACTTTTTGAGGAAACTCTACTGCGAGTTTGTCCTCAATAAAGTGCCAAACTATTTTGATATGTGGGACTTCCAGGGTAGAGGTGGGGGGTCAGCACAAGATAGACTAGGGGCACGTCTTGACCCATAGCAGGTAGTGAGACAAGTAATCAGCAGACCAGCCCATGAGCATGTTTCTATCCCTTCCATTGTGAAGGAGAGTGTTGAGGTCGATACACTTTAGTCGATTAGTGCCTTGACCCAGAGCATCATAGAGCATGTCGATCCTGCAACACAGAGTGGGTTGGGAGATAGTGCGAGGAGTAGGGTCCCACTGCATACTTGCTAGGCTTGCGGGTCAGCCTGTGGTTATGACCCCATGGACAGTCAGGACGCAGGTGCACAGGCTACATCTGCAGCTGAGTAGATGGTGATGATAGATACCCTCCTGAGTGAGACTTTCGGCCTTGATACTCAGGTAAATATTAGCAAGTTTATTGAATTTAATTTATTAAATTTTATTTTTGAAATACAAGATTAACTAATTTAAATTGATGATTTTAATGAAATTTTAGGGTCATAGCGTTGATGCAGTTTTGAGTGGTTCTCCACCTGCATTTTTCACTAGATCATCTACTGTCGAGGTATGTAACTAGTAAACAATTATAAATATTACATGTGAATAGCATCATTATATGAATGGTATTCTAATTTTTGATTTTAGATGTTGAATAGGTTAATACTGTAGATTTCATGGCAACACCTGCCAGTGGTGGTGGACTTCAAAGCTTTACTGATGTAATAAAATAAATAGTTTAATGAATGAATTGTACTTACTAAATTTTTGTATGTGATTTGTGTGCTTTATTGTGTGTACTTCCATGTTTAGATGAACGTGTGTGTATGTTAGGAGCCATGATTTGCATCACTATTATAGTTTTCGTAATTGAATAATGTTGTTTTATTTGCAGATGATGCAGGCTACGGAGACACCTCCCCTGTTCATAGGGCAGTGGAGCAGGGTGTGGCCTCTGCGATTCATAGCTCCATGGCATTGACAAGGGTATGAGGCAAATTAGTAAATTTCAATTTACATTCATTGCTATAGTTGTCTATTTTTGAAAAATCAAAAGATTATTGATTTGAAGTTTAATTTCTATCTGGATGGTTTCTATAGGACATGACATCACCAAGGCCTATTCCTGCTACTAAGGCAAGTGAGGAGACAGATTATATGTTAGCGATAAGTGATTATTTTGTTAAATATTTTATTTTTTATAACATGTAATTTCTATATATTAATGTCTATACTTTTTATTGTAACAGGTAAAGATGTAGGAAGACCTAAATAGGAGGAGTAGCCCTCGAGTTTGTAGTAGACCACCCACATGCGCGTCTCCATCCCCTAGAAGGTCAAAGGCTGCTCATGATTTATTCTCTTCACCAGCCAGAGGGGAATGACTTTTTATTGTGTTCCTTTGTTGTATGCCTATATGGCATTTGTGGACATATATTTTGTATTGTACATAGTTGACATTGTATGCCTATATGGCATTCTTGTAAGCCTATATGGCTATTTTGTATATATGTTATACTTATATCGACAGATATTGATGTATGCCTATATGGATATTTAGTTAATACAAATCTTTTTTATTGATGGCGTCCATACTTGCATTATAAATCCATGTTTGAATGGATATTTGTAGATGGCTACTTCAAATATTTAAAGTCCGATTGTATTACATAGGATGTTTGCATTTTCTTTGATAGGCTTGATAGGCCATGGATTAAATGATGGTGTTTGATGGAAAAGTATGGTACTAAAAGACTCTAGTTCATTCTTAATAGGCTTGTGATTGATAATATCTTTGCATGATTACACTTGATCTTGGATCATGGGCATGTTGTTAGGATTTTGATTGCATTGTGGTGTTTGATGGATAGGCATGGTACTATGTGACTTTTGGATAGGCTTGGGAGAGGTACACTAATTGAATTTGTGATTTCTAGTTTGAGATTTTTCCTCCACTAGAAGTCCTTGGAGGAAATCTAAAAAGGATATTCTAAAAAAGACAAATTTACCTTCAACAAATTCATCATCTTCTTCTCATTCAAAGTTAGAGAAATAAAAGGGGCAAGCACTTGTTGTAATTGCAAATTCTACATAAAAATGATGGATCCTTGATTTTGGAGCCTCACATCATATGGCTTCATTATAGAGTATGTTTTCTTCATTTGAGACTTGTTTAACACCACATATCTTGATGGGTAATAACACATATATGCATTTTCATGGGTGAGGGTCTATTGACATGACTAAGAGATCGTTCAATGGTGTCCTTTTCATACCTTCATTGTCAACTAATCTCTTTTTTATCTATCAAATCACACATAGTGGGACAAGGAAGAGTGTTGAGTTCACATTAGATGTTGTGCTCATTCAAGATTTGCAAAGTGGAGATATTATTGTTACAGCTGGGGAGGTAAATGATTGATCTAGATTGTACACCTTCTCACATTTTTCTATTGATGTTCCTTTGGTCGATGTTCACACTCAAGCATCTAGTGTGGACACCTTTGAGGAGATACAGTATAGTCATTTGAATCTTGGTAATCTTTTATCAAATGGGGTTCTAGATACATGTGTTGACATTCCGTCTCCTCCATATCATATTTCTTCTTCAGAGTTTAGTGTTGTTTTGAATGGAGCTTCTAGTGATTCAGTGTAGTAGGACCTTCATCATCTTCTAGATACAGCTACTTGGGATGAGTACTTGATAGACATTGCATGTTTGTTTTGTGAGTCCCATCTTTTATACTTGGAGGATGTCATTGAGGACATCATATCCTCTTTTATGATAGTTCCATCACTATTGTTGTATCATCTTTGTCTTTGGATCATGTTCTACATCCATTTCCCCTAGGTTTTGGATAGTCACATTCTTCAGTTAGGCCTAGGACTCTTGATTTGATTGTGGCATATCTCAGCATCAACATGGCCTAGTAGCCAAAACCCATTTATCATTTCTCATTTCTCCTAAGTTGCACTTATGGGGGGTGATGGTGTAATATTTTATTCACCTTGGATATATTATATATCCTAAGTGTGATATTACACCTATTTAATAAGTTTACTTAGGATAATATGAAATTTTATTTATTCTCACCTAAGTAGATAATAAATGCATGGGTACACTTTGACTTGAGGTACACAAGTGCCACCACTACCTCATCAACTCTTGATTGATGATATTTAGGTGCCACCTATATTCAGTCAAGGCCACTTCTTTCTTAGTCAAGTTGAGTGAACTAATCCATTGATTAGCAGTTCAACTCTTAACTTCTCAGTTAGGTTGAGTTAACTCACCTCTTGATTGATAGTGATTGAGAGTTAACCCATACCTCTTGTGCATGTCATCTCCTTGATTCATGCATCCAAGAGGCCTATATATATGTATGTTTCTGATTGTAACTTTGCCTCATATTATTGAAAATAGAATAGCAATTATTCTGTTCATTTGGTTTTGTGATTAGCTTGTAGGCATTTGGTCTTGGGTAGGTTTGTTGATCATAAAAAATCGTAACGATTATTACATCTTTAATTCATTGTAGTCTTAGCATATAAAAGGGATTGTAATTCCATGACAAGTGTGGTGCTAAACAAAAATTTTAAATTTATGTAGTCTTAGCATTTAGGAGTTCCAATTTTGTAGCATGGTAATTTTTCAATTGATATCTCTATCCTTAGCATATTGAAGGAAATTTACATTTTCAACAAGTGTGGTGGTATTTTATAGTTTTTACAAATATTGTTATTTTCCCTTTACACCTAGAATCCTCCAACAAGTGTGGTGGTATATTACAATTTTAAGTTTATGTAGTCTTATTATATAGAAAGGCTTATAGTTCAACAGCGAGTTTGCTGGTAAATAACGATTTGAAATATTTGTAGTCTTATCATATAGAAGGGGTTACAATTTTACAATGTGATGGCTATGTGATAAAAAGTGTAGTAGAAGCTACTAGAGAAGTTAATGAGGTTGTTAAAGTTGCTCACAAGGCCTTCGATCATAACCTTGTCCTCCCACACTTTGCTCTATAGTTTCCCATCCTTTTCTTTTTCTACACTAATGGAAAAGATTTAGGGAATTTGCTAGAAGAAGATTGTGTAGGAGAGGGGCTATTTTTAACATGTAGATCTATTGGAGCAATATTTGGAGGACTTGGAACCCCTAGAGACCCTAGACAATGGAAATCTGTTGGAAGTGTGTCATGTAATTGATATTCTGTAATGTATTAAGGCTTTCTACTACTATGTTAATAAAATTAAAATATCCTCCAAAAAATCTTTGTGTTTGTGTTTATGATGACATGATTGTGATTGAGGGATACCCATATAAGTTTCATGGATTAATAATAAATATGAGTGCAAAATATCAATGATACACATTGCATGAACCCATCAATGTTTTTGGTCAGATAATACCCTAGAATTCTCTGTATTGGTGCATGTGATCTTCTAGGAGGAGATGTTAGATCATGATGTCATGTTTGGATACCTAATTTTGTAGTTGGAGTTTTGACAGTGGTCTTGTTGGTTCTCTTGGTATTGAGTACATTGGTCATGTGCTTGGGAGCTTCACGATAATGTGGTGTTGCATTTGGAGCTTAACATGGATTGATTGGTTGTAGGTTCTCATACATACTTCAAGACTTGGGTGAGGCTAGAGTTCTCTTGGGATTAGAGACAATTGTTGAGATGGTTACCCTTTAGAGGTTTTAGCAGGAAGACCAAGGAGACTTTCACTTGGATATGGGCGTGAGTTAATTATGGACCTAGAGAAGATTCTTATTGGAGAGAGTCATTGTGTCTTGGTGTATCTTCGAGAAGCATTCTCATTCCCCACTCTTGGTCTACTCGGCAGACTATCATCTAAGAGGTATTTCCCATCCTTTAGATGAATTTTTTTAATGCTTTATCTTCTCATGGTTATGGATCTTAAGCTATGGTTATTGGTTCTAGAGGGTTCATTTGAGGGGTGTCTCTAAACATGCTTTTTCTTAGGCGCTAAACTGGAGTTGTCTAGATGCACAAGTGTGCCTCCCTCAATGAAGTTCATTTTGTTAACTTAATTCATCCTAGTGACTCAAGGGGTTGTTATATTCTTTATGCACAATCTTTCATAGACTAAAACATTCAATCCATGTTAAGGCACTCAAAGGAGGCTCTGGAGATGGAAAATGGCACCTTAACTCACTGATGTAAATTTTGGACTTTTGGGCAATTGCAAGATGTCTTGGAGGGCTCAATTCTTCAAGGCGCCCATTTTGTTCACCACTTGTAGCATCACTTTTTCAAGGCGCATGTTTGGGATTCTCTGTCGTAATGTGTGATTTGGTCACAACAGGTGCCTAGAGTGAATAGGCTTTCATCTTGACTCAATACACTGCCTCCTTCTAACAATTTTTGGGGCAGCAGAAAACCTTTCACCACGGGCAAATGTCTCAGAGATATAAAAAACTAAGAGAGGTTATTGTAGAGGCACTCTACATGATCGCATTGCCTTAGATGGAATGTTTGTAAGTGACATGATTTTTGAGTAACATCTCGTCAAAGATTGCTACCTTTTTGCACTTTGAACTCTTTAGGGATATCGTCGATACAATGTAGCTCAGACTGTTTCGACATGTTTGGGTGAAAAACAGGACCATACCTAGCATAAATGTACCCATTCAGACGCATTGGAATAGTCAGTTTAGTCACATCAGGAGCAGAACGAAAGTTACACCCCTTTGCAACTTTACACTGCCTCCTTCTGACGATTTTTGGGGCAACAGAAAACCTTTCACCATGGGCAAATGCCTCAGAGATATAAAAAACTAAGAGAGGTTATTGTAGAGGTACTCTACGTGATCGTGTTGCCTTAGACAGAATGTTTCTAAGTGACATAGTTTTCAAGTAACATCTCATCAAAGATTTGTACCTTTTTGTACTCTAGACTCTTTAGGGATATTGTGGGTACAATGTAGCTCAGACTATTTGACATGTTTGGGTGAAAAAAAGGACAATGCCTAGCGTAAATGTACCCATTTGGATGCGTTGGAATAGTCAATTTGGTTTTATCAAGAGCAAGACAAAAGTTACACCCCTTTGCAACTTTACACTGCCTACTTCTGACGATTTTTAGGGCAGCAAAAAACCTTTCACCACGGGTAAATGCCTTAGAGATATAAAAAACTGAGAGAGGTTATTGTAGAGGCACTCTACGAGATCGCGTTGCCTTAGATAGAATGTTTCTAAGTGACACAGTTTTTGAGTAACATCTTGTCAAAGATTGCTACCTTTTTGCACTTTGGACTCTTCAGGATATCGTCGGTACAATGTAGCTCAAACTGTTTCGACATGTTTGGGTGAAAAATAAGACCATGCCTAGCGTAAATGTACCCATTTGGATGCGTTGGAATAGTCAGTTTGGTTGCATCAGGAGCAAGATGAAAGTTACACCCCTTTGCAACTTTACACTGCCTCCTTCTGACGATTTTTAGGGCAGCAGAAAACCTTTCACCACGGGCAAATGCCTCAGAGATAAAAAACTGAGAGAGGTTATTGTAGAGGCACTCTATGTGATCGTGTTGCCTTAGACGGAATGTTTCTAAGTGACAGAGTTTTTGAGTAACATCTCATCAAAGATTGCTACCTTTTTGCACTTTGGACTCTTCAGGGATATCGTCGGTACAATGTAGCTCAGACTGTTTCGACATGTTTGGGTGAAAAATAGGACCATACCTAGCGTAAATGTACCCATTCAGACACGTTGGATCAGTCAGTTTGGTTGCATCAGGAGCAGGACGAAAGTTACACCCCTTTGCAACTTTACACTGCCTCCTTCTGACGATTTTTGGGGCAGCAGAAAACCTTTCACCACGGGCAAATGCCTCAGAGATATAAAAAAATGAGAGAGGTTATTGTAGAGGTACTTTATGTGATCATGTTTCCTCAGACAGAATGTTTCTAAGTGACACAGTTTTCGAGTAACATCTTGTCAAAGATTGCTGCCTTTTTGCACTTTGGACTCTTCAGGGATATCGTCGGTACAATGTAGCTTAGACTGTTTCGACATGTTTGGGTGAAAAAAAGGACCATGCCTAGCATAAATGTACCCATCTGGATGCGTTGGAATAGTCAGTTTGGTCACATCATGAGCAGGATACCAAAAATGCAAAAGTTGCTTTGTGCAACTTGACAACATTGACACTTTTTTGCAACATGACTCAAAGACTCAAACTGACCCCAAATGACTCAAAGTGACTTAAAATCACCTTGATTTTGGTGCCCAATGTACATTATAGAGGTCGAGGCGCTCCTTATCATTCAAACATCTTAGATGAGCGCATAGGAAAGGAAAAAGCTCTAAGTTTCATCATCATGAGCGCCTAATATCAAGAGACTTTAACGGCTCAAACCTTAGCATGGAGTCCTAAGGCACATTTCATGTCTCCTTTCATCTAGTTTGGTGCTCTTATGTAGATTTTTCAACTTGATTTGGCACCCTATATGTGAAGGAAGATCTAAAGGCATGAAAGTGGATGTCATATTGCAAGAGTTTGGATCATCAAAATTGAAAGAAATCAGACTATTAAGCTTGGGCGCCCTTGGTCTTCTTTTCATTCATTATGAGCACCTTGGGAGAATGGTATATAGGTCATCATCATGATTGGGCGTCCTAGATCCAGAGTGTTGGAGAGATCATCAAATGGTGTCTAGAGGAAGTAGGGTGAGTTATGAGTTTGGTCGCATCAGGAGCAGGACACCAAAAATGCATAACATGATGATGTAAAAATGTGTACATATGTGTAAAAATGCAGAAGGAAATAAAAAAAGACAAACCTTACAAATTAATGTGCATACTTAGAACTCAATGTAACATAACTTTACAAAATCAATGTGAATACTTACAAATTAATCCAATGAACCATCTAGGTCTGCTCTACTCTTTATTGTGTCAAGTATTGCTTCATGGTCAGACTCACGCACCTTCCACAATATTTTGTTCAAAGGTCTACCCCGATACTTTATCAAATAAACATTGGATGCCACGACAAGGTTCGAGTAATGAAGAATCTTCTGATGCATGTCAAAGTCCTAAAATAGCCAAATATTAACACTCTTATGTGGGTACCTTCTAAGCCATGTTCCAGTAATAACCACTGATCCTGTAGGGTATTCGATGTTTTCTCCATCTGTAATAGGGGCTTCCAATTTCTTTTTGGCCTCAACACAATGACATAAGTAATAATCTGTTCCCTCTTCATTATCTTCATCTGCAATAACTGCATATACGTGCCCTACATTGATATGTGTAGCAAATTAGATGAAATTAGTCAACATTACAAAAACACTACAAAGTAAGATGACATTACCTGGTTGAACTAGATGAAATTAGATGCATATACGTGCCCTATATTACCTGGTTGAACTAAATCTGATATGTGGTCAAAGTCAACTGACGATTCCATTTGTGTTAGTTCCAGTGCCGTCGAGGGTCGATACATGTCAAGTGGGCTAAGATAACTTAACTGCCATTCGTCAACCCACTCCTTTGACTCGCACTCATCCCAGACTTGAATTGTACAGGAAGAACAAAAGCATGACATCTTTTGTGTATGGATACTCCATGAACCTGCAATTGAGCTTCTGAAAGAGTGCATCTCATTTGATCCTGTCAGTGTACAACAATCCTCATATGGTGCAATGTTAGTATCATCTATCAACCAAAAAAATCTACAAACTAAAGACTTACCTTCATTACCTGGACCCATGGAAGCATTACACCACTCGACAATCGATTTTGCATCTGTCAACTTTGCATTGTCTTTATACTTTAACTCTTCTCATGCTATGGCTCTTTTGATACATGCTCCTGCACCATCATGCTCCCCCTTTCCATGCCTGGCCTCACAAAAGTTCTACATGTGTTGAATACCTGTAAAATTATGCCTCCTACTCAACCAATAGAAATTCTATGAGTTCTTGAATTGTGACGCACAGTTATCCGACCATATGATATGCTAACTGAACGATATGCCCCTTCTAGCCAAATCATTGTAGAACACCTGAAAGCAACCTTGTACAAACTCCATAGAATGCGTGTGATCATCACTAATATAGAAATTATACTCCCTTATGATCTTTCTTTCATCCTCTGTACTATCATTCGCATGAATGAATGCGATGTGCACAAATATAGAAACTTGTGTGGAGTTGCAATATTGTGATTGCACCTCACGCTGTGGCTGTAGACTGTAGTTCTCTGCAAAGTTGACGACTAAAACAATGCTACCAACCAGAAATGTGTCCTTGCATAACTTGAATTGCAAGTCCAACCATCGAGCTCTATGGGCATGTCTTGCATACTCATACACTATGTTGTCATGAAATATAGGCATAAACTGATACATTAGAATCTTTTCAATAACTAATTCTCACCTCTTTGCTTCTTTACCGTCTTTTGTATTGTATGCCACTATTTTATACTTGCCAAACTCTACTAGTTCGTTTCCAACCGCATGTGTTATTTCCATATGTTCACATATTGGCAAATGTTGCAAGCCACCGCAACAATGACATGTGCCATCCAAACATAATTTCTTGTAGAATATTTGACCTTCCTCTCTTTCACATAAAATTCTTGATATGAAGTCTCTTGAAGATGTTGGTGGGGCACATATGGCACAACCCTGCAAATCATTGTTAGTATGCATATCTAAACATATAGACCTATAAGCATCAAAATGGTTAGAAAATTCAATATGTAATCTACAACAACAAGTAGTGCGTGTGTGATTTATCTTAACATAGAAAGGTTTTAGCAATTCAAAATATCTTTGACAAATTTTAATTTGAGGATACTTCTCTAGAAATTTACCATAAAACTGTGTTTGAGTCTCATCCAAAAAATGCTTTGGATGTGGCTCGTGGTTCTGACTACCGATTCTCCTTCTTACCACATCCCTTTGATTCGGAGATACCCTTGTGTAATTCTTCCAAAAGTCTTCAATTAGTGATCTCAATGCTTCAACAATTGGTTTATCTTTTCGTGGTAGTCTCCTCAAGAATGCCCATAATTCATTGGCATTAATGTCCTTAATTCTTTGGCGTCTTCCAATGGCTCTTGATAAAGTTTTCCTATTAATTCTCAATTCTTGACTTGTCTTTCTAATGAGATGAGCTGTCCTCATTTGACTACTTACTATAGTCGATGTAATCAAACGCCGTGTTGCATTACTATCTTTTGTGCATGAGGTGTTACCCACACTCTCATGCGCACTCATTAGATTCTTGACAATAGATTTTTCACTTGAAGCCTCTGATGTTCTCAACCCAAGAATCTTCATGATAGACCTATACTTTATACTTCGCATCACTTCAACGAATAGTTGACATCTTGCAGTCTCATTTAACTTTTCAAAGAACAATCTCCAAATCTTATTAGCATATCTTCTACAAGTGCGTTTTGGAATCTTACCTTCCATTGGCTACAAAATATTCTCATCAATATCAATCAAATACTTCAACTTTCTATGCAAAATTCTAGGTGGTGTCAAGTTAGGTAAATTCATCTCAACATTAGGAATTTCATCAATATTTAAATGAGATGGGTTAGATGGCATACCTTCGATCGAAGATGGAATAGATGACATACCTTGAGGTTGAGGTGGGAACGATGGCGTACCTCCTTCATCACATGTGAGTGATGATGTACTCTCAACTTGAGATGTGGTAGATGGTGTCCCTACATGTTGACTTGCGGTAAAGGACGTGTCTCCAACTATGGTATTCAAATCTCTCGTACCACGAAGTTTTTGCATTCGTTCTCTTTGTGCCACCAATACCATATCTCTTTGTGATGGTTGTGGTTCCTCTTCAATTGGTACGTCTTCATTTATCATGTCCAATTTCCTCTTCTCATGAACTTCCCTCATAGCCACTGCTTTCTTTGCATTCTTAGCTTCTATCTCTTCCTGTGTTGGTTTAATTCTTGATCGTTTCCTCGGTATGACGGAGAATTTGTCTGTAGCATGATAAAGAGACCAATATTAGTTCCTAAGAAATGAATACAAGATAATAGTGGGATTGTATTTTTTTTATGTTGTAAGGATTTATTCTTGTATAGTTTGACATCATGGTATGTTAAGGTTTGTTTATTACACATAATTATTAAAGAGCCCAAGTGTAGAAAATATACATGGCATCATGTGAGATTGTAGGTTGCTTTCTTGATTGGGAATGTGTCTATTTTAAACATGTATGATAAAACATAATAAAATAATTCAATCTGAAATAAGGAAAATGTAAAGAACATGCATGTAAAGACTTGACATACCTAAAAAATGAAGATTTGAATGGAGAGAGTACCCAATTATGTAGTGTTTTTATCTTCTTGCATCAAACTCCTCAACAATTTGAGTTTTTCACCACTTGCTTCCTTTTCAATGTTAAATTCCTAAAATTGAATCACAATTAACATTGCAACACTACAAAAATTGAAACTTGAATAGATATATATCAAACTTGGTGTGAAAACTATGTTATTTCCTCCTTCTCAAGTTGGAAAAGCAGAAAAGGTGGTGGAAAGATAATGCAAAGGTGGTACAATGTGTCAAATGTGCATGTGAACTTCCCAATAGCATGAAAGCACTTCTTTTTTGTCGAAGCACGCGCAAAATTAGTAAGAAAATAGAGCATCTGGGCCTGGATCATGGGGGTAACCACTTTTTTACCATTTCAATAGAAATACAAAACGCAAGCGTGTTATAACGTGCTCGTGCTATAATGCGCTCGCGTTTTGTCCTGCTATAGATTCATCACATCCTTTGCATTGATCACATCTTTTTCTTGCAAGGGCTTGCCAGATGCTCTGCTATATGATAGGCATAACAATGAAGGAGCAAGCCCTGATAATCAAGTTCTTGATAGAAAATGCCCTCAACCCTCAACGTCAAACCCTAATCCCTCAACCCTTAACTCTGATCCCTCGACCCTCGACCCTCAACCCTCAACGTCAAATCCTAATCCCTCAACCCTCAACCCTATCCCTAAACCCTCAATCCTCAACGTCAAATCCTAATCCCTCAACCCTCAACCCTATCCCTAAACCCTCAACCCTCAACGTCAAATCCTAATCCCTCAACCCTAATCCGTCATCCCTCAACCGTAAACCTTATACCTCAACCCTCAACCCTAATCCATCATCCCTCAACTCTAATCCCTCATCCCTAAACCCTAAATGCTATCCCTATTCCTAAACCCTCAACAGACTCGATACTATAACTTAAACTCTAATCCCTTATCCCTAAACCCTCCAACCCTATCCCTAATCCTTACACCCTCCACACTCTACTTTAACCCTAATCCCTTGAACCTCAACCCTATCCCTAAACCCTTGACCCTCGAACCTCAACCCTCAACCCTCAACGTCAAACCCTAATCCCTCAACCCTTAACTCTGATCCATCAACCCTCAACACTATACCTTAAACCCTAATCCCTATCCCTCAACCCTTAACCCTTAAAATTTAAACCCTATCCCTACACCCTCAACACTTGACACTATATATTAAGCCTTAAACCCTCATCCCTAAAGCCTCAACCCTCAATCCTATACCTTAAACCCTAATCCCTTAACCCTCAACCCTAAACCTTATCCCTAAACCCTAATCCCTCAACCCTCAACCCTAATCCATCATCCCTCAACTCTAATCCCTCATCCCTAAACCCTAAATGCTATCCCTATTCCTAAACCCTCAACAGACTCGATACTATATCTTAAACTCTAATCCCTTATCCCTAAACCCTCCAACCCTATCCCTAATCCTTACACCCTCCACACTCTACTTTAACCCTAATTCCTCAACCCTCAACCCTATCCCTAAACCCTTGACCCTCGAACCTCAACCCTCAACCCTCAACATCAAACCCTAATCCCTCAACCCTTAACTCTGATCCCTCGACCCTCAACCCTATCCCTAAAACCTCAACCCTCAACGTCAAATTCTAATCCCTCAACCCTTCACTCTAATCACTCAACCCTAAACCCTATCCCTAAACCCTCAACACTATACCTTAAACCCTAATCCCTCAACCCTAACCCTAAACCTTGTCCCTAAACCCTAATCCCTCAACCCTAATCTGTCATCCGTCATCCCTCAACTCTAATCCCTCATCCATAAACCCTAAATGCTATCCCTATTCCTAGACCCTCAACAGGCTTGATACTATACCTTAAACCCTAATCCCTCTACCCTCGACACTCTTATTTAACCCTAATCCCTTGACCATTAACCCTATCCCTCAACCTCAACCCTCAACCCTCAACTCTCAACATCAAACCCTAATTCATCAACCCTAAACCCTAATCCCTCAAACCTAAACCCTATCCCTAAACCATCAACCCTCAACACTATACCTTAAACCCTAATCCCTATCCCTCAACCCTTAACCCTTAAAATTTAAACCCTATCCCTACACCCTCAACACTTGACACTATATCTTAAGCCTTAAACCCTCATCCCTAAAGCCTCAACCCTCAATCCCTAAACCTTCAACCCTAAACCCTATCCCTAATCCCTCTACCCTCGACACTCTAACCCTAACCTCGACATTAAATGCTAATTTGTCAACCCTCAACCCTAATCCTAAACCCTCAACCCTCGACACTATACCTTAAACCCTAATCCCTCAACCCTCAACCCTAATCCATCATCCCTCAACTCTAATCCCTCATCCCTAAACCCTAAATGCTATCCCTATTCCTAAACCCTCAACAGACTCGATACTATACCTTAAACTCTAATCCCTTATCCCTAAACCCTCCAACCCTATCCCTAATCCTTATACCCTCCACACTCTACTTTAACCCTAATTCCTCGACCCTCAACCCTATCTCTAAACCCTTGACCCTCGAACCTCAACCCTCAACCCTCAACATCACACCCTAATCCCTCAACCCTTAACTATGATCCCTCGACCTTCAACCCTATCCCTAAACCCTCAACCCTCAACGTCAAATTCTAATCCCTCAACCCTTCACTCTAATCCCTCAACCCTAAACCCTATCCCTAAACCCTCAACACTATACCTTAAACCCTAATCCCTCAACCCTCAACCCTAATCTATCATCCGTCATCCCTCAACTCTAATCCCTCATTCCTAAACCCTAAACGCTATCCCTATTCCTAGACCCTCAACAGGCTCGATACTATACCTTAAACCCTAATCCCTCTACCCTTGACACTCTTATTTAACCCTAATCCCTTGACCATTAACCCTATCCCTCAACCTCAACCCTCAACCCTCAACTCTCAACATTAAACCCTAATTCATCAACCCTAAACCCTAATCCCTCAAACCTAAACCCTATCCCTAAACCATCAACCCTCAACACTATACCTTAACCCCTAATCCCTCAACCCTCAACCCTAAACCTTATCCCTAAACCCTAATCCCTCAACCCTCAACCCTAATCCCTCATCCCTCAACTCTAATCCCTCATTCCTAAACCCTAAATGCTATCCCTATTCCTAAACCCTCAACAGACTTGATACTATACCTTAAACTCTAATCCCTTATCCCTAAACCCTCCAACCCTATCCCTAATCCTTACACCCTCCAAACTCTACTTTAACCCTAATCCCTTCAACCTCAACCCTATCCCTAAACCCTTGACCCTCAAACCTCAACCCTCAACCCTCGACGTCAAACCCTAATCCCTCAACCCTTAACTCTGATCCCTCATCTCTCAACCCTAACCCTAAACCCTAAACCCTAAACCCTCAACGTCAAATCCTAATCCCTCAACCCTCAATCCTAAACCTTATCCCTAAACCCTAATCCCTCAACCCTCAACCCTAATCTGTCATCCCCCAACTCTAATCCCTCATCCCTAAACCCTAATTGCTATCCCTATTCCTACACCCTCAATAGAATTGATACTATACCTTAATCCCTAATCCCTTATCCCTAAACCCTCCAACCCTATCCCTAATCCTTATACCCTCCACACTCTACTTTAACCCTAATTCCTCAACCCTCAACCCTATCCCTAAACCCTTAACCCTCGAACCTCAACCCTCAACCCTCAACATCAAACCCTAATCCCTCATCCCTTAACTCTGATCCCTTGACCCTTAACACTATACCTTAAACCCTAATCCCTATCCCTCAACCCTTAACCCTTAAAACTTAAACCCTATCCCTACACCCTCAACACTTGACACTATATCTTAAGCCTTAAACCCTCATCCCTAAAGCCTCAACCCTCAATCCTTAAACCTTCAACCCTAAACCCTATCCCTAATCCCTCTACCCTCGACACTCTAACCCTAACCTCGACATTAAATGCTAATCCGTCAACCCTAAACCCTAATCCTAAACCCTCAACCCTCAACACTATACCTTAAACCCTAATCCCTCAACCCTAAACCTTATCCCTAAACCCTAATCCCTCAACCCTCAACCCTAATCCATCATCCCTCAACTCTAATCCCTCATCCCTAAACCCTAAATGCTATCCCTATTCCTAAACCCTCAATAGACTCAATACTATACCTTAAACCCTAATCCCTTATCCCTAAACCCTCCAACCCTATCCCTAATCCTTACACCCTCCACACTCTAATTTAACCCTAATCCCTCGACCCTAAACCCTATCCCTAAACCCTTGACCCTTGAACCTCAACCCTCAACCCTTAACTCTGATCCCTTCACCCTCAACCCTATCCCTAAACCCTAAACCCTCAACCCTAATATGTCATCCCTCATCCCTAAACCCTAAATGCTATCCCTATTCCTAGACCCTCAACGGGCTCGATACTATACCTTGAATGCTAATCCCTTATCCCTAAACCCTCCAACTCTATCCCTTATCCCTTAACCCTCATGATTAATAGCCTTGAACGTAAAAAAATTTGAGGGCAACATAACGCGAGCGCATTATAACGAGCTCGCGTTATGTCAAACATGACAAACAACAGACTTGCGGGAAAGGAAAAATGTAAGGTAAAACATAACGCGAGTGCGTTATAACGAGAGCGTGTTATGTCTTGCTTTGGGAATCCCAAGCCTTGGGCTTGGGATTTGCTTTGGATTTCCAACCCAAAGGCTTGGAGTGCCTTATGAACAGTCACAGACGTGTTTTTCTATATTCTTCAAAATTTCACATAATTTCGTTCGTGCTAACCCTCAGATTTGCACGTGTTTCAAGGTCGAACAAATCAAACACATGGGTAATGTTAGGCTTTCTCTTAGCTATTTTACGATGTGATTTTTTTCACATTTTAACAATGTTAAGCCTTTCATCTTTAATTTCTTTTGTTTGTGTGTCTGTTTTTAGGCAAAAACCACTATTTGGTCTTTTTTTCATTGTAAAATAATTGTTCATTCAAATTTCAAAAAAATTACATATTTAGAAACTAGACTCCATTCTACAAATATTAAAAAAATAAAAAAATGATTTTCAATTAGTTTTCAAAATTTATAGGGGTAGCACAACCAAAATTTTGTTTTTTAGGATGTGTCCACTTTAAAAATTAGTAAAAAATCAAATATTCATCAAAAAATTATTAGAAAAATCAGGCATAAACTACATGCTATTAGCTAATTTCTCACTAAAGCAATTTTAAAAATACCAAAAAAAAGTTGACCTTTTGAGGGAGCCACAAAACATGCTATGTTATGTTTTTTTGACAGAAACAACACCAATTTCTGTGGCTCCCTCTTTTGAACCCCTTAATCTATGCCATTTTCAAAACAAAATAGTAGTTTAGAAAGTAGACTCGGAGCACTATGAACATTGTTTTGGTTGCATCTCCAAATTTTGAGTGTAACTATGCTCAATTTCTCATCCAAGGCCAGTATTTCCTGATTTCAGAAAAAAAGTGGCCACTTAAGACCCCTTTTTGGCCCCCCATCTTCCTGCACTTACCCACAAATGAGAACTAAAAATCATACCTCGAGTATAGTCAAAATAACCTACAATGCCATACAAAATAATTTACGATGCCATGCAAAATAATCTACGATGCCATGTAAAATAACTTTATTCGCAGTCCTGTATAGTCAAAAGCATACATTATAGTTAAAGTAACAAGATTTTTAATAAAACAATTCTAAAAAATAGAAAAAACAAGAACAAGTTAAGATAAAAAAATGTCATACCTGTCCATCTGGAAGTTTAAATGCTAGTCAAGCGTACCTGAGGGGTCATCTCTTACCTTCAAAGTATCTAATATTGCTTCATGATCAGCATTACTAATTGTCCATAGTTCTTTTGATTTTGGTTTTCCATGATGCTTTAGTAACTTGACATTTGTTGCTACAACTAGGTGAGAATACATCAATATGGTTTTATGCTTCTCAAAGTCTTCAAAGGCCGGGATGCCATTCTTTTTAATCATATATGTTCATAACCAAGTCCCAGCAATAACAACTAATCCTATAGGATATGTGAACCCATCATCATCTGTCATAGGTTGTGTTAGCTTTTGTTTTCCCTATACACATCGTGCCAACCAATAGTCTGACCTCTCTTCATTTCCATGCGGTGAAACAACTGCATAAACATGACCTGGCTGTACAAGGTCTGAAAGATGTTCATAGTCAAATGAGCTCTCCATGTCATTGACGGAAGATGATTGACCTTCATATAAAGGGATTAAATATTGTGGAATCCATGCATCTACCCACTCACTTGACTCACAATTGTTCCAATCACATTTAATACAACTCTAACAAAAACAAGCTAATTCTCGTGTCCAAATAGTCCATGTACTTGCATCTGAGCTTTGAAATGAATTCATCTTTGATGATTCACTGATTCTCTAACATTCCAATTTCTCTATTGCTATCCCATCATCAACTAACCAAAAGAACTTGCGCACTTCAGAATCAAGAGCCACTCCTCGCGACAATGCATAGTTACACCACTTAACAATGGAATTTGCATCACTGAATGTAGCACCACCTCTAATCTTTAGTTGTTCTTTAAAAAGAGCTCTCTTCATGCATGCACTTGCTCCATCATGTTCACCTTTTCCGTGCCCGGCTTCAAAAAAATTCCAAATATGAGGTATACCCTTCTCTACATACATTTTTCTCAACCAATAGAATTACGAGCATTCTTGAATTGACCAATGCAATTATCTGACCAAATGAGATGTTGATCCATTCTAATATCTTTTTCTTACAAGAACCCATAAAATTGTTGAAAACAATATTGCACAAACTCTGCTGAGTGAGATCGATCATCACTCATGTAAAAATGGTATTCTCTGACAATCTTCCTGTTCTCTTCTGTACTCTTGGGGGCATGTCTGTATGTGATGTGAACAAAAATAGCAATCTGAATAGAATTGTAGTACTGGGATTGAACTTCATTTTGGGGTTGCAATGTATAGTTTTCTGCAAAATCAACTACAGAGACAATAGTTCCAATCGGGAAAGAGTCTTTACACATCCTGAACTGTTGATCTAACCATTGAGACCTATGGCTATATCTGACATACTTGTAGAAAAGATTTTTCTTAAAATCATCAATAAAATCAGCAATACTTACCTATCTTACAATCAACTCACATCTAGAACCTTCACCTCCACTTTTCAAATTGTATTTCACTGTCTCATATCTCTTTTTCTCAACCATTCTCTTTCCAAAATCATGCTCATTGCCCTCATGAAAACATGATACAAACTTTGATAACCCACCACATTGTAAACACTTTTCATTTAAACAATCATTCTTGTAGAACATGCAACCATCATCTCTAATACATAGAAATAAATCCAATAAGTCCCTAGATGACTTTGGTAGTTGAATTGCACCACACTCCTATATGAGTTTGAGGCTTTTAATTTTTGTATTGACTCACTTGAAGATGCTAGCAGCCATGTAAACATGATTAATATGGAATCCAAGAGTTGTCCTTTTCCCATGCATGTGGAGTGGATTGTTGGCCCTTATGATTGTTTAAATCATGTTGGCCTAGCATTTGAATAGTTGCTTCGTGACATGGATGGGAATAGATAATGTATAGACTTTATCACACTTTAGGGTTTTCCCATTATATGCTAAAATGTTATGACTATCCACTTATTCTATTTTAGGCTATCATCAAATGAGGAGCTTCTAAAGGCAAAAATGTCCCAAAAGAAGGCTCGATGTTATTCGTAAAGATATTAGATTGTTAAAATACAAATTCAAGGGTAGATATTCCTTGGGCTATTTTAGTATAGAGAAGCAAAATTGCAATATATGACTATCCTAGGAATTAGAATGGTTGATCATAGGATATTCATGGCATTTTGATATTAATGGATCGATTGATGGATGTTTAGGGAGTTTAATTTTAAATGTAATGTATGAGAATTCTTATTTATGAAGGATCTAATAGGTCTTATGTCTTATTTGCAGGCCATTCAAGAAAGAAATGAAAAGATACCAAGGACTATCACTTGCACCTATTACAATTAGGTGCATCAAAGGATTATCATCCAGGACCGTACCAATATGGGAAGTTATCAAAACCATGTCATGTTTAAAATTGAAGGCTTTATCACCTCTTTGTCCCTATAGGCCTATTAGAACAATAGGTCACATTTTATTCATATACTGAGGTTGAGAATAAACACTAAGCATTTGTAGTTATGGCAAGTGTAAATGGAAATAGATTACAACTTTAGACAATCTATCCTCTCCTAGATTGCACTGACTGAGTGGAAATTAAAAATTCCGTATGAATGTCCTTTATATACTGAAGGTATGGGTGAGAAAGGTAAACTTTGTATGTTGTAGACAAGGCCTCAAATGTAAAATATATTATGACAATAATGATAGGACTGTTAGGCATGAATGCTATCACTATTATAGATTGTCAAACCAACCATAGGCTGCCATAATAGTACACTACTGACTATCATACCTTTAGGCATGGTGCCATGAACCTTATGTGTAGAATGCATTGGTATTTGTGAGAAATGTATTGCTTATGTTAAGAATAAGTATTTATATCAAGTTTGAACATCATCAAAAGGTGGCTACAAATACGACTTTGTCAAAGGAAAACTTTAGTGGCAAAAATCTAACTATGAACTATTGTGCCATCCAAGCACAATCATGACCAACATCAAGGGATAGTCAAGGCATGGGTGTCTTAAGAAACACAATTGAAATTGTCCATGGATATTTGAAGTAATTCACAATATTCATGATCAAGAATCAACTCTGACTGTCTCAACAGTGGTAAATTTGGCTTCAAGACAATCAAAAATGAGCTTTTCATTATCACTAAGTAATAAAGAAGAGTAACTGTAAGTGTCAACCTTCAATTTCATTATACAAGAGGATGAAGAAGGGGCCATAGTATTTTCATACCATAATGCAACATACAAAAGGAAAATCATGAAGTCAAAACATGTGCAAAGGGTATCTATGTTAAAGAGGAGAGTTGTGAATGGATGATGACTATCACTGTCAAAATAAGATATAGTCTCACTAAGGACAGTTAGGTGATTTGTGGATTGTCATGACTACAAGGCACGAGAATCTTGTGTATGAAGAGGAAAGAAATATAAATAAAAGAAGATTGAAGGATTGTTGCACCTGGGTACAATGATCCTAAAGGATTGTCATGCTAAAAGGATAGTCAACGGTACAAAGATTCATATTTCAAGGCTATCCTTAATCTCATTCACATGGTCCTAATGTTGGTTTGATTTGCATGGAGTGAGATGACACTATTAGGATTAATTGAAAAGGTGAAAGGGTTTGGTACCAAATTTGATCACAAGTGTAAAAATTGCAATAAGCTTGAGAATATTGTTCACTAAACCTAGAACTATCACCAAGTAACATCTGTTTCATAAGATGTGATCAACAAACATGTAAGAAAAATAGATATCAACCTTCTTGGTTATGTGTGCTTGATAAGAGCCCATACTTTTCACAAGGAGCCACCAATTTTTAACTAAATATTTCCATTAGAAACGGATAAAAAATGTTCCCCCAAATGAGGAAACTAGATTGTTAATTAGAATTCTATGTGTAATGTGATATGAAACAATAGATACACCTATAAATGACCAACTAACTTTAACTTCTTGTATTATTGCCTCGATGTTTCAAATATGTTACTTCTCTTCATCCCAAACCAATGGTACAAAATTTTTCATAGATCAAGGAAACAGATATCCCTTTTCAAAACAGATATCCATTTTGAGTTGCTTTTATCGAAGCAAAACAGATATCCATCTTGCTTTGGTACAAAGCAAGACGGATATCCGTTTTGGTTGTTGACTTTTCATGGATTCTAACGTGTTTTCATGTTTCAGTCTCTTCTTTGAACTTCACCCTTCGTGCTGACGACTTTTTTTAATGCAAAATTGATAAAATGAAAAGGGTTTATAGAAAAAAATGTTAGCTTTCTAAAACTATAGGATTTGTTGGGTTATCATTTTATTAAATAATTATTAATAATTTTCTATATACCGTGCCTCTGAAATCCTGATGGACACATTGATTGAAAAACAACCATAACTTTCAAACCATTTCACCTTTTTGAGATTCGAAACCTGCATCACACACTATGCTTTTCTGGCTATAGGTTAAAAAAAAAATTGAATTTCAATTTTTTTTTATCGAGTTAGGTTGGCTCGAAAATTACTTTTTAGTTTTTAAAAAAAGTCATAGTGAAAAAATCATAACTAATTATTTTATTGGAAAAAAATTTCAAATAAATATGCGTCACATTCGGACATGAGTCCTCTACTTATTTTGAAAGTTTCAAATATATATATATATATATTTTTACTCATAGTTAGGTTGGCTGGACAGACACCCACTTTTTATTTTTTTCTGAAAAAATTAATAGCTATTCATTGAAATATTCAATTTTCACTAAGTAAATTTAGTTTTAAAAAAAATAGTAACCTATAAACTAGATTCAATTCTCTACAAATTTTTTTCTTACATCTTTTTCAAATTGTGTAGATAATCCATTCAAATTTTCACATGAACTTGATAAAGTCTGATTTTTTGAATTTTCATTGCCACTTAGAGGTATAGTTTGGCCCATCATGATCCTGCACATACCCATGAGATTATGGATCTTGAGATGTTTTAGGATGCCTTCACAATAGGACTTATAGTTTCCCTTGTTGAGATTGATTATAGAAGAGTGGGTTTCATATCCCATGATTAGAATAGGTTAATTCCTTTAGACAAATAGAAATCAACACATTAGGCAACCCCTTGATTAGGTGACCCCCTGATTTTGGCAATTTATAACTTAGTGTTTTTACAATGCAAGTAAGCTCAAAGCATGGGAAATGAAAAAAACATTAACTTTTGCAAAAGATGGTGTTCAATTTCGAGCTACTGAGAAAAAGTTATTACATGATTAATTTCCCGCAAAAATAGACTATTTTAATGCATTCACACTACAAATTGAAAAAAATGCCTATGCCTTGAGTTGACCTAGCCTTCTAACCATTTTGTTGGAATCGGCATGAAGTGAAGAAGAGGATAGTTTACATTTTAAGAGGGAATTAGCCTCCTGCCAACCCAAGCCTCACCTTTCGTCTTCGTCACGTGAAGATACAAGACTAACTAAACAATTAATTCCTCTGTAAATGATTTTTCCATAAATTTAAAAACCCCAAATGTATTTTACATTGTTAAAGACAAAAAATGTCTTTTTTAACACTTAAAGCATAATTTTAAATGCTTTAAATACAAAGCCCAATAGGCCTAATTAGGGCAGATTAGAGAACAAAAATTTCACAAAGGGAAGAATTTTAGGGAAAATACCCAAAAGAATGCAAGGGTAGCCAAGAAAGAAATGGAAGCCAAAATCCACATGGCTGACAGGGGCGGCCAAACTGTAGGGTTGATGGTGGCCAGAGCAATGAGCATGGGTGAGAAAAAAGATGCAAGGGTTTGTTGTGATCCCATAGAGGTTGAATAAGGGCATTTTCTAGCCCAAGCCCTCATGGCCGAATACAAACAAACGCAAGGATCTGCTCTACTCCAACATAGGGCGCTTAATGTAGAGCCACAAGTGTTTTCAAACCCCAAACAAAAAACACTTAAAGCAAGGCCTGATGGGGGGTCTTCTGAGGGTCGAACATCTACCGAATATGGGTTGCCTATAGGCACAATGGCAATGTAGAGTTGAGGATGTGTGGGTCAGAAAAACCTATACACAGTAGGGTTGTTGGAGTTGTCACCTAATTTGATGCCTTTGCTTGATGCATATAGTTGACCTATGTTGTTGCTATGTGAATCACATAGGGAATGAGCATTGGAGCCTTTAGAGCATATCGTCAACCTTCAGAACATGCCAAATTCCATGTCTAAAAGAAAGGTTGTGCCTCCAATCACCCTTCTATAAGTATGTTCACACAGGGACATATTAAAAAAAAATTCAATGCAAAATGAAATACAAATCTCACAGCTTGTAATCGACTCCTCCCATTCTGATACCATATTAGAACTATACAATCATGAGACGAATAACAAACATGAAAGATTGCAAATCAATACATAAAGAAATTAAATGTATGAAATCCACCATTGAGTTTTGAGAAGACAAGTACATATATAGGTGAGGAAGAGTAGTTAGTAGTTGAGAAAAAGTCTCCTAGAAACTAGCATGAGTGGCTAGTTTAGTGGGAGAGCTTTGATGACCTCTTAACTAACCTTAACTAACCTTAATGACCCAAAAACCTTGACATGTGTCAAGATTGTGTGAGGGCACACCTGAATATGATTATGCTTAAGTATATGTGCAATATATATACACTAACACCCCCCTTAAGCATAGCTTAGGTGGGCACAAATGAGATGGGTCCCAGCTACAAAGCCTACTGAGGTACCCAAGAACAATGCAGTCTCCCAGAAATGGAGAAAGGTAGAAAACCTAGTGGGAAACACTACCGTCAAAAAGAGAGAAATTATATAGGTGAAGAAGTACTACTTCTTTCACTAAATACAATATACGATTCCCCCCATAAGAGAGAAAATGATAGAAGGTCTATAAGACCCCCTCATAATACATTTCCTACTATAGTGATCCTAAATAGTCGACAAAGGATGCAGATGTAGATCCAAGAACGCCGAACAATGTTCCTTCCCTTGGGAAGAAATGAAACCACTTGAAGATGCAAGATATCTTCCCACGCGAGAAGATGTATGTACTCAATCTTAAATCATGCTAAAGCTGATCCAAGGATCACGATTCCCATGTCGATGCCTTCGAAGAGTGCTCAGGTGTCCCAATGACGATGCCGAAGGATATTATAATCAAATCAAGTGCATGCCCAATAGATCAGGATGATGACAATCCAAAACCATGTGTGGGATGATATAGAGCATAAATATCTGAAGAAGACAATGGAGATGTAGTCTCATCAAAGCTATCATCAAAGAGTAGACATATGTCCTCAATGTGTTCTTCCATGTCAGCAATGCGGGACTCTACAAGCAGACAGGTGATGTCAGGTAGAAATTTGTCCCAATCAACAATGCTAGGAAGATTGATATCATGTTGCAAAGAAGCATTAGAAGCTTTCGCAGAAGCGACTCTGGAATCTGATGAAGCAACAGTAGAAGTGATGACTTCTTCTATGTAAATGGAACATTTTGTTTTTGTATCATGATTAGGGATGTGAGTTGTGATCAAAGAAAGATCATGTGGGAATGGAGAAACATTTGAGTTTCCATATATCTCCCTAATTTTGATCCATAATGTATGTGGACAGTCAATATCTATGATGGCATACAAAGTGACATCTAGAATATGTAAATTGATTAATCCAACAATGTCATCACGATGATTAAACCACTTAGCCTTCTGAGATTGTTTACCATTTTCAGGGACAAGTCCATACAGATGGGGTATGAGATTATGGATCCTGAGATGTTTTAGGATGCCTTCACACCAAAACTTATAGTTTCCCTTGTTTAGGTTCATATCCTATTATTAGAATAAGTTAATTCCTTTAGACAAAGAGAAATCAATAGATTAAGTAACCCCCAATTTTGGTACTTTATAACTTTGTGCTTTTTACAATGCAAGTAAGCTCAAAGCGTGGGAAATGAAAAAAACATTAATTTTTGCAAAAGATGGTGTTTAATTTCGAGCTACTGAGAAAAAGTTATTACATGATTAATTTCCCTTGAGTTGACTTAGCCTTCCAACCATTCGTTGGAATCAACACGAAGTGAAGAAGAGGATAGTTTAGTTTTTGAGGGGGAATTGGCCTCTTGCCAACCCGGGCCTCACCCTTCATCTTCATCACGTGAAGATACAAGACTAACTAAACATTAATTAATTCCTCCTTAAATGATTTTTCCCTAAGTTTAAAAAACCCCAAATGTATTTTACATTGTTAAAGACAAAAAATGTCTTTTTGTTTAACACTTAAAGAATAATTTTAAATTCTTCAAATACAAAGCCCAATAGGGTGTATTAGGGTAGATTAGAGAACAAAAACTTCACAAAGGGTAGCATTTTAGGGAAAATGCCCAAAAGGATGCAAGGGCAGCCAAGAAAGAAATGGCGGCCAAAATCCACGTGGCTAGTAGAGGTGGCCAAACTGTAGTGTTGATGGTGGCCAGAGCTATGAGTACGGGTGAGCACAAAGATGCAGGGGTTTATTGTGCTCTCACAGAGGTTGAACAAGGATGTTTTCTGGCCCAAACCCTCATGGCCAGATGCAGACAAATGCAACGATCTACTTTGCTCCAACAGAGGGCACTTAATGTAGAGCCATAGGCGATTTCAAACCCCAAACAAAAAACACTTAAAGGAAGGCCTGATAGGGGTCTTCTTAGGGTCAAATATCTACCAAATAGGGGTTGCCTGTAGGCACAATGGTGATGTGGAGTTGAGGGAGTGCGGGTCAAAAAACCTTATACACAGTAGGGTCGTTGGAGCTGTTGCACTAGATTTGATGCCTTTGCTTGATGCATATAATTGACCTCTGTTGCTACTATGTGAATCACATGGGGCATGAGTATTAGAGCCTTCAGAGCATATCGTCGACCTTCAGAACATGCCAAATTCCAAGTCTAAAAAAAAGTTGTATATAGTTGAAAAAAATGCCTATGCCTTGATTTGACCTAGCATTCCAACCATTTGTTGGAATTGGCATGAAGTGAAGAAGAGGATAGTTTAGATTTTAAGGGGGAATTGGCCTCCTTCCAACCCAGGCCTCACCCTTCATCTTCGTCATGTGAAGATACAAGACTAAGTAAACAATTAATGCCTCCTTAAATGATTTTTCCCTAAGTTTAAAAAACCCCAAATGTATTTTACATTATTAAAGACAAAAAATGTCTTTTTTTAACACTTAAAGCATAATTTTAAATGCTTCAAATACAAAGCCCAATAGGGTGAATTAGGGCAGATTAGAGAACAAAAATTTCACAAAGGGCAAAATTTTAGGGTAAAATACCCAAAAGGATGCAAGGGCAGCCAAGAAAGAAATGACGGCCAAAATCCACATGGCTGACAGGGGTGGCCAAACTGTAGGGTCGATGGTGGTTAGAGCTATCAGCATGAATGAGCACAAAGATGCAGGGGTTTGTTGTGCTCTCATAGAGGTTGAACAAGGGTGTTTTCTGGCCCAAACCCTCATGGCTGGATGCAAACAAATGCAAGGATCTACTCTGCTCCAATAGAGGGCACTTAATGCAGAGCCATAGGTGTTTTCAAACCCCAAACAAAAAACACTTAAATCAAGGCCCAATGTGGGGTCTTCTCAGGGTCGAATATCTACCAAACAAGGGTTGACTATAGGCACAATGGTGATGTGGAGTTGAGGGCGTGTGAGTCAAAAAACCCTATACATAGTAGGGTCGTTGGAGCTTCCACCCTGCATTTGACGCCTTTGCTTGATGTATATAGTTGACCTCTATTGTTGCTATGTGAATCACGCAGGGCATGAGCATTGGTGCCTTTACAGTATATCGTCGACCTTCAGAACATGCCAAATTCCAGATCTAAAAAAAGTTGTGCCTCCAATCACCCTTCTGTAGGTATGTTCAAACAGGGACAAATTAACAAAAAATAATTTCAATGCAAAATGAAATACTAATCTCACAATTTATAATTGAATCCTCCCACTCTTATACCATATTAGAACTATAGAATCACGAGACGAATAAAAAACATGAAAGATTGAAAATCAATACATAAAGAAATCAAATGTATGAAATCCACCATTGAGTTTGGAGAAGACAAGTACATATATAGGTTAGGAAGAGTAGTTAGTAGTTGAGAAAAACTCTCCTATAAACTAGCATGAGTGGCTAGTTTAGTGGGAGAGATTTGATGAGCTCTTAACTAACTTTAACTAACCTTAACCGCCCAACAACCTTGACATGTGTCAAGATTGTGTGAGAGCACACCTAAATATGATTATGCCTAAGTATATATGAAATGCCTTCAAATAGTACTCAGGTGTCCCCATGTCGATGCCGAAGGATGCCATAATCAAATCAGGTGCATGCCCAATAGATGAGGATGATGATGATCCATAACCATGTGGAGGACAATGTAGAGCATGAATATCCAAAGAGGATAATGGAGATGTTGCTTCATTGAAATTTCCATCGAAGAGAAGATTGATGTCCTCAATGTGTGCTTCCATGTCAGTAATGCAGGACTCTACAAATAGACAAGTGATGTCAGGTAGAAATCTGTCCCAATCAGTAATGCTAGGAAAATTGATATCCTATTGACTCTGAAATCTAATGAAGCAATAGTAGGAGTGATGACTTCTTCTATGTCATTGAAACATTTTATTTCTGTATCATGATTATGGATGTGAGTTGTGATCAAAGCAGGATGATGTGGGAATGGAGAAACATTCAAGTCTCCATATATCTCCCAAATTTTGATCCATGATGCATGTGGATACTCAATATCCATGATGGAATATAAAGCATCATTTGGAATATGTAAACTTATCAATCCACAAATATGATCATGATGATTAAACCACTTAGCCTTCTGAGATTGTTTACCAAGTTCAGTGACAAGTCCATACAGATGGGCTATGCGATTATGGAACCTAAGGTGTTTTAGGATGCCTTCACACCAGGACTTATAGTTTCCCTTGTTTAGGTTGATTACAGAAGAGTGAGTTTCATATCCCATGATTAGAACAAGTCAATTCATCTAGACAAAAGAAAGTCAACACATTAGGCAACCCAAATCAGGTGACCCCTCTAGTTTTGACACTTTATAACTTAGTGCATTTTACAATACAAGTAGGTTCAGAGTGTAGGAAATGAAAAAATATTAACTTTTGCAAAAAAATGGTGCTCAATTTCGAGCTACCAAACAAAAGTTACTAGACAATCAAATTCCCATAAATGACCTATTTAAAGAAAACTGCACTTAAAATCATAAAAAAATGCCTAGAGGGAGAAGAATCCTAGTCATCCAACCACTTGTTGGAGTTGGCAAGGAAATAAGATTACAATGGTTTTATACGTGAGGGGGAATTGGCCTCCTACCAACCTAGGCCTCACCCTTCATCTTCATCAGACGAAGATACAAGGTTTTAAAAACCAATAATCCAATTCAAAGTGATTTCACCCCATTTTGTAGATACCCCCAATTTTTAAAAAATGCTTATTTTGATAATATTTTGCAAAGCATAATGTTAAATGCTTGGAAACAAAATTAGGGCAAAGGGAATCAATAGGGGTGAAATCTCATGAAGGCAGCATTGACAGTCGACCCCCTGGTACACACTTCTTTGCTCAATGCATAGAAGAGAGACTATGGTTGATACCTAGAATTGGGTTTCTACTCACAGGGTGGAAGATGGGTTTACAAAAGGGATAACTAGACGACCATGGGTCTGCATCTGATCTAGAGGAATTGTGCCCAAACAGGGGCGTCTGGCCTAGAGGAGCACCACAGGGCACAAGTAGATGAGGTCAAGGGCCTATCTAAATCACTAGAGGCCGTGGGAAAGTGAGGCCATCGGCCTATGAACACCAAGAAAACTACAAAGAAGGCAAGGGTCATCTTCGATGTGAAACCAGGGCTTCAAACTACCTAAAACCTAGCTAGAGTTTTCACCTTTCTTGCTAGATGCTTCTCCTCTCTAGGTTGTTTAGCCTTTCCTACAGGCTATCTAGCTTCACGCATGAGAAAGAATGGATCAAAATTTCTACCTCTACATGAGAATAGATGCACAAAGCAAAAATGTCCCTCTTCCCAGACTAAAATCGCCTCTATCTCCTTCGTCTACAGATTGCCTTTGTCTTCGCCTGAACAGAGTAATAACAGGCTAGAGACTATAGATAGAGCAGCATTCAGGTCGGAATCTAGCTCGAGTTTACTCGTCAGTGATGATCTGGTAGATGGGGATCTTCTAAATCATACCAGCATAATATATATGCAGGTTAGATTTCAAAGTCGGACAAGAAAAAATTTCTAGTCCATTTGTGTCGACCTCTCCCCTGGCGTGGGCGTGAAAAACCTGTGTGAGTGTGAGGGCGAGGGCAGAGAAAATGCCTTTCAAGATCCTGCATGAGGCTGCATGAGGGCGCATAGAGGCACGACGAGTACAAGGATCCTTGAAAACCCTTTCCGCTCCTTTGTAGGTTTCAACACGGCTAGCTCCTGAAATGTGGCTTCCATAAAATGCAAAAAAACCCCTGACCAACGATATTCTCACACACAGAACACAAGTTAACTAAAGTAGTTGTCAATGAGAAATAAAATAAGCAATCTTACTGAATTGAATGGAACCTCTCCCTTACGGACTTTCTCTTAAAATCTATGAGGCGATGTTTTATATTTGTTTGGTATTCTTGTTTGTTTGTGGCCTGTGAAAACAGGAACCGGCTATAGGTTGAATGCCTCCGAGGAAGGACGTGAATACAAGGAGAGGAAGGTGTGAACTCTATGCAAGGTACGAACCAGCTCCCACCACGCACCCAACACAAAAATCACTCTTACCTCACTGCAAAGGGTGAGTGTTGAGGAAGGGACAATGTGCAAGGAGGTGGTAGGACGTCCAAAATGCCTGTCCACACCAAAAATGCCTGCCCATGTGGTGGGCAGAACCAGTTGAGGCATCTAAAACACCTTTGTTCGCCTTTGTTTGCCATAGCAAACTCATCCCAGCGATCGTCAAATTGTTTGCAGAAGTCTGTGTTATTATTCATCTCAAAATAATGGAAAAAAGATGAGATAAGAAACTGGGGGGGGGGGGGGGGGGGTGACGTTAGCCGAAGGAGGGGTGCCCATCAAAAACGTTAGCCCCTGGTCATATGGGGTTTTAGCCCTTGGTTGCGAACAGTCCAAGGGGGCTTAAATTTTCTCCCATTTTATTTTTTCTCAACATTTTATGCACTGAATTTTTTTTTGGCAATGAAGGCAATTTTTTTTGTAAAAGGCGAAAACTTGCAAGCTCTGTAACTTTTTCTCCTTCACTAAGATTTGAGTGATTCTTTTTGCAAAAGTGCTTGTTTTTCACCACGATTCCAAAGAGCATAAAATCACACTCATCCTATAAAGTTCCTGTTTATGCCTCTTTTGGGTGACTTACAAAGCACTCCTTCTATAAAGTGCCAAAATTGGGGGGGAAATACATAATCAAGGGGGGTGTTGTGTGTGTTCAGTTTTCACACTTCCTTGAGAAGTGCTTCCTTGTGGGTTGTGTTTCCTTTAACTTCTCCAGCATTTCTTTGCTCCTCTTTTCCGCATTTCTACAAAACAACTATCTAGCATCATGGAGTCTAATGTTACTATACAACCCCTAACTCCTTTCAATTATCATGATTGGAAGTTGAAATTAATTCTTGTTCTAAAAAACAAAGGTTTATTTAGGGTAACTATGGGAATAGAAAAAGAACCTAATGCAGCTAAAGACAAAGATTTTTTTTTCAATAAGTGTGACCAAGCATTTGGTTTTCTATGTTTAAATCTATCTCCTGAATTGTTGTTTCATGTTGAGAACTTGAAAAGACCCAACGAAGTTTGGGAAGCTATAAACAAACTATTTGGGAAAATTGATGAACTAAGAAGTCGTGAATTGGAAAATCAACTCTTAGGTCTTAGTCCTAGAAGTTTTTCAACTTTAGAAGATTTTTCCACAAAATTTAAATCTTTAAAGTTGCAGTTAAAAGATTGTGGAATTGACAAGAAAGAGGATCAATTAATCCTTTCTGTACTTTCCAAACTAGGTCCATAATTTTTTGTGTTTGTCTCAACTTTCTATTCTACTAAAAGTGCTCTCGGAGTCTTATGGACAATGCCCACACTTGATAACTTTATTTCTGATCTCCCAAGGGAATAGGAAAAGTTTATTCGGATGGGTTCTTTGAAGTCTACTAAACCTCAAGCCCTACTTGTAGGGAATGATAAGCCTCAAAATTCAAAAGGAAAGAAAAAGAACACTAAAAAGGACAAGGATGGTAAGAAAGCTGATAAAATTGACAACTTCAAAAAGGATGATAACTTTTCTCATCAAAGTAAGCAAATTACTAAGAAAGTTACTTCTACCTTCTGTAAAAAATCTAGGCATGATGAACATCAATGCATGAAGAAACAAATTGAACATCTCTCTCATATTCTCAAAAAGAATAATATAGGGCTATCTGATTTTGTCAAAGCATCTTCATCAACTCAGAATAATACTAAGGACAAAGAAAAATTAAAAGGCAAGGCTTTAGTTGCTACTGCATTTTCATCTCCATCATGGATTATAGATTCTAGTGTTACCCATCATATGGGTTCTTCACAGGTTGTTTTTCATTCTTAGAGCCATCTATAATATCTTCAATTACCTTAGGTGATGATACTCCAACTTTGGTAAAAGAAAGAGGGTCTGTTGAAGTTGAAGGAGGAACATTTTCAAATGTTCAAAGTGTACCTTCACTATCAACTAATCTCCTTTCAGTGTATCAAATAACTCACTTAGGGAAGGACATGAGAATAGATTTCTCTCCAAATTTAGTTGAGAAGAGAATTGCAAAGCAACAAATTGGTATCTATAGGGGAGGCAAATCACCAATCCAGATTATATACCATCTCCAACTTTGCCACTGATATTTCTCCAAAGGCACTACTAACTCATTCAGATGAAGTTACTAAACTATGGCATGAGCGGTTTGGCCACCTTAACTACTGCTATCTTGAATAACTATGTCAACAAAATATGGTTTAGGGATTACCAAAAGTTAAGTTTTCTAAAGGACTTTGTGAAGGTTGTGCACTTGGCAAACATCCTGAAGCAAAGTTTGATAAAGGAAAATCATGGAGGGCAAAACAAGTTTTAGAACTTGTTCATAGTGATGTTTTAGGGGCTTTTCCCCATCCATCTTTTACAAAGGCCAAATATGTTCTCACCTTTATTGGTGATTTCTCACATTTTACATGGGTCTACTTGCTGAGGCAAAAATCAGAAGTATTTGAATCTTTTCAAGTTTTCAAAGCTCTAGCCGAAAAACAGTCAGGGAAAGTCATCAAAGTTCTTCAAACAGATAATGGGAGAGAGTATGTCAACAACCATTTTGAGCAGTTTTGCATAGCATAGGGGATATATTTGCAACACACAGTTCCATATACACCTTAACAAAATGGTGTTGTTGAACGCAAAAATAGATCTTTAAAAGAGATGGCTAATTGTATGATTCATTCTAAGGGCTTAACACCATTTTACGGGACAGAAGCAATCAACCATGCATGTTATATTCAGAATAGAGTTCCTCATAAAGCCTTGAAGGGTATCACTCCCTTTGAGGCTTGAAAAGGATGGAAACCTACAGTTGATCATTTTAGAGTTTTTGGCTCTCCTGCCATGGCTCAACTAACTACTCTTCCTACTCTTCCTCACCTATATGTACTTGTCTTTTGCATATTCAATCTACTTCAAATTTGTGATCAACATTCATCTTATAGATTTTGCAAAGGAAAAGTCTCCTCTAAACTAACATGAGTGGCTAGTTTAGTGGGAGAGCTTTGATGACCTATCAACTAACCTTAACTAACCTCTTAACAACCATAACCAACCAACAACCTTGACATGTGTCAAGATTGTGTAAGGGCACACCAAAGTAGGATTATGCCTAAGTATATATGTAATATATACACTAACACCCCCCTTAAGCATAGCTTAGGTGGGCACAAATGAAATGGGTCCCAACTAGAAAGCTTGGTGAGGTACCCATGTACAATGCAATCTCTCAGAAATGAAGAAAGATATAAAACCAAGTGGGAAAAAACTATCGTCCAAAAGAGAGAAATTATACAGGTGAAGAAGTACTACTTCTTTCACTAAGTACAATATAAAGGTGCAGTATATCTTCCCATGCGAGAAGATGTATGTATGATCTTGAATTATGGTGAAGTTGATCCAATGATGATGATGCCCATGTCAATGCCTTCAAAGAGTGCTCAGTTGTCCCCATGTCGATGTCAAAGGATGCCATAATCAAATTAGGTGCATGCCCAATAGATGAGGATGATGATCCAAAACCATGTGTAGGATGAAGTAGAGCATGAATATTTGAAGAGGACAATGTTGATGTAGCTTCATCAAAACTATCATTAAAGACAACACTGATGTCCTCAATGTGTGCTTCCATGTCAGCAATGTGGGACTCTACAAACAGACAAGTGATGTCAGGTAGAAATCTATCCCAAACAACAATGTGAGGAAGAATAATATCCTGTTGCAAAGAAGCACCGGAAGCTTTCAATGAAGCAACTCTGGAATCCAATGAAGCAACAATAGAAGTGATGACTTATTTTATGTCAATGGAACATTTTGTTTCTGTATCATGATTAGGGATGTGAGTTGTGATCAAAGCAAGATCATGTGGGAATCGAGAAACAATGGTCTCTCCATATATCTCCCAAAGTTTGATCCATAATGCATGTGGACAATTAATATCCATGATGGCATACAAAGCACCATTTGGAACATGTAAACTGATCAATCTAACAATGTGATCACGATGATTAAACCGCTTATCTTTCTGAGATTATTTACTAGGTTCAGGGATAAGTCCATGCAAATAGGGTATGAGATTATGGAACCTGAGATGTTTTAGGATGCCTTCACACCAGGACTTATAGTTTCCCTTGGTTAGGTTGATTACAGAAGAGTGAGTTTCATATCCCATGATTAGAACAAGTTAATTTCTCTAGACAAAAGAAAGTTGACACATTAGGTAACCCCTTGATTAGGTGACCCCCCAATTTTGGCACTTTATAACATAGTGTGTTTTAAATAAAAGTAGGTTCATGAGATGGGAAATGTGAAAACATAAACTTTTGCAAAAAAATGGTGCTCAATTTCGAGCTACCAAGCAAAAGTTATTATATAATTAATTTCCCACAAAATTAGCCTATTTTAATGCATTTGCACTATAAATTGGAATAAATGCCTATGCCTTGAGTTGATCTAGCCTTCTAGCCATTCGTTAGAATTGACAAGAGATGAAGATTACAATGGTCTGATTGTGAAGGGGTATTGGCCTCCTGCCAACTCGGGCCTCACCCTTCGTCTTTGTTAGGTGAAAATACAAGGGTTATTACAAACCAATATGCTATTTGAAAGTAATGTTACTTTCATCAAGTGTGTTGGCAGTTTGCAAACTTCTTAATGGTTACACTATTTTCTGGCAATAAATGCCATAGTTACAAGAGTTAATAGTTTGTGGTTAGCAATAAAAGCTAATGAAGGTTACATTAAACTTAACTGTCACATGGAAAGTGACATCACATTGTTAACAACAAATGTGAATGCAACATTAAATGTTACTATGACAACTAACAAACTAGAACCAGAACCTTTGAATGCTCAGCGAACTCCACAAAATGCTGCAAGTTGGTGGAAGATGTTGAGGAGTTCAAATAGGACTCGAACATGCGGACAGGGGCTTGGAAGGTCATTGGAAGTGATGAATAAACCACCCAAGATTTGAAGACTGAGATCAACACAAAGTACAAGAAAATGCTCACAAATATTGCTCCAAGCACGAGAATGAGCTAGGCTTGTGGAACGTCCAGGTCATCCCTGAGCCACTTCACTGCTAGTAGTTTCAATGTCTCACAGGATGTGTTTCATCCTTCTTCCAAGGGTCGACTACATACAGAGAAGCACATATAGGGTTGACTATGCCCTCTATGCTAGGTCAGATCAGATTTGGGGGCAAACAGGACCGATTGAGGGTGTCCCGCTATCTCTAATTTGAGAAGTTGGCAACCTTTCTGAGAGAGGCCAGCGGCCTCTTTTTGAGATCTATGGCCTGTTGTGGAGGCTCGTGATTGTCTAGAGGGTGCGACTATTATACACAATCCCTCCAAGGTCAAAAGGCCTGCACAAGGTCACTATGAATATAACTCCCACAATATGTTGTGTAGGATGAGGCCTAATATTTACACATGTACTGCTAGCTTTTTACAATGGTGTCAACCTTCGAAATGTTTAGTATATAGTTCGAACACCAAAACAGGAGAAAAAACAAACCTTCAAATCCTCAAAACTGTTGATCTGCTAGAAACCCTCAATACTAAACTAGAAGTCTTCCCACACATTGGACACCATAAAATCAAGGATTTACAACACCCAAATCATGGGAAACACCACACATGACTCCAAAATCCTACATCCAAAATAGGGAGAGAGAAATCTCTCTTCGACCGCATCCAAACATGATACGCCTTGCTAATACCTTCACACCAAATCACCTTGTAGGAGAGAAAAACACCAAATTCTCTGGCCTTTTTTCACTTCAAATGAACCGGTAATCTAACTTAGATGCTATGATACCATATGATAGAACCCATAAACTCATAAGATGAATGCTAGTTACCAAATTTGAAGGCCATTGTCATTTGTTTGGTCTAGGAAACCTAGCCCCAACGACCCTCCACCAAACCTGCAAGCAGTTGTTCCACTCATGGTGTAGTTTTGTTTCCTTCAAAATCACATTCTATGGTTTTTACAAAACAACTAGCAGATTAACATTTCATGTTGTGTTATAGATAGCATTTTATGTTGTCTTAAACTTATTGTATGGAAAGTAGGGGGGTTGTAATTTTATGTTTTTTTGTCTTTTATTGGGGCTTGCAAGACATAAATTAATCTATGTTTTCTTAATCTGCCTCATGACAATAAACTTGTAAAAACTCAAATAGCAAATAAGTTTGTAAATGCACTCATATAAAGTGCCACAAAATTGAATGTGTGTTCCACATGGAGGGATTTTGGGAAATTTGTACTTACACTAAATTATAAAGTGTAATGGGGGGTTGTAACAATCACAACAATGGATCCTTGTAATTCTCATCTCATTCATATGTGCCTTGATGTACATCCTTTTCAGGTTCTTGTACATTTTTTGGACCTACATCTTGGTATACTTTCCTTGCACATTTCAGTTGGTCTTCTCATATCTCCTAACATTAAGGGGGGACTATGATGTGTTACATGCTAATGCTTCTTTCAATGAAGTAGTGGAGGAATCTTCTTTTTTGAAGGTCTTAAATCCTTCATTTTAATCTCTCACATATGGGATTATTTCAGTGGATCACATTTTGAGATTCTAGAACTCCTAATCACAGTACTATCTATATTTTCAACTTCACAGAGTTTGATTGACTTTGTGTAAATCATTGAGCAGTGTTCGAATGTTCACTCATACAGTATTTTGTATCTCTTATCTTGATCTACATTTTTGAAGATTCGTTACTTTCAGCAGACACCAGTTCATCATTGGTAGAGTTTACAACTTCTACATGCTTCAGGAGTTCTTCATCATGATGTTCCAATCATCAAGGGACATCTTTTCAGAAGGACTTAAATCCTTCTCTTTTCTCTCTTTTTGGAGGATAGTTTTTTTCCCACTAGATTTCCTATCCTGCTCCATTTTTTAGAGAGATTGCATTGTACATGAGTATCTTATCAGGCTTCATGGCCAGGACTCATTTTCTTTTGCATTATACATGGGTACCTCACCAGGATAGTAGTTGGGACCCATGTGTTAGTGTGTGTGTGTGTGTGTGTGTGTGCATACACTTAGGCTTATTAAGCCTACTTAGTTGTTCATTTACACTTTCAAACACTTGTTCATATGAGTTGACAAGTTGGTTAAGGAGTTTCATAGAAGTGTCATCTCTCTTTTGACACCTCTCGCTATTTTAGTGGGAGGCAACTTGCCACCACTCTACTTGTGAGGAGTCCTATCCTCATTTTGTGGGTGAGTGGTTGCCTATCCTCACCTATATGTACTCCTTTATGAACCTAATCAACTACTTTAAATTTGGTAACTAGCATTCATCTTATGAATTTTTGGATTCTATTATATGGTATCAAAGCATCTAAGTTAGATTGCCGGTTCATTTGAAGTCAAAAAAGGCATAGAATTTGTTTTTTTTCTTTCTTGCAAGACGATTTGGCGTGAAGGTATTAGCAAGGCGTGCCATGTTTGGATGCGGTCGAAGAAAGATTTCTCTCTCCCTATTTTGGACATAGGATTTTGGAGCTATACTATGGGGGGTCTCATAGACCTTGTCTCATTTTCTCTCCTATGGAGGGAATCTTATATTGTACTTAGTGAAAGAAGTAGTATGTCTTCACCTATATAATTTCTCTCTTTTGGAGGATAGTTTTTTCCCACTAGGTTTTCTATCTTTCTCCGTTTCTGAGAGATTGCATTGTACATGGGTACCTCACCAAACTTTGTAGCCGAGACCCATTTCATTTGTGCCCACCTAAGCTATGCTTAAGGGGGGTGTTAGTGTATATTTATTACATATATACTTAGGCATAAGCCTACATAGGTGTGCCCTTACACAATATTGACACATGTCAAGGTTGTTGGGAGGTTAAGGTTGTTAAGAGGTTAGCTAAGGTTAGTTGAGGGGTCATCAAAGCTCTCCCACTAAACTAGCCATTCATGCTAGTTTATAGGAGACTTGTCCTCAACTACTAACTACTCTTCCTCACCTATATGTACTTGTCTTTTGCCTATTCAATCTACTTCAAATTTGTGATCAGCATTCATCTTATAGATTCTACAAATTCTCATACACATTAAGCACAATTTGTGATTGGGTTGAGAAAAACTCTCCTTTCATGTATTAGAGAAAATCGAGTCGTTTTCAATTTGATAAAAATACAAAAATTTGACATTAAAAACTTTCTATAAGAAACACACTTTTAATTTCTTCCAGTTACGTCAATGTAGATGCAAACATTTTTTTTCGTTTATGACGCAAAGAATGATGTTTCAATAAAAAGATCGCCTTAGTTGAAAAACAACTAACATTCAACCTAGACAACACTGAATTTGCAAAAATGACTAGGTTGACGTTAAAAACACATTAAAAAGACTATAAGCGACATCGACAACTTGCCGAGTCGAAAAATAAACTTAAACCAACTTGATTAAGCATGACTTACCTTAATCGATAAAGGTTCACTAACTCAAAATACACTATACTCAAACGGCAAATGAACTGTTCAAAACCAAATGTCTATTCTCCTCTCCTTGGAAGATACTCTCTTTCTTAGAGAGTGGTCGAAACCTATTTTCCTAAATACAACTTGCAATCACCAACAGGGATTAGTGCATCGTTAGTCCATTCATAAATCTTATGGATAATAAATCAAAACCTCATAATGCAAATTTCTGAATTATTCAATCACATGTATTATACTCAATCACATGAAATTATATTTAAGAAAATAATGATTTACTCTAACATTATATCTTAACATCAAAACATTTATCCATAAAATTCACTACTAATCATTTGAAAGTAAATAGTAAAATCAAAGCCAAAATTTGGGATGTAACATATCTCTCCCCTAAAGATTCATTGAAAATATGAAATAAATGAGGAAATCTGAAACTTACAAATTCCGACATGCCACACACACAATAACCATGAAATGCCAAAAGAAAAACAAAACACACCAAAACTGAAAACCAAACCTCAAATCTATTTTCAGTTGATGTTGGATTGCCCATTTGCCCAGATGCTCCTGCATTACTAGAGTAGCAAGTGGGGCATGACTAGAACTTCTAACCAAACCCTAACTGTGTATGCTTGAACTTGAACAGATTGCTCTGCTACTTTACCCACTCCCCCCACCCTTTATCTCAAGGGAACATCTTTATGAAATTTAACAAACTATTCTACTTATCTGAGCATTTATGCTGCTGTGATTCTAAACCCATTTGGGCCACCAGTAGATATAATACTGGCCTATGCTTGTTTTTCATTGGCCAGAGTTTGGATCATGGCAAAGAATAGTGAGACCACATTGATATATCTACTGCATAAATAAAAACATACTAAGGCTATTCCAAGATAGATAATAGCTGATACAGAGGACCATTTCTGTTACTTCTTATGTCAGCTGTATCATAATACTTTAGAATACAAGATTAGTGATCAAAAATTGAAACTTCAAAATGCTATTTTCTTAATCCTTGACAAGTTTCCAAGTAGAAACCAAAAATTTAAAGTCATTTGACAATGATAACATAAAAAAAAATGGTAAAATTCATTTTCACAATAAAAGCCACTTTCTTATTCTCTCATCTATGGTAGGTGATCACATACAAAGGTTGTAAATCTAAATAACAAAGAGCATAAACAAAGCCAAATACAAAATTTTGAATTTTGCACTTCATTGAAGGAAAGGTCATTCAATAATGGTAAAAGAAAAAATATGTTTTCGTTCCTTTTCCATGTAACCTTTGCAGAAGTTGTTCAAATAGCTCTATAGAAACCTTTACACAGAAGAAATGAGAGACTTTCCATAATTTATCCCTGTTCTGCTACACAGTAACTTCCAAAATCATGGCCTAAACAAGGTAACCTTTTTTTGAAATTATTTAGAAACATATTGGAGAAGAGCATTGAACTTAAGAACACCTAAAAAACATATTGTCTGCTTGATTGTGAGATTTGAAACTATCATTGATGATTTGAGATCTGAACTCATTGCCATTTTTTGTTGATGCCAAGACATAAAATATCATGCGTACTGCCATCAAATCAGTGCACTCTTGTACAAAAGTTCTGTTAATAAATAATAAAAACAGACCAGAAAGAGATCAAGAGTGAAAAAATTAGTAACCCATTACTGCACAAAATTATAAACAAAAACTCCTGCATCCTCTTTCACTACTAGCAAATTCCATTGCGGAGGTCCTCCAACAGGTGTAGAATGCCATGAATCCATCTTAATGCTTTCGCCTTCAGGTCATTTCCACAGGCCTTAAACGCAAGACCCCGACTATTTTCTGAATTTGTTCTCACAGGCAAACAAATAGATATTCAAAATGATTTAAGTATATTTTGGTACCACGGAGATTTTATAGGCCAAATTGCTATAATTCTCATAGGTTTTGGAGTTTTCTTTGCAATTATGTTTAGTATATGCATCAAGGTATTGAACCAGAAAAGGTGGGCCATTGTTTCACAATTTTATTTTTATTTTCACCTTAGGAAGTAAATGTAATGGTTGAGCTAGATGATAGTTCTTCCTCTTGCTGATAGATCAATGGCCTACCATGAGTTATTTCAGGGAGCAATACAATTTTCAATTATGGAATATAGATAGGCTATATCATTATGTAGTAGTTTGTATATTTTATTGCCATCACAGTGAAGTGGTTGAATACATCTCAATTGTTTTGATCCTGCAAACAGTTTTTTGATAGTAATATTTATGATTATGATTTTCAAGTTAATGATTTACAATCATGATTTCTGATTTAAATGCAATGGAAAATTATTATCATAAGAAGCATATGAAAGCAGGTTATGATTATTTATTTACCATTCAAAAAATAAATTCTATATGTTTTTTACATTTGATTGTTAGGATTTTCATAAATTAAGGAATATTATGTACTTTTAATTATTCCCAACCCTTACCTTTTTAGAAATGAAAAACCCTGAAAGAGATTGAATAGATAATAGAATGATGCACCGACAACAGCGGTCATTTCACAGAAGATATTACAGAGCTCAAATATACCAGAAGCAAAAATGCAATGGCAAAGCAAAGATGTATCAGCTGAAATTTCATACCTATAGGAGGTACATCCAGATCAATTCAGACCAGGAGACAAAAGAAAACTATCAGATAAATATAGAAAATCAGAGAAGAAAACTATCAGATGTGGTAGATATTGAGGACTAGGAAGTTAACATAGATTTGGGAGCATTAGGAGGCCCTTAATTTGTTATGCATCTAATATTTACAGAAATAAGGCATCCAATTTCCAAAAAAACTGGAAGAATTCTAACAAGATATTGAATGTACTGGTCATTGAGCTACAAGCAAGAGGAATTTATGCATGAAAACTGAAAAATAATTTTGTATATTATTTTCCTTTTTTTATTATTTTGTACATACATTTACACACCATTTCAATACTGAGGGTTCACTAAAAATCAGTGTTTCCGCTATTTAGCAGGGTATAAGAACTCAAAATCAAAATCATCGAAATTTTCTTCCACAATTTAGATGATTTTGAATCACAACCAGGTGCACACATGCAGAAAAGAGAAGTTTTTTTTTTTTTTTTTTTTTTTGGGTCAGAAATGAAAAATACTACCTTCGAATAGAAAAAATAGCCGTGGACAATGTAGAAAATATGAAAACCTATCAAAACTGCACATATTCATGCCTGCATGCCAACCTATTTGTTTATATAGTAGTTTAAATAGATATTAAAGTTTAATAACTACAAAGTTAAAGTAATAATTTATTTTCATTGAAATATAAAAAATACGCAGTAAAATTATTAAAATAATTTGTTTTTAATAAACATTTTTAAAAAAAGTGCTATTTAAATAACTATTCCTTGAGTTGCATTCTTGTCATTTGGATTTTTCTTTTTAGTACCTGCCTTCGGCTAGTACTATTGCAATGAGTTCGCACTTATCTAGTTATTAATCTATTGATTGCAAAGCAATCAAAAGATAGGATTATTTTTCTTGTCGGACAAATTTGATTTAAATAGGAATTTCAATTTCATTTACTCAAAAGTTAAAAATCTTGGATTTCAATTTTATTTAGTCAAAACTTTAAAATCCAAATTTGATTTAAATAGGAATTTCAGTTTCATTTACTCAAAAGTTAAAAATCTTGGATTTCAATTTTATTTAGTCAAAACTTTAAAATCTACAATGAATTTAATTACATTTTTTATTTTATTCTTCAAACTTACAATATTTTAATGCATAAGAAACATTTAATACATAGGAAACAACTTCCTATTATATGAGTTTAAAGACTATTTTGTTACTTTGCTTGTATTTAATTAAATATTTCTAGTGTAAATATTAAATTGAAATTAACGAATTTAATTTATTATTTACAAACCTAAAAATCTAAATCAAAACCTATTACAGTTCATTGCTACATTTATGGAGATATTTTCGTTTGCAGGTGTTTGAAAAAATTTGAATTTTTTTAAATTGTTTTTTAGTTCACGGGGCTTTTAGCCCCTTTAGCCCCTTTATCCAGTAGTATCATTGTCTTTGCTATAATTATTGATCATTAAATTTTCAATCAATGGGTTGTTACTTTGTGCTGTTTATTTTAAAATATCAAACTTTAATATTTGATGGCCTTAGTTTTTGTTTTTAATCTTACATTTAAATCTTTAGGGTTTTTGAATGCTTCAAATAACAAATCCTAAGCTGATAGTCTTTTGTATGTGAACATTATAGTGCTTTGAAAATTTGCTCATGCCGTAAAACAAATTCACTCCAGGTAATGAGCTACAACTTCACTCCAGGTAATGAGCTTGTGCCAAGGAAACTATAAGCAACCCTGTTCTTAACTAGTTATTAATAATTTTTTAATATATTATTTTATTTATGTTTAATAATACAACTTCACTCCAGGTAATGAGCTTGTGCCAAGGAAACTATAAGCAACCCTGTTCTTAACTAGTTATTAATAATTTTTTAATATATTATTTTATTTATGTTTAATAATATTTCATAACTATATTTTATTAGGGTTTTATCAAATCAAATAAAAAAGGGAAAAGTATACGATAAGGAAGTGCATTATATTTTAAAGATTTTACTAACTATATTTAGGAACATGGCATCACTTCATTTAGATATTTTCCATGACACTAGATTTTTAACTATTGAGTAAATAAAATTGAAATCCCCAAAATAAAAGTATTAAAATAACAGTTCTACACATAAATAACCTAATTTCACTAGAATATTTCTTAATTATTCATTTGATCTTAACCATTGATGTTTAATTAAATGGAGCTGAACCACATACTTTTATTAAATAAATGTACCCAAAATTATTACTAAACCACAATATTAGATTAATTAAAATAATTAAAATCATGTTCTCTAAAAGTACTTACTATTATTATTTAAATAAAAAATTAAGTGACTAAGATAAAATATTGTAGTGATGTAAATATGAATATGTTATTGTTATTATATTATGTAATTATTCTTCAAACTTACAATATTTTAATGCATTTTAAATTGTAATAGTATTCAATATTATTACATTTTAATATCTTAGGCAGACATTTCAAATCTATCCACGTTGTTATTATATTATGTAATTATTCTTCAAACTTACAATATTTTAATGCATTTTAAATTGTAATAGTATTCTATATTATTACATTTTAATATTTTAGGCAGACATTTCAAATCTATCCACACCCAGTTAGGGTTAGGGTTCTACACATTTTATTTTATGAAATTAAATTATTTTTGGGATTTCAATTTTATTTAGTCAAAGAGTTAAAAATCTAGGATTTCAATTTTATTTAGTCAAAAGTTAAAAATCTACAGTATCACAAAAAATATTTCGCCATGTTATTACATTTTTTATTTTATTCTTCAAACTTACCATATTTTAATGCATTTTAAATTATAAAAGTATTAGTATTATTACATTTTAAGGAAATATTTGTGTTATTTAATAGACTTTGTAAAAGTTCAGTTTTATAGTTAGGAAATATTTTAGTCCTATTTTATTTTTACCAAATTAGATTATTTTTGAGATTTCAATTTTATTTACCCAAAACATTTCAACACTCTTCAAAAATTAGTTTTTCAATTATTGGAATGCAATTTGTCTATACAACCAATACCTAATCAACAAAAAAAATTACAACTAAACAAATACTATATACAACCAATAGTTAATCAACAAAAAAAATAACAACTAAACAAATACTATAATAACAACACTACAAGGTAGGTATTGGCCACTACGTGGCACTTGTTTAAAATTATTCTGTATAATCTTTACACCCTTTATTAACAAATCTTATATTTAAAAAAATAGCTACATACATAAGAGATTAGTTTAGACTTTGAAATTACATTAAGTTAAAGACATTAGATTTCCACTGTCCATAGTACTAGTCTATTTATATTTTTGGCTTCCACGAATTTATTTATTTACACATTTTATGAATTTTGTTTACATGGAATCTGAATCTTAATTAGATATGAATGCTTCTCAAATGACTGCATAATGTTTACTTCCATCAAATAAGAGAATATATTTAGATATCTTTTATATAACACCCATTGTTCTCATAAATATGAACTAGGGTGATTTGAAACTAGATATAAGTGACAATGGTATGATTATGCTAAGTAATGACAAGACATTGTCCTATGCTTCTCAAGTAAGAATTAAGGGGCACAAATCTTATAACCTATTGGATCATAACCTCAAATCAACAAAAACATTCACCCAATAACAAAATCTTGTCACACACCCTTTTTTCCCCAAAAAATAATTGAAAGGAACATAGTATTTTAAACAGGCCTCAAAATCATATGAAATTACATATGTCAAGTATGATAGTAGCATAGCATTTTATATTGTTTTATTAGGATTCAATTATATAATTTTTTTAGTCCAACTCACTAGCCCATGTTTCATGAGTAGTGATTTCATCTTTGTGGCTCAGACAAACCCATCTCTCATGAGCATGACCATGAATGGTCCACTTACCATTCATTGCATCTAGGTGATGCTTATTAAGGGTGAAGCAACCAAACTTCATGGGAGGTCACCCATCCTAGTACTACTTTGATTCAAACACACTTAACCATGGAGTTTACCTCTTAGAGTCAAAGTAGTACTAGCATGGGTGGCCTCCTAGGAAGTCTCAATGCTTCACTCCTATGGCGAAGCATTCATGCTCATGAGAGATGGGTTCGCATGAACCACTACTAATGAAATATGGGTCAATGAGTTTGACTCAAAGATTACACGGTTGAATCCTAACAAAAACAACATAATTTGACACACTACAAAAAATACCTCCTACTTGTCATTGGATGAGTTAATGGAGCTCTATAATGAATGGTTCATAAGGAACTTGTTAAAAGTTTTGGAAATGGAGTAGCAAGCTAAGTGGACTTGGTCTTAGCGGGGTACTTCTATAATGAATGGTTCACAAGGCACAACACTTGCTGAAGGTTTTGCAAATGGAATAACAAGTTAAGTGGGCTTGATTTTAGTGGGGAACTTCATAATTAAACACACTTAAGTCAAGAGTAATACTGACATGGTTAGCATCCTAAGAAATCCCAATACTTCACCTAAATAAAAGATAAGTTCGATTATAAAAACAACCTTTGTGCTTAAACATAAACTTCAATCATCTACTAATTTCGTTGTTCCTTAATATTTTTTTTTAGCATGACCCACTTCACTTATAAACTTTTAGCCTATAAAATATTATTTTTAAATTAATTGTTTCCACATGGACTATTTCCATATTACACTAAATAAATATATTGTTCTCATAAATGTCCCATTGTTGTGGTAAATGTCTTCTTCTTATTGGAAGGACCCAAAATTAGTTTTTAGTATTAAAATTTTTAAATTAAAAAAAAATCCAATTTAAGAGATTGTATTGAAAGCATCCATTCCACACAACAGGGACCAATAACATCTACCAAAGCAGTTCAGAGAACCAGTAAACTTCCTTATTTCCTTCCCAAAATATCATCCATTCTCAATCATAAACAAACAAATGCAAACTTGTAGATTATGTACTTTGAGGAAACAGAGCAAGAAAAAAAAAAAAAGAGAACAGTTTCATTCGTGAGGCAACGTCAATTCATTCAATTCGCATTGAAAACAGCTTAGATCTCACAAAAAGAATAAAAGAATCCCATACAAATTACCCCTAAGAAAAAATTCCTGTTTTCTCTAACCTCAACTTAAATCCACAATCACAAACTCCTGCGAATCCTCGACTTTCTTCTTCTTAGCAGCAGCATCATTACCAGTCTGATTTTCACCCTTCTCCTCCTTAACATCACAAACCACATGAGACGTTATCCCTGAGGGCTCCTCCCCAACTCTAGCTCTGTTCTTCCTCTTCCCCTCCAAATCAAAGTCATTAAACATACAGTAATCTATAATACAAGACAGTCCCAATGCAATCCACTGAAGACAAAATATTAAAAGAGAGAGCCCTGCTTTCAGCTTCACCAAACCTTCATCATAAGAAGATGGATTCTTCAAATGTTGCAGAGACCCCTCAGGCCTTGTAAACAGTACAAGAGACAAAATGCCCTGTAAAATTGCAGTCACTGCGGTCATGACAACATGAAAGGTATAGCATCCTGGTTGGTTGCAGGAAACACAGCCTACTATACCAGAGACAACTGTGAGCAAATCAATGGTTAGCAAAACCCAACCCCACCCAGTTGGGCTCGCTTTTAGCAGAAGAATTACAACTATGGAGGCAAATGCTGCCATGAACAGAGTGTAATTGGTGTAGAAGAAGAGCTTTCTGGTGTAAATTGCTGCAGAATCCCTGCTAAAGCTGCACTTTGATTTTACTTCACCCATTTTGCTTTTTAGTGCAATGCAGAAATAGTTGTATTTGTGGGAGCCTATGAACCGAGAAAACAAATATGTAAGTTTTGGGCTTAGCAGAGGTTGGGTATGAGACAGGATTTTAAAGGAGATTTTTTTGGAGTAGGTGGCCGTTGGGGGTTGTTTATTAAAAAAATTATTGAAGCAAGGGGTATATAATTTAACTAATAGAAATAATGGGAATTGATTACATCATCAATGGAGAGGTATCTTTGTGTTTACACCAGCTAACATGGGTGTCCAAGTTTGTCATTATTCCCATCTAAAAATAGGCACTTTATGACAAATAATAATGTCTTTCATAGTTCATCAAGATTCCAAAGTAACTCCCTCTATTCTTGGCTCTTATTTGTTATAAGAATCCATCATAAGTTTGTCATAAGATCCCACAAAAGTAGGGCATCCCATTTGTGCTTAAAATAGGCAAATTAAATACACCTTACACCACTCCACAAAGTATTGACATGTGGCATATGATGCCAACTCAAAATCCCACACCTCATTTTGGCTATAACACAATTTAACTAATACAAAATATAATATTATACAGAAACTACTAAATAATTAATAAATCAAAACATGAATTTTTGCAAGGTCGAGACATCTTAATTCCCAACATTCTCTCACTTTTCAAATACATTGCAAGAGCCAAAGGAAAACATATTGTCATGGAATCTAACTACTAGGGGTTGAAAGGCCCATAGACTCTAAACACAATCTAAATTTTTGTGCTCATGGGCTTGGTTAAAGCATTTGGAAGATTTGTTAAAGTTTGTACTTTCTCTAATTTCACCCTTCCATCTTTGATCATGTCTCTAGCAAAAATAAAATGCACATCCATGTGCTTGGTCCTCACATAAAATGTTAGGTTCTTTGCTAAACAAATTGCACTCTGACTGCCACAATAAAGAGTAACTGCATACCGATTCAACCTAACATCTGAACATAATCTCTTCAACTAAATGACTAGTTGCCATATACTCAGCCTCAGTAGTGGACAAATCAACCACATCCTATCACTTACTCATCCAACAAATTGCACCACCGAATAAAGTAAACACATAAGCAGTGGTGGATCCCCTGCTATTGACATCTCCAACCCAATATGAGTTTACATAACCATGACTATCAAAGGAATTATTGTCTCCTATAAAACCACCATGATAACATGAGGAATACTCTAAGGTGCCCTACAAATATCTGAATACTCTCTCAACTACATACAATGATTTTGTTTGGGATTAGACATAAACCTTCTCAGAACTCCCACTACCTGGTCAATGTATGGTCTTGTGCAAACCATAGCATACATCAAACTTCTGATTGCACTCTAGGAAGACACTCTGCTCATGTCTTTCATCTCAAAAGGAGATGTAGGACATTGTAAAATAGATAATTTCTTTCCCAAAGTCACATGAACACATAATGGTCTAGAATCCTACATGTAAACCTCTGCAAAATTGAATTCAGATACTTAATCTGGCTAAGACAAAGCTTTCTATTTTCTCTATCTTTTCTTATTTTCATCCCAAGAATGTGTTTTGTCACACCTAACCCTTTATTTCAAATATTGTAGCAAACTAAGATTTTAGTCCATAAATCAAATCTTTTCCTTTTCCAATAAACAACATATCATCAACATCTAATGCAATAATCAGGAAATGATCATAATTAGTTTTGAAAATAAACATGGTGATCTAATTTAGAATGCTCAAATCCGAAACTCAATACAAATGTATCAAACTTTTGGTACCACATCCTAGGACTCTTCTTGAGGTCATACAAAGATTTGTTTGATTTACAAACATTTTTTCTTTACCTTTCACCATGAATTGCTTTGGTTGTGTTGTGTGATTCTCTTCCTCTAAATTGTCATGTCCACATTTTACACATGGACATGAAAACTGAACCAATAAAAAAATTTATTAAACCACACTCTAACTCACACTCTTGCTCTTCACACACGATCTTTTAATGTGTGCATCCAACATTGTTCCATGTTCAATGAACTTTTGACACATCGCACAAGGTGGAAAGAGGAAACGAGAAGAGGGTTGTACGATACTCCTTTCGTACCCCTACAAGATGGAGGTTAACCCAAAAAGGGTTTGGCATCGTGTCTTGCGACGCCACAAGGGGAGACCCCTTCCAAGGTGAAATTCCCCTAGGATTCCTAGGTGTTGCAAAAAATGATCATGCCCTTAAGGCGAGACCTAACACCTAGTCACAAGTAGAAACCCTAACCTAATTAAAATAATAATAAAAATTAAATGTGATAACAAACTTTAGACTAATGTCCACAACTATTGAAAAATTGGAACAAAACTTAAATTCTAAACAAAAATTAAAACATTTTCAAAGACATTTAATGTAGAAGTGAATTAAAATAAATTTTAACTAATATTTAAATACGCTAAGTCAAATTAAAATATTACGACAATAACAATTTATCTAAAAATACACAAATCATCCCATGTAAATTAAATTGATAATTAATTAAATTAAATTGATTTAATGGCATAAGAAAAAATAAACCTAAAATACAATTGTAGACACCTAAAAATGGTCACAACCATCTCCCGTTATCACCAACAAAATAAACCAAACGAAATCGAATAAATCCCACCATTTCATACAACGTATATGTTAATTAAATAATTCATAATTATTTAATTAAGATTTCTTCATCTCCTATCCATAGAAAAACTATTTTTTTCTACTATAGTCCAAAAATCTAAAATCCATTTAAAACACTATAGTTCATGTTCACCTATCAAAAATTAAATAAATATACCTATTTATTTAATTGCCTATTATATCCATTTTTAATTACTTTTGCAATCAACCACTAAATTATTCCTAAGTGTGTGCACATGGGTTAATTAAATTAATCATAGATTACCCCTTTCCCCCATGCTTCTAGATGGACACTTGTCATCTCATATACATGACAAGTGGTGCCTTGAGAGTATGAGCAAATCTTCCTTTTGTCATACTTGTCCTTCTTTCCACTATTCTTCTAATTTTAATTTACATGTGGCACTATTGCCAGGAATTTAAAATTGCACTCGTCCTCTCCTCCAAATCTTAAATTCTTCACAAAATCCAAACCATGCCTTTTCATATAAATGAGTCCTTACATGTCATACACCTACCCAATCCTAGCCATCCATTCATTCAACCATTCAATTTCATCCCTTGATCTCCCCTTGAATCTTAGAGCATATTTCTCATCCAATCCCCTTGTGCCATTTATCCAGTTCTCTTTGCTTGAGGATCCTCAAGCACTATGAGCCCTTGATCCTCACAATTGATTCTAGCCCTTCATCCTCACCTCCAATTATCTATAAATTGATCCCTTCCCCTCCATTTCCAACAAGCAATTGGAATGTAATGAAACTCTGCTTCTTTGAGCACTTGAAATTTAGAAATTAGCAATAGTTTATCATAGCATAGGGCAAATCAAGAGCTTTAGCATAGTGATAAGGTGCAAATTAGTGTAATAACCACCCTAGTTACTACCATTTTTTTTCTCATCAACTACTAATTTAAACGTTGAAGCATCTTCTATGTAATTTAGTAGTGCTAACTTCAAAGACTTACCATCCATAATCATGGCAACAACTCTATGCCACAACTCATATACTCGCAATAGAGTATGGTAAGCTCCCAAGGATAGGGTCATCCCTAGACCTAGACCTAAACCTTGAGGATTCATTCATAATGGCCTTGCCTATGTATCCCCTCGTGGGAATTAGAGGCTCTGTAGTTCATACTCCAATAATAGACAGGCTTCATCCTCTCCTTTGATATGAGAAATTTAATCTCACCTTTAGATCATAGTCTTTAATTTAATCTTATGATTCCAAATCAATTCATTTGCAATAGTATGATAGCAAATGCAATCCAGTCAAGAGTTAGTTCAATACAAACATCAATATGTGAAAACACACAAAACATCATAGTGACCATCTCATATAATCATTACCTGCTCACACATAGTGACAAGCTCAAGTATACATTCCTTTACGCAATGTGACTATCACTCACATTAGTCACACATAAAATTGTGACTAGCTCATGGGTACAACCCATATACACAAAGTGAATAACTCATATATATGTCACATATACACGATGTGATTAGATTCTGCATACCACATATACATAGAGTGAATAACTCATGCATGTGTCACATTTACCCAAAGTGACTATCTCATGCATACAACACATATACATAGGGAAAATAATTCATGCATGTCACGTACACACAAAGTGACTAGCTCATGCATACAACACATATACACAAGGTGCTTAGTTCATACCTATATTAGATATACATAATGTGAATAACTCAGGTAGGAAACGCATATGTACACAATGCAACTAATTCACATATACACAATGTGAATAGCTTGTGCAAGCATCATATGCACATCATAGGTTTACATCATGACTAGGTAGCAACAAGGAATGGTTGCAACCATATTTCCAACATCTTCCCATTTGTCTAATTCACTAGCCCATAAGTCCTCAAATATATCCCAACCCGTAAGAAGGAATGTTGGTACACCATGGGTTCCATCATTTTTCCTGATTTTTAGCCAACTATGATGACCAGCAAGCGTCTCATACTACTTGCAATCATCATTGGCAAGGGCTCAAATGCAATAACACATAACATGTAAGGTCCCTAATATAGATGCACACAATGATTGACCCACACATACATAGTGACCAACTAGTAATAGAAAGTGGATGTAACCTACTCTATGCACTGTTTTATTACCCGGTTCACTAACACATAAGCTCCCATCCTTTTCCCAGTTCACAACTAATTGTGATGACAAGAAAGCATCTCATACTTGTTGTCAATACTGGCTAAGGACTAGGGTAACAATGTACACATTCACAACCAACTGCGATGACAAGTAAGCATCCCATACTACTTGTTGTCATCATTGGCTAAGGAGTAGGTGTAACAACATACATCACATATGGCTATTAAGAAGTTTTTCATAGCCCACTAAACCATTGAGTTGGTGGATCCTGACATCTATCGTGTCCATGCCACTAGCAAAAGTTGGTCCAACCTGGTATGGGGTAGCTCCTGGCATCTATCACCTGCATGGTACTAGTGAAAGCTAGCTAAGCCCTATCATACCAAAGGGCAACTCCTAGCATCCGTCACCTATGTGGTACTGGTGACAACCAACTAACCCTAAGATATGGCAGGTAGCACCTGGCATCTATCACCTCCATGGTTCTAGTGACAACCAATTAAACCGTACCTGTATCATAACGTGGATGGCTCCCGATATCTATCACCTCCATGCTACTGGCAACAACTGGCTCATCCTAAGATACATCAGATAACACCTGGCATTTGTCACCTGCATGGTACTGGTGACAGCCGACTATCCACACATGTATTAGACTTGGTTCCGACATGTGGGTCACCTTATATAGCCAGGTAAACACACAATAAGGATATCAAAAGGATTCACCAACACTGGTTAGGTTGACTCAGTTACATACCACATAGAGGTCCATAAACCAATACATAGGGTCTTCTATGTCTAGGGGTCTAAATTACAGGTCAACACTCAATAAACATATTGGACCCACATGAGTTGGATTCTATCTAGTCACATATGCATAAACATATACAAACACAAATTAATATCAATGGCTATTCCATACATTTAGTTGTCACTTGGAAGCACACTATGCATTATACATAAGTCAAACCCACAATAGTAATATTAAACAATATTATATTTCTAAGTGCCTAACATTTGCATAACACCAATCACCATCTTAGCATACCAATATCCACCAACTAGGTGTTAAGGCATAACACCATACATAGTTGGTAATCCTCACCATTATTTTCCCATAGAGTTCAATACCCAAAACTTTGATCATTTTAGTCTAGACAAGTCCAAAGTCATCTTTGTACATTCTCGTTAGAGATAAACCGTGAAGAAGACAATTCTAAAAATTCATACAAGATTGTGGTAGATTCAAAAAACCTAACCCAACAACCTCAGAGTAGGTGAGCTTAGTGCTGATAGAGAGCCTTTTTATTGCTCAAGCCTATATAGTGAGACTTACTAATCAGAAGGTCATTTCACAGCTCCATCATGTACTTTTAGCCTCAAGCTGAAACATATCAAAGAAGGAAGGTTGATCAAGTTTAGGAAGACCCAATACCTCGGAGTCATTCCATAAACTCCTTCCCTACAGACTTAAGGTCCAAGGGCATCCTTCGCCCAAGAACTGCCTACATACCCACTTCCAAACGGGATCGAAGTCGCATGTAGTTCTCCTCACCTTAATCTCTTAGGGAACATAGACATTGGTTCTTATACGTCAGGTTTCCTAACCATTCAAATAAATTTCCACTTAGAAGTGAAATAGATTGAATACTATAGCAAGGAAACCATAAAAAGAATTAAAACCTAGTAATATAACAAATTGCCATTTACCAATGCCTAATCTAAAACAAGGCCATAGCTCAATGATTTTCATATACTACTATTACCAAGCCTAACGAGGTTCCTTTTAAGGATTCCCATCAATGGTAATGCTTAATAGTAGGCAAAGGATCCCAACTAGGTTCCTTGTATAACAATCCTACACTAAAGATCTTCCACCTAAGGATGCCAAGATCTCAGGTTTAGGCCTCTCCTCCAATATTATTGTAATTCAACAACATAAACATACTAGAACCCTTACAGGTTCCTCTCCTTAACATAGAGGCAAGGTTGACTATATACCAACCTATAATTATCTTTGTTCACACAATCATATTGTGACCAATATCATATAATTCTTCCTACTTACAAAGTTGAAGTATTCACATGTTCAAGTATTTACACCAAGCGGCTAGAATAATTGACTTAGATTAGTTTTGTACAACCCCTTTTTAGATTTCCCACTAGGTACTAAATTCTACCTTTATAATTTTCAACATATAAGTTAATTATCTATCTTTGTATGTTAACACTAATAGAATCTAGGGTGATTATGTCTATACGTTTGACCCAACCGACCCTAGTTCCTACTTATATTTGGGTTATCAAACATAGAACAAGTTTGATTGTCACCAATTCCATTCCAACACATACTAATATTGTCAGAATCAAATTCATACACCAAAATATGCATAACAACATACACAATAAAATAAATCTTGTCTTAACTGAGCACACGACATCAATAGACATAATATCTTCACATTGCAACAAATACGCAAAGTCTCGATATGGCTCCGTGTGATATCCTACTACAATATGATTCAATGATATCAACTATCATTATCATATTTTTTATCGTATCCAGGTTTGTAAATGGAACATAGCATGTTGGGATACCAACCCTATCATACAAAGTTATTTAATATATCCAAATACGAGGGACTCGTGTTTAATAATTGATTCAAGATTATTATACTTAGACTTATAAAACCAAACATCGTATCATATATCAGTGTCCTATAACTATTGCCAATAATCGTGGTAACAGACTATTGTCGCAATCTACAAAATTATATTCTTAAGGATGAGTACACTCTAAGGGCATTACCTTCGAAAGGGTTACTCACTAATGCTCCACTTGCTGAAGTAATTACCTCATTTTCACCTTGTAAGGTATCAATACACAAGTCTCACTCTACAACATTTAACAATATGCTTATTACACATATAATTTATATTTTCATATTTAGGACTTTCATTTTTTTCTTAAACAAGAACAAATGATAGGACTTGGTATATCATACCAAAATTCAATACTTTCAGTACCAGGCACATAGGTACCAAATGTATTACTACTCCCTACATAGTGATAATCTATTTCTCATTATGTTGTGAGCAAAGATAAGGTACACTATCCTCCCCTACATCATTAGATAGTTCCACCACATAGTAATATAATGGAAAGAGTAATCCTTACCTTCTAGACATGAAACTCCAAGATAAAATATATGTCTTTAACACTAACTCTAAAATACTTATTTTGTTATGCCTTCAACTAGAGATAAGCACTACTATTACCATAAGGTAAAATTCAGTCATCTATCAACCATATAATCCTTAAAATATAATTTTAATGATATAACATAATATCAACATAGTATCAATGCCTCCAAAAGGCAAGGGAATCGTAATTTCATTTCGTAGAAAAATCATACAAAATCACGATTCCATGAAACCATATATACTAGTCCATTGAAGGGTATTAACTGCCTATTAGTGCAAATGTTGGTTGTGTTGCCTTACCCCATTTTGCAAACACCTTGCCAAGAATTATTTTCATAGCCATTATACTCATGGATCTAACTCAGTTACAACACCCCATCATAATGAGGGCTTTGATAACCAATCATGTTCCTACGTATACAGTGCAATACTATTTATAACAGCTAAGTACACATATATATTCACAAAGTGGAAGTGTTCACAACCCATGTGAGATGATTAATAAAATTCTATTAAGAAACTATGGAGGCATATTGTGCATGAAATGTTTGACGAGATACCTCCAATAAAATATTGAAACCTATAGATTTAAAATTATATCTCTTTTAATTCAAGGAAGGCTTATTAGTTCGAGGATCTAATCACTCAACTAATAGCTACCTCTAGGATTTACAAAAATCAATACACTCCCATAAACAATATGCAACTCAGATTTATATTAATTTGCTACAAACCCACCCCAAAATATATTATCTATCAGCTAAGTATTTCCTTATAAAGAATAAGTTCACAAGGATTAAGACCAAGATCAATGTAAGGAACACATCAGACTGATTCAAGCCCTTTTTTTAATGATAATATCATACATAACTTTTATGGCCTACAGTGGAATGCCTAACATTTCATACACAGCATAAATCTTATCATTCAACTTCCTGAGTGGATAATTCAGAATTTGATACTATTTTAGGAAGGTAATCAGAAGGAGTATACTCATCTTTAGGGATGTCAATGTTGATGGTATTTATAGTGTAAGCACTAAAATTTGCCTCTCTTTTCCTTGAGTCCTCCTTTTGTCTAACATGCCCTTACAGACCTCAAAACTTCACGCTAATCATGACTTTTTCCCCAAAGTGGTGTTCAAAATTGGCGCCTCTTTTAGTTTATTCATTTGGCACTTCTCTCAATCTTCTTCTCATGCCTCTCAGAAATTTAAACACCATGTCTGGCTTATAGCAATGTAAAGAAATTAGATACATAGAGAAAGGTTTCCTTTGCCACTACCATTCATGTACCATTTCATACACAGTCACCTGTTCTTATTGAACTTACTGTTTGATCTATTTACATACCATTTTTGAAGATGACCTCTTTCATGCTTTCCAATAAATGAAAAGTAGCTAGAGAGAGAGACACGGGGGAGGAATGATACATTCCCCCCGAGGCAAGGATGTTCTCCTTTTTATTAATATATGCTTGCTTTCCCCTTTAACTATCTCCTTCTGCCTGTCATTCCTATCATCCTACCCAACAAGTATGATAAATGGGCAGACTGGGACACCATGCCTCTATAATAGGACGACCACCAAACCTCTTTTCTTTTTCTTAGCACCCATGTACCTGCATTTAATCTGTATCCCCCATACAAAATAGTCTTCCTCAGGTATTTATTTCCCCCCATTGGCTACTTTAAAGATATCTATGTTTTATTTTATTTATTTTGCTTGGCCACATAGGAGTCTACATGAGAGTCTCTTTCAATGGGGATGTGACAATTAGTTGGTTTATGCATAATTCTTTAGCCTAATCTTGAGGTGAGTTAAATTGATGAGCTAGGGTGAATTGGACTTGTCCATCCATCCTAGTTAGGATCATCTCTTTGATGTTCACATTTTGGCATGACTAGGGGGACCCTCACCTCCTAATCTTGTGTTTATATGCAATTGTGTTACAATTTCATTATGCAGGTCAAAATAACACTCATATTTTAGGGATCAACACTTACACATCAATTTTCACTGCCTATGCCTTTCTATTCAGCGCTCGAGTCCTGTTGTCCGCTGGGTCACTCTATCGCCTATCAGTGCCTGGTTTTCATGGAGTTGCGCCTATACTTCAGGGAGTAGCTCTTACACCTCATGCATTAGTGCTCAGGCTCAGGGAAGTATCATTTACTAATTGCACATGAATTTAATATCCAATTAGCATGCATTTGTATTAGTGCCTCTTTTGGGTTATTTAACACTTTGTTTGCATGTGATAGTCCTCTATTTTCCAGGCCCAAATCAATTCGCAAGAATTCACTCTATCCAGTCCTATGGATTAGTGCACAAATAGCCTACTTCAACACTCACACAACAGGAAGTAGTGCACAGGCTTCATGGTTTAGTGCCTAGTATGAATCCCTCTTGAATTTTAATTTTTCACATTATTCTTACATCAAGAGTTAGATTTGGTTTCTTTGTACATCTATTTGATCTAATAAGTTAGCTTGCAAGATTGTAGCTCTTTGTTTTATAGATTTTATCAAGTGTGCAAGCCATCACCATTGCCAGGATGGATCAGTGCCTGGATAGATTGCATAAGTGTCTATCAGGTTAGGTATACATTCTTTGTTTTAGTGCGTACTTTTCATGTTTTAGCAACAAAAGTGTTAGGATCAATGCTTGAACTCTTTGTTGTAGCACTCCTGTCTGTTAGTACTGAAACAAATTCTTGCAATGTATGTCCTTGTTTGGTTTGATTTGCTAACTTTTTTTAATTTTGTGAGACTAATCCTTGTCTTTGCATCCTATTTCAATCTTCCAAGACAAGATTATTAGACTACTAATGGTTTCTTGTAGCCCCGCATGCCAAAGATTCACTCTTTTTGTGTCTACTAGCATTAGGCACTAAGTTAAAGTAGAGGATAACTAATTTGGTTGCCTTGTTTTTAGAGTTCTAGGAAGCTATATGCTCTCCCCTCGCACCCTTGGGTGATCTTGGGGATCAAAAACCTTCCTTGCCCTCTTTCTTGTTGTTTTATTAACCTAGGGTGTTGTTCATGTATGCTCTCCCCTCGCACCTTGTGCGATCTTGGGGATCAAAAGTGATCAACATTCCTTCCTTTTAGGGGTCCTACCTTGGATTTCATCACCAAGGGGGCGATCTTAACCACATGTTTGGATGTGGTATAGAAGTGTTGTGAGAATCGAAAGACTCACTTCAAAGGAAGGACCCCATCTGGTCTAAGCAAAAACCCCAAGACCCTTAGTCCACTGAGATTTGGTTTCGTTGGCACTCTTGGTTGGATGCTTGGGACACCCCCATTCACTTATTCGTCCCTCATACCTAGCATATATTGGGACTTATCCTAGCAACTTGTATATCCTAGATAAGACCTTTTAGGATTGTGATGTATCAAATACTAGTTAGGCCTAGGAAGTTACTAACCACACAAGCCACATTGATTCAATTTCTAAGTGCAAATGCCCTCTAGAAACGTGTGTGCATATCGTGTATGCTCTCCCCTTCCCCCATAGAGCAATCTTGGGTGATCAAAAGAGGTTAGTTTCCTCCTCATGGGACTTGCACATTATGCCTAAATAAAGGCAGTGAAGTGGGCTTACAATCTTATACACTACTATCTATGGAAATAAGGGCAGACAACTGAGAGGGGGGGTGAATCAGTTGTCACAAAAACTTTTATCCTTTGCTGTAATTTATACTTCTTTACCACTTATTAATAGATGAATGATATAACCATGGAAGCATGAATCAACAACACATGAGTAGAAACAAAATCAACATACATAACACCAAGATTTTTATGTGGAAACCCGGTTAAGGGACAAACCACGGTGGGGGTTAACCCACAAGAATTTATACTATGTTAAAAGTATTACAAATGGGGAAGGCACATGCCTTCAGGGCGCACTGCCCAGAGCTCACTGCTCCAAGAGGCTCACTACCTACAGAAATGATTAGAAGAAGATTACAAAATGTTTGAATTGATGAATAGCATCTACCAATGCAAAAATTTAGTTCTAGTTAAGCATAGAATACTGATCTTACACACTTCATCCTTACTCTACCCTGTTTCACTCTTCACCCATAATCTGAGCTTAGATCTTCACCTTCACACTTCTTTCTGCCCTTTTCGCACTTACTCCATTATCACATCACAATCACACACCAAAACACTTCAATCCATTAGCTATATATATATGCATCAAGAAATTCAATCAACTATAGTCGGCTTCAAGAAAACTTATAACATTTATTAAGAACTCTACTTTGTCGCCTAAATCCATACTCAAACAACAACGAGGACCAAAAACTTGTGTTCTCAAATCATCAATCATGTTGGCCAATACCACTGATTATCACAAATTGCTTAACCAACAACTTTTCTTCATCCAGACCAAGATCAAATGCTAGGTCGGCCTATTCTTCTTCTGACTGTACTAACTAATTGCAACTCGATACTCAGATGCTTACAACTTTTGAGTCCTTCATCACCGGAGGCCAAATTTCTAGATTTAGATACTCCTGACAATCCTTATCACTCCCTTAGATCCATAGCACACTGTGATTTACCACCGGAGAGATCCGGACCAAGATATTGGACCCTGTCACATGCTCTATTTCTGAATACTTGGACTTAGACAAATCTTCACTCTGACTTCCAATATGAACAAATTATGTAATGTGGATGTGTAAAATAGACTTAGTTGCCATCAATGACAACACCTGTCGTGCGTAGTAGTGTCTCTTGCCAACAATCTCCCCCTTTGGCATTGATGGCAACACTTAGTGAAAAATGACTAAGTGTTGGAACAACTCCCCCTTACTTTGTACACTTATGATTTTCACTGATCTCCAGTGCTCCCCCTTTGTTGGATTCCTCATTTTTTACTACTATTCACTCCCCCTTTGACATCAATGGCAAAGGGTGGGATCCGCAAACCAAAATTTATGCAAAAATTTTATCTACAAGGGCCAAAACTCTACATACTTTCACATACAATTCTTAGGCTTTGTTCATCAACAAAAAGATATCACCAAAAATGTTTTTCAACTTTGTCAATTCACTGTCCTAGTTCTTTTTAATACTTCCCAAGATAGATATGTGCCCACTGAACAAAAATGCCAATGATTCTACCTTTTGAAGGTCAGTAGGATCACTAGTAGCAGCTATTGCTTGGGACTCTACCAATATATCATACATAGTTTCTAACTTAGGGGAGATCAGTCCCTGGAGCTCATCCAATCTACCCAAAATTTTGGCCTTTTCCTTCTCCAAATCACTCAATTCATTCTGGAGACTCACTACTTGGCATTTTTTGGTAATGACAGACTCAGTTAAAGGACTATATGTCTGAGATATATTATACAGTTTGAGCTCAATGTCCTTAATCCTTTTCTTAATATCCTCAACAACTTTGGATCTATTTAGACAAAAGTTATAGATCTCTGCACCTTCAGATAGGTCATTTTGAATACTCTTTACACTGGTATCAAGCCCAGATCTATCATAGCTAATTATCTTCTTTATCTCAGCAAACTTTTTCTCATTGAATTCATTTTTGACTTTAACTTCTACAGACTTCTCTAGAGTTTCAAAATGAGAGCTTACCAAGTTTATTAGACTTTTCAACTAGCTAGAGAGAGATGCTGATGAATCCTTCTGAAATGTGGGCATGATCTTTTCCAAAATCCTAGATGTAAGGCTAAGAAACTCACTATCTTCTATGTGATACTTTAAGATATCTTCTCTTGCCTTGGCTTGAGCAATAGAGGCTAATTTTATCTTCTGCACCAGAGATAAGGAATCAAAATTGATTGGGCCTTGTATTATGTCCTGATCTTCTTCAATTTGTTTATCTCTTTCCAAAATTTCCTTCACTGCTTCTACAATGTCTCTTGCCCAAAATGATGTTTCATACTTGTGCTCTCCAGGGCCTCCATCTCCTCCATTTTGAGAGTCAACCATAATGTCCTATTCATCATTCCTTTTCTCTGCTTCTACTTTTTCTGCATCTTCATCAGAAGCATTCTTGCTTTTATCTTTCTCAGAAATATCCTCTACATTCTTTTCCGGAGGATTTGATGTATCCTCAATGGCAGTTTTGTCAAGTTCCTCAACATCCAAAATGGGGGAATGAATTCCATCATCAATTTCTTTTACTTTATCTTCTTCCATCATTTCTTCATCTTCTTTATCCAAGCTTCTTCTTGCAGAAAGGAGTCATCATCTACTCCAATTTGTTGCTAATCCTTCTACAATTCTTCATTATTCAGAATTGATGGATCCTCAGTACCACTGATTCTTTAGTGACCACATAGAACTTGTTCTTGTTGAGTTCTTTCCTCAGAATTTGTTCAGTTTCTTGGACAACTTCCTCTATATCTCCAATCATCAACTTATTCATCCAGATTTTGCTTCTGAATTCCTCTTTGACTTCTTTAGGAATTTTATCTACTTCTTTTCTGGAGATAACCAGACACAGGCTGGATAATACATGTTCCCTTAACTCTAGATCTTTTACTTTAGCAGCTTCTTTTCTTAATTCCAGAATGTCTCTTAAACTCTTGGGAACTTCTGACAAAATCTCCACTAGAGCTATGTTGAATACATTCAGGTACTTCACAGTGGCATCCTCTAAAAGTCTCTTGTCATCATCACTATAATGATTATAAAATTTAGTTAATGGCTTTAGATTCCCATCTACAGTGATTGACTTGATGATGTTTTTCATAGAAGGAATTGGTTTCTCAACCTTAGCCTCTGACTTCTGCCTCTTATTTGTCTTTTTACTTCCTGAGGGCTTCTCCTTAGACACTTTAACAGCTGTAGTGCCTAAGGCCTTCAACTCTTTAATTTCATCATCTGAATCAATCTTTTCTTCATCCTCTTCTCCAAACTGCCATATGCCCTCTTGGCCATTACTTTTGTTCTCTTGCCTTCCTTACCGATAGGTTTTTCTTTGCGATTTTTTGTAGTAGGGTAAGATGATACACTGGAGGTTGAGCTAGAACTCCTAGTAGTCCTTGACTTTGGAGGTTCTGTCGAAACACTTCCTTTTTCCCTATCCTGCTTCTCTTTCTTAGACTTTTCTGTTCTTTCCCTGAATTGCCTTATAGCTTCCTTAGTAAGACCTAGATTTTCTGCCAACTGTTCATCTTTTTTCCTTACTTTCCTTTTGATTTCTTTAGCCTTGAATTCAAGATGTAGTTTTTGTGAAATTTCTTCATAAGTTCCAAATCTCTCTTCAGCCGGATCCCTAGGCTAACTTAACAAATGTTGTGCATGTAGTTCCAACACACACCCATCCACTTCATACCCCATGGGCATGTTCCACACAACTCTAGGCTCTACTGCTTCCATTTTGCATTGATCAATAGTAACCTGTATTTTTCAACAACAGTCCTAGGAATTCTTGCCCTAGCCATATTTGAATGAGTACTTCTTGTCCTTTATCTTGCTTAGGTTCTCCATAATCTAGTTCAGCAACAGTTCACAAAGATCATAGTTTGCACCTTCTTTTACTATCTTATATGCAGAATAGATGGTTGTTCTAGAAACTAAATTTTCTCTGCTAGAGTAATATATCATGTATCCTATCACCATTGATGTGAATCTGACCCCATGATCCTCTATGTCATTTATAGTCATGGCTCTCTTGTCAAATTTTGATCCAGTTGCCTCGATGACCTCTTGATTCTTCACAACCTTCAACTGAGGTAAGGTACTGGTTGAATTTAGTCATGTAACTGCCCTTATTGCATCCTTTGCAATTTTGAATGTATGATTCAACCATAGAAATGCATCATGGATACGACTTAAGACATACTAAACCCACTCGTCCTCTGCAATAGTCAGAAACTCAACAAATTGTATGAAATTCTTGTCTTTTAGGGCTTTGAATTCTGGTTTGAGCTCAAACTCATCACCTTTTAAGTGATTCATGAATAGATCAAGATACCTTGAGTCACCATGCTCCTCAAGAGGTGTGTGAATGTAAGCCCTAATGTCCTCTGTGTGAAGAACTCAATATGAAACCCCAGAAAATGCTCCCATCGGATTGACTTTAGTGGATTTGAAGGGATGCTTCTTAAACTTTGACCTAGGTCGCTCAGTGATATTCATAACCAAAGGTGTAGCCATTGCAAAAAAATACAAGTTTAAAGTTTCACAAGAAAATACCTTTTTCTTTATGGAGTTAGGGTTAGCTATCGAATTCGTTCTTTGCAATACAATTCTTTGAAATTTCAGCTTAGGTGCTCTTCTCCTTGTTCTCTTCGAATGCAAAGTGATTCAAATGTTTGAATGAATGACTTTTTATCCTCATCAAAACCTAATTATTCATTGTAATAAATGTTCTGCGCTAATACATCCAGTTACACTATTTTTTAACACAGTCAATCTTCAATTGCTCTGCAATCCATCACATTAGCTTCTTTTCTTCCAGAATTTTCTCCAACAGATCTACAATAGGCTTCTTTATCTTTATTCATCATGCCAGATTTAGGCACCCACTTATTGGTAGGGGGAATTAGATTTTTAGTACAGCTCCCCCTAAGCCAGAGCTCCTATTTCAATTCCTAGATGAATTGTCTATACCAAATTCCGGTGCAAATCCATCAACTTCATTCTTTGCATCTTTCTTGACCCATGTTTTATTCATTTCCTTTTGGATCTCGTTCACATCTACTTTGCCCTTGCCTTTGTCCATCTTCTGCTCTATTCTTTCTGCTTGTGAGTATACCTTTTTGTTTCTACAAAATTTAGCAATGTCCAGATTTGTTGTAGTTGAAACATACAATCTTATTTCTCTAACAATTACATGTCAAAGTAGGTTTAGATCTACAATGCATTGCCATATGCCCAAACTTGTTGTGAGTAAAACATCTTCCATTGAAAACTTGTTTGTCCTTAGGAGGGTTCCTTGATCCACTTCTACAATCCTCGGCCTTATGACCTATCCTTTTGCAATTAAAGCATTGACTAGAGAAAGATGATGCATTTTGATTCTCTTTATTTCTGCATTGATTAGCTCTATGACCATACTTATTGCATTTGAAACAATTTCCTTTGAAAGATGGACACCTTTGAGCATTAGGTTGTCTTACCGGAGGCCTTCTAGGTTTCCTTCCTTGATTTCTTGCTTTAGGATTTCTTTGACCAGATCCAGAGCTTTTACGTTTCTCAAATCCCAAACCATGCTTATCATTTGCCTTCTTCTAACTATCAAGCAGCACCTCAACTTTAGCTGAGCTTATCTTGAATTTCTCTTTATATTCATTTGCAACTTCTAGGTCATGTTTAATAATGACAATTTGTCTTTCAAGTTCTTCCTCATTGCCCCTAGTTTCTTGTAGATCAGACTCTAGATAGCCAATTATCCTATCCAATTTGCAACATTCTTCTATTCTTTCTTTTAGAAATTGATTTAGTTTTTCCTCAGTCTTCTTTCTTTCTTCAATTTCCTTGGTTGGCCTCATCACCCCGGATTCCATCTCATGTTTTAGGACAACAACTTCTTTTGCTAGCTTCTCACATTCCTTTGTCTTCTCTTTCAGGGACTCATCCATGTCATTGTCTTCATTCTGATTTGTTAGATGAAGAAGTAGCTCCTTTCTCTTTTCATTAGATTTGCTCAATTTTTCTTTAAAGGTTTCAATGAAATCTTCAACATCTTTAAGGTTCTCTTGTAGATCTTTAATTTATGCTCTAGACAGGTCAAGATCATTTAAGGCTACTTGTAGTTGTTGATTGATACCATCAGAATTCTTAAAAGAACCCATTGAAAACACCTTCCCAGATCTTCCTCAAGATATTAAACTTCTTCTAAGGAACCTTTCTCTGATACCAATTGTTGAAATAAGGGCAGACATTTGAAAGGGGGGGTGAATCAATTGTCACAAAAACTTTTATCCTTTGCTGCAATTTATACTTCTTTACCATTTATTAATAGATGAATGATATAACCATGGAAGCATGAATCAACAACACATGAGCAGAAACAAAATCAACATACATAACACCTGGATTTTTATGTGGAAACCTGGTTAAGGGAAAAACCATGGTGGGGGTTAACCCACAAGAATTTATACTCTATTAAAAGTATTACAAATGGGGAAGGCACATGCCTTCAGGGAGCACTACTCAGAGCTCACTGCTCCAAGAGGCTCACTACCTACAGAAATGATTACAAGAAGATTACAGAATGTTTGAACTAATGAATAGCATCTACCAGTGCAAAAATTTAGTTCCAGTTAAGCACAAAATACTGATCTTACACAATTCATCCTTACTCTACCCTGTTTCACTCTTCGGCCATAATCTGAGCTTAGATCTTCACATTCACACTTCTTTCTTCCCTTTTCGCACTTACTCCATCATCAAATCACAATCGCACACCAAAACACTCGAATCCATTGGCTATATATATCTACATCAAGAAATTCAATCAACCGTAGTCAGCTTCAAGAAAACTTATAACATTTATTAAGAACTCTGCTCTGTCAGCTAAATCCATGCTCAAACAACAATGCGAACCAAAAACTTGTGTTCTCAAATCATCAATCATGTCGGGCAATACCACTGATTATCATAAATTGCTTAACCAATAGCTTTTCTTCATCCAGACCAAGATCAAATGCTAGGTCAGCCTGTTCTTCTTCTGACTGTACTGATTAGCTGGAACCTTATGCTCAGATACTTATAACTTTTGAATCCTTCATCACCAGAGGTTAAATTTCTAGATTTAGATAGTCCTGACAATCCTTATCACTCCCTCAAATCCACAGCACACCATGATTTACCACCGAAGAGATCAAGACCAATGTACTGGACCCTATCACATGCTCTGTTTTGACTACCTGGACTTCGAAAAATCTTCACTCTAACTACCGATATGAACAAATTATGTAATACGGATGTGTAAGATAGACTTAGTTTCCATCAAGGACAACACCTGTCATGCGTAGTAGTGTATCTTGCCAACACTATATTACTAAATCTAGGTTGTTAATGCATGCTTGGTGTGTCTTTTTGTTTAAAATTCATGAAAGTCATATCAGTTTTACTCAAAAAAAAATCTCAAATTAGCCTTGATGTATGTTTGTTTGATGTCTCTTGCCAAATAAGCCTAACAAACACCAAGAAAATTTAAACATCAGTCAATGCCTCTACCTGTCTCTCAATGCCTAAACCTACACATCAATGCCTTTGCCACCTGCATTAGCACCTGGATCCAATTTTGATTCATGCTACATTTTAGCACATGACTGACATCTTTTAGCACTTGGCTCCATACATTAGCATCCATCTCCCTTCTGTTAGCACTGAGACATTCTATTTTAGTGCCTATTCATCCTCTTGCAATGCCTAGACTTCTAGCTTTAGCATCTATCCATCACCTTGAGGCACCGAGACTATCTGTCTTAGTGCATGTCCACCAACTGTTAGTTCTTATACCTCATGTCTTAGCACCAATCCATCACCTATTAGTGCCTAGACCTTCTGTCTTAGCACTGATTTTAAGGTCAGCCCAATCCAAGTATAGTCAATCTTGTAAATGTCATTCCAATTCCACCACTTCTCTAATCACCCTACGAATACTCACAACCACAAAATCATGCATATTTTGCATATGCACCATCCATTTGAATCTTAGCTTGTGACTCATCTTCAACTTCCTCCTTTATCATCAAATCATCCCATCCAAGAATCATCCAAGTCTAATCAAATCCAACCAAATCAAAAACACCTCATCCAAAAATCAACCCAATCCCATCCCAAAGTCAAATCGTGATCCTTTTATCCTTCTCTAGTTTGTATTAAGCTTACGAAATTGTCCATCTTAAGTCTAGTGCAAATTAGATATCATCCCAATTGGATAACCTAGCTTGAAAGGAAGCTAGGTGTGCAGAAAACGCTTCCTACGCTAATCTAATGAGGGAAGTAGTATGCAAATTCAAATTAATCTTTACAGTTACAGTGTTATTAAGATGTAACAACTGAGATATTGCAGCAATACACACATAGAATGTAGACAGAAGAAAGAGAGAGACAAGATATACATGGGGAAAACCCTTACGGGTGAAAAACCCCACACTCCAAAACCTGCACAATGTATAATCAAAACAAGGAATGTTTACAACACACTTGCAATGCAAGTCTTTACAGGAGTCTTTGACATTCGTATCTGGAGATATTCTGGCAGCATAACAGTACCTGTCAAATCAACTATGCATCTCCAACTCCAAGCACCTATATATAAAGAGAAGTAGTACGAATGGAGGTAGCTTCTAGAGCAAGTCACACAAGGAACTCATCCAAATCCATGTGGCCCAATTTCCAAGGCCATAAAACATGTGTATGACACTTGTAAGTGATTCTCTTTCATCCCTTACAACCCCCCAACTTGGGCTCCCCAAATTTGCCCAATTAAGGTATGATAGATGCTCTTACAATGTCATAAAATCTGTCATATATGACAACTCTTACAGCTATAAGAGAATCTATCATAACTGACTATTAATAGCAGATTCTCTTACAACCTTGTCATAGTCAAACTTGGGCACCTACTTCCTCCATGCAAGATGCTTTCAGACACTTGTCTTCACCTGTCATATACTCTTCCATTTCTGGCCCTTACATGTCATAGATTCTGTCATAGGAATCTGTCATAACTCTTACGCATCATAAACCTCTTACAACACCTGAAAGATGCCGACACATGGTAAAACTCTTCTACCACAAGGTGGGACACCTATCTCCTCGTATGAGGAAAAAAATACATGTGGTCACCTTCCATGTAGGATGACATATCACCGTGCCAACTCCCACAAAGTGACGAAATAGGATAATTTGCATCCAAATTACAATAATAGGCAAAAAATAAAAACAATTAAATAATAAATGCTAGAAACTTGCAAAGGTTGAGACACATTAATTCCCAACATTCTCCCACTAGTTGAACACCTTTCAAGAGCCAATGGAAATAATAGGATTTAACTGCTATAGGCCGAGAGGCCCATAGACTTCGAACACCATGTGAACTTGGCTATGCCTACTGGTTTCGTCAATGTATCCACAACATTCTTCAAATTATCTACCTTCTCCAAATTCACCTTCCCATCCTCTACCATGTATCGCATGAAATGAAAGTGTACATCAATATGCTTTGTTCTGGCATGGAAATTTGGATTCTTCGCTAGGTAAATCATACTTTGACTGTCACAACAAATAGTAATCTATCCTGCATCAACACCAATATCAAAACACAATCTCTTAAGCAAAATGGCTTCCTTACAAGCATGAGTTGCTGCCATATACTTAGCTTCTGTCGTGGATAAAGCAACCATAGGTTGCCTCTTACTCATCCAACTAATTGCACCACTGAACATAGTAAACACGTAAGCACTGGTGGATCTCCTACTATCAATGTCACCCACCCAATTAGAATCCATGAATCCGTGAATACAAACAGAATGCAGAGGTCCTATAGGATTACCATGATAGCATATGGAACACTCAGAAGTACCCTTCAAATATCTAAACACTTGTTTAACTGCATCCCAATGTACTCATCCAGGATTAGCCATAAATCGACTAAGGACTCCCACTGCTTGGGCAATGTCTGGTCTTGTGCAGACCATAGAATACATCAAACTGCCAAAAGCACTAGCATAAGGTACTCTGCTCATGTCCTCCACCTCAGAGGGATATTTTGGGCAATCATTAATAGATAACTTTGTCCCCAATGAAACAGGAACACACAATGGTCTACAATCTGCCATGCTGAACCTATCCAACACGGTCTTCACATACTTACTCTGGCTTAACCAAATTTTTATGTTAGCTCTCTCTCTTCTGATTTCCATTCCCACAATGTACTTGGCTGCCCCTAGATTTTTCATCTCAAACTATGCTGACAACTGACACTTCAAATCATAAATCATTTTCTTACCATTCCCAATTAACAGCATATCGTCAACATACAATGCAATAATGAGAATGCGATTATTGGCAAATTTATAATACACACAATGATCTAATTTTGATCTTAGAAATCCAATCGACAACACAAAGGCATCAAACTTCAAGTACCACAACCTAGGAGACTACTTCAAACCATACAAAGACTTTTTCAACTTGCAAACCAAATTTTATTTACCTTTCTCTATGTAATACTCTGGCTATGACATGTAAATCTCTTCCTCCAAATCACCATAAAGGAATGTTGTCTTCACATCTGTCTGCTCCACCTCTAATTCATACGTTGCTGCAAGAGATAAAAAGAACTGAATAGATGTCAGCTTTGCAACAGGAGAGAAAATTTCACCATAATCAATTTCCTCCACTTGTGAGTACCCCTTTGCAACCAATCTGGCCTTGTACTTTTCAACACTGCCATCTACACCAAATTTCTTCTTGAACACCCATTTGCATCCAACAAGTTTCCGTCCTTTAGGCAAAGGCACTAAGTCCCAAGTTTTATTCTTCTCCAAAGAAGCCATCTCATCTTCCATGGCCTCCTTCTAGGAACCTACATCTTTCATGCCCATAACCTCTGTCACAGTTCTAGGCTCATCAATGTTAGTAAGCAAGGCAAAAGCACAACTAGAATCAAGCAATGAATAACCAAACCTAGCATGTTTCTTTCTGAGATTTCAGAGCTGCTAGAGCTCTCCTCATCATCAGGTCTCACTAGGTCTGTCGGTTCAGTCTTCTCAGGGGTAGAAGGAAACTAAAACACATCTTCTTTCTTTTCTTTCTCTTCTAGCTGTAGAACAATGGAAGAAGGTGTTAGCTCTCTGAAGATAACACTTCTGCTATACAACACTTTTTCAGCCACAAGATCCCAAAGCTTGTATCCTTTCATACCGACACCATAGCCAATGAAAATACACTTAACAGCCTTGTTCTCCAGTTTTGACCTTTTCTCCCTAGGCACATGTGCATATGCCTCACAACCAAAAACATCAAGATGTCTCACTGAAGGCTTCTTACTAGACCACACCTCCATAGGTGTCTTACTAACAAGAGCTGATGTAGGAGACCTGTTTACCAGGTAGCAAGAAGTGGCTACAGCTTCAACCCAAAAATTTTGTTCGAGGCTTGCTCCACTAAACATACTCCTAGCCTTCTCCATCAATGTCCTATTCATCCTCTCTATAACTCCATTTTGTTGTGGGGTGTATGGAGTTATCTTATGTCTTTTAATCCCATGTTCTTTACAGAACTTATCGAACTCTATCAAACAAAACTCACCATCGTTGTCAGTCCTCAAACACTTAATCTTTTTACTAGTCTGATTCTCAACAAAAGATTTAAACTCTTTGAACTAACTTTATTCTAAGAAAATAAATCCATGTCCTTCTACTGTAATCATCTATGAAAGATACAAAATATATAGCTTTAGAGATTGAAGGAACACTAACAGGACCAAACACATTAGAATGAATAAGGTCCAACACACTAGAAGACTTGTGAGAACTAAAGTAAAAATGAAGACGGTTTTGCTTTCCATATATACAATGTTCACAAAAGTCAAACTTGAGATTACAATCATTTAACCCCTCAACGAGGTTTTTATTCTTTAGGGTTCGAAGACCCTTCTCGCCAATGTGGCCAAATCTCTTATGCCATAACATTGTCTTTTCAGCAGGAAACTTAACTTCCAAAGCATAAGCACCCTTCGGTACCCAAAAAGCACTACCATCAGAATTTGTTACAACAGACTTTTTCACTATTGGTTCTAATGGTGGGGATGAAGTGACTGCAACTCTTTTATTTGAGTCAGAAGAACTATTGCATTGTGAAGTGCATGCCTTTAGCTGAAACAGAGTACCTCTCCGAGTACCCTTCGCAAGCACCATAGATCCTCTAGTCATCTTGCATCCGTCCTTCGAAAAGACAACCTGCATACCTGCATCATTCAACTTACTTACAAAGAGCAGGTTCCGTGCCAAGCCTTGGATGTGCATGACCCCAGTGATCCCCTTCACTCATCCATCAGGGAATCAAAATGAGACTCTTCCACTTCCAACAGTCTTCAGATGAGAATCATCACCTAGATACACTCTTCCACCATCAAACTCTTCATACTTCATGAACCAGCTTCAATGCGAGGTCATGTGGAATGATGCACCAGAATCAATCAACCACACATCATCAGATGCATGGGTGGCCAGGGCCGCGATGAAGGCATCACCATCATCTTGTGACTTGTTAGAATCTTATTCTGGGACATTCTTCTTCTTCTTTTTCTTTTCTTCTTTGCATTCCTTTCGAAAATGCCCAGTTTTTCTGTAGTTCCAATAGAGAGCCTTGGATTTTCCAGGAGATTTGGATCTCCCACAAGATTTCGATCTACCCTTCTCAACTTTCTTGTCCTTCTTTTTCCCTTTCTCCTTGGGTCTTCCACGAACCGCAAGAGCCTCTTTGGCTACTTCAAAAGACTTTCTCTACATCTCTTCGGATAACATCGAAGATACCACTTCATCCATTTTGAAAGTGGATGTGGTGCTCACAATAGCCATAACAAGATGATCCCACGAGTTTGGCAAAGAACAAAGAAAGGTCATACAACGATCCTCCTCCATCTTCACACCAATGGAAGTCAACTGTGCAACTAATAGGTTGAAATCATTTAGGTGATCTGCAACATATCCTCTATCCTCCATCTTCAGAGAATACAACTTCTTTCTTAGAAAAAGCTTGTTCACCAGGGATTTGGCCTGATAAACATCTCCCAGCTTCTTCCAAAGATCTTTCGTGGTCTTCTCCTCATGAACATTTAACAAGGCAAAGTCAGCTAGACTAAGTCTTATGAGACCCTTAGCCTTCCAATCTTTGAGATCCCAATCAACTTGTGCCATTGCAGTTGGTTTACACCAGAAACGGTTTCCCATAGGTCTCGATCAACAAGCATGTCTTCCATCTTAAGTTTCCATAACTCAAAATTTGTGCCATTGAACTTCTCCACCTCTATTCTTCCAGATGTGCCTGCCATCTCCTTTCCTGCAACAAGATTTCAGAATACTTTGCACAGACTCCCACTCAACCTAATATTAGCTCAAAAAACCCCTACCTAGTAACTAGAACCAAAACTGGCCAGGCTCTGATACCAATTGAAAGGAAGCTAGGTGTGCAAAAAATGCTTCTTACGCTAATCTAATGAGGGAAGTAGTACATGCAATTTCAAATTAATCTTTACAATTACAGTGTTATTAAGACAACAACTAAGATATTGCAACAATACACACACACAGAATGTAGACAGAAGAAAGAGAGACAAGTTATATGTGGGGAAAGCCCTTACAGGTGAAAAACCCCACACTCCAAAACCTGCACAATGTATTATCGAAACAAGGAATGTTTACAACACACTTGCAATGCAAGTCTTTATAGGAGTCTTCACCACTCGTATCTGGAGATATTCCGACAGCATAACAATACCTATCAAATCAACTATGCATCTCCAACTCCAAGCACATATATATAAAGAGAAGTAGTACGAATGGAGGTAGCTTCTAGAGCAAGTCACACAAGGAACTCGTCCAAATCCATGTGGCCCAATTTCCAAGGCCATAAATCCTGCGTATGACACTTGTAAGTGATTCTCTTTCATCCCTTACAACCCCCCAACTTGGGTGCCCCAAATTTGCCCAATTAAGGTATGACAGATGCTCTTACAATGTCATAAAATCTGTCATATATGACAACTCTTATAGCTGTAAGAGAATCTGTCATAACTGACTATTAATAGCAGATTCTCTTACAACCTTGTCATAGTCAAACTCGGGTGCCTACATCCTCCATGCAAGATGATTTCGAACACTTGTCTTCACCTGTCATATAATCTTCCATTTCTGGCCCTTACATGTCATAGATTTTTTCATAGGAATCTGTCATAACTCTTATGCATCATTAACCTCTTGCAACACCTGAAAGATGCCGACACATGGAAAAACTCTTCTACCACAACGTGGGACGCCCATCTCCTCATATGAGGACAAAATACATGTGGTCACCTTCCATGTAGGATGACACATCACCGTGCCAACTCCCACAAAGTGACGAAATAGGATTTGCATCCAAATTACAATAATAGGCAAAAACTAAATACAATTAAATAATAAATGTTAGAAACTTGCAAAGGTTGAGACACCTTAATTCCCAACATAGCTTAGGAGCTTAGACTACTCCTAAGTTGGTGGAATTCAAGAATCTCATTTTGCTTGGTGCATCTTGTCCACCCCAAGTAAGAGAATCTCGTTATCCTTTCTTCTTAGGCTCTTTGTCCACCCTAAGTAAGTTAGGATAAAATCCCATCAAAACTCATCAAAGGATCTAGATTTGAACTTAGGATACTATCATCCCCCAACTATCATCAATCCTAAGAAACATCAACCAAGCATCCATTACACGTTAGTCATTTTATGCCTCCTATCACACAGTCACAAGCAAGAAGAAACATCAGTTCTCGGTATCAACCCCTCTCTACACATGGCTCCACCACAAGCAACAAGGAGGGATATGTCAACCAACCTAAAATGGGTGAAAAATCCATACCACAACACATATATTCTCCCACCTTCATTGATTTCCTTAATGAAAGAGCATTGCATTACAAATTTGAACAATTCCTTGACAATCACAAGAATGAATTCCTCAAATGCCTCATTTAACATGGGGCATGTCTCCCCCACTCATTTGACCAAGACAAACTCAAAACAATCATGCATGATAAACTGCCATCACCCATTCACAATCAACCATGGGAACGTGTCCCGAACCCCAACGACTCTATCTATGATAATCATTAGGCAAACTTCACTATGACTACCAATGCCATTCATATCATTGATCAACACATAGGGGGTATTGTTTTCACAACCATAAGTATCAGACCCCCCTTATGGTCTATCATTCCATATGCTACCTTCCAACACCCTTGTCAAACATTCCCCAAAACACTTCTAATACCATTACCATTCCACAAACACTTCCCCCTTTGGTCATCTCACAAAGGACGACTATCACCCAAACAATGTTTTTCCCTATCGTGCCTTCACAAACACCTCTCCAATCACAACACCCATTTTTATCTCAACCACCCCATCAATCTCAAAATCCCTTAACAAGTTATATGCATCCCACACAAACATATCACTCAACCACTCATCAACAACCCCCCCCCCCCCACATTAATTCTATGCAACATCAACAAATCACCCAACAACAACCACTTTTCCAATCACATCACACCTATCACTTCTCTACTCACACCCAACCACAACATCAAACATACAGACCCCCTATATACTCACATGCCATGGGTTTACCTCCACATAACCCCCAATAATACACCATCCCACAACAACAATTGTCATTCAGACAACAAACACAACCTCCCCTTGCTAATCCTTTTGATCAAGAATGGAAAGAAGTGAAAAATGTTCTAAAAAATATTCAACTAGAGACTCAAAAGAAACATTATAAGTTTGAAGACTTATGTCCCTATCTCTTTGATCCAAACATGACAACTATACCTTTTCCTCAACACTTCAAAGTCCCTAAATTTGATAAATACAAAGGAAAAGAAGACCCCCGTGACCACATCAAGGAATTCTTCATGGCATGCCAAGAAGTATGCTATGATGACAATTCCTCTATCTTTTTCCATGAAGCTTAGGATGGCAAGCCTTAGAATGGTTTATGCACTTTCCTTATGGCACCATCTCCACCTTCACTGACTTATCAGAAAAATTTATCGGCCATTTCTCATATAACATAGAACATGAGATTATCATGCTTGATCTTTGCAATACCAAACAACACAATGGTGAGAGTTTTGCCACATACCTTCAATGATGGAGATCACTTGCTAGTAGTCTACCTTGGACTACACCCAAAAAATAACTCATCAATATTTTCATCCAAAACTTGAATCAATAAATGGCCTTCCACTTGCAAGTGCATTGTTCCTCAACCTTTGATGAGATCATAGAAAAGGGGGTCACTATCGAAAAGGCCCTCATAGTGAAGGGCCTAGTCAAAATCTACAATAGAAATGATAGTAACAAAACATCAAACAATAAACCAAAGTGTTAGGCTAAAACAAAAGCTTTGTAAAAGACGTTGCTTCCGATTTTAAGTACATTCAAGTAGCCGTACCCAAACCAAAGGAAACATGAGTAGTGCAAAATGTCTCAAACAACGTATCGGTACCATTAGGACAACCAAAACGAAATCCTCCCAATAATCCAAAATGCAAATGCACTTCTTTAGGTGAACCACTTGAAGTTGTGTTTCAAAATTTGGTACAAGCCAATATGGTTGAATTTCCCACAACTAAACTTTTTGATGAAACCAACCTAAGCCCACATGGTATAAAGACAATGAGTATTGTGACTATCATCATATCAAAAGACACTCCACTAGAATGTGTATGAAACTAAAAAACTATATTAAAGACCTTATCGATTACAGTGATATCCAAGTGGAAGGAACCGACAATACCTCAGCTCATGATGGCTCAGGATTCTACAAATACCCTCTTCCCAACCACACTAACGCTTCCACATCCAATCCATCATCCTCCAAAACCAATCCCAATAATCAAGCCAATAACATCAACTACAAGAATGTTCCACCTCCCTATGACAATTTAGTGGGCTGGATTGATTTTGACTCTACCCATGTCACCACCCTCAAAATCAAAGGTAATACCCCAGAATGTGTTGTTACTACATGGCGTGGTCATGTCACCATCAAAGGACCTTCTTCATCCTCCACCATAACACCTAGCGGATATAACATCCTTGACCATCTTGGGAAGACCCCCGCCCAAATCTCTATCTTGGAATTTCTCGAAACGTCTCCCATCCACCGTGACATCCTTGACAAAGCTCTCCAAGAATCCCATGTCTCCACTGACATTCCAGACGCACAATTTTAGAACTTGATAGCCATCTCTTGGATAGTTCTATTCTTTCATTCCACAACTCCATTTTGCTAAGGAGTTCTAGCAGCAGATAAATGTCTTTTTATTCCATGTTCTTCACAAAATTCCTCAAACTCATTTGATATAAACTCTCCACCTCTATCAGACCTTAAACACTTGATTCTAGCATTCATTTCATTTTCAACCATGGACTTGAAAATCTTAAATCTACTCAAGGCTTCTGATTTTTCTTTTAAGAATGTAACCCATGTCTTCCTAGAGAAATCATCAATCAGCAACTTAAAATACCTCTCACCTTGGAGACTCTTTGTCTTAGTAGGTCCGCAGAAGTCAGTATGGATCAATTCCAAAGGCCTTGTAGAAGAATATTCCTTGGTTTTGAATCTTATCCTTGTCTTCTTACCAATCTGACATTCTCTGCACAGGGTGCTTGCAAGCTTGATGATCTTTGGCATGTCTCTTACCACTTGCATGGAGTTGATCTTCATAGGATTGTCAAAGTTGATGTGTCCCATCCTTTTGTGCCATAGCCAGCATCCACTTGTCTATCCTAGAAGACAAATTTTCCCATTAACACCCTTTAGGTTGTATAAATTGTTTTCTATCCTAGATCCTTCTGCCACCAATTTACCTGACTTTGCTCTTCTGATTTCACACCCTTGATCATGAATTATGAGATTGTATCCTTTGTTGCACACTAACTTACACTGAGAAGATTGTGCTTGAGACATTCTACATAAAGAACATCTTTTGTCCTGTATTTTCCATCAATACTTATGATTCCTTTTCCACAGATCTTTGCAAATGAATTGTCTCCAAACTTAACTAATCTGCCATTCCACTTAACAAGATTGATGATTTTTGTCTTATCACCAATCATGTGGATTGAACATCCAATCTCCATCACCTAGAGATTTCTTTGTCCTTGAGCATGAAATGCTATCTATCTACAATCATTGAATTTTCAACCTCATTGTTTGTTTCCTCTATTTTAGAGGTGTCACTCTTCTTGTCTTGCTTAGCAACATCAACCATCTGAGTTTCTAATTTTGCTAATCCACTCCTACAATATCTTTCTATATGTCCAAAATGGTTACAAATATGACATACCACATTGACATAGACTAGAGAAGAAAGAGGATTCCTACTTACAAAATTTCTTCTATTCATTCCAAACTTGCAATCCATAGCCTTATGACCATGTTTATTACAAATAAAACAATAACCAAAAAATGCATGATTGAACTTGTTTATGGAGAATTGTCTTGCATGAAAAGGTCTTCCTTGAGGCATGATGAGATCTACTTCTTTAGGATCATCCAGATTTCTAGATTTTTCTTTCTCCAATTCCCTTTTGAGTGATATGATTTCTTTCTCAAGTTTTGTGCATTCACTTGTCTTAACGTCAATTAGGGATTTTTGTTCTTTGATCTCTTCCATTGTACATTCCAAGTCTTCAACAGCAGAAATAAGTTCACCTTCAAAATCAACTTCACATTCTTCTTTGTCTATAGTCTTGTTTGAACCATCAGAGATCACCATGACCATGAAAATGGATTCTCCTCTTTCATCATATAATGAGTAGTGATCTACTTCTTCTGAGGAGTTGTACTTATCTAATGAGTAGTGATCTACTTCTTCGAAAAATCGTTCCTTTTGAAACCCTTGCTACTATTTTCATTTTCTCCAAAATGACATTTAGAAGCATAATGACCAACTCTTCCACATTTAAAACATTTGAAAGGTAACTTACCTTTATACTTGCCTGATCCCTTCAGCTTCTCACAAAGTTTGCTTCTTCTTCCTCAGATTCACTATATGAACCAGATGTTCCTTCTTTGTTCACAACTTTGAAAGCAACTTCTCTTTTGTAGGTATCTTGGACTTCATTTCTCATTTCATAGGTAGTGAGAGACCCAAAAAACTCTTCCATTGTGAGTTTCTTCAGATCTTTGGCTTCTTCAATAGTAGAAACTTTTGAATCAAACTTGTGAGGGAGAGTTCTCAGGATTTTCTTCACAACCACTGGATCAGTTAGTTCTTCACCTAGTCCTTCGATTTGATTAACTACTTCATCCACTCGGAGTAAATAAACAACAATGTTTTCTTCTTCTTTCATCCTTAGATTCTCAAACATTATTTTGTAAGATTGTAATTTTGCTTGCTTTACACTATCATTTCCTTCATAGAGATTTTGAAGTTTATCCCATATCTCCTTGGCTATCTTGCACTGCACTACCTTGACAAACTCTAAACTGGTTAAACCACTTAAGATGGTATTCTTTGCTTTAGCATTGTTTTTATGGGCCTTCTTCTCATTTGCATCTGTAATAGGATGAGCAGGTTCAGTATATGCATCCTTTTGTAGCTCTCCAAACATCATACCCTAGCGAGGTGAGATAGGCTTCCATCCTTACATTCTAGAAGGCATAGTTACTTCCATCAAATATTAGTACTTTAGAAGAGGACTCTTTCTGAGCCATGTGTTCTACTCCAAGATCTACCTTCAACTGTTAGATTGCACCAAGAAACCTGGCTCTGATACCAATTGTTAGAACACTCTGATATACTAAGAGGGGGGGGTAAATCAATATATCCTTCAAATTAATTCAATTCAACTTTATCAAAAAAACCATCTACTTCCTTAAATAGATAATGAAGCAATTCAAGCACAAGCATTCATCACACAACCATAACACCAGATTTATGTGGAAAACCATAGAAGGAAAAAACCATGGTGAGCAAGCTTCTTGGATCTACTATCCAAATCCAACCTCACAAATGAAAACAAGATTTACAACAAGTTTTATGGGCTACAACCCAAAGGAAGCTACAACTCCCTAAAACATGTAGTTTTTATGGCTTTAACCAAAGGAAGCTACAACTCCCTACAATGCTACAACACTTACAAGATGAGGCTACAACCTCTGTACCAAACACTTGAAAGAATTATGTTGATCAATCACCTCCGCAGCATCAACACCCTTCACACTGACATAAATCTTCAACACCTATGCTCCACAAACTCTACTATCTTCAACACACTTTCACACACAAATATTCACATCCACACTCGCACATACATATTCACACACACTCACACACAAGCTTTAAAAACTTTCTCCTATGTCACCCAAGATGAAACGTGCAATGACCACAACAAGTAGGCTCCCAAAATCCAATGCATTTCAAACCAAATAACTAGGGCCTAGTTTTCCTTAGCACACATCTCCATGTTGACGCACACTTCCAAGCACCTAGTGCAATCACCTAAATATATCAAGTCGGCTTCACAGACACTTATCCTTCCACATATTAGCTCTAGACCTAAAGTGGTACTAGAGAAACCAAATAACATCATGCGGATCACTTCACAAACATTATATGACTTGTAAAAACATTCTCATGCATTCCTTCTCTCTAAATTAATGATCTTCTTTCTGGCGCAAACAAACAAATATTGAAGTTGGTATCCTTTGCATACTCTGATCACACAATCTTGAGATAGAACATTGAAAAACAAACTTGCGGTACTCCTCAACACCTAAAACTTGAAAAGAAAAAACATACAGACAAACTAAACTTAACTTTTAAACAACATAGCCAAATATTGTAATGCAGTGAAATGCAGTGGCTTCTACTTTCTCCTTTTGACAACACATGGATTGTCCTTACTCTGCTGATTGCAAAGAACCTATATGGTATATCTTATCATTTGAAACTTGAATATATCATATCTCTCAACTGTATCCAACTATCCTCCAAGCCACAAGATCACATATTCCAATACAAAGAAATGTGGAGCATTCCTCTGACTACAACAACATTGTACCACTATCTTTACTATGCTAGCTCTGGAGTTCACTGTGGTAACTTTCATGCTCTAAAATTTGGATCATAGATACTTCACACCTATCTCTGTCTAACTTCCAAACCGCAAGGCCATACCTTGAAACTTGGAGAAATGCAGAGCATTCTCCTGAGCTTCTTCAACACAACTTCCCAACAACTTTCACCTTTTCATGAACTTCAAAAGATAAGGTACAACTGTGTACAAATGATACTGATCCAATAGTATGCTCATGACTTTCATCACCTTATCCTTCACCTCACAACTTCTCTAATCATCACTCCTTTGTTTTCTTCTTTGAATTTCTCCTTTTGTCTGCTCCTCTGATCACTTACTCTCTTGACATCACTTATCACCACTCTGCAACAATCTCCCCCTTTGGCATCTCTATTAACATCAATGACGACACTTTGCAACAAGATTATTGAGACTAACCCTTGAGCACATGCCTACGAGCTGAGAGGATCATGGAGATACAGAGATTTATTATTCTGGAGGATTGTATTCGACAGGTTGCAGCCCGAGGCCATCACATGGAGACCATACATTAGATGCAGACTATGGATGGGATAGAGGAGGTAGATAGCGAGGATGCAAAGAGATTGGTTGTTGACCAGTCGCCGAGACTGTATCGTAGTTGCCTTCTACTATGATAGAGTGATGAGGTAGTTCAGATGCGCGCAAGGGGTTCTCGCCACACAGTCATTCTACGCGAGGTCATCATGTTGCAGGGTGCAGCCTCAGGATAGGGCACGACTCGCCATTGCAAATGTGGTGCCGAGTGATCTTGATGATGATACAGAGGATGATGAGTCTGTATGTGATGCTAATGATGTAGGTGTAAGCCCAACATATACGGCATGGTGGGAGACAACACGTCTTGCCCCTATCTTCCCTGACAACTACCCTGCTAGCGATCCTAGGTCCTGGGCCGAGCGAGGAGATGAGTCAGAGTGGAGAGAGAGACAACAATTTGGAGATGATGTTGATGATGATGATGAGGATCCTCTAGTGTAGGTGCCTAGAGGTAGACAACGCTAACTAGTGGAGGGTGCATGAGTCAATGAGGAGGGACTAGCGGTTTGAGATCATAGCCTATGACCACGACGCGCAGTTAGGGGAGTACAATGTTACTTCGAGCAAGGAGAGTCAAGTGGTGGTGCCACTATGATTCCCCCAACAGTTGGGATGACTATAGACACCAACGTAGTCGCCGTTCCTCATAATCCATCATGGCAAGAGGGTGATCCAGGTGATGATTATATTTTTTATTAAAGTTATAGTGATTTTAGAATGAAATTGATTTGATTGAGATACTGACATGATGATGATTTTATTTTCTGAAGTGGGTTCCAATGCATGGCATGACTTTGTGAGTTAGATCATAGCAGCGATGATACCTACCAAGTTGACACAACAACCAGTGTAGGCCAGCTATAGGCCACCACACAAGGCGGGTCGACATGCAGAGATATTTGATACTGTAGCGCGGCTTAGAACAACATTTGAGGTGGGACAGGTGGAGCGTGATCAACTAGTAGTCGAGCAAGACGGAGCGGTTTAGAGGGCAGCGAGTGCCAAGGAACACAACTAGATTAGCATAGAGTCGTGGTGACATCAGGTACTGAGCACAGTCTACTACGCTATTTATAGGATGAGTTGGATCGAGTGAGTTTTGAGAGATCATTTCCAACGTCCACACACAGAGTCCCATTAGGAGATAAAGGAGCTTATGGGCGAGCTTAGGAGCTTACGATCACGGAGTGCCTCCGGGATTCACTCACGATCGGTAGCTTCACATAGGCAGTCATCTAGCATATGCTCACCACTAGGTCCTGAGGGATCTGGGTATCACGATCCAGCACAATGATGATTTTTGTTGTATTATGCTTGGATTCACCACATTTTGATGTAGTGGTGAACTTATGTACCTAACTCTTATGATTTATATATATAGCTTTGATTCCTGATTTAGTGTGTTTTCTCTAGATGTCATTTGTGATCTACTTGTAAAGTAAATGCAACAAAGATCTAGATTTATTTTATATATGGATGCCAAATTAAATGCTAAAAATGATTTGTGTAAATAACTATGTGTAACTGTTTAACAAATGCAACAATCATTTAAATGATACATGCTCTAATGAAACACATATATGCTTAATTTAGTTTTAACAAGATGGTACACACATGATGAAATAATTCAGTTGTGATCTCATAAAACAACATTGTAACATTGTTAAATTAGATTTGACAACGATTATTGACCATGGTGCACATTTTCTAAACTTGTATGCTAATAACTTACGTAATTTTCTAAATCTGTATGCAATGAAAAATTTGTTATCATGAGAAGCATATGAAAGTAGGTTAGGATTATTTATTTACCATTCAAAAAATAAATTCTATATCCTTTTTACATTTGATTGTTAAGATTTTCATAAATTAAGGAATATTATGTATTTTTTAACTTTTCCCAACCCTTAATTCAATTTTTTATACTATTGCAGTTAAGAATTGTGGCATTTGTGTGCATATCAAAATTAAAATTTAAACCAGCTCCTTCTCTATTATGAAAATTCAACACTTTGATACAAAAGAAAAACACAAATGCAAAGAACACAGTAAAAACCACAAGCACTACAGCAACAGGACCCGTGAAAGCCATGTTAAATCTGAAATTTTCTTCCACATACTAGTTTAGGGGCTACCCTGGCTTCTTCCCATCTACTTCTCTCAGACCAGTTATGCCTCCATACTGAGAAATAATAAGCCCATAAACTAGCCATGCCATGGATAGATCTAATAGTACCAAGTACACCATTTTGGTATTTTCTACATCAGTACAAAGAAAATTAATCTCTTTTTCTTGGCTACATGGTAATGTTGTAAATTTGAATGCACTCGCAGTTGCTGCATGTTTCCTTTAGATTTAATAGATGTTAGCATATGTACTCCAAAATTTCTAGATACTTCAAAAAGAAGAACTAAATAGCACACATGCAACTCCCTCTAAGACAATATAATCCTTCCAATAATAGATGACCAGAACAGTTGCAGTCATTTATTGAGCCCTAAACCACCATTAACAAGATATAAAATTTCCACAACTAAATTTAAGTCCCACCAAAACCAAATTCAAGTCAAGGAAAACTATATCCAAGACACAAGTTTCTCAATTTCCGCACGAATAACCACACGAAATGCACTCATTCACAATCGAACAAAGAGAAGCATAAGAGCTTCTAAAAGTACCTTCACATTTGATCCTGCATATTGAAAAAGTGACTGAAAAACCAAAACCATCAAAAGATGACCTCAAGTGGTAAAAATATTGTGACTTCCAAAGAGGAGCTCCAAATTCAAATCCATTATGGAGTGTTGATATGGAGTGAAAACCACATCCATTATATTCAGTGTGCTGTCCCCAATGGATGAGGTTGAGTGCAAGTCCCAGAGTCATTTGACAGAAGATATTACAGAGGTCAAATATACCAGAAGCAAAAATGCAATGGCAAAACAAAGATAAATATAGAAAATCAGAGAAGAAAACTATCAGACTAGGAAGTTAACAGAGATTTGGGAGCATTAGGAGGCCCTTAATTTGTTATGCATCTAATATTTACAGAAATAAGGCATCCAATTTCCAAAAAAACTGGAAGAATTCTAACAAGATATTGAATGTAGTGGTCATTGAGCTACAACAAGCAAGACGAATTTATACATGAAAACTGAAAAATAATTTTCTATATTATTTTCCCTTTTGTATTATTTTGTACGGACATTTTCACAAAAAATCAGTGTTTCCGCAGGGTATAAGAACTCAAAATCAAAATCATCTAAATTTTCTAGTAGGGCACAAAAATGCATCATATGAAACCGCATCCCATTTACTCCAAATAGAGAATAAACCTATTTACCTTAAATAGAGAATAAACTACACCATACTGTGCGGTTTTGTACCTCACTAGTCTATGGATGTGAGAATTCCTATGTACCATTTAATATAGAGAAATTTGTGGCCTGCCAGTCAGTGGGGTTATTTGTAATAAACTTGGGGGGTGCAAAAATGCGCCTTACGAAACAACACAGATTTACAAATGGATATGCACCATTCCACTAATGCACTTCTACACCCTCATAGCTGTGTGTCTAAACTTTGTTCTCAGTTCTGAACCAGTGCACAACAACCATCAGTTTTGAACCACAGCCAGGTGCACACATCTTTTATATATTGTTCTCGTAAATGTACCATAATCCATTGTTGTGGTAAATGTCTTCTTCTTATTTAAACGAATTTTTCTCTTTAAATTAATAATATTGTTCTCGTAAATGTCCCATTGTTGTGGTAAATGTCTTCTTCTTATTGGAAGGACCCAAAATTGGTTTTTAATATTAAAATTTTAAAATTGAAAAAAAAAAATCCAATTTAAGAGATTGTATGGAAAGCATCCCACAGACTGAATCCATCCATTCCACACAACAGGGACCAATAACATCTACCAAAGCAGTTCAGAGAACTAGGAAACTTGCTTATTTTCTTCCCAAATTTTCATTCGCTCTCAATCATAAACAAACAAATGCAAACTTGTAGATTAAGTACCTTGAGGAAACAGAGCAAGAAAAAAAAACAGAACATTTTCATTCGTGAGGCAACGTCAATTCATTCAATTCGCATTGAAAACAGCTTAGATCTTACATAAAGAATAAAAGAATCCCATACAAACTACCCCCTAAGAACAAATTCCTGTTTTCTCTACCTCAACTTAAATCCACAGTCACAAACTCCTGCGAATCCTCGACTTTCTTCTTCTTAGCAGCATCATCATCATTACCATTCTGATTTTCACCCTTCTCCTCCTTAACATCACAAACCACATGGGACGGTTGCCCTGAGGGCTCCTCCCCAACTCTAGCTCTGTTCCTCCTCTTCCCCTCCAAATAAAATTCATTAAACATACAGTAATGTATAATACAAGACAGTCCCAGTGCAATCCACTGAACACAAAATATTAAAAGAGAGAGCCCTGCTTTCAGCTTCACCAAACCAGCTCCTTCATCAGAAGAAGATGGCTTCTTCAAATGTTGCAGAGACCCCTCAGGCCTTGTAAACAGTACAAGAGACAAAATGCCCTGTAAAATTGCAGTCACTGCAGTCATAACAATATGAAAGGTATAGCATCCTGGTTGGCTGCAGGAAACACAGCCTGCTATACCAGAGAAAACTGTGAGCAAATCAATGGTTAGCAAAACCCAACCCCACCCAGTTGGGCTTACTTTTAGCAGAAGAATTACAACAATGGAGGCAAATGCTGCCATGAACAGAGTGTAATTGGTGTAGAAGAAGAGCTTTCTGGTGTAAATTGCTGCAGAATCCCTGTTAAAGCTGCACTTTGATTTTACTTCACCCATTTTGCTTTTCAGTTCAATGCAGAAATAGCTGTATTTGTGGGAAGCCTATGAACCGAGGAAACAAATATGTAAGTTTTGGGCTTAGCAGAGGTTGGGTACGAGGCAGGATTTTAAAGGGGATTTTTTTGGCGTAGGTAGCCGTTGGGGGTGTTCATTAAAAAAATTATTGAAGCAACGGGTATATAATTTGTGTCCGTTCATTCACTCCTGTGAAATATGTAGCCGTTGAGGGCAGAGATCTACGTGGTATTGCCCATATAAATAACATGACCCATGTGAGATGACGTGGGATTTTGGAAAGCTTTTTAAAAATAATGGGAATTGATTACATCATCAATGGAGAGGTATTTTTGTGTTTGTTTATTTACTTGTTAATATGACTTAAAAGAAGATATAAGTAGTGTATTATAAAAACTGATGTATTATAAAAACTGAGTTAAATGTTTGTATAATATGTATAATTTTTATAAAGAAGTAAATAACAAATTAATTGAATAATTAGTAATTTATTTTAGCACGTTGTTTGTTATAATTGAGTAATGATTGAGTAATGAGCTGGGTATTGTTCTTTCATTTGGGAAGGTTAAATAAGTGTGGAAGGTATCAAAGGATGGAAGGTAGTAGCCCCGCGTAAATTATGTTTTTGGATGTAGTTTCAATTCCGTTGTGAAGATCATTGATCCTACCCAAAAAAAATATTAATTTTTAGTAACACATGGAGTTAAATGTAAATTGTGTGAACAATGGCCGCAATAGCCAAGGACCAATAATATATAACATTGCAATGTCTATTTCCTCCACTTGCTTGCCAAGTCCCCCCACTTGACAAATTATCAGTATTCCATGTTGTAGGTTGAAGGGAAAGGTAATGTGCTTGTATTTGTTAATATCACTATGCCTATATAAATCAAAAACATAAGTTTCAAAACCCAACATATAGAACTGTAAATTTTTTGTACATAATAAAATGTTACTTGAATTTCCTTTGTAGTAGCTTACTTTGCACAAGCTTTTAACTCTAAGGAACGTAGCCTTAGAAGCACCTTTTCCTCATTGTTGATTGTTGGTTAATATACCTATAAGTAGATAGTTTAGCATTCCCACAAACCCTATAAGAGTTGCATGCCTCTCCCAAATTACAACACTAGGTGTTTAATCCAATTGTCTTAGATTAGATAGTGGGGGTTCTATAGGGGTCCCCACCCTTGAATTGTGAGGGTTTGCTCATGGGACCTACATCCCATATAATTCAGTTGTGGGGATATTGTTTTTAACTAACACTCTACAAGTGGGGGATACCACTATAGTTACATTTCCAACTCCAACTCCTCCTATGTACTCTTAGGGCTTGAACACCTCACCTTCTTCTCGTCTCCTTTCTCCTCCTACAAGGCATCGACTTTTGCCTTGTCCATCCTTTGCTCTTATAGCTTGAACAATTTCTCCTTCTGCTCCTATAAGGCAACTACTATTTATTCCTCCTTCATTACCTATGAGCCTACGACACACTATCACTAGAGTGAGAATATCACTCCAACATGCCCTACCAGTGCTAAGATGTCCTTAGGAAGAATTGAACCTTGGTCTCCAACATGAGAACCAAGTGTTCTTAACAATTAACCATAATGCCTTTGACATGTTCAACCCAATTGTCATGGCCACATGCTTGATATACACAAAATCTATGGATGAACTTATCAAGCAAGCCAATACCCAGCTATAGGTTGTTATAGTGATATGATAATCCGTTAGTACATAAAGTAAGCCTCCCACACAAATAATCACTTGACCACACTATGTTTTGATGCGAGGCCAGGGCTACTTCAAGTTGAGAGTTCCACCAATGGCAATAAAGATAGGGATTACATATCTATATACAATAAATATTTTTAATAACATTTACGTAGAGAAATATTTTACTATTCATGAGTAATGACAATTAGAAGGCCATTGTAGAAGGGAAAAATGCCCACATAATTTGAATATCAAGTTTAGCATGTTACAAAACTTTAAACCAACCAAAAAGAGATGTATTGCTACTACACTTGAAAAACACTGTAGAGATGCTAGAATGTAAGGAGTTAAGAGTAGCGGAATCAACTTCCTACAATAATCTTGAGAGGAGTATTGTAAAAAAAAACTTTTCAAATGTCATCTAAACTATTATAGAAATAATGCAAAAAACACATAAATCAATATAAATAATTTAACACATAACACCAATATTATGTAGGGAAAACCCTTTCGAGAGAAAAAACCCACACTCCAAAACCTAATCAATGCATTATCAAATCAATAACAAGACTACAACACACTTGCAAAGTAATCTTTTACAGTTGTTTCACCAGCATATAAACTTGGAGTGATTTCGACAATGTTCTAGTAGCACCTATAAATCCTTAATATAATACAACTCCTCAAGTATCCAATTTATAGACAATGAACAACTTGGAAATCATAGATGTCTTTCTAAACCATGTGCAAAACATCTTGGGGCTATGGTGAGTAACTTGGGCCCAAACTCCAATGCCTCCTAGAAGATTGCCTCACATAGGCTAAAAATAGTAAACAATTATTCAACCTTACAATTATCATAATTGACCAAATTTATCCAGCCAACATGGGTGCCCAAGTTTGTCATTATTTCCATCTAAAAGTAGTCACTTTATGACAAATAATAATGTCTTTCATAGTTGGTCAAGATTCTGAAGTAACTCCCTCTATTCTTGGCACTTATGTGTTATAAGAATCTATCATAAGTTTGTCATAAGATCCCACAAAAGTAGGGCATCCTATTTGTGCTTAATATAGGAAAATTAAATACACCTTACACCACTCCACAAAGTATTGACATGTGGCATATGATGCCAACTCAAAATCACACACCCCATTCTGGCTAGAACATAATTTAACTAATAAAAAATATAATAATATATGGGAAAATAATAAATAATTAATAAATCAAAACATGAATTTTTCAAGGTTGAGACATCTTAATTCCCAACATTCTCTCACTTGTCAAATACCTTGCAAGAGCCAAAGGGAAACATACTGTCATGGAATCTAACTGCTAGGGGTCAAAAGGCCCATAGACTCTAAACACCATCTAATTTTGTGTGCTCATGGGCTTGGTTAAACCATTTGGAAGATTTGTTAAAGTTTGTACTTTCTCTAATTTCACCCTTCCATCTTCAACCATGTCTCTAGCAAAAACACATTACTCCACATCTATGTGCTTGGTCCTCACATGAAATGTCAGGTTCTTTGCTAAACAAATTGCACTCTAACTGTCACAATAAAGAGTAACCGCATGTTGATTCAGCCCAACATTTGAACATAATCTCTTCAACTAAATGACTTCTTTATAGGCAGGAGTAGTTACCATATAATCAGCCTTAGGGTAAGTGCATGAAGTTGTGGGACCAAATGTCACCACATGACTTTTTGGTCCCATGTAGAGCAAAACGCAAGCATGTTATAACGCGCTTGCATTTTTTTCTACTTAAAAGCAAAAAAAACACTCATTTGCTCATACCTGGGGCCAAAAAGTGAGTTTGGAGAGAAAAACCAAAGTTTATAGCATGATCACATTCAAGGAAGGGAAAATCAAGCAAGTGCAAAGAGAGATCGATGTTTTCACGATGCCACCTCACCAATCCTTCTCCCAAAGACGTCATGAAGTAAATGCAGAGGGTCTAACAGCCGAAGAAGATAGGGTTTGATTAATTTTTGTGAGTTTGAAAATAATTTTTTACTTTTACAATGTTTGATTAGTTTTTATAATTGAATTTACAGTTAATGAGGTAGGGCAAAACACAAATCTAGTTGAGGAGGGTCAAAACAACCCCAAAAACCATCCAAACCCTCAAAACCCCCCACCTTCACATCCTCACCATGAAAGAGATAATCAAGAAAACTATTTAGGGAAAATAGAAGAAAATAAAAGACATTTTCAAACCCTAATTGAAATGTTAAACAATCCAAGTGCAAGCACTAATCGTAGGAGAGCGCTTGCGAAGTCATTAGAGATGATTGTTTCTCACACCAAATCGGTGAGAAAACAAATCACCGAATTTCATGACTATAGGGAGAGGTGTCAGCAATACTATGCTGACAAGTTGTCTTATGAACAAGTGAAGAATGAAAAAATTACAAAATCTGCATTATGTGCACACTTTATTAATCCTAAAACTGGCCAAAGATTAGAAGAGACTTGCAAATAGTTCCCTATTAATTGGTGTAGGAATCAAGATATATCCCAAAACTTTTGGGATAGATGGTACATGGTGTTTGATGAGCGTCCATGCAACAACAATGAGGTGCCACAATATTTCTTGAGGAAACTCCATTGTGAGTTCATCCTTAAGAATATTCCTAATTATTTTGACATTCAAGAGTTCCAAGGCAGAGGTGGTGGCTCTACCCAAGATAGAGAAGGGGCTCAGCAACACCAAAACTATGTACTTAGACCCCTATTGAGGCCAAAACATGTGTCACTCCCTTCAACTTTGAAAGAGAGTGTTGAGGTGGAGACACTACATTCATTGACTACTATCACGCAGTCTCTAGCATAGCATGACGATGATCTCACCCAGGCTGATGAGGGTCAGAGAAATAGGCATCTTTTTTCCCCACATTTGTGTAGTTCATGTGAGAACCTGTGTGATTATGGGACGCAGGACTCATGGCAAGACTCTCAGCAGGATGTTACGATGCAAGGGCAATATCCAATGATGGACACATCCATATTGGATGATATTGTTCTCACAAATGATGTATTATAGCGTACATTTGGTATTGCCTCTCAGGTAATTTTTTACAAGTTTCATCTTGATTTAATATATTCTTATTTGAAATCTGTAATTAATTTTATATGACTATCTATATTATAAGTCAAAATTAATGTATGTAATTGTCTGCACAATGATATTCCAAGGTTAGAGTCTTCATCCTACATCTGTTAGCCATCCATTGGCGGGTTATGAGAGGAGGTCAAGTTAGCAGGTATGTAATTTATCACATGATCATAAATATTGTACATATATCAATGGTAATATTATTTAGTGACAATTTGATGATTAAATAGGGAGCTTTTCCAGCACCTCCATGATTTCCTTGGTCCCCTGGACATAAAATCACTTATATAGAGGTAAATTTAACCATTTTTAACCATTATGAATTTAAATAATGTTATGTATCTATTTTGGTCGAATAACCTTGAACTCTATTTTCAAATGCTGAATATGGAGACTCCTCATCTTCGTGAGTTAGCACAGGCAGGCATTGCTACAACCATGTTGTCTTCAAATCCTTTGACCGAGGTATGCACCAATAACATGAAAATGTCATTTTATATTTCTTGTTTTATCTCATGTCATTTGATGTACATAAATGATATTTATGTTTAGTCAATTTTGCTTCTTGATGCTTCTCATAGGAGGTCACAACTCCAACCTGTCCAACTATGGATGAAGAGAGAGAAAAGATGATCGAGAGTGATCATCAACTAGCAGTAAGTGATCAATTACATATGCGATGTTATATATTTCATGTTTTCTATATTAATGTGCATATTGTTTGATTGTATTAATAGGTGGAGCTAGACATAAATCTCTGTTGAGAAGGTCTACTCGACGGGAGAGAGAGTATGAGTGACTGATTGGCTCTCCATCTTCACAGCCAAGCAAGTGCTGCTAATTATTTGATAGAAGTCCATAGGAAAGTAGATTTTGGGACATTTTTGTATGCCTAGATGGATTTGAATACATACTTTTGTATGTTACCGATGTATATTTTTTTATATGCGTGTGTGACTTTGTTTGGACATGCCTATATGGCTTTATATATAGACTAGATGTTATGTTCATGACATTATGTATATGACAGTTTATACTAAATATTTAATATGATGATCAATTATTGTTATAGGAATTTGGTTTTACATGTGCCAATTGCATTTGCTTGAAAGTTTATAAATCATTTTCAAATAATTCATTTTGTACATATCTTGCAATCATTGCATTCTATGAGACTGTGTATTTCTTTGAGGCATTAAATGTCAAACAGTTCAGTACCTTGTCTATGCTTCCACACTTTCCATACATGTCTACAAGGGTAGTTGCAAATACAATATGTGACAAAATTCCTATATCCTTTATGCTTTGATGGCTGTCCACACCATGTTCCCCAGATCCCATTTTGGCATAGGTAAGGAGGATGTTGGATAAGGTTGTGCAATTTGGTTTTAGACGTGCTAATTGCATTTGGTTGAAAGTTTCTAAAGCCTTGTGAAAAATCCATTTCATGCATATCTTGCAATCATTGCATTCCATGAGACAACATTTCTTTTAGGCATCATGTCAAACAGTTCACATTCCTTGTATATGCTTCCACACTTTGCATACATGTCTCACAGGGTAGTTGCAACTAAAACATTTGAAAAAATTCGCATATCCTTTATGCTTTGATGGATGTCAATACTGTGTTCCAAAGATACCATTTCCAAGGTTTTGGAATTTGGCTTTACACCCGTCAATTACATTTGCTTGAAAATTTTTAAAGCCTTATCAAAAAATCCATTTTGTTCATATCTTGCAATCATTGCATTCCATGAGGCGACATTTGTTTGAGGCATCATGCCAAACAGTTCACGTGCCTTCTCTATGCTTCCACACTTTGCATACATGTCTCAGAGGGCAGTTGCAACTACAACATCTAACAAAATTCCCATATCTTTTATGCTTTGATGGATGTCCAAACCGTGTTCCAAAGATCCCATTTTGACATAGGCAAGGAGGATATTGTCTAAGGTTGTGGAATTTGGCTTTACACCCACCAATTGTATTTTCTTGAAAGTTTATAAAGCCTTATCAAAAAAATCCATTTTTTGCATATCGTGCAATCATCACATTCCATGAAATGGCATTTCATTTAAAGGCATCATGTCAAAAGTTCACATACCTTGTATATGCTTCCACACTTTGCATACATGTCTACTAGGGTAGTCGCAACTACAAGATCTGACAAAATTCCCATATCCTTTATGCTTTGATGGATGTCCATACCATGTTCCAAAGATCTTATTTTTCCATATGAAGGGAGGATGTTGGCTAAGGTTGTGGAATTCGTCTTTGCACCTGCCAATTGCATTTCTTGAAAGTTTCTAAAGCCTTATCAAAAAATCTATTTTTTTAATATCTTGCAATCATTGCATTCCATGAGGCGACATTTCTTTGAGGCATCATGCCAAACAGTTCACTTGCCTTGTCTATGCTTCCACACTTTGCATACATGTCTCCAAGGGCAGTTGCAACTACAACATCTAACAAAATTCCCATATCTTTTATCCTTTGATGGATGTCCATTTTGGCATAGGCAAGGAGGATATTGGCTAAGGTTGTGGAATTTGGCTTTACACCTACCAATTGTATTTTCTTGAAAGATTATAAAGCCTTATCAAAAAAATCCATTTATTGCATATCTTGCAATCATTGCATTCCATGAAATGGCATTTCATTTCAAGGCATCATGTCAAATAGTTCACATACCTTGTCTATACTTCCACACTTTGCATACATGTCTACTAGGGTAGTTGCAACTACAAGATTTGACAAAATTCCCATATCCTTTATGCTTTGATGGATGTCCATACCATGTTCCAAAGATCCTATTTTGCCATATGAAGGGAGGATGTTGGGTAAGATTGTGGAATTTATCTTTACACCTGCCAATTGCATTTTCTTGAAAGTTTCTAAAGCCTTATCAAAAAATCCATTGTTTTCATATCTTGCAATCATTACATTCCATCTTATGACATTTCTTTGAGGTATCATGCCAAATAGTTCACGTGCATTGTCTATGCTTCCAAACTTTCCATACATGTCTCTAAGGGCAATTACAACTACAAAATCTAACAAAATTTCCATATATTTTATGCTTTGATGGATGTCCATACTGTGTTCCAAAGATCTCATTTTGGCATAGGCAAGGAGGATACTAGCTAAGGTTGTGGAATTTGGCTTTATGTCACGTCTCATATTGTTGGGATTGATTTATTTTTGTTAAATGCATTAAAAACTATTGAACTCTATTTGATGAGATTTGATTTTAAATCAATATGATGATAATACATTAGTGAGCTTATGATTCGGTACTTTATGTCGCTTCGGCTATGATTTCTTTTCGGAACTAACCTATTGACCATGGGAAGTGAGTGGGATTGACCATAGGTTTGTCAAAGGCAAGAATATGTTTCAGGTAGAGGGGACCTGGCCATTTTTCAACAATCGGATGGGTTTTGTCTAGTGCCTATCACACAATCATGTAGAATCATATTACCTGCTTTATTGATTATTGGTCTAACATTCTTCATGGTACATGTGTATGTGACTGTTGTTTCTTGATAATGTTTTATGCATGATTTCAATGCCTCTTGTCTTTGTTATTTTATATAAATAAGTAGTATTAACATTTTATTGAAATATTAAAAATGCTATTTATTATATATATATATATAAGTATATTCTAGTCATGAAATTATTCTAATATAAATAAATTTTATATTGCCGATTATAAAATATAGTATTTTTCCTTATTTTATAAAACAAAATCTATAAAACATATATATATTTAATCTTGTTTTATATATAGAGTTTGCTTTATTAAAAATGGGAAAAGGGAAAGCATACGATGCATGCAAGAGAGATTAAAAATTAAAAAAAAGAAAAGAAAAGGATTGCATGAAGGGTCGCCAATGGAAAAAGCAAAACAAACTAGGGTTTTTGTAATAATAAAAAAAGACAAGCAAAAGGAAAAAGAGGATGAGAAACACACACTCAGGAAGAGAGGATAGGAAAAAAAGAAAAAGGAGAATACAAGGAAAAAACACTGGAGATAACAGTATTTTTCTATGTTTTAGCTTTGAGCTCTTTCTTCTTTAAAATCGATAATCCTTATCTTTTGGAAAACTTCTTAAACTCTTGCCCAAACTAGATTGGCCTGCATCTATCCACTCTTCTCGGTAGCCTGTGTGTTACATTTAAAACAACCTTGTTAAAAACCATGATAGCCTCATAACACATCTAAACGACCTCTATGAATTTGTTTGATCTGCATTTTTCATAGATTCAGTTTCCCACTTTGAAAAACCTCTCACAATACATAAAATTGACCTATGTTCATTTGGTTTGTAGTCATTTTGATCGGCATTTCCATGTAATTATCTCTTCTTCTTTCTTGGTCTGCGTATTGCCTATTTTCGGACTGTAGTGTCTTTTGACTAGTCTCAAATGTCTTGTAATTCAAACAACTGGGTAGTTTTATATTTGATCTAAAATTATTTTGTAATTGGCCTCTCTTAACATATGGATCAGCCAGTGTAATTCTTGTAACTTCTTTTTACCTTAGATCATCCTTTTCATGTATGCACCTAGTTGTAGTTCTTACCAGTGACCTCATAAACCTTTAAAGTAGCCTCATTCCAACTCAACGACCTCAGAATCATTCATTTGATCTAATTTTCCCGAATTCAGCCTCTCATAACCATTTAGTCGGTCTCTCTAAACATTTAATGGCCTCTGTCGGCCTCTTTCAGTGCTTACCTGTCTCTGTATCTTTTTTTAGATCTGCAAGTCTTTAAAAATTGCCTTTGCATTTTGTTTTGACCTAGAACATCCCCTTTTGGTCTACCTTTCTTAAATTTGATCACCTAAAACGTTAGATCGACCTCTGTGTATTCTTTTGACCTACATTGATATTTCGATCTGCCTCTCCTTATAAATAGCCTTTGTATTTCAACTATCCTACCATTATATTCGGCCCCATTAATTAATAAACTCAGTCGACTATTTTTCTCTTTATTTTGATCTTCATTTCATTTTAAATGACCCCAGTGAATCTACTTAGTTCTGCAAGTCTTTTTAATTACCTTTGCATCACTGTTATGGTCTGCATACTGCCAGTTATAGGCCTTTTTCCAACTCAGTCGGCCTCCTTAGCTGTAAAACTGGTCTACCTTCACCTCAGCAACCTCACATAATGCCTAATTGGACTCTTAAAATTGTAAAACCTCTTAAAGGTAAAATTATATTGAATCTATCATTTAATCACTTGCTTAATTATTAAACCTCTAATATATACATAAATAGGTTACTTTAAAATCAAAAGAAGATTAAATATCATACAATTATATTCATATTATTAAATAATTTGGCATGATAATTTTTAAGTATATTTATTAATTCATTATTTAAATATTCATGAGTTGCTATATAACTATAAATAGGATTTTATTATTATTTGTAAAATTATAAAATTGTATAAATTTACTCTCTATCCGATAACATACATGTTGAAATATCTGTTTTATTTCATGACTGAAACACTGTATGTACCTGCAACAACAAATATATGAATTGAATACCTGAAATGAACAGATACAATTGTATAAATTACACCGTGTTACATGCATAGGAAATTGACTTCATGTGAAACAAACAACTACTATGTTCCTCAGAAATGAAATATCATCTCTTGTATTCATGCATCCGTGAAATGAGCTTTATTTTGCCGTAAATTGTGTTTGAAAATAGAATGGCTATTTTTTTCTATGTTTCTATGCTTTTGGGAAAGTTGCCTTCCGGGATGGGTGCCGAATATGGGGAATCAGGGAAGTAGGTTTTCTTTTCAAAATCTACACACTGTTAAATCGGTTTTATACTTATACTTTGGCCAAAGTTAATATTTGACGTTGAAATAGATGTGTACAATTGAAACTAATGGATTATATGCCTAGTTTTATGTATTTATTTCCCTGCCATATCCTATTAATGTGATGCTACATTCAAGTTAAGGATGCATGTAGGTTAATAGGAACACACCAGATTCCACCCTGCCGCTTGTTTACAAGTTGCTAGGCCCTTCGAGCAGGGTTGGGCATTCTTTAGCTTGAAGAATACCGCAAAAGCATAAGCTTCATGGTTGGGCAGAAAAGTACCTGAACCATGTACTTGTCCTTTAATGTAGCAGATGGCCAGATGGTCGATGGCGGTCAAGGATTGATTTATATTGGATTCTACTTGTTCATGTTGACATTTGTATTATATATTGAAACCAAATGAATTGTAAGGCGATAAAGCCATTATTGAAACTCGTGTATGTTTATTACTTCATGAAGCTCTATAATTGTACTTCGAAAAGATGAATTGTAACTTGATTGTATAACAAATTTATGAATGAAATCTTGCATTGACAATGAATGTTAATTCTATCTCCTTTTACTTGATAATGTAGTTGCAGTTACTTTACTTACTATTAATTTAAATTTAATTTCGGTTATATTTGTGTTTTGGAATTTTGGTACTTTACACTTGGTATTAGAGACAAGGTTCTACACTAGGCCTTTTTGGACTATTATGCTAAAGTTGTAAAGTTCTTGCAGATCTTTCATTATGAATACTAGAAACTCTGGATATAGGGGAGAAACCCTAGGAGCTGGCAGTGACCTAAATACAAGAAAGAATGAAGGAGCCAACGTAAGGAACAATACGGGCACTAATGAAGGAGCCAATGCAAGAAGAAATGCCAGAAATAAGGAAGGAAACTGAAATGACGTAAACAATAATAATTGACAAAACAATGACCGACTAGATCAAATCCTTGCTCTCTTAACTCAGCAAGGGACCCAAATAAACAATCTAGAATAGGAAGTCGGGGGAATCGGAGGAAATCAGGATGAGGAATGGAGGGAAGAAACATGAGGCCCAGAAGGTGAAGTGAATGTGAACAATTGAGACAAAATTGTTGAGGAGTTGGGAAAGGACCTTAAAAAGGTCGCCCCTCCTAAGTTTGATGGTAAGACTATTGGTGAAGGAGCTAAGGCATGGATAATAGATATAGAAAAATATTTTGATCTCTGAAACTTGTCTGTGGAAACTAGAGCAATATGGGAATCTTACCAGCTTACTAGAGAAGCAGCAACCTGGTGGGATAATGAAAAAGCAGGAAAGAAACTATTACCTGGGGTAGTAACATGGGATCGCTTCCTCGAACTCTTTAGGAAGAGGTGGTTACCACAACTTTATTTTGATAAAAAGATGACAAAATTCCAAAACCTAACTCAGGGAGGTATGACAGTGACTCAGTATTGGGAGAAATTTTTGCACCTATTTAAGTATGTTCCATAGTATCAGTTGGACGAAAGGTTTAGGATACACAAGTTTATCTTGGGTTTAAGACCACAAATTGGGGTAGAGGTAGATATTCATAACCCCTTGACCATGGATGAAGTGTTTGAGAAAGCAACTAAGTAGGAGCAGAAATTGTAGTAGATTGCCAATTACCGTAAGAGTCAAGATGTGAAATATGGGAATAAAAGGTTCTAGAATGACAGTCACAATCAAAGTAGCAACAACAATCAAGGAAACAACAAGTGTCAGATTCAAAATCTAAAAAGAGGCAACAATTTTCAAGAAAGAAATAGTGGAAACCAAGGCAGAAATATTAAGAGAGGCAACTTTGGCAATAGTGGTAACAATAATAGAAGGGACATACCAGCTAGACATAGAGGACCTTGATATGGATGTTATACTTGTGGAGGAGAGCACTATGCTAGAACATGTCCTCGACGATCAACCAACCAGAGAGATAGGAATCAGACAGGAGTTCCTCAACACCAAATTCATGCAGATGTAGATCATCGTGAAGCAAATTTTCAAGTGACACCCATTCAGTTATTTGGTAATCTCTTTGGCCTTCTAGTTTCTATTTTGATTGATATCAGAGATACAAAATGTTTTGTAGACCCTAAATGTGTAGCAAAGTTATTTGTAAAATTGGGACACATGGCAAACTCTTGGATGATGTAGAATGGTAATAGTGCAGAGAAAAGAGTAGACTCATGTTTAGTATGCAGTGAAATAGATCTTCCAACCTTCCAAACGCAAGTCAACCTTTATGTTGCACCTCTAGGATCTTATGATGTGATTATCGGTATCAATTGGCTATCTGAACATAAGTGCATAGTAGACTATGAAGAAAAAGTAGTGAAATGCCTTGATGACTTTGGGAATCATGTAGAGATTCTTGGTTCTAAGAGACCCCTTGTTACATCCCCAATTTTTGTCTTGCTATACTTTTTACTTTTACTTGGACATAAGGAAATCTATTATGATGTTTATATTAATGTCGAGGAAAGACATAGATTATATTGAATGTCATTTATGGAATTATGGAAATGAATATGTTATTGTCAATTGAATATTGCATTATGAGATTTGGTTTATTATTTGAATAATGATGCACTGATCATAATTTGTTGATTACAAGTTTGATACAGGATAACAGGTTTTCAGATGACTCTCAGAGAAGAGAGAGAGAGATTATCTTTCAAGGAGAGAGATATAGACCTTGGGTTATGAGTGATTATTTGCTAGACGAGTATTAGTGTTTAGAGAAAATGTGAACCAATGCCGTAAGAGGTAAGTCTTGTCTTGTTAGTTTAATTTTGAACCCAATCAACAAGTAGTTGATATCTTTCGAATCTTTTCAAGTCGTAGTGTGTCGTCTTAGTCGTTTGTAATGTAAACGACATCTTTTGAGTAAGAACTATGACCATTTATGTTTAACATAAAAGTTACGATGTCATTGTCGTAAAATGGTTGTGTTATTATTATTAAGTCACTTAAGTGTTTTATTGTCGACGTTTGATGTCAAATGACGATCTCGTCAAGTCGACGTGATTTTTAACAAAGGATTGTGATGGGGAGGTAAACTCAACCCATTCACATTATCCATAAACCTTTGTTTTATTACTATTATTCTTTTTGATCAAATCGTAACTGTCGAATAGGATCGATGGTATGTAAGCCATATTTGATATAATCAAATAAGTATATATATATATATATATATATATATATATATATATATATATATATATATATATATATATATATATATATATATATATATCGAATGAGGATAATACCTCATGATAATTAATAATGCTTACTCTTGAGTAGCCGTAGGCATCTATTATGGAGTGCCTTCATTGTAAATGGATAATGGATCAAATCACTCCTTGTGATTATTAATTGCTCAAAGATAGTTTAAATGTGTTGGTAGCCTCTTAAAAGAGGAGTGATGGTTAATCCAACCACATTCGTTGATCTCCACAAATGATGATCACATCATTGACATATGTTGATGTTTGCAATTTTATAGCTATCGGTTGAAACTGAATCTCCAAGTGAATTGTTCTGAATTGAATGTGTTCTCAAAAAATAGAGTGGAGGGAACAAAAATAGGGGTGACTCATTATGAGTCTTGTTGAGTCCTTAAAACCATGACTCAGCTAAGTCATTGGGGTATCATGGAGTAGCATGATATTTTTTCATTACCGATGATCATTGAAAGGGGAGGTAAAAGGAGAGTTCATGGTGGGCAGAGGGAGAGAGAGTTATTGAAGGAAAGAACGTGGTTTGTCTGGAGTGAACATTGAAGCTTTTTCATCTGCAACTCTATCTCAATAGAGACAGCCGCTTACAAGTAAATACTCCTATAATATATGCTTTAAAAAGACAATGATTGTTTGAATGATTGCTTTGTCTTGGGCAAACGTCAATTTCAGTTTGGTTATCCTTTAAGATTATTGTGTAAATTATTCAACGGAGATGAGCCGACTGTGTCACCCTGAATACCATCAATTTAACTTGATTGACTGAGTCGGATGTGTATATGTTATCTTAGTATAACCAAAGAGTGTCAACTTAGCCTGAAAAGGCTGATGCAAGCTTTTACATTGAAATTTATTTCATTAGCATTTCGGGTCGATAATATACTTATTGTCCTTAAATCGATATTCAGACCCATTTATTGTTTGGGAAATAAACGAACTCCTTAGAAGGAGGTTATTATAGTTTTCTAGTGTTTAGAAAACCAATCGCTCTAATGAATGAGCAATCACTATGAAACAAGTCGATTATTTTATCATAAGATAATTATGTATTTAACTCTCACCGAGATTAGTGTAAATGATACTTGATTGGAAAACTTACCAACTATGAGTAATATGGTTCATAGTATTAAATGGAGATATTATCATTTTGAAACCATTCTTGGTTTAATTTATATACATTTGTGAAAAATATTTCCTTACCAAAAGAATTTAGATTCTTGATGATCTATGATAACTATGGTAAAACCTTTTGAGTGGTAGAAGAACTAGGGATAGTTTGGAAAATGCGACAAATGTCGTAGGAACATCTTTAATGTCTATTCTATTATTCTTGATGAGTATAGCATTATAGTAAACCATTATGATGGAATAGACTAAGTCTATCTAGAAATATCCTTGTATAGAATCATACATGAGTAAATGAGTAGTGATGGTTAATGACATCACGTATAGGTAAGTTGAAAGTATTCATATTCCTTTTGTATAGGAGTTATTATTTATTACAAAACCATAGTATTCTTAACCTTGGTTGAGTTAAACCAAAGGTCATTTATAAACCTTAGTCTTGAAGTTATGAGATAGGGTTATTTTGATATAATGGATTATTCAAGGGTTAAATAAATTCCTAGTTTAATCTAGAAGGGTTAAAGATTATCTGATGACACCTTTATGGTTATAACCCGTTTTAGCTATTTTATCTTATTGAACCCTAAATAATAAATGTTTCATTTATCTTATTGAAAAGAGATTTGTAGTTAGTTGATAATATTTAACCTCAGGTAGAGAAACCTATTTGTTTGGTTACAAGTCGACTTGAGGTATAAGTCATAAGCCTTGGGTTTTACAAGCATGCAAGAGGTACTATTAAATGGTTAGTCAAACATAAAGTTTATTATGTCTTTTTGGTCACAACTTCTCTTAGCTATTACTTGTAGATAAGTGACGAATCTCAAATGTTGCAAAGATGCAAAGAGATACCCAAGAATAGATAGTCATTCCATAAGGTCTATGGAGCAATGATAATATCTTGTGAATAAGTCAAAAAGACTAGATTTGAGTTAGATAAAACTCTTTAGTTAAACCTTAACTTGACCGAATAAGGTAATTATTTATATTAAATCGTTGTGATCATTATATAGATCATGATTGAAGGGACAAGTACCCTAACTATGTTTATTTATTCTTACTTGTGAGAAAGGAAATAATTTCCTAGACTATGATGCTTAACCTAGGTAAGGTAACCATCTTAGTCATTATAAATCGATTTAAAATTCTAATGAGTTGATAAGTCTTGGATCTCGAGTATTGCAATGATGCAATGAGAATCCTCGTAAAGAAAGGTAATCGATAAGGTCTATGGAATATAGATAGTATTTGTAAATTTGTCTAGGTCAGGAAGATTAAAATACTAAAGTTGTCAAGACTATATAGTTAAACATAGTTGGTGAGGATAAACTGCAAGAATACGACAGTATCCAAGTCAAGTTGGGGTGGGTGAACCTTATGACTACATTCATTGCGAAAGCCATTTTATATTGAAACTATGGCCATAGTAATGTATTTATTTTCTGCATGTATTGTCGGTTCACTCTATCTGGATTGCACAACCTATCGGAAGACATACTTAGCTAGAGGGGATCTATGGTTGTATGGTTGATAGAGTTGTGTAGGATACAACACTATGTACTCAGGAAGGCAAATTACCACTGGTCACCTAAGGTCTGTATTCCTCGTGAAGGGTAGGGCCACTTCCTATGTGGAAGATGTGTGGGAGACCGCCGGTCTATGGATGGAGGTAAATCATTGGAAAGATACTCTCTCTCTCCAAGCAGAAAACATGCCAGGGCTTGTGATAAAGATGTCAGATATTCAGAAGCAGTAATTATTTCAATTTTGTTTATGTAATGGATTTACATTTGTAAATATTGTAATTGAGAAAGACATTAAGATGTATTGTATGTTTGTAAAGAGAAATCTTGTAATTGTAGTTACTTGATTATATGTTAAATAAAAGAAAAATTTTCTCTATCTCATTTTTACCTTGTTGAATTACTCTATCGTAAATTTCTAGTTTTACTATGATTTTAGAACGTGGATGTTACATATGGTATTAGAGCTACCAAGTTCGGCACTAGGGCTTATAAGTCCACCATGCTAACCTGTAGTCAACATTATGTGGTTAGCTAATGTTTAAATTTTCTTGTGCCAGAATGGCATGGAGAAAAACCAAGAAAACTGCTAGAAATTATGTTCCTGAGCATTTGCCTAAATTAGTAGTTAAGAAGGAACTTATCGATGAAGTGAGACTTAAAGAGCATATTATTTACTCTAAGGGTGCATGGCTGGAGGATTCAGAGACTTTTGTTGATGTGCTTAAGCATATTCAGCTAGAAAGAAAACAACATTTTGAACTGGGCAAGAATCCTACTATTTCTACCTATGTTGTTAAACCTAGTAAACTATAGGCAGTTACGACATTTGGAAGAAACTACGATGTTTCTATTTGAGGAAAAGAGGTGTTGGAGGAGTACCTATGTGTACATCCATCCTCTAAGTTTGTTTAATTGGAAGATCATTAAATCGACAGTGGCATGTAATCTTGTTGTACCAACTATATAAATAAGGATGTAGTTACTCCTGAATAAATTATAATAAAGATGAGAATATTTTGTATCAATCTATTGACTGCTATGAGATAAATATGTTTGATGTTTTGAGTCGCTTTAGATTCAGAAAACTATTACATAACTTATTTTTCTGGCATGAGAAAAATGACATGTTTCACACTAGAACAAACCAGGATGAGAGTCTAGAAGAAAATAAATGACCAATTAATTTCTTGGACAAATTGGAACAATCCTAACCATGTTTGTAAAAACCAAGGAGAGACCTAGTATTTTGGAAAAGAAAACTTAAGAGATTAAGGAAACCCTGAAGGGGGAAAATGAGATTTCTCATGGGATGAGCATGGAAAATCACCAAGAATATAGTGTGAAAACCTTGAAAACATAGACCCAAAAAGGAAGCAAAGGATAGGCTTGGCTTAGAACTTTCCTAGATATGAAGAAAGTCATTCCACCAAAGTTTGATGGAACAGGTGATTGGAGCAACTAAAAATTTTAATTCCTCCTAAAGTTTTGGGATAAGTTACCTAGCAAAGTACCTTACCATATGACAACTATAGAATTAATGGAATCAAAAGCCCCATAACAAGAATTATTGGCTAAAGGTTTGATTAGATCCAATATTTCACCATGGGGTGCACTAGTTATCATTTTCAAGAAAAAGGACATAACTCTGAAATTGTGTATTTAGTATCGTATGCTCATTAAAGCAATGATAAAGAACAAATATCTTTCACCACGTATTGATGATCTCTTTGATCAGATGCGTGGAGCTGCTGTATTTTCAAAGATCAATTTGCGATTAGGATATCATCAGTTAAGACTGAAATATGAGGATACCCATAAAACAACTTTTTGGACAAGAAATGGGCACTATGAGTTTGCAGTGTTGCCCCTTTGGACTTATAAATGCCTCTGTCACAATCATGAATCTCATGAACAGTAGTTTAGAGATTGTATAGATAAATTTGTTCTAATCTTTCTGGATGATATACTTATTTATTTTAAGAATGAAGGAGAACATTATCATTATGTGTAAGTGATTTTACAATGGTTAAGAGAAATTATTTGAGTGGACTGATAAATGTCAAAGAGGCAATTGGTCTACTAAAAGAGAATAGAGTAGCTGATGCACTAAGTCTAAGGGGATATATTTCTTCAATAATCACTATTCGTGCAAACTTTAAAGATTAAGTGTTGAAAAAATTATTAGGTGATGAGTATTATGAGCAAGTCAAGCAAGCTCTTATGGTAAAAACTAAAGATTCAATGTATGATAGGTTTCATTTTGAGTCTAATGGATTATTGAGTTTCAGAGGAAGAATATATGTTTCTAATTCTTCTGAATTAAGAAAATTGGTGTGGAAAGAAGTTCATACCGCACCATACGCAGGACATCTAGGGGTAACCAACTACTAACAGATGTAAAACCTCTTTAATGCTAGAAAGGAATGATGAATAATGCTGTGAAATTTGCAGCAAGTTGTCTGGAATGCTTGAGGGTAAAAGCGAAACATGAACACTCTGTAGGACTGATGTTGAGGGATAGGGTTGAGGGTCGAGGGATCAGAGTTAAGGGTTTAATGTTGAGAGTTGAGGGTTGAGGGTTGAGGTTGAGGGATAGGGTTAATGGTCAAGGGATTAGGGTTAAATAAGAGTGTCGAGGGTAGAGGTATTAGGGTTTAAGGTATAGTATCGAGTATGTTGAGAGTTTAGGAATAGGGATACCATTTAGGGTTTAGGGATGAGGGATTAGAGTTGAGGGATGATGGATTAGGGTTGAGTGTTGAGGGATTAGGGTTTAGGGATAAGGTTTAAGGTTGAGGGTTGAGGGATTAGGGTTTAAGGTATAGTGTTGAGGGTTTAGGGATATGGTTTAGGGTTGAGGGATTAGAGTGAAGGGTTGAGGGATTAGGATTTGACGTTGAGGGTTGAGGGTTGAGGCTTTAGGGTTTAGGGTTTAGGCATAGGGTTGAGGGTCGAGGGATCAGAGTTAAGGGTTGAGGGATTAGGGTTTGACGTTGAGGGCTGAGGGTTGAGGTTCGAGGGTCAAGGGTTTAGGGATAGGATTGAGGGTCGAGGGATTAGGGTTAAAGTAGAGTGTGGAGGGTATAAGGATTAGGGATAGGGTTGGACGGTTTAGGGATAAGGGATTAGGGTTTAAGATATAGTATCGAGTCAGTTGAGGGTTTAGCAATACGGATAGCATTTAGGGTTTAGGGATGAGGGATTAGAGTTGAGGGATGATAGATTAGGGTTGAGGGTTGAGGGATTAGGGTTTAGGGATAAGATTTAGGGTTGAGGGCTGAGGGATTAGGGTTTAAGGTATAGTGTTGAGGGTTTAGGGATATGGTTTAGGGTTGAAGGATTAGAGTGAAGGGTTGAGGGATTAGGATTTGATGTTGAGGGTTGAGGGTTGAGGCTTTAGGGTTTAGGGTTTAGGGATAGGGTTGAGGGTTGAGGGATCAGAGTTAAGGGTTGAGGGATTAGGGTTTGATGTTGAGGGTTGAGGGTTGAGGTTCGAGGCTCAAGGGTTTAGGGACAGGGTTGAGGATCGAGGGATTAGGGTTAAAGTAGAGTGTGGAGGGTATAAGGATTAAGGATAGGGTTGGAGGTTTTAGGGATAAGGGATTAGGGTTTAAGGTATAGTATTGAGTCGGTTGAGGGTTTAGGAATAGGGATAGCATTTAGGGTTTAGGGATGAGGGATTAGAGTTGAGGGATGACGGATTAGGGTTGAGGGTTGAGGGCTTAGGGTTTAGGGATAAGGTTTAGGGTTGAGGGTTGAGGGATTAGGGTTTAAGGTATAGTGTTGAGGGTTTAGGGATATGGTTTAGGGTTGAGGGATTAGAATGAAGGGTTGAGGGATTAGGATTTGACATTGAGGGTTGAGGGTTGAGGCTTTAGGGTTGAGGGTTGAGGGATAGGGTTGAGGGTTGAGGGATCAGAGTTAAGGGTTAAGGGATTAGGGTTTGACATTGAGGGTTGAGGGTTGAGGTTCAAGGGTCAAGGGTTTAAGGATAGGGTTGAGGGTCGAAAGATTAGGGTTAAAGTAGAGTGTGGAGGATATAAGGATTAGGGATAGGGTTGGAGGGTTTAGGGATAAGGGATTAGGGTTTAAGGTATAGTATTGAGTCAGTTGAGGGTTTAGGAATAGGGATAGCATTTAGGGTTTAGGGATGAGGGATTAGAGTTGAGGGATGATAGATTAGGGTTGAGGGCTAAGGGATTAGGGTTTAGGGATAAGGTTTAGGGTTGAGGGTTAAGGGATTAGGGTTTAAGGTATAGTGTTGAGGGTTTAGGGATATGGTTTAGGTTTGAGGGATTAGAGTGAAGGGTTGAGGGATTAGGATTTGAAGTTGAGGTTTGAGGGTTGAGGCTTTAGGGTTTAGGGTTTAGGGATAGGGTTGAGGGTTGAGGGATCAGAGTTAAGGGTTGAGGGATTAGGGTTTGACGTTGAGGGTTGAGGGTTGAGGTTCGAGGGTCAAGGGTTTAGGGATAGGGTTGAGGGTTGAGGAATTAGGGTTAAAGTAGAGTGTGGAGGGTATAAGGTTTAGGGATAGGGTTGGAGGGTTTAGGGATAAGGGATTAGGGTTTAAGGTATAATATCGAGTCGATTGAGGGTTTAGGAATAGGGATAGCATTTAGGGTTTAGGGATGAGGGATTAGAGTTGAGGGATGACAGATTAGGGTTGAGGGTTGAGGGATTAGAGTTGAGGCATGACAGATTAGGGTTGAGGGTTGAGGGATTAGGGTTTAGGGATAAGGTTTAGGGTTGAGGGTTGAGAGATTAGGGTTTAAGGTATAGTGTTGAGGGATTGGGGATAGGGTTGAGGGTTGAGGGATCAGAGTTAAGGGTTGAGGGATTAGGGTTTGACGTTGAGGGTTGAGGGTTGAGGTTCGAGGGTCAAGGGTTTAGGGATAGGGTTGAAGGTCGAGGGATTAGGGTTAAAGTAGAGTGTGGAGGGTATAAGGATTAGGGATAGGGTTGGAGGGTTTAGGGATAAGGGATTAGGGTTTAAGCTATAGTATTGAGTTGATTGAGGGTTTAGGAATAGGGATAGTATTTAGGGTTTAGGGATGAGGGATTAGAGTTGAGGGATGATGGATTAGGGTTGAGGGTTGAGGGATTAGGGTTTAGGGATAAGGTTTAGGGTTGAGGGTTGAGGGATTAGGGTTGAGGGTTTAGGGATATGGTTCAGGGTTGAGGGATTAGAGTGAAGCATTGAGGGATTAGGATTTGATGTTGAGGGTTGAGGGTTGAGGCTTTAGGGTTTAGGGTTTAGGGATAGGGTTGAGGGTTGAGGCTTTAGGGTTGAGGCTTTAGGGATAGGGTTGAGGGTCGAGGGATTAGAGTTAAGGGTTGAGGGATTAGGGTTTGACATTGAGGGTTGAGGGTTGAGGTTCGAGGGTTAAGGGTTTAGGGATAGGATTGAGGGTCGAGGGATTAGGGTTAAAGTAGAGTGTGGAGGGTATAAGGATTAGGGATAGGGTTGGAGAGTTTAGGGATAAGGGATTAGGGTTTAAGGTATAGTATCAAGTCAGTTGAGGGTTTAGGAATAGGGATAGCATTTAGGGTTTAGGGATAAGGGATTAGAGTTGAGGGATGATGGATTAGGGGAGGGTTGAGGGATTAGCGTTTAGTGATAAGGCTTAGGGTTGAGGGTTCAGGGATTAGGGTTTAAGGTATAGTGTTGAGGGTTTAGGGATATGGTTTAGGGTTGAGGGATTAGAGTGAAGGGTTGAGGGATTAGGATTTGATGTTGAGGGTTGAGGGTTGAGGCTTTAGGGTTTAGGGTTTAGGGATAGGGTTGAGGGTTGAGGGATCAGAGTTAAGGGTTGAGGGATTAGGGTTTGACGTTGAGGGTTGAGGTTTGAGGTTTGAGGGTCAAGGGTTTAGGGATAGGGTTGAGGGTCGAGGGATTAGGGTTAAAGTAGAGTGTGGAGGGTATAAGGATTAGGGATAGGGTTGGAGGGTTTAGGGATAAGGGATTAGGGTTTAAGGTATAGTATCAAGTCGGTTGAGGGTTTAGGAATAGGGATAGCATTTAGGGTTTAGGGATGAGGGATTAGAGTAAAGGGTTGAGGGATTAGGATTTGACGTTGAGGGTTGAGGGTTGAGGTTCGAGGGTCAAGGGTTTAGGGATAAGGTTGAGGGTCGAGGGATTAGGGTTAAAGTAGTGTGTGAAGGGTATAAGGATTAGGGATAGGGTTGGAGGGTTGAGGGATTAGGGTTTAAGGTATAGTGTTGAGGGTTTCTATCATCAAATGTAGATTTATGGGTTCAATTATATTGATTGCCTCTCCAGTTTTGGGGTGTGGATGTTTTGGAATCAATCAGGAAGTCTTCAAAAGACTTTGTGGAAGTGGATTGACAATCGCTTGACAGAACCCCTACTATTTATGCTTGGATAAGGATTTGTCACAAATTAGAACTTCTGCTTCCAAAGAAGATCTGTCTTTCTTCCTCGATGGGCATTTTCTATCAAGAAATTGATTATGAGGGCTTGCCCCTTCATTGTTATGCCTATCATATGGTGGAGCATCTGGCAAGCTCTTGCAGGAAATAGGAAAAGTTCTCCCTCAAAAACCTTGTGGTCATTCAAGTCTGAAGGGGAAGGTTTGGAAAGAGAAATGCACAAGATGTGATCAATCTATAGCAGGACAAAACGCGAGCGCGTTATAATGCGCTCATGTTTTGTCTTGCTATAGAAACAGTAAAAAAGTGTTGACCCCTGTGATCCAGGCCCACATGCTCTATTTTCATACTGATTCTACGCGTGCTCTGACAAAAAAGAAGTGCTTTCATGTTGTTGGGAAGTTCACATGCACATTTGACACATTGTACCACTTTTGCATGATCTTTCCACCACCTTTTCTGCATTGCCAACTTGAGAAGGAGGAAATAAAATAGTTTTCACACCAAGTTTGGTATATATCTATTCAAGTTTTAATTTTTGTAGTGTTGCAATGTTAATTGTGATTCAATTTTAGGAATTTAACATTATAGATTGGTTAACAGTATTGTTGTTAGTAATTATATTTGAGTGTTATTCAATTTAACATTGAAAAGGAAGCAAGTGGTGAAAAACTCAAATTGTTGAGGAGTTTGATGCAAGAAGAAAAAAACACTACATAATTGGCTACTCTCTCCATTCAAATCTTCATTTTTTAGGTATGTCAAGTCTTTACATGCATGTTCCTTACATTTTCCTTAATTTGGATTGAATTACTTTATCATGCTTTATCATACATGTTTAAAATAGACACATTCCCAATCAAGAAAGCAGCCTACAATCTCACATGATGCCATGTATATTTTCTACACTTGGGCTCTTTAATAATTTTGTGTAATAAACAGACCTTAACATACCATGATGTCAAACTATACAAGAATAAATCCTTACAACATAATAAAAATACAATCCCACTATTATCTTGTATTCATTTCTTAGGAAGTAATATTGGTCTCTTTATCATGCTATAGACAAATTCTCCATCATGCCAAGGAAACGATCAAGAATTAAACCAACACAGGAAGAGATAGAAGCTAAGAATGCAAAGAAAGCAGTGGCTATGAGGGAACTTCGTGAGAAGAGGAAATTGGACACGATAAATGAAGACATACCAATTGAAGAGGAACAACAACCATTACAAAGAGATATGGTATTGGCGGCACAAAGAGAACGAATGCAAAAACTTCGTGCTACAAGAGATTTGAATACCATAGTTGGAGACACGTCCTCTACCGCAAGTCAACATGTATGGACACCATCTACCACATCTCAAGTTGAGAGTACATCATCACGCACATGTGATGAAGGAGGTACGCCATCGTTCCCACCTCAACCTCAAGGTATGTCATCTATCCCATCTCATTTAAATATTGATGAAATTCCTAATGTTGAGATGAATTTACCTAACTTAACACCACCTAGAATTTTCAATAGAAAGCCAAAGTATTTGATTGAAATTGATGAGAATATTTTGCAGCCAATGGAAGGTAAGATTCCAAAATGCACTTGTAGAAGATATGCTCATAAGATTTGGAGATTGTTCTTTGAAAAGTTAAATGAGACTGCAAGATGTCAACTATTCATTGAAATGATGCAAAGTATAATGTATAGGTCCATCATGAAGATTCTTGGGTTGAGAACATCAGAGGCTTCAAGTGAAAAATCTATTGTCAAGAATCTAATGAGTGCGTATGAGAGAGTGGGTAACACCTCATGCACAAAAAATAGTAATGCAACATGACGTGTGATTACATCGACTATAGAAAGTAGTCAAACAAGGAAAGCTCGTCTCATTAGAAAGGCGAGTCAAGAATTGAGAATTAATAGGAAAACTTTATCAAGAGCCATTGGAAGATGCCAAAGAATTGAGGACACTAATGCCAATGAATTATGGGCATTCTCAGGGAGACTACCATGAAAAGATAAACCAATTGTTGAAGCATTGAGATCACTAATTGAAGACTTTTGGAAGAATTACATAAGGGTATCTCTGAATCAAAGGGATGTGGTAAGAAGCAGAATCGGTAGTTAGAACCGTGAGCCACATCCAAAGCATTTTTTGGATGGGACTCAAACACAGTTTTATGGTAAATTTTTAAAGAAGTATCCTCAAATTAAAATTTGTCAAAGATATTTTGAAATGCTAAAACCTTTCTATGTCAAGATAAATCACACACGCACTACTTGTTGTTGTAGATTACATATTGAATTTTCTAACCATTTTGATGCTTATAGGTCTATATGTTTAGATATGCATACTAACAATGTTTTGCAGGGTTGTGCCATATGTGCCCCACCAACATCTTCAAGAGACTTCATATCAAGAATTTTATGTGAAAGAGAGGAAGGTCAAATATTCTACAAGAAATTATGCTTGGATGGCACATATCATCGTTGCAGTGGCTTGCAACATTTGCCAATATGTGAACATATGGAAAGAACACATGCGGTTGGAAACAAACTAGTAGAGTTTGGCAAGTATAAAACAATGGCATACAATACAAAAGATGGTAAAGAAGCAAAGAGGTGTGAATTGGTTATTGAAAAGACTATAGTGTGTCAATTTATGCCTATATTTCGTGATAGCATAGTGTATGAGTATGCAAGACATGCCCATAGAGCTCAATGGTTGGACTTGCAATTCAAGTTATGCAAGGACACATTTCCGGTTGGTAGCATTGTTTCAGTCATCGACTTTGCAGAGAACTACAGTCTACAGCCACAGCATGAGGTGTAATCACAATACTACAACTGCACACAGGTTTCTATATTTGTGCACATCGCATTCATTCATGCGAATGATAGTACAGAGGATGACAGAAAGATCATAAGGGAGTATAATTTCTATATTAGTGATGATTGCACCCATTCTACGAAGTTCGTGCAAGGTTGCTTTCAGGTGTTCTACAATGATTTGGCTAGAAGGGGCATATCGTTCAGTCAACATATCATATGGTCAGATAACTGTGCATTACGATTCAAGAACTCGTAGAATTTCTATTGGCTGAGTAGGAGGCATAATTTTACAGGTATTCAGCATATGTGGAACTTTTGTGAGGCTGGGCATGGAAAGGGGGAGCATGATGGTGCAGGAGCATGTATCAAAATAGCCATAGCACGAGAAGAGTTAAAATATAAAGACAATGTAAAGTTGACAGATGCAAAATTGATTGTCGAGTGGTGTAATGCTTCCATGGGTCCAGGTAATGAAGGTAAGTCTTCGGTTGGTAGATTTTTTTGGTTGATAGATGATACTAACATTGCACCATATGAGGACTGTTGTACACTGACAAGATCAAATGAGTTGCACTCTTTCAGAAGCTCAATTGCAGGTTCATGGAGTATCCATACGTGAAAGATGTCATGCTTTTGTTCTTCCTGTACAATTCAAGTTTGGGATGAGTGCGAGTCAAAGGAGTGGGTTGACGAATGGTAGTTAAGTTATATTAACCCACTTGACACGTATCAACCCCCGACGGCACTGGAACTAACACAGATGGAATCATTAGTTGACTTTGACCACATATCAGATTTAGTTCAACCAGGTAATTGATGAGTGTCAAATTGCACTCATAAAATACACCCCTTTTTGCCTCTCTTTTTCCCCTATTCAGTTCATCTTCCTTGTGTCTGCACTCAAATAAGTTAGCAAGATTGTTCTATTTTGTGATTAATTAAGATAGATTACTTGAGATTAGAATTTCTGATTAGATGACTAATGTACGCGGGATTAATGGAAAAATGCAGAATTTCTCTTTCCTTTTTGAATCACTAGGTGTAAATGTCAGAAACAGTGATTTTGTGCATCTCCGGAGATCGTCTTCAATGATCTCTGGAGACCATAACAAAGAATAGTGACACCTGGAGTTTTGAAGATATGGGGAATGACTCTCTGGAGCTGCAGACAGGAACAGCTATCTCCGGCGCCTCCTGAGAACGGGGCATGTTCCAGATAGAGCTGCCACCCAGACACTTCAGCAGCAATCCTAATACCCCCCTCACTTCACTCAAATCATCACCTGAGTGGTGAAGGGTCAACTATCAGTTAAACTACTGAAGTTTTATCTTTCCAAAGATTTTGCATGAGTTACGAATTAAACTAATCCAATATTCTTATTTTCAGGGCTTTGATGCCCAAGTGTATTAAGACCTAAACTTAGACCTCTGAGTGGACTTCTGTTCCAATCAAGTCTACCTTTCTTGCATGGTGATCTTTTATAAGTTAGACAGTTAAGTACAAATAAGAGATGGTGTCATCTCCTAGAAAGACTAATAGATAAGTTCAGTCATATATCATCACTCTTTTTATATATACTTTTAGAAATAGTAATAGAACAACAATGATAAAATTATTCTGATTTTTCAGAGATTTCAGTTCTGCTATAGCCATACATTTTCATGAATATAGAAATGAATGAATTGGACTGAATTTAGTGTAGATCATCTTTTTTGCTGATTTCCTGCAATAGCCTTCAGCCTCAAAGGTGTGGAGCAAGGGCCCACTCTCACCAATCAGGCAGGAGGCTAGTATCTCTGTTTTATTGTTTCAAGTTTTCTTTTATAAAGGTGTTTTCTGTTTTAATAGATAGATGCATGTAATTGTTTATTTGCTTTGAGTACATTTCCTGTTTTCTTCTGTTTTATTCCATTTATCCAACAAGCAGATAGATTAGTCATTCTTTTAAGCATTAGGATTAGCTATAAACTGGTCACTTAGAATCCCTAGTTGCAGACAGCCATGGACACAGCCCTAGTTCTTTGACATCTAAAAATAGATTAAATGATGAGGTACAGTGACAACCTGTCATTTTTGGTGCCGTTGCCGGGGATGTAGTTTGTGTTAATTAGGGACACTGAGTTAAAAATAGTTTTTAGAATAGATCTGTATGGTTAGAGCTAGAGATCTCAAAGGAAGATATATTAAGCAGACACCCCAACAACACACCATAGGGGAAAGTAGTGAGGTGGTACAAAATCTTGTTGAAGAAGGAAACCTAGATCTTAATTTGGAACCTGCACTTCAAAACAACAATCCCTTAGATCCTATAGATATTCCACTTGCCAATTATATCCAGGAATTACAACAAAAAGTTGAGGCAGATCCTTTGGTAGAACCTAATTTCCTAGAACCTTCGGAAGAAGAACTAGTACTAAACATGGAAAATGATAATCATGGAGAAGAGGAAAATCAAGCCCCAAGAACCTTCTCTTATCCTATTGTTTTGGCTGCTGGAGACAATGCTCCCATGAAGAATATCTCACCAGCACATCTGCCAAATTTCAGAGGACTTTCCTCTGAGGATCCAGATCAGTTCTTGTTTGAATTCAAAGTAGTCTGCCAAACTTATGATTATGGATCAGATAACCAGAAACTCAAACTGTTCTCTGCAACCCTGAAAGATTCTGCGATGAGATGGTTTATGGGTTTACCCCAGGGTTCTATCCATTCTTGGGATCAAATGGAAACAAAGTTTTTGGAAAAATACCAAGATTATTGCAGATCCAGTAATAAAAATGAAGAACTGTTTAAAATTAGGCAGGGGGAGGAAGAATCCTTAGAAGACTATGTGGATAGGTTTAATTTTGCCTTGAGAAGGTATGGCAATCCGGTGGATCACTCCTTGGCTAGAACCCTGTTTATAAAAGGATTGGATAAAGAATCAAAACAGGCACTGGACCTAATGGGAAAAGGGAACATTAACAAAATGGAAATACCTGACATAGAGGAACTCTGCAGGAATTATTCCAGAACTCAAGGTGGAGTAAGGTCATCCAAAACTTTTAAAGGGAAGAATGAGATAGGATAGTTGATGGAGGAAATTGCAAATCTAAAAATAGATATTCTGGTCCAACTAAATACCACATTGGATGGGATTCAAGCAAAAACCAGAACAACTGATCAAAGTAGAGCAATTGAACCGCTTTCCATTTATTGTCCTAGGTGTAGAAACAAACACCTGTTGAGACAATGTCCCTTGCACAAATCAGAGATTTGTCAAATCTGTGATAGGGAACATCCTACCAGTCAGTGTAGTCAGCTTCCAGCCTTGAAAAGATTGAGTAAAATGAATGCTGTGATAGAGGAGGAGTTGAACTATGTGGGACAAAAACAAGCTAAAAATTTCCCTTATAATCAGTACCCAAGCCAGTCTTTTTACAGGGGTCCTACTAATTGGGGAAATAATCAGTGGAATCCAGCTTGGTATGGCCCTCAAAATAATCCTCCTTGGGGACAGCAGGATTCGCAAAACCAAAATTGGCAAAACCAAAACTGGCAAAACTAAAACTGGTAAAATCAGCCTTGGGGAAATCAACAATGGCCACCACAGTTTGGGTCACAAGGCATGCAACCTCAATGGGGTCCTCAACAGGGATATCGTCAACAATACCAAGGACAACCTAGATGTTTCTAACCTCAACAGCAGGCTTTACTAACTGGATCCTCCAACACACAGGGTCAAACAGAAAATGAACCAGTTAGTCAACCACCTTTACCAGCTCACCCTATACCAAACCCACGGAATAAATAGGGAGCAGCTGTCTATATGACAGATCAAGAAAATATGGCTGGAATTAAAGCTATATATTCAAATAATCTCCAGCTGCATTCTGGGAAAGCATTCCCAAGACCTTCTCCTCCAACTATAGTTGAAATAACCAATGATGAGGAACCTGAAAATCCATCCAATCAACCCCCAGAGGAGATTACTAATGAAAAAGTGCTAGAAAAATCAACCACAGACAACTCTGGAGTTACTCCTAAAAAGCCAGCTCCGGAGAACAATCTTGAACACAATTCTGATAAGAGCTCCAGAGATGGAAAAGCTAGCACCCTACCCAGAACGACTTAAACAAAATGCTCCCCAGAAAAAGATTTTACAAAAATAAATCCAACCCAATTAGGAATCAGAGCTTTTACAAGAACTCAAGCAGCTAAACATTGAAATTCCTCTCCTCCAGGCCATCAGAGATGTACCCGAACTAAATCAATTCATCAAACAGTATTGCATCAAAACACAGGGTAGAAAGAAAAGTTTTCCCTCCACAACACAGGTGGAAGGAAAAGTAATGGATCTATTGATGGGAGAAATTCTCCTCCCAAAATATGGAGACCCTGGGAACCCTGTCTAACTATTTTCATCTCAGGGGTAGAAATTTCAAATGTTCTGGTTGACTTAGGAGCAACAATTAATGTGATGACAGTTCATACAATGGACAGGTTAGCTCTGTCAGGTATCCAATCCACGACTACAATTCTTCAACTTGCTGATCAGTCAGTAGCTATTCCAAAGGGAGTGATCACTGATGTACCTATTGTGATAGATTCATGGGAGTTCCCAGTGGATTTGTTAATACTGGAACCTATAAACCAGAGAAATGCTTATCCGCTGATTTTAGGAAGGCCGTGGCTGGCTACTGCAGCAGCATCTATTGATTGTTGAACTGGAGATATGGTCATTTCTAATGGGATAGATTTAAAGAAAATATCTCTGTATCCTCCAGCTAAACCATCGGTGCATTGCACAGGAAGAGTATGGGTGGATGAACCGGATAACATGAACAACAGTGCCTCATTAGCTATGGTAACCATTAGGGAACATCTGGGAGAATTAGGAGAACAAGTATACTATGATACAATGGAAGACTTCACTCACATCCTAATCAACAAAGATGTGATGGAACTCGCCCAAGATCCTTAGAGAGAACTTCTCGTTTCTTCTCATTGTACCCTTACCAACATTATTCCTTGTGGGGAAACCTTTCACAGGGACTTAGCCACCTTCCACATGTTACTCCCACATTCTTCTCCTCTCAATGCCATGACACCAATGTATGGACCCACCACATCTATGGATCAAATTACAAAACAGGTCATGATTCTGCCAGGGAAAACACTTAATATAAATACTCAGTTAACAGCAAGTTAGGAAGAAAAACTTATTCATCTTTTGGTTTCCCACTCAGCATCTTTTGCCTGGGAATACCAAGATATGAAAGGCATACCTCCTGAAATCTATACCCATCATATCTACACTGAAGATATTAAACCTGTCAAACAACCACAAAGAAGATTGAATCCTGCCTTAAAGGACATTGTCAAAACTGAAATAGAAAAATTACTCCAGGCAGGGTTCATATATCCAATCTCAGACAGTCAATGGGTCTCACCCCTTGTCATTGTGTCTAAAAAGAATGGGAAATGGAGGGTGTGTATTGATTATAGAGAACTCAACAAGGCCACAAAAAAGGACTACTTTCCCTTACCATTTATTGACCAAGTTCTAGACAACCTTGCTGGGAGAAAGTATTTTTCTTTTTTAGATGGATTCAATGGGTATAATCAAATTCAAGTAGCACCTAAGGACCAAGACAAAACCACCTTCACATGCTCTTGGGGAACCTTTGCTTACAAAGTTCTTCCTTTTGGGCTGTGCAATGCCCCAGCTACATTTCAGAGACTGGTTCTAGCTATTTTTGCTGAACTGACTAATGAATGCATGGAAGTCTACAAGGATGACTTTACTGTGTATGGGAATAACTTCGAGGAAGCTCTCACAAACCTTGGAAAAGTACTAAAATGTTGTGATAAAAATCGACTGTCCCTTAGCCATGAGAAATGTTTTATGATGGTGGAGGAAGGAATTGTTTTGGAACACCATATTTTGGAAAAAGGGATCAGAGTGGATCAGAACAAGATAGAAGTAATCACACAGTTGCCTTCACCCAAAAATCAGACTGATGTCAGAAGTTTTCTAGGTCATGCAGGCTACTATAGGAGGTTCATAGAATAAACCAGTAGTAGGTGCAAGGATCATCAGGTGGTTATTGCTATTGCAAGAATTTGATATTACCATAGTTGATAATCCAGGAAAGTTTAATTTGGTTGCTGATTTTCTGTCAAGATTGCATACAGGAGGAGAAGATCAACTAGTGGAGGATAAATTTCTAGATGAACATGTTTTTGCCATATCCACTACTGCACCTTGGTTTGCTGACATAGCTAATTTTTTAGCTACAGGCTTGTATCCATCCCATTTTACTTCAAAACAAAGAAAATGTTTGGTTAAAAAAAGTTTATTCTACAAATGGTTGAATGGTTTACTATTTAAATGTGGTCCTAATTTCATTCTACGCAGGTGCTTGAAGGCTGATGAGACTTTTGATGTGTTGAGAGCATGTCATGATGAACCATCTAGTAGCCACTACTCTTTCCACAGGACAGTCCACAAGATCCTTGGAGCTAATTACTATTGGCCTTCTCTTCATAAAGACACAAAGAAGTATGTGCAGCACTGTGACCAATGCCAAAGGATGGGGCAGCCCACCTTTACCCATGAAATGCTGCTACATCCTCAAGTCATGATGGAACCATTTGAGCAATGGGGTCTAGACTTTGTGGGACCAATTTCATCGCCATCATCAGGCAAGGAGTATATTCTAGTATGCACAGACTATGTTACTAAGTGAGCTGAGGTTTAAGCATTACAGTTTGCAAGAGAAGAAAAAGTTGTTGATTTCCTTTACAATAGAATTTTCTTGAGATTTGGAGCCCCAAAATCAATAGTTTCAGACAGAGGACCTCAATTTACTTCACAGGTAATCAAGGCATTCATAGATTTATACCAAGTCAAGCACAGAAAAGCTTCACCTTACCATCCTCAAGCAAATGGGTAGGTAGAAGTAACTAACAGAGAACTTGACAATATCCTAACAAGGACAGTAGCAATGAACAGAAAGGATTGGGCAAATAGACTACCTGAAGCAGTTTGGGCTTACAACACCACTTGGAAGTCCACAAGAAAGTTTTCACCATATGAATTAGTTTATGGGAAAAAGCCTATGCTATCTATAGAATTTGAACTCCAGACACTTAAAACTGTATTGGATGTTGGGCTGCCGCTGTCTACAATTCATCAGAACAGAATTCTTCAGCTCAACGAGTTGGATGAGATTCAGACAGAAGCCATTCAGCAAACAGAACTGGTTCAGTACTAAAGGAAACAATGGCATGACCAACATATCAAGAGGAGGACATTTCAACAAGGAGATTGGGTTCTTCTCTATGATTCTAAATTCAAAGAATTAAAGGAAAATTACAGACTCACTAGCTGGGTCCTTATCAAATAAAGGAAGTGTTTGAAAATGGAACTATATTATTGCAACCAATTGATGGGAACACAAACACATTTCTAGTAAATGGTCACCGGATAAAGCTCTACAAAAGACCGTCTACTAAAGAAGAATTTCTTGATGATCTATGTTTTGATACAGGGGATACCTCCTCTGTCACGGTGTTGGAATAATAAAAAAAAGAAGGTTGAAAACCAACAATGGCTGCCTTCTAAAAAAAATTAAAAATTAAAAAAACAAAAATAAAAATAAAAAAATTTTGAGAAAGATGGAAAACCAACAAATGGCTGTCTTTCTCGACCAAGGGAGTTGAAAACCAGTAAATGGCGGTTCCCTTCTCTAGGACAGTTGTAATAATTGAGCTCCGGATATGATCCGTTGCCAGAAATTGGCCCAATGCATCTCCGGTGCTTTCCAATAAGGAGCACCCCCGGCGCTTTCCAATAAGGAACACCTCCGGCACTCTGTTAATAACACCGATAGTTCCATAATAAGGGCGGGACCTACCTCGCCAAGTGGTAAAGTAAACAACTCATATGATGAGATCATCATGACTCATCTTCTACTTCATCGCACAGCATAATTAAAATTAGAATACTAATAATTACAGGAGTGTCCACAAGCCGGCGCTAACATCACCCATGGGCGTGGATTTTAGTGCCACTCAGTGCAATGATTGCAGGTCGCGTGCAAGTAGAAGGTGGATGTCATTTTAGGCCGCTGCTTAAATGCCACGACGCATGCAGTTTCTAAAACGGCGGAGCATTTCTCTCGTGCACATCGCCTCATCATTAAAACTAATCCAGGTAAATCTATTTTTAATTAATCATTAATTAGTAACTGTCCTGTCTTTCTATTTTGGGTGCTGCCGTGATGACACGTCCCTCTGCCGTCATTTCCTTTTTCACATCCAAGCATGCCGCCATCTGTGCCTTAATGCCACCTTACCTTCGGAGTGCCCTGTCAGTTCATTACAATTATGGCTGCTTTGGCCCCTTAACCTATCTACATAAGCCCAGCCTAAAAATAATAGCATCCCTCATTCAAACCTCTGAAATAGACTGAAGCATACGATAAATTAAACAACTCTCCAGAGTCTACAAAGTAATTTGAACAATACTCCGGAGCCCACAGATCAGAAGGACAGATAGACTGCAGGCTCCGGAAGTAAAAGAATAAAACACAGAAACTGCCATCAATTCAGCAATGGGGGTCAAGAAAAAGTCTGAGCCAGAAAATACTACAGGTCTTCTAAAGGATGCAGCTGTAGCAAACATTTTAAGGGCTGCTGGATGGTTAGATTTCCTAGATAAGTTCAAAGGGTTTCAGGAGGATATTATGGATGAATTCCTTAAGAATTTAAGAGACGACCAGACCACTGTGAGAGGAAACCAAATCAGTCTCTCCTCCACAATTATCAGCCACATCTCCAGACTCCCTGAATAAGGTGAGAGGTTCTACCATCTGAAAACCTTGTATACTGATTTAATTAGAAATTTTTCTGTTCGTGGTGAACCTACTATTCAATTGCATATGAATAAGAATGAGGTCAAAGGAATTTTGAGGTCCACTCTCCCAAACCCTTGGGCAACTATTGCTACCTGGTTAATGAAGTACTTTACCTGTGATGGCCAATTCTCCATAGTTTTAGGGCCCATAATGAAAATGCTAATTTTTCTCAGACATGGAAATAGGCACCCCGAATATAACATAAATATCCCCAATTTCCTATATTCTGCCATCAGGGCAACTGCAGAGAAATACCAGTAGGGTAAGGGACCCATGAAACATCATGGCCTCATCTTCCTGATAGTCAAGCACCACTTCTTATCTCAGGCCAATGGAGAAGAACTATTGCAGAACTTTCTTGAGCATAACCCTCAGGTCAGAGAACTAGAGATAACACAAATAGAGGATGAGAGTTCTCCCTCTCACCATGATGAAGAAACCGAGCCTACAGCCTCCTCCACAGCTTCTCACAAAGGGACATCACCCTCACAGGAGGCTACATCATCTGCAGCCCCTGTTCCCAACAAGAAGGGGAAAGGCAAACAAATTGCAGAGCCTGCTCCTACACGACCTCTATACATGACTCAGTCAGTCAGGAGAAAAATGACTTTACCTGAGGAATCTAGGCCTAGGGAATTAACAGAGGAAAAGGCAGGACAGGGAATTGAGGGGAGATGGTGGGTTGAAGAACCATCCCATGACTCCGATGAGGTACCTCTGGTCAGAAAGAGGAAGCAAAGTGAAAATTCTCCAGCACCATCTGTTCATATGGAGTCAAGTCCAATTTCAACACCACCATGTGCTTCGGAGACAGGATGCTTACCAACTGTTACTATCTCCTCAGATTCTGAGGAAGGAAAACCTACTCCAGAGGCACCAGTTCCACCTGTGCTCCAGAGAAGCAAAAGGAAGAGGCAGCTCTCACAAGCTGAGAAGGATACTGCCCTGCTCGCTGAGGCACTCCTGGAATTGAGCACATGTGAGGACAAAGCAGAACCTTCATTAGTGCCAGTAGTAGCAGAGGATCCTCAGGATAGGAACACTACAAAAGGAGAAACAGGGCACACGGATACATTGGGAGAAGCAGGGCAGGTGGCCATGGATAATATTGATAATCAGCCAACAGCCACAGAAACAGAGGCAGAAACTCTATCACATCCCTCTGACCAAGAGGATATCAAAATCTCAATAGAGCAACAATTAATGGAAGAAATTGAGAATTTAAAAAAGATGCTTTGGAGAAAGAATTTAATTATTACTAACCTCAAGAACATCAGAGTAGAGATGGAGATGGAACTGAAGCAAACTATTGCAAAAATCCAAACAGACCTCCAAAACAAGGACAGAATCATCCAGGAGAGGGAGGCAGAGTTGGAAACACAGAAATGTGAGGCAGCAAAAGTGATGGAAGAAAAAGAAAAAGAAGCAGCACAAAAGGTTTCTGAGCTCACCATGGCCAGAGACAACGGCCACACAGTAATGGCAGCACTGATTGAAAAGGTACAAAGCCAGGATAAACAATTAACTTGGGCCAATAACAGACTAGATGACCAAGAAGAATGTATTTAAGAACTGACTGGCCCAAGGGCAACCAATGAGCAGGAAATTCAAATAGATGCCTATGTGGGTCCAATCCCCATTGACATTCCTAAAGCCCTGTTTCATTGGGAGGAAAGGTGTAGAGAATTTGAAGCCTCCAAGCCAATGTTGCAATTACAAAGGGCAGTCACTGCCAGAGAAGAAAGGATAGCAACTTTGGAAAGCAAAATCATTCAAATGGCCTCCCTTTCCTCAAAAATTCTATCTTGCAGGCCTCCAAGTGCCAACTATTCAATGTCCCTACAAGAAAGGATACTGCAAAGGAAACTCTCCTTAGTCCTATCTGACATGAATGAGGATACCGAAATAGTAGAAGGTTTCATGGCAGCTTACACCAGAAGCAATGATGAAGACAAAAACTTCCTATGTGAATTATACTTACATGGGTTCTGCATTAATTATATAGCCTTCATGATTAATCACTTTGTGGGAGAATGTCAGCTTAAGGCATTCATGTCCCTCATGAGAAACCACCAGATCTGGGATGAAAGGATAGAAGATCATCTTCAAAAGGATTCAAAAATAGATCTCCTCCTCAGAAAAGAATGTCCTAATCCTTTTGCCTTTCAGACCCAATTTAGGTCCATCATCTATCATCCTGCAAGTGCAACCAGCATATTGCCATTATACTTAAAAAGTTTGCAGGAATGCTCCATTGACTTTGGTCTTTTTATGATTAATTCAGCAAATCCTGTCCTTGCTGTAGCAAAGAGGAGATGGAGTATTTTAACCCCAGAGTAAAAACTTAGAGAGGTGGTCACCCCTGCAAACCTGAGACTATTCATGAGAAAGGCAAAGATGATATCCAAACTGATGGATAAACATAAATAAGAATGGATAGGAGGGCAGTTTAGACCTCCTCTGATAATTGAACCACTCCCTATATGAACAGAACAGCCGGAAGATGAAAAATTGCAAGATTGGATGAAGCAAGTTGACAAGTACAGAGGGAATGGTAACACCAATAAAACTACTTGGACAACCTATCTCCAGGAGTATAGTTTGACTGACAGATTGCTTTGTCAAAATAAATCCAGAATGTGAAAAGCAAGAGGACCTGCCAAACCTTAGGTATGGGGGGATGATAAGTGTCAAATTGCACTCATAAAATACACCCCTTTTTGCCTCTCTTTTTCCCCTATTTAGTTCATCTTCCTTGTGTCTGCACTCAAATAAGTTAGCAAGATTGTTCTATTTTGTGATTAATTAAGATAGATTACTTGAGATTAGAATTTCTGATTAGATGACTAATGTGTGTGGGATTAATGGAAAAATGCAGAATTTCTCTCTCCTTTTTGAATCAGCAGGTGTAAATGTCAGAAACAGCGATTTTGTGCATCTCCGGAGATCGTCTTCAATGATCTCCGGAGACTATAACAAAGAACAGTGACACCTGGAGTTTTGAAGATATGGGGAATGACTCTCCGGAGCTCTGCGAGTGTCTGGAATATCTCCAGAGCTGCAGACAGGAACAGCTATCTCTGGCGCCTCCTAAGAACGGGGCATGTTCCAGACAGAGCTGCCGCCCAGACACTTTAGCAGCAATCCTAATACCCCCCCTCACTTCACTCAAATCATCACCTGAGTGGTGAAAAGTCAACTATCAGTTAAACTGCTGAAGTTTTATCTTTCCAAAGATTTTGCATGAGTTACGAATTGAACTAATCCAATATTCTTATTTTTAGGGCTTTGATGCCCAAGTGTATTAAGACCTAAACTTAGACCTCTGAGTGGACTTTTGTTCCACTCAAGTCTACCATTCTTGCATGGTGATCTTTCATAAGTTAGACAGTTAAGTACAAATAAGAGATGGTGTCATCTCCTAGAAAGACTGATAGATAAGTTCAGTGATATATCATCACTCTTTTTATATATACTTTCAGAAATAGTAATAGAACAACAATGATAAAATTATTCTAATTTTTTAGAGATTTCAGTTTTGCTATAGCCATACATTTTCATGAATATAGAAATGAATGAATTGGACTGAATTTAGTGTAGATCATCTTTTGTGCTGATTTCCTGCAATAGCCTTCAGCCTCAAATGTGCGGAGCAAGGGCCCACTCTCACCAATCAGGCAGGAGGCTAGTATCTCTGTTTTATTGTTTCAAGTTTTCTTTTATAAAGGTGTTTCCTATTTTAATAGATAGATGCATGTTATTGTTTCTTTGCTTTGAGTACATTTCCTGTTTTCTTCTGTTTTATTCCATTTATCCAACAAGCAGATAGATTAGTCATTCTTTTAAGCATTAGGATTAGCTATAAACTGGTCACTTAGAATCCCTAGTTGCAGACAGCCATGGACACAGCCTTGGTTTTTTGACATCTAAAAACAAATTAAATGATGAGGTACAGCGACAACCTGTCAGTAATATAGGGCACATATATGCATCTAATTTCATCTAGTTCAACCAGGTAATGTCATCTTACTTTGTAGTATTTTTTTAATGTTGACTAATTTCATCTAATTTGCTACACATATCAATGTAGGGCATGTATATGCAGTTATTGCAGATGAAGATAATGAAGAGGGAATAGATTATTACTTATGTTGTTGTGTTGAGGCCAAAAAGAAATTGGAGGCCCCTGTTACAAATGGAGAAAACATCGAATACCCTATAGGCTCAGTGGTTCTTACTGGAACATGGCTTAGAAGGTACCCACATAAGAGTGTTAATGTTTGGCTATTTCAGGACTTTGACACGCATCGGAAGATTCCTCATTACTCAAACCTTGTGGCATCCAATGTTCATTTGCTAAAGTATTGGGGTAGACCTTTGAACAAAATCTTGTGGAAGGTGCGTGAGTCTGACCATGAAGCAATACTTGGCACAATAAAGAGTAGAGCAGACCCGGATGGTTCATTGGATTAATTTGTAAGTATTCACATTGATTTTGTAAAGTCATGTTACATTGAGTTGTAAGTATGCACATTAATTTGTAAGGTTTGTCTTTTTTTATTTCCTCCTACATTTTTACACATATACACATTTTTACATCATCATGTTATGTATTTTTAGTGTCCTACTCTTGATGCGACCAAACTAACTATTACAACACGTCAGGATGGGTACATTTACGCTAGGCATGGTCCTATTTTTCACCCAAACATGTCGAAACAGTTTGAGCTACATTGTACCGACAATATCCCTAAAGAGTCCAAAGTGCAAAAAGGCAGCAATCTTTGACGAGATGTTACTCGAAAACTGTCACTTAGAAACATTCTATCTGAGGCAATGCGATCACATAGAGTGTTTCTACAATAACCTCTCTTAGTTTTTTATATCTCTGAGGCATTTGCCCGTGGTGAAAGGTTTTCTGCTGCCCCAAAAATCATCAGAAGGAGGCGGTGTAAAGTTGCAAAGGGATGTAACTTTCGTCCTACTCCTGATGTGACCAAACTGACTATTCCAATGCATCTGGATGGGTACATTTACGGTAGGCATGGTCCTGTTTTTCACCCAAACATGTCAAAACAGTCTGAGCTACATTGTACCGACGATATCCCTGAAGAGTCCAAAGTGCAAAAAGGTAGAAATCTTTAATGAGATGTTACTTGAAAACTGTGTCACTTAGAAATATTCTGTCTAAGGCAACGCGATCATGTAGAGTGCTTCTACAATAACCTCTCTTGGTTTTTTATATCTCTAAGGCATTTGCCCGTCGTGAAAGCTTTTCTGCTGCCCCAAAAATCGTCAGAAGGAGGCAGTGTAAAGTTGCAAAGGGGTGTAACTTTTGTCCTACTCCTGATGTGACCAAACTGACTATTCCAACACATCTGGATGGGTACATTTACGCTAGGCATGGTCCTTTTTTTCACCTAAACATGTCGAAACAGTCTGAGCGACATTGTACCGACGATATCCTTGAAGAGTCCAAAGTGCAAAAAGGTAGCAATCTTTGACGAGATGTTACTTGAAAATTGTGTCACTTAGAAACATTTTGTCTAAGGAAACACGATCACGTAGAGTGCTTCTACAATAACCTCTCTCATTTTTTTATATCTCTGAGGCATTTGCCCTGGTGAAAGGTTTTCTGCTGCCCTAAAAATCGTCAGAAGGAGGCAGTGTAAAGTTGCAAAGGGGTGTAACTTTCATCCTGCTCCTGATGTGACCAAACTGACTATTCCAATGTGTCCAGATGGGTACATTTACACTAGGCATAGTCCTATTTTTCACCCAAACATGTTGAAGCAGTCCGAGCTACATTGTACCGATGATATCCGTGAAGAGTCCAAAGTGCAAAAAGGCAGCAATCTTTGACGAGATGTTACTCGCAAACCATGTCACTTAGAAACATTCTGTCTGAGGCAACGCAATCATGTAGAGTGCCTCTACAATAACCTCTCTCAGTTTTTTACATCTCTGAGACATTTGCTCATGGTGAAAGGTTTTCTGCTGCCCCAAAAATCATCAGAAGGAGGCAGTGTAAAGTTGCAACTTCTTCTTAGGCGCCAATTTCACATCAAATTGTCTAAATGAGCGCCCAAGGATGTGGAGTCTTCAATCAAGGTGCTCTGGCAGGAAAAGTTGTTTGGCCTTCAAGATGAGGTTGCCTTAGTGAATTAAGTCAAGATGAAAGGCTATTCACTCTAGGCACCAATCTCAAGTTGCACAATCATGAATGGGCGCCTAGAGCAATAAGGTGCTACGTCATGGTTCCAAGACCTTGAAATGGCGTCCAAGCATGTAGGAGGAATTTTCAAGTAGCCAGAATGTTTTTAAAACTCTAAGGAACTAGTCCAAAGACTCTATGGTGCCATCTTGACACCATTGAGTCAACTTTCAAACTCAAACATATTAAAACAAGGTCTAGGAAGCTAGGCGCCATCTCTTGCCAGTTCAACCTCTTAGATGCGCCGACATTGGAAAGACTCTTAATCAGCGCCTAAGTTTGAATTGATCTTGTGATTGAAAGTTTGGTGTATTGGTGCAAGATGATCTTCAGTTGAAGCAATCTAAGTTCTAGGAAGGGTTTAGAAGTTATCAACCTCTTCACTAAGTTAGGCGCACTTTACAAGCTTTCTTACCCAAGAGTTGCACCTCATTAAGACAAGGCGCATCTTAACCTCTGGGACTTTTCATTAAGACTCTAAGAAAGAAGGCGCATTTCCATGGAGTAGCATACTCTAGATAGTGCCTAATGCCATCAAGGCGCAATTCCACCCTCACTTTGGTGGCCTATCATCAAGAAGGGGCATTGGGCATTCCTTGAACAGTTCTGAGCATTTGAAGTTCGTGAAATCACCAAGGAATGTTGGGTGCCATGTGTATCCTCAACAAGCTTGAGTTTGCACCTAGACAAGTTGGCGCTTATTCATGTTTTAACTTCCCTCTTGAAGCGCCTAACTTGGGAAAAAGTTATCTTGTTGTTAGTCAAGTGTTTGATGTGTTTTGGAGACTCCAAAAGACTTCCTCTTGCTAGGCACTCTTCTTGGCAACTACAACCTTCAATTGGCGCCTAGATCCTGAAGAAAAACACTTGCAAGTGTGGGCGCACTTTCCTTGTGATGGAGCATCAAACTGGCGCCTAGAAATCATAATGCATGAAGTGAGCGCCTAGGATCCTATTGGTCCAATAGGTGGTTTTGGGATCTATGTCAAGTCATTGGAGATAGATATTTTGGCTTATTTGATGATGGTCTCAAGTCTCTCTACCAAGGCGCATTTTGATGATGTTCTTATTTAAACTTTTATGAAGACTATTTCATCCCTAAGCGCTCATCCTCATGATTTTCATGCACTTAGACTTCAAGGCACCAAAACTCGTAGGAAAATATTTGGGGGGAAACCACACTGATAAAAGTTGGGTAAATTTAACATCTGAGTCTGATTAGGCTCTATATAACAACAATATTTATATCATGTCCCTTTGCTTTATCAAACAAGCAGTATGTGTCAAGTCATAGGGATAACACTATGGTCCTTAGAAATTTCTCTGTGACTTTTGATAAGATTATCTACTATTATGTGGATGCTTGATAGTATTAAAATTATTAGGCATTAAGTTGAGGTGACCATTCTTGTTATGATCATCACTTTTCACAAGGGGTATGTCAGTTATCCCATATATCATTACATTATGATTATTTTTCAATATCCTGATGGTGGAAGGATTGTTTTCACTATTATCTCTAGCTTGGGAAGTCATCAACAATCCAACTCTTGACGTCAATACAAGGTTCTTTTCAAGGCAAAGGGTGCCTAGGCTTATGGGGCTCAATTTGATGTATTTATTGAAAGCTCAAGGTGAATTGATGCTTATTGAAAATGCCACTTAGTCCTTCATTTGCATTCTAGGCATCATTTCCTATTGACTTATATACTCCTCCTCATGCTAGGGTGCCATAATGAAGTGGTTTAGACAATAGGTGTGCTTCACTTACTAGAGGCTTGTTCTCCTTCCACCTTAGGCACACTTTTATGGTGGAACAGGTGTCAATGGGTGCCTTGTCTTAAATGAATGCTCTCTCTAAGTTGGGTGCCCTTTTGAGGCTTTATGAGTTGCAAATTGTGCCTTAACCCTTCATGCTTGTTGCTCAATGTTTGAATGTTTAAGAAAGTCTCCTTTAGGCACTCATCTTAATGACTTTTTCTCAAGGCAAAATCATCCTAATGACTTGGATATTCATCCTAGTGTTTTAGGATATCAGGCTACCAGACTTAGTCATTTTTAGGATCTCAAACATAAAGAATAACATGATGATTCATTTTTTTGTATTGCATATAGTTGACATTCTATGCTACTCATAAAGAATATTAATATTTTATGTTCAACATGATGATTCATTTTTTTTTTAAATACAACTTTTATCTTTTAGTTCTAAAATGAGGTTTAGGTGATACTTGAATAACAATAGCTAGCTAATTGGATCAACAAACATCCTATGTAATATAATTGGACTTTAAATATTTGAAGTAGCCATCTACAAATATCCATTCAAACATGGATTTATAATGCAAGTATGGATGCCATCAATAAAAAAGATTTGTATTAACCAAATATCCATATAGGCATACATCAATATATGTCAATATAAGTATAACATATATACAAAATAGCCATATAGGCTTACAAGAATGACATATAGGCATACAATGTCAACTATGTACAATACAAAATATATGTCCACAAGTGCCATATAGGCATACAACAAAGGAACACAATAAAAAGTCATTCCCCTCTGGCTGGTGAAGAGAATAAATCACGGGCAACCTTTGATCTTCTAGGGGATGGAGACGCGCATGTGGGTGGTCTACTATGAACCCGAGAGCTACTCCTCCTATTTAGTTCTTCCTGCATCTTTAGCTGTTACAATAAAAAAGTATAGACATTAATATATAGAAATTACATGTTATAAAAAATGAAACATTTAACAAAATAATTACTTACCACTAACATATGATCTGTCTCCTTGCTTGCCTCAGTAGCAGGAATAGACCCTGGTGATGTCAAGTCCTATAGAAACCATCCAGATAGAAATTAAACTTCAAATCAATAATCTTTTTATTTTTCAAAAATAGACAACTATAACAATGAATGTAAATTGAAATTTACTAATCTTCCTCATACCCCTGTCAATGCCATGGAGCTATGAATTGCAGAGGCCACACCATGCTCCATTGCCCTCTGAACATGGGGAGGTGTCTCCACAGCCTGCATCATTTGCAAATAAAACAACATTATTTAATTACGAAAACTATAATAGTGATGCAAATCATGGCTCCTAACATACACACACATTCATCTAAACATGGAAGTACACACAATAAAGCACACAAGTCACATACAAAAATCTAGTAAGTACAATTCATTCATTAAACTATTTATTTTATTACCTCCATAAAACTTTGAAGTCCACCACCGCTGGCAGGTGTTGTCGTGAAATCTACAATATTAACATATTCAACATCCAAAATCAGATATTAGAATACCATTCATATAACGATGCTATTCACATGTAATATTTATAATTGTTTACTAATTACATACCCCGCCGGTAGATGATCTCGTGCAAAATGCATGTGGCGAACCACTGAAAATTGCATCAACGCTATGACCCTGAAATTTCATTAAAATCATCAATTTAAATTAGTTAATCTTGCATTTCAAAAATAAATTTTAATAAATTAAATTCAATAAACTTGCTAATATTTACCTGAGTATCAAGGCTGAAAGTCTCACTCAGGAGGGTATCTGTCATCACCATCTACTCAGTTGCAGATGTAGCCTGTGCACCTACGTCCCGACTATCTATGGGGTCATAACCATAGGCTGACCCACAAGTCTGACAAGTATGAGGTGGGACCCTACTCCTCGCACTATCTCCCAACCCACTCTATGCTACAGGACTAGCATGCGCCATGATGCTCTGGGTCAAGGCACTAATGGACTAAAGTGTATCAACCTCAACACTCTCCTTCACAATGGAAGGGATAGAAACATGCTCATGGGCTGGTCTGCTGATTACTCATCTCACTACCTGCTATGGGTCAACATGTGCCCCTGGTCTATCTTGTGCTGACCCCCCACCTCTACCCTGGAAGTCCGGCATATCAAAATAGTTTGGCACTTTATTGAGGACAAACTCGTAGTAGAGTTTCCTCAAAAAGTATTGCAGGACCTCATTATTATTGCATGGAGGATGGTCAAAAACCATCCACCACCTCTGCCCAAAATTATCCCTTATCGCTTGGTTGTTGCACCAATTGTCTCTAAACTCTCTCCTCTTATCCTTCCAACTAGTTATTTGCTTGCTAATTGAATCTACATTTGATAACATAGATTCAAGAGATTTAGCAAGCGTGGACCTATGCAAGCTTAAAGTGGAAGGATCTTTCAACCTTGCGATTATATCTTTAATTTATTTTTTGTTGTTTTCAATTTGCCCCATTATATTTTATTGTGTTCCAAGGGCATTTCGAGGAATGGATGGAGGAGGTTGTTGTTCTGCAGGTATTTCCTCCTTAGGATTTTGTGGATTTTGAGGAGAAGGAGGTGCATTAACATTTCCTGACAATTAACGAAATATACATCAAAAAACAACTCAAACCTACCTATTTAGAAGCAAATTCAAACAAAAAAACAAATAAAACTCACTCCTTTGGCGTGCTCGATATCGTGGCGGCATTTTGGCGACGATTCAGCGAGATTTTGTTGTTCAATTGGCTTTTCCAAAACGTGAGCACACTTTGTAGGGTTTGCAAGCCGTGGGGATAGAGGAGAAAAATAGAAATGAAATGAAATGATAGCCCTTTTTTTTAATTTATAGTGGTTCATAACGCACTTGCGTTATAACGCGAGAGCGTTATGGTTTGGTAATGACAAGCCTTAGGCTTGTCATTACCAACCCATAACATGAGCGCGTTATAACGCGCTCGCGTTATCTATTTTTTTTTTTTTAAACCATTTGGCCACTTTTTGGCCCCCCATCTTTTTAGGCTTGTCATTACCAACCCATAACGCGAGCATGTTATAACACGCTCGCGTTATGTATTATTTTTTTTTAAACCATTTGGCCACATTTTGGCCCCCCATCTTTTTGCACTTACCCTTCCCGTAATTAATTAAATAAATCAATTTATTTAATTAATTTGTCAATCTCCTATAGTCACTTACTCGTAATTAATTAAATAATTTAAATTTAATTAATTAATCTCACCTAACCATTGTCCATAATTAATTAAATATTACAATTTATTTAATTAATTATCCCATCCTTTGTCACTAACCAAAATTAATTAAATAAAGTCTATTTATTTAATTAATCCACCTAGCTTATGACTAAACCTAGGCTAATTAAATAAATATCATTTATTTAATTAGCTACCCTACCCTAGATATCCCCTATGACCAAATTACCTAAGTAAACCTCTACTCAATTAATTTGAGCCACTAATAGCCGATGACGGTGTGGTTCGGTGGTTAATTCGCTTGATTGTAGTGGCGGCCACCAGAGTTCAAACCCCCACTGGGCCAACGAGCTCGCAAGGCTTTACACCTTCGCTAGGCCAATGAGCTCGGAAGGCTTTACGCCTTTGCTAGGCCAACAAGCTCGCAGGTTTGAAGTGTTCTTGCTAGGGGATGAGGTCCCCCATGTTGTGGCCTCACCGGTTCATTGTTCTGGGAAAAAGCATTTGTGTGGAGCCAGAGGGCGTGTCGCACTAGCGTCACTGATCACATTAAAAAGTTTACCAGGCGCATTTTAAAAAAAAAAAATTGAGCCACTAATTAATCCATCTCCTAATTTCTACCAGCCATATTAATTAAGTTAATCACGTAATTAACTAAGCCAATCCCTCATTATCCCATCTCCCCACAATTGATTAAATAATTAACATTATTTAATTAATGGGAGTCACATGTGTCTCCACCCCATCTTTCCTAATCTATGAAAGAATATTATTTAATTAATAAAGCTCACACATGTCTCCACCTCACCTTTCCAAATCCATGCATTTGTCACTTCTCATCCCACTCCCCCATTAAAATAAATTTTTAATTCATTCACATGTATCCATCTTCACAAATGCAAAGTCTTCCCAAGGTTGAATTTAAAATTCCAAAATAATAGGAGCCCTTCATCTTTGTTGATGAAATCCTAGCCCTTCATTTCACTATAGAGTCTCCACCCTTGGATCTCACCTTTGAAACTCCACCATTGATCTAAAAATCCTCAAAAATATATAAATAAGAGCCTCTCCTAAGACATTAGAGGACTACACAAGCTTGATATACCATTCTTATGCTCCAAAAATTCTCACATCCATAGATAAAATTATAGCCAATTCCACATCCAATTTGCATCCAAATCTTTACTTCTATTATGTTGGTATTAGATTGAGCAATCCACATTGGTTCATATTGGGTAAAGCTAGGACTTTGCATTAGGTGCATGCATTTCCTCAACCTTATCAAGGAGACTTAAATGGAGGACATTTAAAGGTATAACTCATTTTTTTTTGGTTTACTTTATGTTTCTAACATCTCCTACTTTCTTGTATCTTAATTTGGCATGCTCAGTGGGACCTAACCGTCCCTAAATTTGATGTTTTTTGGGAAGAAATTCCATGTGTTCTTGTGCAGGTGATAGGGTAGAGCATTCGGCTATGGTTCAGCATCTTCATTAGAAATAGTAGTGCCTTCATCATCTCTATTAGTGCCTATGACTGTCTATTAATCTTTTGTTTTGCAGGGCATGTCAGTGCTTCTATTTCTTCTGTTAGCACCTAGGACATGTAGTTTAGAGCCTAGGCTTAGCATAGTAGCACCTTAGTAGTCTTTTTTAGCACCTTTGCACCTCACAAAGGTGCCTTCGATGACTGTTTTAGTGCCTACATTTTGTCTATTTGCAGACTAACAATTCATATCAATGACCTCTCACAGTGTGTTTTGGTAGCTTATTTGACATCTCTGGCAAGTTTAACACTTGGTTTTGCAGGAAAATTAGGGAGTTTACATAAGAGTTTTATTAAATTTGCAAATTTTATTTGTCTAATCTTATGTTCACATTCTAACATTCTGTCTTGAGGACTAATACAGTGATAGGCTGCTTCGTTGGCTAACTTTGCTTGGAGGGACTAATCTGTTGTCCTGATTTTGTCATCAACCTAACATTTTTTTGGTAGTTTTATATCTCCTATGTCAGATCAGTGTATGTGGTCTCTGTTTTAGCTCCTCTAAGATTTGTTTTAGCACCTTTGTCTTCAAGTCTAGTGCCTTCGTCAACAGGTAAAGACAGGTATACACAGTCTGTTTAGAATTTCTACACTCTATTTTAGTGCTTTCGTTCAGCATCTTAGTGCTTTAGTTTAATATTTTAGCGTCTCTAAGTTGTCTAAAACTACCTCTGCATTGTCTTTCAGCACCTATGTACTGACTGTCAATGACTTCACGCCTTATGTTAGCACCTAGGTTTATGTTTTTAGCACTTTTACTTATGTTGTTAGCACCTATATTCTATGTATTAGTGCTTCTATATAAACCTAACTCAGATCATCTTTTGGGGATGCTAACTTGACTTTATTGTAGCTTGAAACATTTGACCAAGGCCTTTACTACAAACTACTAACATTTTCTTATAGTCCTGCAATCAAAGAACATTTGTTTTTCACTAGTTTAGTTGCATTAAAGTATTAAAATAGTGGGAATTTACTTCTTGTTTTGATTTGCACTAGGGTGTATGCTCTCCCCTCGCACCTTTGGGTGATCTTGTTGGCAATATGTGTTGTCATTGATGTCAACTCTATATGTGTCAAATTGAGGACATGCTTGTATAGAAGTTGAAGATAGGTTAATGGACAATGGAAGATTTGAGAGAGATGGTTTGACATAGGGTCAGCATGATTGATACAGTGGAAGATTTGAGAGAGATGGTTTGACTCAGTTAGAGACTTGAGGTCGGCATGTTTAAGGCAAGTCAGTCCAAAAGACCTAGCAGATGGAGAGAAATTGTCTAAGTATAAGAAGGATAATCATCCTGATGTCTAAGTATGATGTGGAGGTGAGTACACATGCTCTAACATGTTTCCTATATGTCTATAGTGATATCTTACCATTTTGGTGTACCGCACTCAGAGATAACTGGAAGAAGTCTTGCTAAGGCATATTCAGTGTATACACTAAGGCAAAGTCATAGTATTTTGGTCTGCATTCCTCCACAGAGAAAGATTTAGTCTTGTGGTTCACAAGATAAGTTGGTTGGCATATGAAGGTATTATATCCAAGATTTCAAGTCATGAAACCTTTCGCAGCAACTGTTATATGTGACAGAGTTCCAGTCTACACTCTGGCAGAGTAAAGCAATGATGAAGGATTGATGTAATGCTCCACATTCCTCCACAGTAATAGATATAGCTATGCGGTTTTGGGGATATGTTTAATCAGATGTTTTGGTGGTCTGCAATGAAATATCCTAAGTTTTGATGTGTTACAGTCAGTCTTGAATGCTCCATTTTCATTAGTTCAACATGTTTCTTCTTTTGTGAATTCACATAATGATCAGATATTTTAGGTGAATGGTGTAAGGATATTGTTAATAAGGTACATTTCTCATACCTTGGTCCGCATGATGTTTTTGTTGTCTCCCTGTTGATGCAAAGATAGAAAGTTAGAAGTGTTAGTATTGTTTGGGCTGACAGTCTGGGTTCTTTCATGTGCGGTTGTTCCTGATCAATTAAATTGACTTTGAACAATGTGTTATGATGTATTTAATCTTGTTATGCAATGATAAGTGATCTTCCACCTATTTCCTTTTTATAATGTATATGTTTGAAGCTGACCCATGGAGAATCACACGTTTCATCTAAAGGTCTTTTTGGTGCTGTCCTAATTGAGGATTTGATTTATTGCAGAGGGTATATATAGAAGAACAAAGTCATTTGTGAATTTTGAATGAGAGAGGAATGAATATCAAGTATGAAGTGTGTGAAGTCATTATGATAGAGTAATTGTGCATAAAAAGGGGACTGCAATATTAGCATAAGTCATATGCTTCTTTCACAGTAGTTTAGGTTCTTGTTTTCATTACAATTTTCATGTATCCTGCTATCAGACAGTGAGTCTCTTCAGAAGATCTTTGTATCTTGTTCTAAGTTTGTAGCCTTAGTTTACAAGTCATTAGGGAGTTGTATCTTTCTTGGGTTGTAGCCCTAAAACAAAGTCAGCAAGGAATAGTAGCTTCCTTGGGTTGTAGCCCTAAAACAAAGTTGTAATCTTTTATAGTAGTGAGCTTATTATATTGTGAGTTAATCCTCATTGTGGTTTTTTCCTCATTAGGTTTTCCACATAAAAATCCTGGTGTCATTGTGTTGATTAATGTGGTGCATGCTTTACTTTCTATTCTCTAAGTAATTTGATTTGATCTGCAAATGAAGTAGTTAAATTTTTGTATATGCTAATTCACCCCCCCTCTCAACATCTCGGTCTATTCAATAATTGGTGTCATATCCAAGTACCTTTGAGAAGCCTAACAATTGAGGTAGATCTTGCACTTGAACACATGGAATCTGAAGCTATGGATAATGATGTTTTTACTCTAGAACCAGATCTAGAAGCAATGGAACCTGAAGGTTGGGACCTCAACCTAGATGAAGTTGACCTTGAAGGAGAACTCCAGTTAGCTCTTGAATATCTGGATGAAGCAAGAGAACTAAATCTAGAATATGAGGCCATGCTTGAAAAATCAAAGGAGACAATTGTGAAATTGAATACACGAGCTAAAGAATCAAAAGAAAAATTGGCAAACTAAAATCACAAATAGAAGGAGATAAAGGATGTGACATTAAACTCAAAGAGGCAGAAGATATGATCTCTAGTTTGAAGGTCATGGTTGAAGAAGAAAAGAGGATTAAAGATTGCCTAAATGTCAAGCTCAATAAGAAAGCCGCTAAATGTTCAAAACTTGAGGAAAAAGTTGTCACTCTGAGAAGAGAACTGGAAAAAGCAAAAGAACAAGTTGACAAGGGGTTAAAACTAAAAGGAGGATTTGAAATTCTTGATGAGTTGATTAATTCTCAAAAGCCATCAAAAGAAAATTCTAGCCTTGGATTTGAAAATGGGAAAAGTCCTATCATCAATGCATATGCAAACTTGTATGATAACTTCAAAGTAGAAGGAAAGTTTGAAACAAAGGAAGAAGAAGCCTGTGCTAAAGATCCTAAGAAGAATGCCTTCGAAGATGCAAAAGAAGATGGATTCATTCATGTTTGGAGATAAAGGAAGAACAAGAAGAAGAACTTCAGAAAGCCTGCTCCTAGACAAACTACTCCTACCAAGTACCCTCAAGCTTTTAATCGTAATTGCTATGCTTGTAATAAGTTTGGTCACAAGGTTGTTAAAAGTAGAAGCAAGATGAATCAAAATTCATTTAAGACTCCAAGGCACAATATTGTGAACTCTCATGGTCAGTTTCGTGCTTGCAACAAAGTTGGTCATAAGGATAATGAATACAAAAGTAAAATGATGAGGAATGGTTTCATGAATAAGAATAATGCTATGACTTCTCAATTCTTCTATGCTTTCTACACATGCAACAAGTTTGGTCATAAGGCTGCTAATTGCAGATCTAATGTGAGAAAAGGTGGCTATGCACCACAAACCAATATCACCTGCTATAGTTACAATAAATCAAAACACATTTCTAGGCTCTGCAAGGGAAAGAATGTAAGACTAGCTCCTCAAAATAAGATTGGCATTGGTTAGCAAAAGAAGGAAATGAACAAGATATAGAAGAAGAAGGAAGAAGGTGAAGTAAAGGAAGGATATGTACCTCTGCCTAGTGTAGATGGATCTGTCAGTAACTAAAAGGATAGTATTGTCTCAGGGGGTGTTGCAATTATAAATCTTTTTAAACCCATGAATGTATAAGATGCTAAAATCTTCAGCATAATGGATAATGATGAGATGAATAAGTTTGACTAGTAACTTGATGACATTTGATCAAATTTTAGGATTAAATACACTCTTTACGGAGGTTTGTTGAATGATCATAGATCCCTATGATAGTAAAAAGTTGATTAGGTCAAGAATAGAGAAATGAATTTAATGCGAAGCAGCTAGGGTAGCTATGAAGCATATTTATTTGATACTTGATCAAAATTGATCCATTTGAACAAAAGAAAGTGTGTGCAAGAGCGAAGAAGAGAAGAACGCTTTCAGTGGAGCTTGTGTGCAAACCCTAACAATAGCATTATCAGGTATTATTCAAATTTTCTAGTTAAACTCTAGTTTTCTGAAAGAATTATCATGGAAACACTAGTAATTATTAATGTTGTGGAAAGGCCAAGACCTAAATTCAAGAAACACTCCTTCAAATCCAATGAAACCAATAAGGATGGAGTGTTTTCCTGCGTTCCCATCAATGTACTACATACATAGGATGTCCAGATATACATTCACTCACAACTAAGTGAATACAACCATTTGAAGCTAGAACATTTCAGGAATGACCATCTTTTGGGTGATGACTTTCAGCTAAAACTAGAATATGCAAATGTTGAAGCTAAATGCTTAGATGTTTGGAAGAATTTTTCCAATTTTTTTTGAGGATGACTGGGTTAGAATTGTGTTGAGCCGGATTCATGAAGAATTCCTTTGTCTTGATCAATCATATATGATCACAAAAGAAGCCATTAAAGCTGTGACCAGATTATGCTCCTCCAGACCTATGCCAGTTCTAAAGGCCATGAAGAATGAGGTGGTAATGAAGCTTACCAAAGCAAAGTTTGATAAGAGAACCCTAACTGTGGATGATATCATTGACCTAGGGGTTTGGTATGCCACAATGGGAATTGCTTACAAAGTGTATTATACAATCAGACAAGGATTAGCTACCGCAGTTGCCATCTACACTGTACATCAAATGGTTAAGGAAAAGACTATGATCCGTGTGAGCTTCTATGACAATAACTATTGGATAATCTAAAGAGAACAAAGGAGACAAAATATAACTTCTGGTATGGCTCTCTGATCATCTGTCTCATGTTTTATTTCTTGAGAGAATTGCCTGGAATGAAGAATGTGATATGGAGAAGAGACATCATTGTTGTACAATAGATAAGGGATCATATGTAAAGATTTGTAGACTCTAAACAATGCAACACTATGTACTGGGGATTTTTTAAGAATTTCCAAGGTGAAATGCAATTGATGGAAAGGATACCATCAAAACTTGTAGAGAAATACAAGAATGATATAAATTTCATGGTGAATAAGGACAATTGCTATATGGAGGCAATAGAACCAAGGACCTTCTGGATAACCACCTTGCCTTATGAGGTGTTTGAATATGATTTGATTGGATATGCTAATATGTTGCTCAGCAAGCCTAAGGATCTTGTTGCTAAGAGATTTGGGACTTACGATGAAATTACCAACAAAACAATCAGGAAGGATGTGGAAGAAAAATCAAAAAAGATGAAATCAAAGCTGGAAGAGATGCTTAATACTCCTAAGGGCTATGCAAAAGAACCTCCAATCACATATGCCTCACAAAATCCTAGAAGAACAAGTAGGTCAATCCCTACTACTATTGCTTCTTTTGAATCTTCTGGACCTGCTCCTACACCTCCTAGCAGGAGAAGAACTGCAATTGAAGTTCTGGTACAAACCAAAGTTGTAGAGAAAAAGAAACATAGACCTAAGGTACAAGCAAAAAGAGAAAAGATCAATCCGGTAAATGTAGAAGATGATGAAGAGGATGAAGAAGAAGAAGAAGAATCTTGTGTGTTAGATAGAAGAAAGAAAAGAACAAGAGAAGAAGAAGAAGAAACTTCCAAAGGAAAGGGAAAAGGAAAAGCAAAGAAAACAAAAAGAGCTCCTCAAGAACAATCTGAATATAAGACTCTACATCTTGAGGCCACTGTCAATGCCATTGCACAACATGGTGCCCTAAAGGAAGTTGTAGAGATTTATGATGGAGTGCCTGACAATGATAAAGCTACAATTGAGGAAGCCATAGTTAGATATATGATGGCCTTTAATGTGGCCCTAATTGAGTTCATTGATCAACTTCCTGCAAGTCTTGCAAACATGCTCATCAACAAGAGAAATGAAGACATGGCAAAAGAGGCTAAGATGAGGAAACAAGCAGTGGAAAAGGTTGATCCATCCATCTCTGATGAAGAAAAGATTAAAGATCTCAAAATAGGCAAAAGAATTTAGAACAAAAGGAAGATTAAATATTTTGATGGGAAAGGACAAGGAAGAAATAGAAATATTGGAAAAGGAAACATTAGAGAAATTGCCAAAATTCTTGAAGAGATGAAGAATGTTGAGGTAATTATTGAGGATATATCTAATGATATAGATCTGTCAGTCTTTGAAGATAATGTAGAAAGTGGTGATATGACTGAGAAAGATGATAAGCAAAATAAGGAGACTGATCCTCCAGAAAACATTGAAACATAGAATGTAGAGGATCAAGGTAATTTGGGTACACCTCTTCTGAAAAACACAAAAGTACAGAGATCAGGAGATCAAGTTGAAGTGAATGTACCCCCTCCAGAGAATACTAATTCTAGTGTTGAACATGACAATCCTCCTCTGGAGAATTTATAGAAAGATGAGCAAGAGAAAGAGGATTATCTTGAGAAAGCTCAAGATGAAATAGAAAAGACTAAGGAAAAACAAGATGAGCAAATTCAAGATGAAACAAAGAGGACTAAGGATAAACAAGATGAGAAAATTCAAGAAGAGAAGACTAAGGAGAAACAAGATGAGAAAGGTCAGGATGATTCTATGCATATAGGTCAAAGTTCTTCAACTTCAAACTCATTTAAGGACCTATTAGGTTTGCATTTGCAGTTTCAACCTGTAATTACACCTCAACTTCTGTAGATTCCCACTCATGAGGGGAAAGTAGATTTGTCAAATATTTCACCCTTCCATAAACTAAAACTTGGTGACATCTTGCATGCTTCTGTAAGAAAGGAGTTCTTGCAAGAAAACTTGAAGAAGACCAATTTAGTTGAAGATGCAGTGAAGTTGATCCAGGAAGGATTACAAGAGGTAATCATTGACTCCTCTCTACCTTTAGAACAAAAGATAAAGCTATTGATGGATTATTTTAAGGATCATTCTTCTCATGTTGAACAAAAAGTAGAACAAGAGGCATTAAGGAAGATATTGATAAAAGGCTAGTTGAGATATCTGATAAGTGTGCCAATGCACACAATAAACTACAAGAAAATTTGAAGATGTTTAAGGAATGCATTGATGAAGCCACTACTTTATACATGTTTTGCTTGAAATGGCCTAATTCCACCAAGAACATCAAAGCTCAGATTGACTCCATTGAGTCACAAATCTCTAAATTGACTAAAGTATATGACTTTTTAAAAGACAAGGATGGATCAACTAGGGAAAAATTTGAAAATCTGCATTCACAGATGTCATTGCTTCAGGACCAAAGAGAACAGATAAAGAAGCAATTTGGTCAACTGAGGGAAGCAGTCAATTTAAGACTTGCTTCATTATCAGGGTTGCTAGGTGAAGCTAAAAAGATTGAGCAGAAAATGAAGACCCCAAGCAGCATTAATGAGGCTGAGGACTTATGTATGCAGTTTGAATGCCAAAATCGCATTCTTGCCTCAGAAAAAGCAAATTGGGTATCCACTGTTACTTAACTCAAGGTAATTTATAAAACTATTCTACCTTCTAACTGAGTTGAAAGAGTATTGAAGACAAGACAATTTTGGCTTTGTATAAACTTGTGGAGGTTTACACTGTCTTTCCATGTACATAGCATCAATTTTTGGGACATTTCCATCTCAAGGGGGTATTGTTTATAAAAATCATACATAAGGGGGAGTACATACAGTTTTGGGTTATCATAAGTAGAAGATATTTTTCTCTTTGTCCTTGATGTCAAAGGGGAGAGAATGTTGATGATTGTCTTATCAGTTGGGAGAGAGGATTTGTAGATAAATGAATGTTGCCATCTATTGGAACAAATTTTTAAACCCCAAAATTTTATTAAAAAAATCATTTCCCGCCATCATATTATCTCCAAAATACCATTTTAAAATTTCCCCCACTCAAAATATTGTATCCATTTGACCCAGAGTCCTAACCCTAATAAGTTCATATCTTGTCACCTTAGCCCTAATAACAAAAAACCATATCAAAAAAGCACTTCCATATCGCTAAGTTCTCCTTAGGATATTTTTGATAAGTAAATATGGAAATATTGGAGAGAAACTACCATATCAGGTAGACTCACTTTGGAGTCTCTTCGATAATCTGAAAGATCAAAAGGGCAAAAAACACAAAACTCGGTGGCATATCGGGCTAATCGAAGGGGCTGATAGATCAAAGAGACTAAGGATTGTCGGAATGAGTCATTTAAGGGTCTTTTTGATATTCTAAAGACATCAAAAGCATATCGAGGGGACCGATGAATATTGGCGTGACACCTAAATGTGTCCCGCCGATGAATATTGGCGTGACACCTAAATGTGTCCCACTGATAAAGCAATAACACTTACAAAGAGTAAATAAAAACATTTCAAAAAAGACTTCAGAATATCGAGGTAACACAATTTTCAGTCCCATCGATAAGCCAACAGTACTTATGAATAAAGAGGAACATTGAAGGTATTTTGAAGTGACTTCGAAATATCAGAGAGAGGTGATTTCTAGTCCCTTCAAAAAAGTGAATGACATAATAAGCAAAGGGATATCAAAGAGACAAGTAAATATCAAAGTGACTTTTCATAAGAGGTGATTTCGGCAGGAGACTATGTTATCGATATGACACCATCTAGGGTCATTCTGAAATCCTGAAGGTAATAAAAGAATAAAAGACTATCAAAGGCAAAAGGACATATCGATGAGATCATAGAGTTGATCATCTTGATGGAATAGTGACAAGACATGTTTGGCAGCAATCAAACAGCCCTTATTCAAAAATTAAATATCCCTTCGATGATATGAGAGCTACCATGAGACACCATTAATACACAAAGCCAAGTATATTGAGGTAAATATTGAGAAGATTAAAAAATTAAGCAACCACAAGGAGCAAGGGTAGGGAGTAGCGAAAATCATAATTTAGGAACCAGAGAAAATATCCAAGTAAGTATTCTAAGCCTGAAATTCATAGCTTAGTGGTTCAAATTGCATTCACAGAAGTAGGGTTCTTTTCATAAGTTTATATCATGGAAGATACGACTCAAAACCCTAAAGGAAAAAGGCAGAAACTAGAGGAAAGGCACTTAAACCAGGATTTGATAGAACAATGCCCAGAGTTAGGACAGAGATCTAGGAGAAATGCCCAGTTGAACCCCCAAGCTAAAAAATTGGAGGATATATATACAGACAAATAGGGGACATATGGACCCCAATAAGGGTGTATGATCTTTTTCTATATCACTATAGGAAAATGCATAGGCATAAACATGTCTCCAATCCATGGAGACTGAACCTGGGAATACTTATAGTGCCAAATGTGTTTGTCAATGTGGAATTGTTAAAAGTTGTGGCCAAGAAATACAATCCACAAACTTGACTAGTTGAATTGAATGATGGGTCTGGTTTTATCCCTATCACCAAAGACTATATATCAATGGTATTTCAGTTGGACAGTAGTTTTGATGTGAAATTTAGAATTAGAGACCTATTGAATGAGTACTATAATCTAAGCAATAACTACAAGAGATGGAGACTACCTTTACATAGGCCCTAAGATGAAGGAAATAGGCTCAGGGTATTTTCAGGGGTTGAGGATCCACCTTATTCTATAGAGTTATTTGGAGAATATTTTAAATGCACCTACTATTATGTCTGTCAATTACTTGGCCTGGAAGCTTCTCTGTTCATGGAAGTTGCACCAATGGTTCTAACTGCAAATGTGCAAAGCCAAGATGCATAGCATCTAGACTATGCTAAGTACCTTGCCAATGACCTTCACAATGAATTGGTTGCTATAAAAATGGGGGTAGTAAATTTTGGCATTACTCTTTGATCATGCATCTTATCTTGTATGAGGGATAGAATATGTGTCTGTGGGATGAATGCTTGAAAATAAGAGATTTGGATAGAAATAGAGACATTAAACCCATACAAATGTGGACTACTATATGGGATAGCACGTGTGAGAGATCCCATTATCTTTATTTTGAAGAATATTTTGTAAAACCTATGTATAAATTGCTAGGTCGTCCCTGTGATTACAGCCTGTCAATAGAAATACAAAAATTTCTGAGGCCAAAGGACAAAAATGAAAGGGGAAGATTTAGTCACAATTGGGGTGACTAGTATGCCTATCATGATTGCACTAAGATTAGAGTATTTGGGTATTAAGCACCATGATTTTTGTTACCAAAAACCTGTCCAGATAGGGTTTCCTATTTAGAGATTGTGAGGCAATTAGCTTACTCTAATTTTATGCACCTTAAAAGTTATAATAAGCAGTCATTGATGCCTAGAACTCTGTGTTTTGGAGATTTTACAATTCTTGCTAAGAAAGGATATCAATAATTGATAAAGAATTAGAACATTTTAGATTGCCATCAGGAAATGCAAGAGAAAACTTTGACCCTAAACACTTCATAAATAGTGTCAAAGATAATAAAAATTTGAAAAGATATCACCATGTGCTATTTGTTGATGATGATTTGATCAGAAATGTCGATGAGAATAGTGCAGTCGAAAGAAGAAATTTGTATCGTAAAATAATGCTAGTTGAGGCCTAGAGGATAGCCAAAAATCCCACTTATATAAGAGCCTTTTCTGAATGTTGATGATCATATTGAAAGGTTGGACATGTTAGTTGCACATGCAGCAGAATTAGCTATGAATGTTCCTCCTAATGTTTTTGAGAGAAGAGGAAAAAATGTCAGGGAGACAAAGTTGGGTGTGAAGTACCCTCGAGCCATATTTCCCCTCAACCTACACTAGACATCAGTTTCTCTCTTGATAACGATGATGCAGAGCATGAAGAATTTGATAGAGGAGATGAAGGTGTGCAGAGCTTTGAGCCTGTAATTGAAGAATATGAACCTCCTGTGGATAGAGAAATGGTCAATATGGAAGACCCTGATGAGTTATTAGAAGATACAAGACACATGGCAAGTAATAATTTTGTTTCATATGATGATTTTATCAAAACCCCTGAATTCCAAACCTTCTTGTATGAGTACAAAAGCAAACAGGCTAGAGAAAAAAATGAAAGATATTACTCCTAAAGTACAAGCTGAGGCATTAAAGGAGCTCCAAATAAAAATTGACAAAGTAATAGAGACCATGACTCCAAAAAAGGGGAGAACACTTCTTGAAGAAGCAGGGGTGATGTTAGTCTCCGAGTGGGATATGACCTCTACCATTATTTTTGATAGCTTTAGGAGAAATCAAGATAAAAAGGTACAGATGAGTATTGAAGCATTGGATAAGATTAAAACGGGGTCAGGATATGATCCTGATAAGGTGACATTACTAATGTGGGCTTTATACCCCCCAAATAAGAAACCTCAAATCATTGACAATCCAAATGAAGCATTTGGTCATCTCTTGATACAGTGAGTTGAGGACACAGATCCTATAGAGACTACTGATTTAAATGTGAATGTTGCTAGATTTACAAAGGCTCAAATTGAGCAATTGGTAAGGAAAAACAATGCATACATGGTAGAGAATGCAAAACTGAGGCAAGAAGTTACCACTTATAAGGACAGGTTGCCATCGTCATCAAGTAGCTATTCACCTTACTTGGAATCTAACAAAAGAGTGGTGGAGGCTAGAGCTGATACCAACTATTGGAAGGTTTAAAGTAGAAAAATTCCAAAAGAAGAGTGACCAATTGGAAACTGAGATGAAAGTTGTTAAATACAAAATAGCTTCTGAACTTATTAAGAAAAGATTTGAGAAAATCATGGGAAGTAGTGATAAGGTATGGGAATTGCACAAAAGAACACACAGTGCCTACCAAGAGCATAAAAGATTGCACCTCAGGATGCTAGAGAAGGAGGAGCTAAAAGCCAAAACAAGTGTTGATAAACAGGTGTTTAAAGAATATGATGAACTAATAAGTGAGCATGAAAAGTTTAACACTTTGTTAGCAGAGGACCTTGGTGATTTTGATCAACATCTGGATATGGCATTCCCTAGTTTCTTTGATACTGAAGACGATTTATAGGAACAAGGTATTTGGAAAAATGAATTAGCCCAATTGTTACCAATAGTTCTTGAGAAGATCAATGATGAAGACAGAGTGATAAAAAACACACATATATGTTTAGACAAGATCTTCACTTTGGAATGTGTCATGGATGATATAATCCTCCATGGATACTTATGCCACTCAAGAGTACATTAACCATATCTCCAAGATAAATTTGTTCATTGCTAGAGCAGCATGAAGGAGTCAGATAAAATGAAAATGAAATTTTGTCAATATTTTGTGATGTAGGAGTCAAAAGGGAGATAGTGCATTAGCAATAATGACAGGCAAAGCATATTCCTCAGATACTGCAACATTGGAGAGGAGGACCTTGCTAGGCCAGTGGTCACGAGTGCTCTATGATGATTAACAGATTCAGATCTTGATTGATACTTATGCCCATATTATCTATTTCTTAATTATGTTAGTTATTTGAAAAGGTGTAATTTAGGAATAGTCATGTTGTTTCGGCCTGAAGCTTGTTTGCTTCTCATATATATATATATATATATATATATATATATATATATATATATATATATATATATATATATATATATATATATAAGGGAAACCAAGGCCAAGTAAAGGGACATCAATTGCAGAAAAATAAATATACATAAAATATTATATTCTCAGTTATATTTCATAGAAAGTTCTATGAGATTTTTGCAATAAAATAAGGGGCAAGATGGTTTAATCTACGGAATAACTTTGGTGTTCTACTACTTTGTTAATATTCATTTTTTATGAGTTATTTGACTGTCTCCTTATTGGTCTTTTCTAGTTATTTAAATCATTTAGATTTATCAAGGCACATTTATTGTCTCTATGTGGTATGCTTGATTGGTTTCTATAAGAAGTTGATTTAAGTCCTTCTGAGTGATTAATATTTATTGGTCTCTATCTAGAGTTAAAACCCTTTAAGTAAGTCACCTTAGTTGGTTTCATTCAAAGTAGAATTAAAATCCTTTTAGACAACCACAGTAACTTGAAGAGATATCAATGGGATCTTAAATAAGAGTCTAATAACCAACAGTCTTGCACTTTTATACCAAGTATAAACATTCAAAAGGTGTCAAGTAGCCAAAAATATAAACCTACAATTATACAATCCTTATCCCCATTCACCCAACAAAATTAGGCATTGGTCATATTCAATATAAAGCAATACTTCACTACATTTTCAAATCTCAAACTTTAGTATTAGGAATTACTTTTAGCCTTATATCTATCTCTCATCTACATGCCAATGTGAGTAGATCACTAAGGTCACACAAATCTACATTATCTATCAATGTACACCTGCCTAGGTTTGGTAGAACCTAAAGAGAAGGGGGTTTTCAATCATATCAACCCTGTTTCGTTAGCCAAAAGCATTAAGAGAGCTTGGCATCCTCTTAAGGTTAACAACCTACATTTTTGAGACCTAACACCATCAATGACAAAGGGGGAGATTGTTGTCAATATGTGTTGTCATTGATGTCAACTCTATATGTGTCAACTTGAGGACATGCTTGTATAGAAGTTGAAGATAGGTTAATGGATAGTGGAAGATTTGAAAGAGATGGTTTGACATAGGTTCAACATGATTGATATAGTGGAAGATTTGAGAGAGATGGTTTCACTCAGTTAGAGACTTGAGGTCAGCATGTTTAAGGCAGGTCAGTCCGGAAGACCTAGCAGATGGAGAGAAATTGTCTATGTATAAGAAGGGTAATCAGCCTGATGTCTAAGTATGATACAGAGGTGAGTACACATGCTCTAACATGTTTCCTATATGTCTATAATGATATCTTGCCATTTTAGTGTACCGCACTTAGAGATAAGTGGTAGAAGTCTTGCTAAGGCATTTACAGTGTATACACTAAGGCAGAGTCATAGTATTTTGGTATGCATTCCTCCGCAGAGCAAGATTTAGTCTTGTGGCTTAGAAGATAAGTTGATTGGAATATGAAGGTGTTATATCCAAGATTTCAAGTCACAAAACCTTTCACAACAAATGTTATATGTGACAAAGTTCTAGTCTACACTCTGGTAGAGTAAAGCAATGATGAAGGATTAATGGAATGCTTTGCATTCCTCCGCAGTGATTGATGGAATGCTCTGTATTCCTCCGCAGTGATAGATATAGTTGTGCAGTTTTGGGGATATGTTTAGAGTAGCGTATGAGTGCATCCATATGATTTTCATATGTTTTGGTGATCCACAATGAAATATCCTAAGTTTTGATGTGTTACAGTCAGTCTGGAATTCTCTATTTTCATCAGTTCATCATGTTTCTTCTTTTGCGGATGCACATAATGATCAGATACTTTAGGTGAATGGTGTAAGGATAGTGTTGATAAGGTACAATACTCATTCCTTGGTCTACATGATGTTTTTGGTGTCTCCCCAATGATGCAAAAATGGACAGTTAGAAGTGTTAGTATTGTTTGGACCGACAGTCTGAGTTCTTTCATGTGCGGTTGTTCCTGATCAATTAAATTGACTTTGAAGAATGTGTTATGTTGTGTTTAATCCTGTTATGCAATGAGAAGTGATCCACCACCTATTTCCTTTTCAAAATGTATATGTTTGAACCAACCCATGGAGAATCACGTGTTTCATCTAAAGGCCTTTTTGGTGTTGACCTAATTAAGGATTTGAGCTATTGTGAAGAGTATATATAGAAGAACAAAGTCATTTGTGAAGTGTGAATGAGAGAGGAATGAATATCAAGGATGAAGTGTGTGAATTCAGTATGATGAAATAATTGTGCAGAAAAAGGGGACTGCAATATCAGTATAAGTCAGATGCTTCTTTCACAGTAGTTTAGGTTCATGTTTTCATTATAATTTTCATGTATCCTGCTATTAGATAGTGAGTCTCTTTAGTAGATCTTTGTATCTTGTTCTAAGGTTGTATCCTTAGTTTACAAGTCAGCAGGGAGTAGTAGCTTCTTTGGGTTGTAGCCCTAAAACAAAGTCAGCATGGAGTAGTAGCTTCCTTGGGTTGTAGCCCTAAAACAATGTTGTAATCTTTTATAGCAGTGAGCTTATTATATTGTGAGTTAATCCTCACTATGGTTCTTCCCTCATTGGATTTTCCACATAAAAATCCTGGTGTCATTGTGTTGATTAATGTTGTGCATGCTTTACTTTTTGTTCTCTAAGTAATTTGATTTGATCTACAAATGAAGTAGTTAAATTTTTGTATATGTTGATTCACCCCCGCCCCCCTCTCAACATCTTAGTGTGTTCAACAGATCTTGGGGATCAAAAATCCTTTTACAAATCCTTTGTTGTGTATCCCTTAAAGAAGTGTTACTTTCATGTATGCTCTTCCCTCACACTTCATGTGATTTTGGGGATCAAAAGTGTGTAGTGTCTTCTTCCCTAGGATGCCTGCTTGGAGACACCCACTCCAAGGGATGACCTCAACCCTATTTTCTGAGAGGGTATATAAATATTGTGAGAATCAAAAGACTCACTTCAATAGGGACCCTGTCCAGTCTAAACAAAACCCTCAAGACCCTCGGGTCCGTCGAGATTGGAGTAGTGACGTTCTTATTTGGATGCTTGGTAATCCCTTGTTCACAGATTCATCCCCCATACCTAGTGTATATTGGGACATCCCCTAAGCACTTGTAAAGCCTAGTTAAGACCTTCATCCATTTTCTAGTGTGATGCAAGGGGCGTGGACCTCTCCCTAAATTTATTCACCATCATACCTCCTTGAAGCTGAGGTAGAAGTTTTTCTTGGAAGGGCTTGAAATCCTCCAAGGAAAGGGGTATTGGGTGCAATGCCCTTATCCCTAGCTATCCACTCAATATGAAGTGTTTTTAGTTAGGTAAGAACATGGATAGGTATTCTATCATGTGGGCCCACATTATGAAATCACTCCTACTTGAATAATTTTAGGAAATGCTTATGTTTTTAAAGTATTTTCATTGTGAAGACCCATAAAATCCATTAAGCTTTTATTCCCTAAAAAGTCAAATAGCCATTGGGTCTTATTATTTGTTAAATCACTTGGCAAGAGAATATTTAACCAAAAACATTAAATCATTCAAAAAATTAGTCTTTTAGTTCCTAAGCCATCCCTGTTAACACATTTACTATCTTTATCAGCGCTTCTGTTGCCTCTATCAATGCACCCGTTGTCTCAGTCAACACATTCATTGTATCTGTCAGTGCCTCTACAAAATAATTAGATGACCAAACATTTAACCCATTCAACACATTTATAGTCTATTCAGTGCCTATTATGTATTTGTTAGGGCCTTTGCCCAGGCTCTCAGCGCCTTCGATCTGATTGTTAGTGCTTTTGTTTGATTTGTCAGTGCCTCTGATCCATTTGTCAATGCATCAATCATCCCTATCAACACCTGTGCTCTCTCTTTCAGCACCTACATAGGCCATGTCAACACCTGCGCTCTCTCTGTTAGTGATTGCACAAACTCTATTAATGCCTCCTCCTATGACCTTAGACAGTCGAACTTAATAATTTCCCCATCAAAATTTGATTGTCCTTGACACTTTACCAAACATTGAAAGTGATCCAAAAGTTATCCATTTCCATTTTTTATCAAATCATTCATCCATCATATCCAAATTCTCATCTCCATCCCCATAATCATCCCATATTCCCATTTGAAACCTTAGAAAACTTTGACTATTTATTGACCTACTTTGGACCAACACCTTCATACCATCAAAGTCAAACCATATAAAACCCACATCAACATCAAAATCCATCCCATATCCAAACATAACCTCCATATCACCAAATGAAATCATCCTTCAGCCAACTCTATCTTCCAAATCGTCTAAACTAAATCTAGATCTTATCATTATCCCCTAATTTATATTAAACTTAAGAACTTGTCTATCTTAAGTTTTGTATAAATTAGACCTTATCAACCTTAGATAAATTAACTTAGGAGCTTAGACTACTCCTAAGTTAGTGCATCCCAAGAATCCCCTTTTTACTTGATGTGTCTTGCCTACCCTAAGTAAAATATCCTTCTATCCGTCTTTCGCTCGGTGTGTATTGTCTACCCCAAGTAGAAGAGGATAACATCCTTTTATATCCACAAAGATCTATATTTACCCTAAGCCTCTTTTGGTTTGAAATTCAAAATCATCCTTTGATCAAACCTTATCCAAAGTATCATCAAAATCATTATCTTTCATCACCCAAGCTATCCCTTAAACCATACCAAATCATCATCCATAACCCAAACCAACCTTCATCCATCTTTTAATTACATTTGGTCCAAACTTTTCAAAAATTCATAAAGTTCTAAGGTTCAACATCCTCCATTTAACATATCCATTCTACCATCAATTTTGGATCATTTCTTTGTATGCCTACAACCACAAGGTCATAAGCTTAGAAAAACAAAAACATGGAATCCAATAGAGAGATTGGGATGCCTAGTGACTTCAGAATGAGGAATATGGATACTCAAACCATGATTAATGATCCCCAACCTTTTCCTTATCCTCCACAAAATCAAGAAAATCAAAATCCCAACCAAGAAGTAATGGACTTTACACAAGACCATGGCGCCATTGATGTATTAGACCAAGTTCTAAAATCCAATCCCAATATATATTTAGACTTCTTTCTTCAAATAGAGTCATAGTATCAACCAATCCCCCACTAATCCATCACAACCATCGTCATTCAACAATGCACCCAACACCTCTACACAATCCACCTCTACATCAACATCAACATCAATTTCCACATCAACATCTGTCCATCCCACAAATCACCCTCAACATCCCAAATGATGTCACTTACACTAGTACTTCCACTAGTGTCCCCCAACTTGACCAAAACACCATAGCATTCATATCCCAATACTTTTCTAACCCGAACAATAATCTACAAACATCCATGTCCACCTCCCAAATCAATTCCAAATACACACAATTCCCATCTCACAACCACCAACATCATCTCCCACTCAAAACTTCTACCACACATTCCTCCAACAACTTCAACTCCAACAACAAAAACAACAAATACCACCTACCTTTCTTCAACAACTCATCACCCACCAACAGCAACTTCAACAAGAACAACCACCCAATTTCCTCTAACACCTTATCAACCAACAACAAACCAACACACCCCAACCACCTACAATAGACCTATCACAAGTCATCCAACACATGATGCAAAGAGTGGACAATATACAACAAGGGCACAAAAGTAAAAAATATTCCTTTGCAGATATTTGCCCATACCCTTTTGATCACTCTCTCAACATGCCACTGTTTCCTAAGAACTTTGAAACACCAAAATTTGGCAAATACAAAGGGAAAGAAGATCCTCAAGAACACCTCATGAAATTCTATATTGCTTACTTAGAATTCTATTATGATGATACATATCTCATGAGGCTTTTCCCTCGAAGCTTAGGAGGAAAATCTACCGAATGGTTTGCACACCTCGCCCTTGGAATCAAGAAATTTCATGAACTTGCAGAGAAATTTGTTAACCACTTGTCTTACTAATTTGAACATGAAGTGTCAATGACAGACCTTTGTAACACAAAAGAAAAGAATGGGGAAACCTTCACTACCTTTTTGCAACGATGGAGAATCCTCTCAAACAAGCTTACATGGCCCATCCTTGAAAAATAATTAGTCAACATGTTTGTCACAAATATCAACCAAGAAATGGGCTTTCATCTCCAAATACAATGTGCCTCAGCATTTGAAGAAGTCATTGACAAAGGCACCACCATTGAAAGGGCCCTTATTGCCAAAGGGGCCATCAAATTTTATAAGGAAAACAATGACAACAAAAGCAACAATAGCAACAACAACACCAAAAACAACAATAATCAATCCTATGAGAGACCCCGCTTTTGAGGCAAAAAAACTCTCAATGATGGTGTGACCAATATCAAAAATGTTCAAAATATACAAGTTCCTCCACCATCCAACCCATCCACAAGCAACAATAATTTCAGCATTCCTAAAGGATAACCAAGACAAAATAATACACCTACAAGAAAGTCCACACCTTTAGGAGAACCTATTGAAAATGTTTTGCACAATTTGGTTAAAGCTAACTTAATCCAATTACATGTTGTTAGGCCTTATGACGACAATCAATTCAAACCCTCATGGTTTAACGAAACTGCTTATTGTGAATACCATAGGGTCAAAGGCAACAACACATCTAGTTGCATGAGGCTAAAGAATTGCATACAAGATCTCATAGACTGAGGTGATATCACAATTTATGATCCTCCTAAAAGATAACTAAATTAGAACTTTAGTACATAAAAAGATCCACTCCCTAATCATGGCAAAGGGAAATCTTCTAGTTCCAATCAATCTTACAACATCGTTCCTCCCCCTTCATCTTCTTTTGATTCCATTTTAGGATGAATAGAAGAATGTTCTAACCATGTATCCACTATTACCATAAGAGCTAAGACTCCTAATTGTGTTGTTACCACTTGTCATGGGCGCATCACAATCCAAGGAGCCTCATTTGAAGCACCATCCACAAACGCCCCATCCTCCTCCAACAAGTACAACATCCTCAACCACCTTGGAAAGACTCTTGCATAAATATCCATTTTGGAGTTACTCCGTACTTCACCAACCCATAAAAAAGTCCTTGAAAAAGCTCTTCAAAAGACTTGAGTCCCCAACAACCTTAATGTGAATCAATTCTAGGTCATGGTAGGACATCTTTCATCCTCACATAACCTTACATTTTCTAAAAAGGATTTACCCACATTCGATACATCTCATAATGACGCATTACATATTGAAGTTTGCATCCACAAGCATATCATTAAACGAGTCTTAATAGATGGTGGGTCTAGCCTAAATCTTTGCAATCTCAAATTAATAAAACATTTGGGATATTCTAAAGAGGTGGTAGATTCCAAAAAAAACATCATTGTAAAAGGATATGATGATAATGAACAACAATCTGAAGGAACCATCAAGTTACCCATTCAAGTAGGACCTACAATTTTGGATACCACGTGTCAAGTACTTGACCTTGACCTCCCATATAATATTCTCCTCGGTTGCCCATGGATTCACAACATGCAAGTAATTCCATCCACATTCCATCAATGTCTTAAGTTCCCCCATAATTGGACTGAAGTGACCATATATGTTGATCACCGTCCCTTTCAATATTGCAGAATGTTGGAAGGAAGATATAATAATTTTAATCAATGTCCCATTAACCATGCCATCAAAGCATCCACATCATATGTCAATCCATCAAATATCACCTCATCCTCCACTTGATATAATAATTTTAATCAATGTCCCATTAACCATGCCATCAAAGCATCCACATCATATGTCAATCCATCAAATATCACCTCATCCTCCACTTCACCACCCATCATCCCTGAGGTCAAGGTCAATATAACTGATCAAGGGAGTGGGGAATACAACCTGGAAAAACTCCCACCCTCTCCAAAGTCATATGGGAGACCAAAATCTTCCAACTTAGTGCCAACAATGGTCATAAAAGGAAAATTTGAATGCAAATATCTCCCAGATCAAGATGACCTTGAAGACGTATCACAATGGCTATACAAGGATGAGGAAGATGAACATGTTTCTCTACCTCTAGAAAAGTATGGAAAAGGTATTCACATCATTTAGAACATGGGCTACAAAGGACATGGAGGTCTAGGTTTGCATGAACAAGGTACTATTGAGCCCATCAAAGCTACACAAGGGTATCTCTATCAAGGTCTAGGGTATGGGACACCCGAGTCTCCACCATCGAAACTCAAGTGTATACTTAGTGAGGTAGCTAAGGCTTATCCTAGCATTGAGAGCACCAATGAAGGTTTCCATGATGACTCCTTCGAACACATTGCTGACCTCTTTGAAGACATGGCCATTTATACCATATATACCTTTTCATCCATATCCTCCCCATCCAATGATATTCCCCTTGTCTATCCTCAACTGATAGATTAGGACTAACAAGGCCTCCTATCCTTGAAACCTTCCAGAATGATGAGGCCATAGCAGAGCTAATTGGAGTTAGAGAACATATTCCCTTGGGAGATCACAGAGCAGGGTATGCCATTGAGCTCAACACACATGCCTACTTTGGGGAGACCCTAAAATTCCTTAGTCACAAAAATAAAAATATCAAAATCACATCCCCTAGTGAAAACCACCATGTGGCACTATTAGATGACAAAAAAGTAAAAATAAAGGACGTATCCTCTAGTGAAAACCTCTCTGAGGTGCCAGAGGATGAGGAACTCGATCTCCCTAAGGTACAAATATTCTATTGAGAGAAGTCCATAATCTTGGTAGAAGAAGCAGAAGAAATGAATATGGGAACCACAAAAGCACCAAAGATTACCTTCAGAGCTGTGTCTCTAACCCCATTAGAGCAATTAGAATTCTTAGCATTCTCCAAAGAAAGGTCTCATAACTTTGCATGGACTTATGCAGATATGCCATGATTAGATCTTGAACTTGTTATACACTATCTTGCAGTACATCCAGATGCTAAGCTCATTAAACAAAAGCTCAGAAAGATGCATCCACATATTACACTCCTAGTTAAAGTTGAACTACAAAAGTTGCTACAGGATAATTTCATCCACCCCATTGATTATCCTAAATGGGTGTCCAATCTTATCCCAATAGCTAAATTAACATGTGGTATCCGTATTTGCAAAGATTTCAGAGATCTTAACAAAGCATGTCCTAAAGATGACTTCCCTTTACCAAACATCAACATCATTATCGACTTGATGGTAGGACATGAAATGATATCACTCATGGATGGATTTTCAGGGTATAACCAGATCTGTATAGCACCAGAAGACCAACATAAGACAACTTTCACATGCCCATGGGGCACATACTATTGGCAAGTTATGTTGTTTGGGCTTAAGAATGTTGGGGAAACTTATCAAAGGGAAATAACTGTGATATTCCATGATATACTACACAAAACAATGGAAGACTATGTTGATGATGTCCTAGGAAAATCAAGAACAAGAGAAACATACCTACAAGTTTTGGGAAAATTCTTTGACCATTTGGAATAGTACATCTTGGGTCTTAACCCCAAAAAGTGTCTTTGGGGTAGCATGTGAAAAACTCTTAGGCTACATTGTTTCCCAAAGAGGCATCTAAGTGGACCCTGCAAAAGTCAAAGCTATAGTCGACATGCCTCCACCAAAGAATTTAAAATAGTTACGTAGCCTTCAAGGGAAGTTGCAAGCAATCAAACGGTTTATTGCACAACTAGATAATAAGTGTCACCCATTCTCACATCTCCTACAGAAAAATATAGCATTTCAATGGGATGGAAAATGTCAACAAGCATTTGATCAACTGAACAAATATCTCGCTTCTCCTCTAGTGCTCATGCCTCCTAATTCAGATCAACCTCTACGATTATACATCTCAGCGACATCAGTAGCACTAGGGGCTCTTTTGGCACAACATGATGAAACCATAAAGGAACAAGCAAAATAATACATCAGTAGAACTCTAGTGGGATATGAGCTTAACTACACTCCCATGGAATGAGCATGCCTAGCAGTTGTCTTTACTACCCAAAAATAAGACATTACATGCTCAACAACAAGATCAAGCTCATCACCAAAGTAGACCCACTTAAGTACTTGTTGTCAAAAGCAACACTCACAGGACATATGGCAAAATGGATAATGATCCTAAGTGAGTTTGATATTGAGTATGTTGACCACAAGGCCATAAAGGGACAAGTGATAGCCGATCAACTAGAAGATGCACCTATCCAAGCCAACTATCCACTCATTGCAGAATTCCCTGATGAACTTGTATCTACAGTGACTCCAGCAACCCCATGGAAACTATATTTTGATGGATCATACACTTATCATGGTTCAAGAGCAGGAATATCCTTCATCACACTGTAAGGTGATTGCATTCCCAAAGCTTATAGGATTGCCTTCCAACATACAAACAACATAGCAGAGTATGAGGCCCTTGTCACAAGACTAAGAATGGCCATCCAATGGAGGATTGAGAACTTGAATGTCTATGCAGATTCCCAGCTTGTGATCAAATAGGTTAATGATGAATATCAAACCAAGGATGACAAGTTGATCCCATTTAAAAGAATGGTAGATGATCTCAAGGAGTATTTTCATGAAATCCACTTTGAACAAGTTCCGAGGACTAATAAAAAAGTTGTTGATGCCATGGCTACTATTGGATCTCTCTTGGACATGTCAAATAATAGCCATAAGTGTGAATTCCTTGTCGAACAACTACCAGTACCTTCTTATGATGTTCTAGATTCAGAAATCATGTGCAAACTTGTTGGTTCCTTGTCTCCATGGTATCAAGACATTTACCATTACCTCCATGACAACACCTTGTCACCTAACCTAACCAACACCCAATGCAAAACATTCATTCACCGCTCATCCCGTTATACAATCCTTGGTGACATTATATTGAAGGAGTCTAGATGGAACCCATCTTAGGTGCCTTAATGAGGGAGAAGATCAAACTACCTTACAATCTGAGGTACATGAGGGTATCTATGGGTCGCACTCTAGTGGTCCTACCCTAGCCAACACAGTATCTATGTGAAAGGTTTGTCTCAATACTATGATGATTCCAAATGGGAAGTCCATCGCTACCATTGTTAAAATTTTAGGAACCTTATAGCCAAGATGGCCTCATCTCAGTCAAAGTCTCCAGTAGAAGATCATGTCGATGGTCAAGATCAGATGGTGAATGAAGACAAAGAGAAAGATGCTTCAGTTTAATTTTGTCATTTTGTTTCAAAATAAAATTAAGCATTTTCTTTGTAATTGATAAAATAGATTTTATTTTCGTAAAGGAAAACAAATTAAAATAAAAATAGTTTTATCTTTTCTTTTTCAAGAAACAATTATAAACAAGAAGCGGTTTCAAATGTAACCTATATAAGGGATATGGGAGATTGTAAAAGGATCTTTTGGTATTTCATTTTTAGAACTAATCATTTTGAAACTTGGAAAGGGTTATCCCTGGATATTTTGGCTTTTGATATTAATGTACAGTCATTGTAAAGATTTGAAAAGAGACTTTAGGCTCTATTTACTGAATGAATATAGAAATTTGGTGAACTTTAAATTATGTTTTTTTATATTTGTGAATTCTTCTTATGTTGGATTTACAATATTTGCATCTAAGAAAATATTTCATCAAATCTGCGTGAGATATTAATAGCCTCTGTATATTTCTATTGTTGTTTATCATCTAGGAGTTCTGGTTCTTATGTCTAAGCATTCCTTGTGGTCATCCTTTATTAAAAATTTATATATTGGTTTTCATTGATAAGTTTTTCTCTCAGTGGGACTTTGTGTTCATCTTCTTAATTCTGTAAAAGTACCTTTCCTACTTTCAGGTTAAAAGCATACCCTAAATTTTTATTTTTCACCTTATAAGGGAGATACCCTTTAAAACACAGAGGAGGGTTGTTGGTCTGATTGCAACTCATCCAACTGTTGGTAAATTTGTTGCTATTACAAGGTGAGTCTTATTTTAAAATATAGTGACAAATCTGTTAACCAATAGATTTTTGGTGACTCTACTAGAGATTTCGAAATGGACATTATTGTAAGTTGCCTTATTTTTCTCCAAGATGATCTTCATGGTAAATAAATTATGGGATTACAGTCTAATCTAACTTTTGTTCTGCAACTTGGTGGTACTTAGCTAGGCGGAAATGTTGAAGACATAATAAATGATTATCAAGTGGTTGCTTGGACGAATAGAAGATCAAGACTCCAGTATCAAGAAGTAGAACAAGTAATTGAAATCAAGAAGAACTTGGAAGATAAATTCATCAACAAGTGCAAGTATTTTCTCAAGATCAAGTTTTTAGAGAATTGATTGAATTAGTCAATAGAATTCCTGCCCCAAGAGTGTTGATAACTAAGAGGGGGGGTGAATCAGTTATCCTAATAATTTCTGCTTTCTGATCTTTATCAATAATCAATGTAACATTAATTCAAGTGAGCAAACATAACCATGAAAAGTAAATACACATGACACAATATTTTTGGTGTGGAAACCCTATTAAGGGAGAAAACCACAGGGTGATTAACCCAAGATTGTATTCTCTGTTAGAAGAATGGAAATACAAAATGGCACTTGCCAATTAGGGCTCACTCCCCGAGCACACTGCTCACAAGAAGGCACACTGCCTACAAGAGACACACTGTCTACAAAAAGAGTGTTATACAATACTTGAACTGATTGGAAGCATCTACATATGCTGGAGTTCAGTTTCGGTTAGGCTCAATACACTGATCTGCTGCACTTCATCTTTCCTCTTCTCTTATGCTACTTTCCTTTCACATACTGGACCTTCCTTACTGCTTCTGCTCTGCTTTTCTGCTTTTATTCACATATAACTAACAACCACAACACATCTCACAACTAAATCCATCATGTATATATATCCGCACAAGTGATTTCATCACCTTTCTAGTCGGCACCCAGAATAGTCAATCTTTTCACAAAGTCTGATCTGTCGGCTGAATCCTTGCACATCAAGTAATGCGGATCAAGGATATACTTGTGGAAATCATTAATCATGTTGGCCAAACATAATTTATGCCTTCATAACCTTTACCAACATCAGTAACACATCCGAAATAAAGTCTGATGTTTTGCCAGTCAGTTCTTCCTCTGTTCACACTACCAATTAGGAACCTGATACTCAAGTATTCATATCTTTTTCCTCATCTATCACCGGAGGCTAAATCCTTGGAATCTATCACTCAAGGTAGTCCTCTTGACTTCCCCAAATCCACACTTCACCAAGACACTTCCTCTGAGAGATCTGGACCTATCTGTCCGACCTCGCCACATGCTCTGTTCTTGTTTACAGGACCACAACATTCTTCACTCTGACTTTTGGTAGAGACACATCATGTCCTGCAGATGTGTGGGATGAACTTTGTTGCCATCAATGACAACAATCATGAATCCATATAGTGTCTCTTGCCAACAATCTCCCCCTTTGGCATTGATGGCAACACTTAGTGAAAAATGGCTAAGTGTTTACACTATGCTCCCCCTTGGCTGATGCTCTATTTTTATATACATTTTCTGAAGCTCCCCCTTAGTTGGATTCCTCATTTTTCACTGCTCCTCACTCCCCCTTTGACATCAATGGCAAAGGGTAGGGTCCGCATACCAAAATTTCCAAAAACAGTCTATACATATCCGCATAAGTATATATACAAGTTGTACTTACATATACTTAAGTATGTCTGCAAAAGTATTCTTCAACTGTACAACTTCTATCGCCCAACTCTGCTTCATCCTGTCCAAAATTGAGATGTGACCACTCAACAGGAATGCAAAATCTTTTGCCCTCTTAAGATCTGTTGAATCATTGGTCTGGGCGGTAGTCTGAGCATCATTTATGGCCTCATGCATGGCCTCTAACTTAGGGATAATGATCCTTCTAAGTTCACCCATCTGGCTACTTATGTTCTTCCTTTCCTTCTCAAAATTCTTTATTGCATTTGTGATTGCAATAGACTGACACTCTTGATTTACTATGGAGAATGAGAGAGGATCAAAACTTTGAGACAGACTTAGGAGTTTATCCTCTTGTTCTTTTACTTTCCTCTCAATGTCTTTGGTCACTGTGGGCCAAGATAAGCAAAATTTGTACATATTTCCACCATCTTTAAGAGCATTTTCCAAGCTCTTTATCCCAATATCCATATTTCTCCTATCATTAATTATCAACCCTTGTACCTCAGAGAATTTCTTATCCAAAAACTCCTTCCGAACCTTTTCTTCAGCTGACTTCTCTAGAGAATCAAAATGTGTACTAACACTGTTGACTAGAGTTTTGAGATTACCGGATGAGGAGGCTATGGGATCCTTCTGAAACGATGGCATAATCTTTTCTAGCACTCCGGAAGCAGCTACTATCAACTCACAGTCTTCCATGTGAGACTTTAGGAGTTTTTCTTTAGCTTTTGCATTAGCAAATGAAGCTATCTTCATTCTCTGTACCGGAGAAAGAGAATCAAAATTAAATGGTCCTTGTAGAAGCTCCAGTTCATCAATCTCCATTGTTTCTTTGTTCAAGAATTCTTGGACAGTTTTTGCAGTGTCTCTTGCCGGAGACAGATGTTTCTTCTCTTCTGTATTCTTAGAGCTGTCTCTTGGAGCTTTTTCTCCTTCTACATTCTTACCACTAGTAGTTGTGGTCTCCTCTGTTGAGGTCTTCTCTCCTTCTGCAACCTTGGTACTCTCATCTTCTTTTCCCTTCACCTCTACTTCTTTCTCCTTTACTCTTTCTTCTCCTTTGGATCCGGAGTTAGCAGGGGAAACCAGAGGAGTGATGTTAGTCTGTTCATGGACCATCTCTTCCGGAGCAGAGGATTCCAAGTCCTTAGTTGTTTCTGCACCGGAGTTCATTACCTCTTCTGTCATTTTCTTAGTAGACTCTTTTGCAACACTTGTGGTCGAGGGGTCAGTACCCAAGTCCTCTATAACTGGAATGTTGAATTTCTTAAAAGCATTTCAAGGATCTCTTCAGTCTCTTTTGCCACTTTGTCAGTTTCACCAAGCATTAGCTGATTCATCCTGGCTTTCCTCCTGAACTCATCCTTATAATCTTTGAATACCATGTTCATTTGTTGTGGAGTGATTGAAGGGAAGAGCTGAATGGTGACCTGTTCCTGGATCTCAAGATCTTTTGCTCGAGAATTGTTCTTCCTCATTTCAATCCTTTTCTCTAAGCTTTTGGGAATTAGAGAGATAATTTCAATAAAAGCTTTGTTGTAAGTGTTCAAAAACTGAACTGTGGCTTCCTCCAGAATCTTTTTATCTGCTTCATTATATTCATCATAGAATTATGTTAAGGGTTGCAGGTTTCCATCCACAGTGACTGCTTTCACTACAACATCTAAGGATAGAGTGGGTTTTTCAACAAATTCCTCTTCCTTCTCTTCTTCTCCTTGACCGGTAGAGTGTTCACTTGATGATTTCTTCTTCTTCTTCAGTTTCCTTATCTCCTCATCTGATTCAGTTTCCTCATCATCCTTTAGGCTAACATAGGACCTTGTTGCCTTTTTCTTTGTTCTCTTTTCTCCTTTTTTGGATGCCTGGACTTCCAGTTTTGAGCTTTTAGCAGGGACAGGTGCTGATCTCTTTGATGATCTGGTTCAGGTGGAAGATTTGACCGGAACACTTTCCTCACTTTTCTTTTCTGCCTCTTTCTTCTCTTCCTCAACCCTTTCCATCTTTTTCCTGTGGGCATCAAGTGCCTCCTTTGAGATGCCAAGGCCTTTGGCAACATTTTCGACTTCTTTTCTCACCTTCCTCTTGATCTCTGGTTCTCTGAGTTCCACATGAATCTTTACACTCAAGTCCTCAAAGGTTCCAAACCTTTCTGCCTTTGGATCCACTGGCTGACTTAGCATGTGTTGAACATGTAGCTCCACAATTTGTTCATCAACTTCATACCCCATGGGCATGATCCATACAGTTCTTGGTTCTACTACCTCCATTAGGCACTGATCAGTCTCTACCATAAAACAACAAGAGACTGGGGAATCCTTTCTCTTGCTTGCATCATGTTCTAAAAATTCTTGAAATATCCCCACAGAGTTGTATTTTTGTGCTTTCTCATCACCAAGTCCATGCAAATAATCTCTGATTTGGATAGCTACTGGTCTGTCATTCTCCCACACCCATCCACTAGATCCGGGAAGTTCATTCATAAAGTAGAAGAATAAGCACAATATTAATCCACCATACTTGAATGAATTCTTTTTATCTTTCTTTATTTTCTATAGATTCTCCAAGAGTTGGTTCAAGAGAAGCTGACAAAGATCATAGTCTGCATCCTTTCTTAGCATTTCATAAGCGGTGTAGATGGTAGTTCCAGGTACTGAATTTTCCCTGCTAGAATGATATATTTTATATCTAATGATCATGGAGGCATACTTGACATCCAGATCAGAGATGTCATCTACTGTCATTGCTCTTTTGTCAAACTTGGATCCGGTAGCCTCACTCACAGTTTGATTCTTCACAGATTTAAGAACAGGAATCCCACCGGATGAGTGTAATCCGATAACTGCCCTGATGGCATCTTTTGTGATTTTGAATAGTCCATTTAACCACATGAAGTTGTCATGTATTCTACTCAAAATATACCTGACCCATTCATCCTCAGTAAAACAGGGGAAATGTATGTATTGTGTAAAGTGCTTATTCCAGAGGCCCTTGTATTGGGGTTTGAGCTCAAATGAATCATCTAACAGTTGTTTGTGATAGATATCTCTTAGTTTGAATTCCCCAAACTGTTCAACATTTGCGTGTATGTAAACCCTAATATCTTCGGTGTGCAAAACACCATGCGGGACACTAGAGAAGGCTCCTAGGGGATCTACCTCCAAGGATTTGTATGGATGCTTCTTGAATATGGGGCGAGGTCTATCAAAAATCTTTACTATATTCAGAGTACCCATCATTCAAAGATTAAGAGAGAGATATTTGATAATGGAGAATACCTTTTGCGCCTTTTGGTTTCACGAAGATGGCCGGATCGATTTCTAGACGAATTGACTTCTGTAAGTGATCTCTGATGAACTTGAGGAATTTTGTTGCAGAGCTTCACTTTTCATTTCTTCTTAAATGCAGAATGAACAAGTGATTAATGAGAAAACCCTTATATTGCTCTGCAAACCCTAATGTCAAGTTGCAATAAATGCTCGACCTAAGTTATTCCGGTTTGCCTTATTCAGATGACTTGAAGAATCAGATCAATCCTAATTTTTAAACATCTTGCGGATCTTCCAAATCTTAACCATAGTTTGTTTGGATGTTTTCCTTATGAACCCTTCAATCCGCAACTCTTCCTATGCCAGTTTCGGCACCAATTGACTGGCTAGGGGAAAAAGGTTTTCTTTGTGTCTCCCCCTGAGCCAGAGCTCACTTTTTAATTTCTGGAAGGAATATCAACACCAGAGTCTGGTGTGGATCCATCCTCTACATTCTCTGTACTTTTCTTCACCCAAATCTTGTTCATCTCACTTTGAACTTCATCCGCATTCACCTTTTGTTTTCCCTTATCTTGATTCTGATTATGATATACTGGACCTCTTTTGTCCAGATTCTTGCTTCTATAGAATTTTGCAATATGACCGGATCTATTGCAAATTTGGCAAACAATATTTCTTTGCATATTTGATTGATATCCTCTTGATTTGCATTGATTAGCCATATGACCTATTCTATTGCATGCAAAGCATCTACCATTGAATGATTTGTTCATTTGCATATTTCTGCATTCATGAGATTTGTGACCATACCTTTTGCAGTTAAAACACTATCCAGAGAAGGATGAATTAGTCTGATTCATAATCTTTCTACACTAGTTAGCTTTATGACTAAAGTTATTGCAGTTGTGGCAGTATCCATTGAAGGATGGATATCTTTGAGCATTAGGCTGTCTTACCGGAGGTCTTCTAGGCCTGTTCCTTGGATTTTCTGATTCAAAATTCTTCTGACCGGATCCAAAGCTTTCTCCTTTCTCATATCCCAAACCATACTTGTCATCTGCCTTCTTTTGACTTCCAAGAAGAACTTCAAGTTGAGCAGAACTTATCTTGAATTTCTCTTTATATTCATTTATTGTTTGAAGATCCCTTTTGATAGAGACAATTTGATCCTCAAGTTTTTCTTCATTATCTTTGGCATCTTCAAGATCAGATTCAAGATGTCTGATAATTCTATCCATCTTGTGGCAGTCTTCTGATTTCTCTTTGAGAGATTGTCTTAGATTATCTTCAGTTTTTCTTTTCTCTTCAACTTCTTGGGTAAACTTCATAACTCCTGATTCCATTTCATGTCTTACCATAATGATTTCTTTTGATAACTTTTCACACAACACGGTTTTCTCCTTATGCTCTTCATTTGCATCATTTGCTTCACCTTGTCTTGCCAATTGCTGAAGCAGCTCCTTTCTCTTTTCCATGGAGAGACTTAATTTGTCTTTTAGTTCTCTCATGAAATCATCAACCTGTTTGAGTCTTTCCTTTAATTCATTGGCTTCAGAGTTTGACTGTTCAAGATCATCAAGGGCAGTCTTGAGTTGTTCCCTTAAACCATATGCATCCATTTGGATTCCCAGATCTTCCTCAAGCTGTTAGACTCTGTTAGGAGGAATTTAGCTCTAATACCAATTGTTGATAACTAAGAGGGGCGGGTGAATCAGTTATCCTAATAATTTCTGCTTTCTGATCTTTATCAATAATCAATGTAACATTAATTCAAGTGAGCAAACATAACCATGAAAAGGAAATACACATGACACAATATTTTTGACGTGGAAACCCTGTTAAGGGAGAAAACCATGGGGTGATTAACCCAAGATTGTATTCTCTGTCAGAAGAATGGAAATACAAAATGGCACTTGCCAATTAGGGCTCACTCCCCGAGCACACTGCTCACAAGAAGGCACACTGCCTACAAGAGACACACTATCTACAAAAAGAGTGTTATACAATACTTGAACTGATTGGAAGCATCTACATATGCTGGAGTTCAGTTCCGGTTAGGCTCAGTACACTGATCTGCTGCACTTCATCTTTCCTCTTCTCTTATGCTGCTTTCCTTTCACATACCAGACCTTCCTTACTACTTCTGCTCTACTTTTCTGCTTTTATTTGCATATAACTAACAACCACAACATGTCTCACAACTAAATCCATCGTGTATATATATCCGCACAAGTGATTTCATCACCTTTCTAGTCGGCACCCAGAATAGTCAATCTTTTCACAAACTCTGATCTGTCGGCTGAATCTTTGCACATCAAGTAATGCGGATCAAGGATATACTTGTGGAAATCATTAATCATGTCAGCCAAACATAATTTATGCCTTCATAACCTTTACCAACATCAGTAACACATCCAGAATAAAGTCTGATGTTCTGCCAGTCAGTTCTTCCTCTATTCACACTGCTAATTAGGAACCTGATACTCAAGTATTCATATCTTTTTCCTCATCTATCACCGGAGGCTAAATCCTTGGAATCTATCACTTAAGGTAGTCCTCTTGACTTCCCCAAATCTGTACTTCACCAAGACACTTCCTCTGAGAGATCCAGACCTATCTGTCGGACCTCGCCACATGCTTTGTTCTTGTTTACCAGACCACAACATTCTTCACTCTGACTTCCAGTAGAGACACATCATGTCCTGCGGATGTGTGGGATGAACTTTGTTGCCATCAATGACAACAATCATGAATCCATATAGTCTCTCTTGCCAACAAAGAGTTCCAAGAAGGTAAGGATAATATTCATGGTACTCCAATGAATTTTTGGTGCAATTTTACAACCAAATATTAATTGGTTAGACATAGAACAAGAAGATATTATAACAGACTTATGAACTTTGGCCTGGAGATATAGAAGGAACAACCAACAATTTCACCAAGTGAATCAAATTTTAGATAATGAAGAGGATTTGGGTAACAAAATCAAATAAGAAGCTAGAAGATTTGGTGAAGGCCAACAATTGGTTGTAGTAGAAAGGATTGTTGCAGTTCCTAGAAGAAATAGACCTAATCCATCACTTGCAGTTCAGAGCAATCCTCACAATCATCCACAATAAATTTCTATATTTCTGAAATAATTGGCGACTCTGTTCAATACATAGCCCATATTTATTTGAAATTTAGCTATGAAAAGACACACTCGAGGAGACTGTAAGAAAGGTATTGTTGATTCAGACTTCAAATTATGGGAAGAAGTTAATTTTTCTACTTTTCCTTCATTTTCAAGCAGAAAAGTAAAATCTAGCAGTAGATCATCTTCTCCTATCAGAAAGACAACATCCCCTATCTGTTAGGCTTTGATTTTACATGGTACTTATCTTCTTGTGGTTGTGAATTTTTAATAAAATCTAATACAAGCCATAGGTCAACAACACCAATACCTTGGGGTGCCACCATTGGCCCCTTGGCTCTAGGTAATTAGTTACACGATTTACCCCATGGCTCACGAAAAAATTTTCCCAAATTTAATAGTGATGGGAAGGTTTCTCCTGATGAGAACATTAGTGATTTCTTTGTTGCTTGTTTAGTTTTGGGAGATCAACATGAAGATGTGTTAGTTAGATTATTTGTGGAATCCTTAATTGATGTCAGTACAGAATGGTTCTACCATCTGACACCTAGCTCCATAAACAATTGGGTTGTAATGAGATCCAAATTTGATAATAGGTTTAAAAGTGCTGAAAATGAGTATACACTATTAGTCTAATTAATCTCTCTGAAAAGGGAAAATCATGGGCCTATGAGAGAGTTCATAGAAAAATTTAGCAAAATTGTTAATAAAATATCTCAAGACACAAAGCCTACCCCTAAAAATTTAAAGTATTTTTTTATCAATGCTCAGCCTTGAGATGTTAGTTTTTATTTGAAGAGAGAGGGGGTGACAAATTTAGAAGCAGCCCAAGAGATGACCATATCTATCGAAGATGACCTTTTGATAGTAGGCAAGTGGAAGAAAGAATTGTGAATAAACAAGAATCTAATAAGTACTTCTACTGATCTTATGATTCAAAGATTGCAACTTGATCTTATTGCTCTCAAAAGATAGATGTCTAGGGGTCAGTTCTAGAGCATTTTGTCTCTACATTTTATTTTTAGTTAAGGCGGATCAATGTTAATCCCAGAACCAATTTTGAATCATAAATAGGTAGGAATATTTTGGCCCTTATCAAGTTTGAAATTAAACCTTGATGGCCCCAGCACCTTCAAAGAAAGGAGCTCGCGAGGGGAAACACATGGAGGATTCTTGCACCTCTAAGCCTCAACAAGTTTGATAGCATCATCTCTTTGCGCATGGTCACCATGTGTCACTAGTTTAGCCCAAGGGTGGGCCCAGGTTTAATAAAAAGGAGCCTAAGGAAGGAATAAAGAAATGATCCTCCACTACTACTAATTATCGTGACTGTGCTTCTCCACTGAAGCACATTTTGACACAACCTAAATAAAGCACCCTGTTGCCATGTGGCAAAGAGACTCAAGAAGTTCCAATGAGGCCAAAGGTGTTGTAGAGCCATCAATCGTGAGCACAGGGGATCCGATGGTAGGGAAATTATGAAGGACCTTTCAAGATAGATAAGTAAGCTAATACACTGGTAATGAATAAAGATGAGCCACCAGGCCCTGACGTTGGCAAGGAGAACATAGAAGCATCAACTAGCCATAACTCAGGACTTAATGGCTTGAAAAAAAATCAAAGGTGATAGTTGGGTCTTCAGAAGTTTTGGTGAGACTTCAAGACTTCAATCTGGCACTATCAAGATTCATCAATAAAGAGGACCACTGAGTTAGAATGAATCAATGTTGTGCCACCAGAAGTAACTGCAATTGATAATTCCCACCCAATGTAACATGTTGAGGCAGTTAGACTATTATATAGGGTCATGAGCCATTGTAATAAGGGTTGGGCAATGTTGTTTCATTGAGCCAATTCTTGGATTTCAACAAAATAATTAGTAGGCTTTCAAGCCTTTGTGTATGCTCTTCAAGACCAAATTGAATGTTTTATGACTATGCCTTTGTGCCTTTTATAACTTGTTCTCAATTTATCAATGAAGAAGAAGTGGTGCCATGTGCTTATTCTATGCCTATTGAGTCTTTCTTTTGAGTTTGAAATACTGATGTATGCCTTTTTTGTTTCAATGAATGATGTTAGTAAGTGGTCTGAAATCATGTTCATTTGAGCTCTTGGTAGCCATGAGTTAATATTGTGAGTTAAACAGGGGAGCATTGTGCCTTCGTTGCATCATTTCAAGTCTTATTTTATAGCACATCACCTTAGAATAGATTTTACTTTAAGTTTCTCTCTTCTCTTTACCCTCACCAAAATTTTGAAAGAATTAATGAGAATCTTAAGAAGAGTCAGCTTCTAAAATCCTTGAGGTTATCATATGATTTGAAAAATGAGTCCCACAGTCAAAATATTTCCCATTACTTTGGTGCTTGCTTGTGATGAAGATTTAATTCCTAGGTGCATACAAGAAAAGCTATCGACATCAACAGCAGCCATTTTATCAAGATGTACCAAGCAAAGGCTATGGGAAACAAAATAATAACAATAGACCTTATGCATTACTTGGCCCTTCTCAAAGATTGGCCATAGAAGGACCATCAAATATTAGAAAGGGGAACAATTTGACATGTAATTTCCACCTGACTACAAACCATAATGGAGCCTCTTGTTTGGAGATGAGTAGGTTTATGCAGATGATGGCCATGAAGGCAAATGTTGAAGGGACGATCATTGAAGAAGAAAACAATGACTATTTTGGTGATTCTACTATGATAATTTCTTTGAATATGTATATACCAAACTCAATAGTCAAACTTGTGTAGTATTTACTAAAAGCCAGTAAACTCCTAAGAAGGATGATCACCAAAAGGCTTAGTCTGGTGATCTAATTGCTTCTCCAAAGTTTGTATTATCTAGAAACACTTCTACCACATCAAATAAGTTAGACTCAAATACCCCTAAAATGACACTTTCTAAGGTACCTTCTTCCCCATCAATTGAATATAATTCTCCTAGTTCCTTTGATATTGTTGAGCATTGTAAAAATGTAAAGATTTAGATTTCTCAAGTTGAGTGTTTAAGGATGAATCTTGATGAACTAGATAGGTTGGTCAAATATGTTAAACAAGAACCTTCCACCTCATCTCATGTTCATGCTCAAGTGTCTAAGGATGTTGAAGGTAATGAAGAAATTCCCACTAGTCTTTCCTTTGATTCCAAAAATACAGTGCCCCAAAATCCTTTTGATAAACCAAATCCATTTTATATCTCCTTTTTTATTGCAGGATACAAATTGAGTAATTGTATCATAGACTCTGGGGGGTCTAATAATGTCATGCCTACTCAAGTTACTAAATCCCTTAGTCTCTCTCTCACCAAAACTCATGGGAAATGTTACTCAATGGACTCCAAACAAGTCCCCTTAGTACGCCAGATTAAGGATGCCCAAGTAGCACGTGTCACTCATCCTAATAAAAGAGTCAAGCTCACCATCTTAGTGGTAGAGGTATGCTCTTGAGTTGCATTTTTTGTAAAAATTTAGGAGGAGAGATCTAGATGGACTGGTCTCATGCACTCATTTCGATGGGAGGGAAGAAAGTACAACTTGACTCAGAACCTAAAGTTAAATTCATAGTCTTGAAGTCTAGAGATCCTAGGTCTGACATTTTGTACTCTAAAACTAGTCCAGGGACTTATATGATCTATTCCACTTTAGGTGAAGAAACTCCTAAATTAATTGGGCCTGATATACCTTCTAAGTTGTGGATATTAGATTTTGATGGTAGTTTCTCTTCATCTAGTTCAGGAGTTGGTGTCGTTTTAATTTCTCCAGATGATTATAAATATCATTTTGCTTATAAATTAGAGTTTAGTAATACAAACAACACAACAAAATATGAAGCTCTCCTTCTTGGCTATGCAGTAGCAAAAGAAAAGGGGATTAAATAGTTAAGAGCACTAGGGGATGTAGAATTTATTATGAAACGGGTGAGGAATATATTTACTATAAAGAATGATAGACTAAAGCATTACAAGAATAGGGCATGGGACAACATAGAGTACTTGGATGCTTTCTCCATATAGAATATCCCAAGGGAGAAAAACTATAGGGAAGATTCACTAGCGGTTTCAGCTTCATTACTCCTTCCTCGTCTGGATTTAAAAGATGATTATTACCATGAATAAATTCTTTACAAACCTAGTGTTCCTGACAAGGTCAATCACTAGAAAGTGTTTGAAAATGACAAATAGATTATATCTTTTTGAGAAAAGGCAGGAACATTTGCCAATTTATATTTTGAAGGCGGTTCTTCTGATAATAATGAGGAAATAGATGGGAATATTAATTCATCTGATGCCAATGATGAAGAATTAATCCAATTGAAAGGAAATAAGCTTCTTAAAGGTCTTGTTTCTTTATAAGACATGTTTGACAAGCATGATAGGTACATTAGACAAAAGATCAAGAAGGCAGTTAAGTTAATTCTTCTACTAAGTACGAAAGCATAAATATTGGAACAGAGAATGACCCAAAATTGGTATACATTGGCGAGTGTTATACGCCCATAGAAAGAGAATGTTTGATAGCTATGTTAAGCAGATATAAGGATATTTTTTCTTGGTGTTATGATGATCTTAAGAATTTTATGGATGGAAAAGTTTAGCATCATATCCCCCTGAAACCTAGAACATCTCTGATGAGTGTCAAATTGCACTCATAAAATACACCCCTTTTTGCCTTTCTTTTTCCCCTATTCAGTTCATCTTCCTTGTGTCTGCACTCAAATCAGTTAGCAAGATTGTTCTATTTTGTGATTAATTAAGATAGATTACTTGAAATTAGAATTTCTGATTATATGACTAATGTGTGTGGGATTAATGGAAAAATGCAGAATTTCTCTTTCCTTTTTGAATCAGCAGGTGTAAATGTCAGAAACAGCGATTTTGTGCATCTCCGGAGATCGTCTTCAATGATCTCCGGAGACCATAACAAAGAACAGTGACACCTGGTGTTTTGAAGATATGGGGAATGACTCTCTGGAGCTTTGCAAGTGTCTGGAATATCTCCGGAACTACAGACAGGAACAGCTATCTCCGGCGCCTCCTGAGAATGGGGCATGTTCCAGACAGAGCTGCCACCCAGACACTTCAGCAGCAATCCTAATACCCCCATCACTTCACTCAAATCATCACCTGAGTGGTGAAGGGTCAACTATCAGTTAAACTGCTGAAGTTTTATCTTTCCAAAGATTTTGCATGAGTCACGAATTGAACTATCTTATTTTCAGGGCTTTGATGCCCAAGTGTATTAAGACCTAAACTTAGACCTCTAAGTGGACTTCTGTTTCACTCAAGTCTACCTTTCTTGCATGGTGATCTTTCATAAGTTAGACAGTTAAGTACAAATAAGAGATGGTGTCATCTCCTAAAAAGACTGATAGATAAGTTCAGTGATATATCATCACTCTTTTTATATATACTTTCAGAAATAGTAATAGGACAACAATGATAAAATTATTCTGATCTTTCGGAGATTTCAATTTTGCTATAGCCATACATTTTCATGAATATAGAAATGAATGAATTGGACTGAGTTTAGTGTAGATCATATTTTGTGCTGATTTCCTTCAATAGCCTTCAGCCTCAAAGGTGCGGAGCAAGGGCCCACTCTCACCAATCAGGCAGGAGGCTAGTATCTCTGTTTTATTGTTTCAAGTTTTCTTTTATAAAGGTGTTTCCTATTTTAATAGATAGATGCGTGTTATTGTTTCTTTGCTTTAAGTACATTTCCTGTTTTCTTCTGTTTTACAAGCATTCATTCCATTGATCCAACAGGCAGATAGATTAGTCATTCTTTTAAGCATTAGGATTAGCTATAAACTGGTCACTTAGAATCCCTAGCTACAGACAGCCATGGACACAGCCCTGGTTCTTTGACATCTGGAAACAGATTAAATGATGAGGTACAGCGACAACCTGTCATTTTTGGCGCCGTTGCCGAGGACTTAGTTGTGTTAATTAGGGACATTGAGTTAAAAATAGTTTTTAGAGTAGATCTGTATGGTTAGAGCTAGAGATCTCAAAGGAAGATATATTAAGCAGACACCCCAACAACACAACATAGGGGAAAGCAGTGAGGTGGTACAAAATCTTGTTGAAGGAAACCTAGATCTTAATTTGGAACCTACACTTCAAAACAACAATCCCTTAGATCCTATAGATATTCCACTTGCCAATTATATCTAGGAATTACAACAAAAAGTTGAGGCAGATCCTTTGGTAGAACCTAATTTCCTAGAACCTCAGGAAGATGAACTGAATAGGGGAAAAAGAAAGGCAAAAAGGGGTGTATTTTATGAGTGCAATTTGACACTCATCATCCCCCCCATACCTAAGGTTTGGCAGGTCCTCCTGCTTTTTTTACATTCTGGATTTATTTTGACGAAGCAATCTATCAGTCAGACTATACTCCTGGACATAGGTTGTCCAAGTAGTTTTATTGGTGTTACCATTCCCTCTGTACTTGTCAACTTGCTTCATCCAATCTTGCAATTTTTCATCTTCCAGCTGTTCTGTCCAAAATAGAAAGACAGGACAGTTACTAATTAATGATTAATTAAAAATAGATATTCTGGTCCAACTAAATACCACATTGGATGGGATTCAAGCAAAAACCAGAACAACTGATCAAAGTAGAGCAACTGAACCGCTTTCCATTTATTGTCCTAGGTGTAGAAACAAACACCTGTTGAGAGAATGTCCCTTGGACAAATCAGAGATTTGTCAAATCTGTGATAGGGAACATCCTACCAGTCAGTGTAGTCAGCTTCCAGCCTTGAAAAGATTGAGTAAAAAGAATTCTGTGATAGAGGAGGAGTTGAACTATGTGGGACAAAAACAAGCCAGAAATTTCCCTTATAATCAGTGCCCAAGCCAGTCTTCTTACAGGGGTCCTACTAATTGGGGAAATAATCAGTGGAATCCAGCTTGGTATGGCCCTCAAAATAATCCTCCTTGGGGCCAGCAAGATTGGCAAAACTAAAATTGGCAAAACCAAAACTGGCAAAATCAGCCTTGGGGAGATCAACAATGGCCACCACAGTTTGGGTCACAAGGCATGCAACCTCAATGGGGTCCTCAAAAGGCATATCATCAACAATACCAAGGACAACCTAGACGTTTCCAACCTCAACAACAGGCTTTACTAACTAGATCCTCCAACACACAGGGTCAAACACAAAATGAACCAGTTAGTCAACCACCTTTACCAGCTCAGCCTATACCAAACCCATAGAATAAACAGGGAGCAGCTGTCTATATGACAGATCAAGAAAATTTGGCTGGAATTAATGCTATATATTCAAATAATCTCCAGCTGCGTTCTGGGAAAGCATTCCCAAGACCTTCTCCTCCAACTACAGTTGAAATAACCAATGATGAGGAACCTGAAAATCCATCCAATCAACCCCCGGAGGAGATTACTAACGAAAAAGTGCTAGAAAAATCAACCCCAGACAACTCCGGAGTTACTCCTAAAAAGCCAGCTCTGGAGAACAGTCTTGAACACAATTCTGATAAGAGCTCCGGAGATGCTCCGGAGATGGAAAAGCTAGCACCCTACCCAGAACGACTTAAACAAAATGCTCCCCAGAAAAAGATTTTACAAAAACAAATCCAACCCAATCAGGAATCAGAGCTTTTACAAGAACTCAAGCAGCTAAACATTGAAATTCCTCTCCTCCAGGCCATCAGAGATGTACCCGAACTAAATCAATTCATCAAACAGTATTGCATCAAAACATAGGGCAGAAAGAAAAGTTTTCGCTCCACAGTACAGGTGGAAGGAAAAGTAATGGATCTATTGATGGGAGAAATTCTCCTCCCAAAATATGGAGACCCTAGGAACCCTATCATAACTGTTTTCATCTCGGGGGTAGAAATTTCAAATGTTTTGGTTGACTTAGGAGCAGTAATTAATGCGATGACAGTTCATACAATGGACAGGTTAGCTCTGTCAGGTATCCAATCCACAACTACAATTCTTCAACTTGCTGATCAGTCAGTAGCTGTTCCAAAGGGAGTGATCACTGATGTACCTGTTGTGATAGATTCATGGGAATTCCTAGTGGATTTCTTAATACTGGAACCTAGAAACCAGAGAAATGCTTATCCGTTGATTTTAGGAAGGCCATGGCTGGCTACTGCAGCAGCATCTATTGATTGTTGAACTGGAGATATGGGCATTTCTAATGGGATAGATTTAAAGAAAATATCTCTGTATCCTCCAGCTAAACCATCGGTGCATTACACAGGAAGATTATGGGTGGATGAACCGGAAAACATGAACAACAGTGCCTCATTAGCTATGGTAACCATTAGGGAACATCTGGGAGAATCAGGAGAAGAAGTATACTATGATACAATGGAAGACTTTACTCACATCCTAATCAGCAAAGATGTGATGGAACTCGCCCAAGATCCTCAGAGAGAACTTCTTGTTTCTTCTCATTGTACCCTTACCAACATTATTCCTTGTGGGGAAACCTTTTACAGCGACTTAGCCACCTTCCACATGTTACTCCCACATTCTTGTCCTCTCAATGCCATGACACCAATGTATGGACCCACCACATCTATGGATCAAATTACAAAACAGGTCATGATTCTGCCAGGGAAAACACTTAATATAAATACTCAGTTAATAGCAAGTCAAGAAGAAAAACTTATTTAGCTTTTGGTTTCCCACTCAGCATCTTTTGCCTGGGAATACCAAGATATGAAAGGCATACCTCCTGAAATCTGTACCCATCATATCTACATTGAGGACATTAAACCTGTCAGACAACCACAAAGAAGATTGAATCCTGCCTTAAAGGACATTGTTAAGACTAAAATAGAAAAATTACTCCAGGCAGGGTTCATATATCCAATCTCAAACAGTCAATGGGTCTCACCCCTTGTCATTGTGCCTAAAAAGAATGGGAAATGGAGGGTGTGTATTGATTATAGAGAACTCAACAAGGCCACAAAAAAGGACTACTTTCCCTTACCATTTATTGACCAAGTTCTAGACAACCTTGCTGGGAGAAAGTATTTTTCTTTCTTAGATGGATTCAGTGGGTATAATCAAATTCAAGTAGCACCTGAGGACCAAGACAAAACCACCTTCACATGCTCTTGGGGAACCTTTGCTTACAAAGTTCTTCCTTTTGGGCTGTGCAATGCCCCAACTACATTTCAGAGACTGGTTCTAGCTATTTTTGCTGAACTGACTAATGAATGCATGGAAGTCTACATGGATGACTTTACTGTGTATGGGAATAACTTCAAGGAAGCTCTCACAAACCTTGGAAAAGTACTAAAATGTTGTGATAAAAATCGACTGTCCCTTAGCCATGAGAAATGTTTTATGATGGTGGAGGAAGGAATTGTTTTGGGACACCATATTTTGGAAAAAGGGATCAGAGTGGATCAGAACAAGATAGAAGTAATCACACAGTTGCCTTCACCCAAAAATCAGACTGATGTCAGAAGTTTTCTAGGTCATGCAGGCTACTATAGGCGGTTCATAGAAAATTTTAGCAGAATAGCTACCCCCCTGTTTACCCTGCTTAACAAGGAAATAGAATTTCTCTGGACAGCAGACTGTCAATCAGCATTTGAAACTTTGAAGGAGAAGCTTACTGTGACACCAGTTTTAAGGGGACTTAATTGGACTTTACCATTCCACATACAAACTAATGCTTCAAATGAATCCATTGGGGCAGTTTTAGGACAAAAGGAGGAAGGAGAGAGTATGCATGCCATTTATTACATCAGCAAAAACCTTACCTCTGCAGAAAGAAATTATACAACAACTGAGAAAGAATTCTTGGCAGTTATCTATGCTATAAACAAATTCAGACATTATATTACCGGATATAAAATATTTGTGCACACTGATCATGCAGCCATCAAGTACCTAATGAATAAACCAGTAGTAGGTGCAAGGATCATCAAGTGGTTATTGCTGTTGCAACAATTTGATATTACCATAGTTGATAATCCAGGAAAGTTTAATTTGGTTGCTGATTTTCTGTCAAGATTGCATACAGGAGGAGAAGATCAACCAGTGGAGGACAAATTTTTAGATGAACATCTTTTTGCCATATCCACTACTGCACCTTGGTTTGCTGACATAGCTAATTTCTTAGCTACAGGCTTGTATCCATCCCATTTTACTTCAAAACAAAGAAAATGTTTGGTTAAAAAAAGTTTATTCTACAAATGGTTGAATGGTTTACTATTTAAATGTGGTCCTGATTTCATTCTACGCAGGTGCTTGAAGGCTGATGAGATTTTTGATGTGTTGAGAGCATGTCATGATGAACCATCTGGTGGCCTCTACTCTTTCCACAGGACAGTCCACAAGATCCTTGGAGCTGGTTACTACTGGCCTTCTCTTCATAAAGACACAAAGAAGTATGTGCAGCACTGTGACCAGTGCCAAAGGATGGGACAGCCCACCTTTACCCAGGAAATGCTGCTACATCCTAAAGTCATGATGAAACCATTTGAGCAATGGGGTCTAGACTTTGTGGGACCAATTTCACCGCCGTCATCAGGCAAGGAGTATATACTAGTATGCATAGACTATGTTACTAAGTGGGCTGAGGTTCAAGCATTACAGTTTGCAAGAGAAGAAAAAGTTGTTGATTTCCTTTACAATAGAATTTTCTTGAGATTTGGAGCCCCAAAATCAATAGTTTCAAATAGAGGACCTCAATTTACTTCACAAGTAATCAAGGCATTCATAGATTTATACCAAGTCAAGCACAGAAAAGCTTCACCTTACCATCCTCAAGCAAATGGGCAGGTAGAAGTAACTAACAGAGAACTTGAGAATATCCTAACAAGGACAGTAGCAATGAACAGAAAGGATTGGGCTAATAGACTACCTGAAGTAGTTTGGGCTTACAACACCACTTGGAAGTCCACAACAAAGTTTTCACCATATGAATTACTTTATGGGAAAAAGCATATACTATCTATAGAATTTAAACTCCAGACACTTAAAACTGTATTGGATGTTGGGCTGCCGCTGTCTACAATTCAGCAGAACAGAATTCTTCAGCTCAACGAGTTGGATGAGATTCAGACAGAAGCCATTCAGCAAACAGAACTGGTTTAGTACAAAGGAAACAATGGCATGACCAACATATCAAGAGGAGGACATTTCAATAAGGAGATTGGGTTCTTCTCTATGATTCTAAATTCAAAGAATTTAAAGGGAAATTACAGACTCACTGGCTGGGTCCTTATCAAATAAAGGAAGTGTTTGAAAATGGAACTGTATTATTGCAACCAATTGATGGGAGCACAAACACATTTCTAGTAAACAGTCACTGGATAAAGCTCTACAAAAGATCGTCTACTAAAGAAGAATTTCTTGATGATCTGTGTTTTGATACAGGGGATACCTCCTCTGTCACGGTGTTGGAATAATTAAAAAAAAAAAGTTGAAAACTAGCAATGGCTGCCTTCTGAAAATATATATATATATATATATAAAAGAAGGTTGAAAACCAGCAATGGCTGCCTTCTTAAAAAAATTAAAAATTAAAAAAATTTAAAAAAAATAAAAATAAAAATTTTGAGAAAGATGGAAAACCAGCAAATGGCTATCTTTCTCGACCAAGGGAGTTGAAAACCAGTAAATGGCGGTTCCCTTCTCCAGCACAGTTGTAATAATTGAGCTCCGGATATGATCCATTGCCAGAAATTGGTCCAATGCACCTCCAGCGCTTTCCAATAAGGAGCACCTCTGGCACTTTCCAATTAGGAGCACCTCCGGCGCTTTGTTAATAATGCCGACAGTTCCATAATAAGGGTGGGACCTACCTCGCCAGGTGGTAAAGTAGATGACTCATATGATGAGGTCATCATGACTCATCTTCTACTTCATCGCACAGCATAATTAAAATTAGAATACTAATAATTGCAAGAGTGTCCACAAGCTGGCGCTGACATCACCCATGGGCGTGGATTTTAGTGCCACTCAGTGCAATGATTCCAGGTCACGTGCAAGTAGGAGGTGGATGTCATTTCAGGCCACCGCTTAAATGCCACAACGCGTGCAGCTTCCAAAACGGCGCAGCATTTCTCCCGCATATGTCGCCTCATCATTAAAACTGATCCAGGTAAATCTATTTTTAATTAATCATTAATTAGTAACTGTCCTGTCTTTCTATTTTGGGTGCTGCCGTGATGACACGTCCCTCCGCCGTCATTTCCTTTTTCACATCCAAGCATGCTGCCATCTATGCCTTAATGCCACCTTACCTCCGGAGCGTCCTGTCAATTCGTTACAATTATGGCTGCTTTGGCCCCTTAACCCATCTGCATAAGCCCAGCCTGAAAACAATAGCATCCCTCTTTCAAACCTCTGGAATAGACTGAAGCATAAGATAAATTAAACAACTCTTCGGAGTCTATAGAGAAATTTGAACAGTACTCCGGAGCCCACAGATCAGAGGGACAAGGACTGCAGGCCGCGGAAGTAAAAGAATAGAACACAGAAACTACCATCAATTCAGCAATGGGGGTCAAGAAAAAGTCTGAGCCAGAAAATATTGCAGGTCTTCTAAAGGATGCAGCTGCAGCAAACATTTTAAGGGCTGCTGGATGGTTAGATTTCCTAGATAAGTTCGAAGGGTTTCAGGAGGATATTGTGGATGAATTCCTTAGGAATTTAAGCAACAACCAGACCACTGTGAGAAGAAACCAAATCAGTCTCTCCTCCATAATTATCAGCCACATCTCCGGACTCCCCGAACAAGGTGAGAGGTTCTACCACCTGAAAACCTTGTATACAGATTTAATTAGAAATTTTTCTGTTCATGGTGAACCTGCTATTCAATTGCATATGAATAAGAATGAGGTCAAAGGAATTTTGAGGTCCACTCTCCCAAACCCTTGGGCAAATGTTGCTACCTGGTTAATGAAATACTTTACCTGTGATGGCCAATTCTCCATAGTTTTAGGGCCCATAATGAAAATGCTAATTTTTCTCAGACATGGAAATAGGCACCCCGAATATAACATAAATATCCCCAATTTCCTATATTCTGCCATCAGGGCAAGTGCAAAGAAATACCAACAGCGTAAAGGACCCATGAAACATCATGGCCTCATCTTCCTGATAGTAAAACAACACTTCTTATCTCAGGCCAATGGAGAAGAACTATTGTAGAACTTTCTTGAGAATAACCCTCAGGTCAGAGAACCAGAGATAACACAAATAGAGGATGAGAGTTCCCCCTCTCACCATGATGAAGAAACTGAGCCTGCAACCTCCTCCACAGCTTCTAACAAAAGGACATCACCCTCACAGGAGGCTACATCATCTGCAGCCCCTGTTCCCAACAAGAAGGGGAAAGGCAAACAAATTGCAGAGCCTGCTCCTGCACGACCTCTATACATGACTTGGTCAATCAGGTGAAAAATGACTTTACCTGAGGAATCTAGGCCTAGAGAATTAATAGAGGAAAAGGCAGGACAGGGAATTGAGGGGAGATGGTGGGTTGAAGAACCATCCCATGACTCTGATGAGGTACCTCTGGTCAGAAAGAGGAAGCAAAGTGAAACCTCTCCAGCCCCATCTGTTCATGTGGAGTCAAGTCTAGTTTCAACACCACCATGTGCTCCGGAGATAGGAAGCTTACCAACTATTACTATCTCCTCAGATTCTGAGGAAGGAAGACCTGCTCCGGAGGCACTAGTTCCACCTGTGCTCCGGAGAAGCAAAAGGAAGAGGCAGCTCTCACAAGCTAAGAAGGATACTGCCCTGCTCGTTGAGGCACTCCTGGAATTGAGCACATATGAGGACAGAGCAGGACCTTCATCCGGGCCAGCAACAGTAGAGGATCCTCAGGATAGGAACACTGCAGAAGAAGAAACAGGGCACACGGATACATTGGGAGAACCAGGGCAGGTGGCCATGGATAATATTGATAATCAGCCAACAGCCCCAGAAACAAAGGCAGAAACTCTATCACATCCCTCTAACCAAGAGGATATCGAAATCTCAACAGAGCAACAATTAATGGAAGAAATTGAGAATTTAAAAAGGATGCTCTGGGGAAAGAATTTGATTATTACTGACCTCAAGAAGGTCAGAGTAGAGATGGAGATGGAACTAAAGCAAACTATTGCAGAAATCCAAGCAGACCTCCAAAACAAGGACAGAATCATCCAGGAGAGGGAGGCAGAGTTGGAAACACAGAAAAGTGAGGCAGCAAAAGTGATGGAAGAAAAAGAAAAAGAAGCAACACAAAAGGTTTCTGAGCTCACCATGGCCAGAGACAACTGCCTCACAGTAATGGCAGCACTGATTGAAAAAGTGCAAAGCCAGGATAAACAATTAACTTGGGCCAATAACAGACTGGATGACCAAGAAGAATATATTCAAGAACTGTCTGGCCCAAGGGCAACCAATGAACAGGAAATTCAAACAGATGCCTATGTGGGTCCAATCCCCATTGACATTCCTAAAGCCCTATTTCATTGGGAGGAAAGATGTAGGGAATTTGAGGCCTCCAAGCCAATGTTGTAATTACAAAGGGCAGTCACTGCCAAAGCAGAAAGGATAGCAAATTTGGAAAGCAAAATCATTCAAATGGCCTCCCTTTCCTCAGAAATTCTATCTTGCAGACCTCCAAGTGCCAGCTATTCAATGTTCCTACAGGAAAGGATACTGCAAAGAAAACTCTCCTTAGTCCTATCTGACATGAATGAGGATACTGAAATAGTAGAAGGTTTCATAACAGCTTACACTAGAAGCAATGATGAAGACGAAAACTTCATGTGTGAATTATACTTACATGGGTTCTGCATTAATGATATAGCCTTCATGATTAATCACTTTGTGGTAGAATGCCAGCTTAAGGCATTTATGTCCCTCATGAGAAACCACTAGATCTAGGATGAAAGGATGGAAGATCATCTTCAAAAGGATTCAAAAATAGATCTCCTCCTCAGAAAAGAATGTCCCAATCCTTTTGCTTTTCAGACCCAATTCAGGTCCATCATCTACCATCCTGCAAGTGCAACCAACATATTGCCATTATACTTGAAAAGTTTGCAGGAATGCTCCATTGACTTTGGTCTTTTTATGATTAATTCAGCAAATCCTGTCCTTGTTGTAGCAAAGAGGAGATGGAGTATTTTAACCCCAGAGCAAAAACTTAGAGAGGTGGTCACCCCTGCAAACCTGAGACTATTCATGAGGAAGGCAAAGATGATATCCAAATTAATGGATAAACATAAGCAGGAATGGATAGGAGGGTAGTTCAGACCTCCTCTGATAATTGAACCACTCCCTATATGGATAGAACAGCTGGAAGATGAAAAATTGCAAGATTGGATGAAGCAAGTTGACAAGTACAGAGGGAATGGTAACACCAATAAAACTACTTGGACAACCTATCTCCAGGAGTATAGTCTAACTGACAGATTGCTTCGTCAAAATAAATCCAGAATGTAAAAAAAGTTGGAGGACCTGCCAAACCTTAGATATGGGGGGGATGATGAGTGTCAAATTGCACTCATAAAATACACCCCTTTTTACCTTTCTTTTTCCCCTATTCAGTTCATCTTCCTTGTGTCTGCACTCAAATCAGTTAGCAAGATTGTTCTATTTTGTGATTAATTAAGATAGATTACTTGAAATTAGAATTTCTGATTAGATGACTAATGTGCGTGGGATTAATGGAAAAATGCAGAATTTCTCTTTCCTTTTTGAATCAGCAAGTGTAAATGTCAGAAACAGCAATTTTGTGCATCTTCGAAGATCGTCTTCAATGATCTCTGGAGACCATAACAAAGAACAATGACACCTGGTGTTTTGAAGATATGGGGAATGACTCTCCGGAGCTCTGCGAGTGTTTGGAATATCTCCGGAGCTGCAGACAGGAACAGCTATCTCCGGCGCCTCTTAAGAACAGGGCATGTTCCAGACAGAGCTGCCGCCCAGACACTTCAGCAGCAATCCTAATACCCCCCTCACTTCACTCAAATCATCACCTGAGTGGTGAAGGGTCAACTATTAGTTAAACTGCTGAAGTTTTATCTTTCCAAAGATTTTGCATGAGTCACGAATTGAACTATCTTATTTTCAGGGCTTTGATGCCCAAGTGTATTAAGACCTAAACTTAGACCTCTGAGTGGACTTCTGTTTCACTCAAGTCTACCTTTCTTGCATGGTGATCTTTCATAAGTTAGACAGTTAAATAAGAGATGGTGTCATCTCTTAGAAAGACTGATAGATAAGTTCAGTGATATATCATCACTCTTTTTATATATACTTTCAGAAATAGTAATAGGACAACAATGATAAAATTATTCTGATCTTTCGGAGATTTCAGTTTTGCTATAGCCATACATTTTCATGAATATAGAAATGAATGAATTGGACTGAGTTTAGTGTAGATCATCTTTTGTGCTGATTTCCTGCAATAGCCTTCAGCCTCAAAGGTGCGGAGCAAGGGCCCACTCTCACCAATCAGGTAGGAGGCTAGTATCTCTGTTTTATTGTTTCAAGTTTTCTTTTATAAAGGTGTTTCCTGTTTTAATAGATAGATGCGTGTTATTGTTTCTTTGCTTTAAGTACATTTCCTATTTTTTCTTCTGTTTTACAAGCATTCATTCCATTTATCCAACAGGCAGATAGATTAGTCATTCTTTTAAGCATTAGGATTAGCTATAAACTGGTCACTTAGAATCCCTAGTTGCAGACAGCCATGGACACAGCCCTGGTTCTTTGACATCTGGAAACAGATTAAATGATGAGGTACAGTGACAACCTGTCAATCTCCTTTTAGGAAAAAATAATGCCCATACAATCCTAAAATAGAAGATGCTATCTTTAACTAGATTGCCAAAATGTTGAAAGAAAGGATAATTTATCCTATTCATCATTCAACATGGGTGGATAACATTCTCCCTGTGTGGAAGAAAAATAGAGAAATAAGGATTTGTTTTAGTTTCATAAATCTAAATCAAACTTTTTTAAAGGATAATTATCCCTTGCCGATGATGCATCATATTCTGTAGATAGTCTCTGGTTCGAAAATAATGTCTATGTTGGATGGGTTTTTAGGATACAACCAGATCAGTGTGGCATAGGAGGACCAACATAAAATAGATTTTACCACACCACAAGGTACCTTCACCTACAATAGGATGCCCTTTGGTCTTATAAATGTTGGAGCTACATTATAGAAAGCTATGGATCTGTCATTTAGTGACCTGAAAAATAAAATTATTGTGATTTATCATGATGATTTAAAAAATTTCTCTAAGAAGAGATTAGGTCACATTAATGATTTAGTTGTTGTGTTGCAAAGGTGTAGAGAGCATGGTATCTTTCTAAACCCTAAAAATTCTATCTTTGGAGTGACTAAAAAAAATTATTGGGACATATAATTTTGAAGGAGGGTATTAAGATAGATCATGAAAGGGTAAGGAACATCCAATAATTAAGTCTCCCAACTAGCATGACCAATACTAGGTCTTTCTTTGGACAGGTAAATTTCTCGAGGAGATTTGTTCTAGATTTTTCTGAACTCACTAGACATATTATAGAGATGATGAAAGAAAATCAAGTGTCCAAGTGGAACGATGTTGGTAAGAAATATTTCAATAATATTTAAGAAGTTATTGCTAAAACACCAACTCTGGTTCTATTGCACACATATTATCTAAGTTTGTCACTGATGTAGTTGTGTGGTTGCCATTAATGTCAACACTTAGTCTGGAACACTCAATTTGGACTGTCACTGATATACTATAATGGTGTGCTAGCAGTGGTGTTGCTAATGTTCATGGTTGGATGTCATGCCTTGATTAATTTCAAGTAAAGTTGTATTGAGCTTGTTTGTGGTAAGCAGAGATGATATCATGATGATATATTAAGATGGGAATTAGAAGCATTAAGATAGGAATTAGAAGCATCAAGATGATGATTAGAAGTAATGCTGATGTTGGAAAGATGGTTTTGATGGCCTATAGCATGTTGTATGATCCTTCTTTTTGTTCTTAAGGATGTATGTGTTGTTACAAGAATGTTCTGGTCTCCAGATGTTGGTGAAGGTTTCTGATGTAGGAAGTTGCCTTGAAGACTGGTTGGTAGAATGCTCTACATTCCTCCACATTTGAAGCTATGGTCATGCAGTTTAGAAGTTGAGTTTAATATGTTTTGAAGGTTTTATATCCAAGAGTTCAAGTTATTATACCTTTAGCAGTGAAAGTTACAAGTGACATAGTTTCGGTCTGTGCTTTGGCAGAATAATGTAATGATGAAGGTTGATTGGAATGCTTTGCATTCCTTTGCAATTGAAGGTTTTCTCATGTGGTTTTGTAAACATGATCAGAGATGTTCAATACATGCTACTGTGCAGTATCAAGTGATTTGGAGGTCCACAAATTCAGTTTTCAAATGATAGTGTACTGTAGATGGTTTCAGATGCCTAATTGTTCTCAGGACATATGTTTGAGTACTTGTGCCAATTGGAGATTGTACAGGTTAGTATATGAGTTTATGTGGATATTCCACATGTCTCTATGTTTCTCAGGTTTGATGCACATGCAGATCTTTCAAGTTTCTAGTACCACACAAAATTTTCAAGTTAGTTTGTGAAGAGTTATTATTGTTGAGGCCTACTTGGGAATGTTCAAGGTGTGCACCACAAAGTTGTTGCTATGTAGAGTTCAAGAAGTGGTTGGAGATGTTGTGTGGGTCATGCCAACTCATCTGAGAGAATTACAAGCAATGTTTAATCATCCATGAGTACCACCAAGTTGTAATGACTGATGTGCTACAAGCTTCATGTGTTCTTGCTTAAGGATGACCTAATTCAATTTTGTGAAGCATGTGGATGTTGTTCTTTGAAGGATGATGCTATGAAGGATGCTTAGGACTAGGTTAAGCATATGTTGGGATCTGCAAGGCATGTTTCTCTTCCTGGTGTTATGTGTAGTTCATGTTAGGGCTTGCCCTCTACATGTTTCATGTTGTGTGATCTTTGGACGACTTGTAATTGTAATATTCTTGTTGTATTGGATGACTTGTAAGGTAATCAATGTAATATCATGTATATATTGTAAACCTAGTTGATCTAGGTAAATTTTGATTGTGAATATGAATGTGTGAAGAGCAAAATATGAATATGATATGCATTATGATGTGTGACTGAAGGAGAAAGAGCATAAGCAATAAGACATGTCCTGATTCATCTAGAATACATTTTTGTGATAGGAGGGAAGTGAAGAGTGTACCTAATTAACCTACTCATCAAAAGAGAAGTGAAGAGGTAGAAGTGCAATCATCAAAAGGAGTGAGCCTCATTGTCAGTTTCAAACAGTAGAAGGATTATCATGTTGTAATCATTTCTGAGCTTGTTATCAATTCAAGGAGTAGTTGTTTCCTTGGGTTGTAGCCCTCAAACAAAGTCTACAAGGAGTTGTAGCTTCCTTGGGAGTGACCCTAAAACCTTTCTTCAAGGAGTAGCAGCTTCCTTGGGTTATAGCCCTAAAATAAACTCAGCAGGGAGTAGTAGCTTCCTTGGGTTGTAGCGCTAAAACAAAGTTGTAATCTTTTATTGCAATGAGATTCATATATTGTGAGTTAATCCTCACTGTGGTTTTTCCCCTTTTGGGGTTTTCCACGTATATCTGGTGTTATGTGTTTTTATGCATTGTGTTGATCTTTCATGTTTATGTTAATGTTGTAAAGTTTAACTTTTAATCTGCTTCGGAGGATTTAAAGTTTTTTTGGATACTGATTCACCCCCCCTCTCAGTATCTGGGTGTGTTCAACAATTAGTATCAGAGCCAAGTTACTCAGAAAAATCTTAACCACTTGAGGAAGGTCCAGGATGGCTAATAATGGATCTCACAAGACACCTATGTTTGATGGAACAAATTACACCTTTTGGAAGCTAAGAATAGAAAACTATCTATCCTATTTATGGTTTTCTATTTGGCAAGATGTCAAGAATGGTTACACTGCTCCTACTTCTGATCCTATAGATGTTGATGAGATTAAGTTGTATGATAACAATGACAAGGCAAAGAGTGCTATCATGAGTGGGCTAGATAATTCAAAACTTTTGAAAGTAATTGTTATCACATACAATTGCACCCATCTTGGAGAGAGTCCAAGCATTCTAATGACACAATGGGAATGATCTCAAAGTGTGGGACCTTGCAAGTTGAGATCAAACCTCTAGAGAAGGCTTGTTCCTCATTCTAAGCCTAATGCTTAGAGAAAACTATCTAAACCTAGTGCTAATACTATAGGGGGAAAAGGGTTAGGAAGAAACTAAATGGAAGGAGGGTGATGCACCAAATTTAATGAGTGGTAGTAAGCCTGGAAAAGACACAACAATGATCTCAATCACAAAGGAAGGTTCACACAGACTTATAGAATTGATTGAGGCGTAGGGATGAAGATCTAACCTATAGAGGAGCCATTTTACTCATAGAATAGATCATAACTTCAAGTAAAACATAGAAATCAGAGCATAAGAGAGGCAAGAGATTGTGATTATATTGATCATGAAGGATAGAAACTATTACAATGCAAAATAATTTATACCAGAAAAAGACACAGTATAGCTAATTACATTCATGGGTGGATTAACCAGAAGACAGTAGAGGCCAAGATATAGGCATAGTGAGTCATATTTTTATAATCCTGCAATTGCACTAAGAGGTCTAACTACAAATAATTTGGCAGCATAACAATCCAGAAATTACTAACTCTTTTTTCCAAAGGTTACAATGTTTTTTATAACAAATTCTTGCGTAGAGGGCATTGAGGTAGGTCCATGGGATGTGAGAACACCAATGCTATCATCAATGCAGAGTCAAGAATAGATGGCGATGAGGGCAGAACCCATGCCTCTAGTAGACCTGCAACACTAGAAATGGCTACCCACATGCAAGAGAGGACAAAGCATTGAAGAAGAGATCCCAAAAGTCATCACCAACCACTGAAAGATCTGCCACCAAGCCACTGAAGTCCCTTCACATTGAATAATCATGCCATCCTTCTTGAATTTCATCTACAGAGCTCACCAACTTGAATTAATGTGAAAAATCTACCTCTGCAACACTTCAAGTCAGTCACTGAGATGTCTTGTCGACCGAGCCTGCATATCCTTCCTCAGTCGGCAACTATCCTGATATCCGGATGTGCACATCTTGACCATGATATTTAGATCATATTTTGAAAGTGAGAATATCCCTCCCCTCCCCCCCCCCAAAAAAAAAAGCTCACCAAATGAAAGAGGAGGAAATTCTAAGCACTTTTGCCTTTTGGATCATGTAGAAATTCCTTAGTATGAGGGAGATATCGACAGTCAAAGTTGCGGTCAACCAGCATCTGGATGTCCATGTGTCATCATCTCGCAGCCGCGCATAGAATCTTCTCTGCAAGAAAGATTCACCTGTGACACCACACTACCATTCAATCTTCAAAGTTGAGGCCCCATCGCCAATATACCTTATAGCTATTTTCATTTCACATCCCCACAGAAGGAACATGACGTCAGCTTCAGCGGTTTGCGGGCTATGCAATATCAGGATATGTGCCCATCAAATTTACCTTTGCAACATGGAGAAACTGTCATCTGCATGGACATTAATCTTTACTATATGGGCACTAACTTAATATCTAGATCTCTTTTGAATATCCTGATGATGTCATCGACATGAAGAACTTTGTCGAAGAGGGGATCTAGATGACGTCATCAGGATATTAGCACTGCAAGATGATATACTGGAGGAGGAATGTTTTGATGACATCATCGTCATATTCATTTATTTTAGGGAGGGAATTAGATGACATCATCAGGACATTCACAACGTTATGGATATTAAGTAGGATCTAGATATTAGGATATATCTAGATGACGTCATCGTCATATTCACAAGGGTCTGCACATTCACAAAGGACCTGAATATTAGTTAAGATCTGGATGTTTAGAAAACATCCAAATATTAACTAAGGTCCAAATATGAAGGGGATACGGGACTTTAACTAAGGTCCAAGATATTAAGATAATATATGGGATGTTAGCTAAGATCCGGATGACGTCATCAAGATATCCATACCAAAATGACTAAGTATCAAGATGGGAAATCCCTGCGAAGGAAGGCATTTGAAGATTAAGGGTTTATGGGTTTTTTTGGGTTTTTTGTAAGGATTCTCCAGATGAGATTCTAGGGATTTTTGCAAGGTAGAGCATGAATATTTGGAGGGTGAAGGCATGCAGGGCCATATTCCAAGGGATGTCCAGGATATTTTAAGGGTGAACTATTTGACTCTGGACAGAGGAAAATGGGTCAACATTTTGGTGACCTCTCAAGGATGTTTGCCTACTAAACAAATAGATCAGTGGCCTTAACAAGCCATTGGGCATGGGGTCAAAAGAGACTGCAACAAGAACAGAAGAGTTAAAACAATCAGGCAAGCTACCAAGGCAAAACAAAACAACAAGCAAGCATGTATCCTCCTAATGAGAATACAACAGAGTGTAAGGGCACTTATTTAAAGGAATTATAACATATTTAAAACTCTCACAACCATGCTAAAAGCAAGGTTTGAGATGGATCCCATTGAATGGGATCGTCAGGACCTCTCCATTCAGCTTAGAGAGTTGGAATGCATTACCCTGTCTACAACTGGTAATGATAAATGGGCCACTCCATATGGCATCAAACTTTGAATGTCTTCCAGCTTTGGCCCTATCTGCATCCCATTTTAGCACTATATCTCCTTCACTGAATATTTTTCTAGTAGATCTTCTATCAAAGATTCTCTTGACCTAATCTTGGTGGGATTCAAGGGTCTTCATATCAGTATCCCTCTTCTCTTCAAGTTCCAACAACTCTGCAAATCTGATTGTCATGGCATCACTCTCCATTAATTCCAACTGCTATGCCAATTCAAGAGAAGGCAATTCTGGAATGATAATGGAACCCTTGCTTCCCTTTCATATACAAGCATGGAAGGGGAATTACCTATAGCACTTTTGGGAGTGATCATGTCAACCCAAAGAGAAATCTTTAACATTGAGTGTCAGGGTCTTTGATTATCTTCCACTACTTTCTTGATGATTCTGATTAAATTTTTATTGGTGGACTTAGCCAAGCCATTTCCTTGTGGGTAGTAATTAGATGAGGTTTTCATGTAAACTCCATAGTTCAATACCCATTCACTAACTTTTATGCCTATAAAGGCCTTGGCATTATCAAATATGATGGTGGATGGCACACCAAACCTTGTAGCTATACCCTCAAGGAAGTCCACAATGGATGCTTCTGTGGCATCCCTCAAAGCAACTACCTCTGTCCATCTAGTGAAATAATTAGAAGTTGTTAGAATCCACTTATGTCCTACACTAGAAGGTGGATTAATTACTCCAATGAAGTCTAAACCCCATTGAGCAAAAGGTTGATCTATTTGGATTGGATGAAGGGGACGAGCTGCCAGTCTCTACTTCCCAGCAAATAATACACACCCTTTACATTTCATGATCCATCTATGTGCATCACTGAATAGACTAGGCCAGTATTAACCAACCCTCATGATTTTCATTACAGTTGTCCTTAGACAATAATGGCCACCGATAGGACTATTATGAAATTCTTCTAAGACTCTAGAAGTCTGGTCTTGTGTAATGCATCTAAGAAGAACTCCATTGATGTCTTTTCTAAACAAGACACCATCAAAAATAACATAAGGAATGGATTGGAGTCTGAAATACCTTCTTTTAGCTTGATCCAATCCATCTGGACATCTACCTAACTAAAGGAATGTGACCATGTCATGATACCAGTCAGTTGGAGTGTGAGAGTCAGCTAGTTGTGCCTACCCCTAAACACATACAGCTTCACTTCTATCTTTGATGTTTGTTGCCATTCGTTCACATAGGCCTTTCCCATGAACTAGCCTAGTAATGCTGATGTTGATGTTATATTCCATTACCTTGGTGATCCACCCAACCCTTTTCTCATTAATATCCTTACTCAAGAGGAATTCTTTCACACTAGGGTGGTTCACCATCAACTAAATTTTGCTACTAGAAAGCCTATGTCTAAACTTTTTTGGGGCCTTCACTACAGCAAATACCTATTTTTCTATAAAATCATAATTTAGTTCATATTCCTTGAGAGGTTGGCTAAAGAAAGCAATTGGTTGTTCCAACTTCTCTTCATTTTGTTGTGTCAGGACAGCTGATATACCCTCTTTGCCTCCAAAGGTATAAAGGATGAAGTCCTCATAATTAGGGTTTATAAGTGTAGGAGTTTGTACAATAGCCTGCTTGACAGCTTCAAAACTATCCCTACCCTCCTTGGACCATGTGAAGGCAGCATTTGTTTTTAGCATAGTTGTGAGGGGTTTTTCTATTGAAGCAAAGTCAGGTATAAATCTCCTCACAAAGTTGATCTTTCCCAGAAAGCTTTACAGACCTTTTGTATAACTAGGGAGAGGGAGAGCCAGGATGGCACTTGTTCTTTCTGTATCAATGGCCAATCCCTCTTTGGAAACCACATGCCCTAGCAGCTTGCCCTCTGGATAGAAAATACACACTTTTTAGGATTCAATGATATGCCATATTCTCTGCATCTTTCAAAGACCTTTCTTAAATGACCCAAATGGTTAGATGCATGTTTGGAATATAATGTTAAATCATCAAGATACACTAAAATAATGTCATTGATCATGCCTTTGAAGGCCAAATCCATTGCTCTCTGAAAAATGGCTCCAGCATTTGTCAATCCAAAAGACATCTTTTGAAAAGTCAAAGTACCCCACTTGATGGTAAAGGTTGTTTTGTATTGATCTGACTTTCACAAGAATCTGATTATAGCCTAAGTAGCCATCTAGGAGTGAAAACCTTTCAGCACCTACTATTGTTTGTAAAATCTACTCCATGGAAGGGAGTGGATAGTGATCCTTAAGTGAGGCCTTGTTCAAGTCTCTAAAGTCCACCAATAATCTGATTTCTCCATTTTTCTTCCTAACTAGAACTAAGTTGGCTACCCAAGAGGAATGTTTGATGGGATAAATGATCTTAGCCTCTATAATATTGGATAGCTCTTTTCTCATTAATGGTTCAATTTTTGGATCAACGGGTCTTTGCTTCTGGCGGACTAGTTTGGTATTAGGGTCTAGATCAATAATATGTTAGATTAAACCAAGATCAAAGCATTTTAGGTACCTATAATCCCAAGCTATCATGTCATTAAATTCATTACAAATCTCAATAAAAGCTTTCCTCTCAGCTTGGCTACATACCTTGCCATGTTTTAAGAACCTACCTTGTGCAATCTCCACTTCTTCATAGTCCTATATTTTTTACTGTCATGTTCATTTTTTTCTTTCTTTTGTTGATCATCAATACCAAATATGCTTTCTAAAGTGATCAGCCCTCTGGGCAACTTGTTAGTCTTCAACTGGATCACTTGGTCACCATATTGCTCATATAACATGGACTGATTTTTGGCAGCAAAATCGGCCTCGTCTTGCAAGAAATTCACAATTTGCTGGTCACTTTCAAACACTTGCTAGCTTATCACATTGTCAAGCACAGCAGGTCTGATGACAACCCTTACATGCTAACCTAAAAATTGCTTGACATTCTAAGAAATATCAAACTGAGCACCAATTGTAGCTAACCTATCAGTATCCTTGTTTCTCTGTCTGGGAACTCCCTGAATATTGAAAGCATAAAAGTATTCAATCAGGTCTCAGACTCTATGTTTGTATGACTTTAACAAGTCATTCTTTGGAGCACTTAGTTTTCTGATTTGGTGAACAACAAGTTCACTGTCACCAAATACTTGTAAAAATTTTATTCCTCTTTTTTGAGCCAGTTGTATGCTCTAAATCAAGGCTTCATACTCAGCTACATTGTTAGTACAGCTAAACTAAAATCTGAATGAAAAGAAATAACTTTCCTTTTGGGGGTGAAATCAGTACAACCCCAGTACCTGCTCCATTTTTGCTTCTGGAGCCATCAAAGTAAATTTGCCATATCCCACTTGGGTTTGATTTTCCATTTCAAGATTGGGGATAGTGGCATTCTCCTCATGGATACAATAAGTACCCAGCCCTGTATCCTCTATGTGATCAAGAGTGTCAAACTGAAAACAATTAGCCCACTCATAGTATATCAGGTATTTCCACCACATGCATGGTAGCTTCATGCCTACTGCTATCATCCTCTTCCAACTCATGTATTGTGTAATTCATGTTGTTTGGGTTAGGAGAGTAGGGTTCTATATGGTCATTTGCAATAGGCTCAGCCCTAATGGTCACTTTGGTGCCATATCTAGTTCTAAACAACATGTGGGACCAATTAGAAGATAAATACCCACCTATTTTAGCAATGAAATCCCTAGATAAACATATGCAAAAGTATGCAGGGAGATCTATGACTGAGATATCTTGTGAAATAAAGTAGTCAGGATATGCATGTTGAGTGAGTTCCAAACCTTTAATAACTCCTACTGTCTTGACAGCAATACCATCTAATTGAACTACACCCTTATTCATAGGCTCATACTCTATACCCAACCTATCAGCAATATTTTTAGGAATGACAGAGGTACCCGCCCCAGAATCTATCATACAGTTATGCAATAACTTATCACCTATGATTAGGGAAACATAAAATGGAGGGGGCTTATTAGTTTTTCTTGTACTTACTTCCTCTTTTGGCTAACATAGGTTTGTTGGGGTAGCATTCCTTTCTTTTGTTGTTTCCATAGCAGGCTGACTGAACTCTGTTAGGGCCTCCTGAAGAAGATTCCTTTGGGCTGGGATTAACAATGCATCGCACATGCTGACATTCAAATTTGTATTCTTCATCTGGTCCACAATACTAAAAGGTATCTAACTACCCTTTTGAGCTGTTTTAGTGACAACTAGGTCACTCTTTGAATGCTGACTAGTTGGGCTGCACAGTTGGTATTGAATCTGCCCTTCTCTTTTCTGTTTTCCTTGAAGGAACCTCAAGCACCTTCTCTTTAGCTGTAACTATTGGAGATACTTTGGGTTCAGGTGTATGACCAACTGCAAGTACTAAAGTATCTTCAACAGCTCTCCTCTTTGATCTTGTATTGAATGGTATAGGGCCAACGCCTTGATTGACACCACAATATTCATCAGGGGTCCGATTCATCAAGGTAGCATTGTCCTACATCTGTTCTTGGCTCCCAACCATTCCCTAATTGGGGTTGCTTTGCTACTCTGAATCTGTTGGTGACTCTTGTACCAGCAAGGCATGACTGAAATGTCCACCCATGTGGCTGGTTGCAAGGGTAGCAACAGTCACCATCTTGGGCTAAGTTTTCTGAATTGGCACAAGGGTCCTTGAAGTGCTTGTTGTATTAGGTTTAATAGCATTTAACTGTCTGATATAACTAGGTTGCCCTTGCCTTTGCATATTACCTTAGTATGGTGGCATGTGTTGTTGATGACCCTGATTGAAGGGTTGATATGTCTGGTTGAAAGGCTGATAAGGCCTGATTGATTGTGTGTTCTACCTCCTTTCCAATGCCAATTGATTAGTCAACATCCTTATTTTGGCATCTTTATCTTTTGGTAGTTCAACCAAAGGTGTGATTAGAGGAAGAACAGAAGAGATAGTAGGAATCGGCGCCACAGCAGGCTAGATAACAGGGGCCTCTAGAAATAGAGGCATTGGTGATCTTGAGCAATCTTCCTGCCTAAATTAGGTAATTTTCTTCCCTTATGGTTGTATCATAGGCATTAGGTAATACAGTCCCACCCATGGACTGAATCATGACAGCAATATTTGGATTCAAGGACCTTAGGTAGTAGATAAATATTGTGTTTGGAGAGGGTTTCACTAACAAGGGAATCCTATCCCATGTCTTCTTAAATCTGTAATTGAAATCCACCATGTATTCATGTGGAGCTCCTCATTTTTGTATACATGACTACCGGCCCATTAATTTATGTATACATGTGTTCATGGAAAAGGGTGCTATAACTATTGATGGGAAGAATAGGACTGAGGATGTCCACTATGTCAAAGGACTAAAGCATAATCTTCTCAGTGTCAGTTAGATGTGCATTAAAGAATACAATCTTACATTTCATGCCAAAGGATATGAAATCAGGAAGGCAGGGTCCGCAAGACTTGGTGCAGAAGGTATCAAGACATATGGAGATATCTATCATCTAAAGGAGGTAAATGGAAGAACATGTTTATTAGCTCAATCTAATGAGTTTTGGATGTGGCACAGGCGAATGGGACACATCAACTTTGATAATATGGTAAAAATCATCTCTATTCATGTGGTGAGAGATATGCCTAAGATAACCAAGCCTACAAACATGTTATACAAGGAATTTCAAATGGGAAAGCAGACAAAGACAAATTTCAAGAGCAAGGAGTATTCTTCTTCAATGCCATTGGAGCTGATTCACACTGACCTATGTGGCCTTACAAGAACAAAGAGTCAACAAGGTGAAAGGTATTTCATGTTGCTTATTGATTATTACTCTAGAATGACTTGGGTTACCTTCTTAAGAGAAAAACCAGAAGCTTTCAAGATAAGTTTAAGATTTTCAAAGAAATAGTTGAGAACGAAATGGATGCTAAGATCAAATTCTTAAGGTCTAATAGAGGAGGTGAATTTACTTCAAATTAATTTGAAAAGTTTTGTGATCTCTCTCTCTCTCGTCTCT